>JAQFVV010012409.1:2479056-3172925 GCA_028023455.1 Epiperipatus broadwayi | reverse complement strand
TAAGGGCACAATATATATTAAATATTTGTGTTGGGAGTTTGCAAAGATTAAAATGACTAATGTTTAGTTTTTTGTATACATATATTAAATATGTTTGTTTATGAGTAATTTAACATTATTGCTAATTAAAATTTCATTCTCTTTGAATACTTCCATATTTTGATATTTAACATCATTGCAGCTTTCAGTTCAAGAGATACCTTTCAGACTAACTGCTTAACATTTGTACTTTTATAAATTTATTTACAGTGGGTGTATCTGGAATTATTTAATATTTGAAAAGAGTGATTTGAAATTTGATATTTAATTTCAGTTAGCAGTATGATCAGAAACTATATATATAAATCCATTTAACCTTGAAGATTATTACACTTATTATTTAAGTAATACTTTGGATGCAATTTAAAATTTATTATTGCAGTTTGTAATGTTATAATTGACTATTTACATTCTGAATAGGTTATGTTTACATGTGTAAAGAGGTTTGTTTAAACTTCTTTGTATCAATAATTTCAATCTCTGTGTTAAAGTTGCAATATTTAGTGTCTATATAAGTAAATTAGACCATTTATAAAAGTGGGATTCCACCTTTATTGTTAAAAGGAGGTTGCCTTGATGGCAGTTTGAAAGTGTTCATTGTATTGATATGATTATTGTCTAAGTGTTGGCTGGTTTTTGATATATATATATATATATATATATATATATATCAAATATACAGCTAGGTATATATATATATATATATATATATATATATTGTAACCTAGTGTTATTGACACTTGGTTTATTTAGCATTATTTCCACAGGAAAACAATGCTATCCTTTTCTAGGAAATAAAAAAGGAAAATAATAATAATATTAAGTGATTAATAAAATATGCTATTTACTCACTTTAACGTGTTTTAAGCAAATAACTAAAAAAAATTTGGTAATCCAATGTCATTTTGAAGAAGAGCATGAATAATTTAATTAAAATATTAACAATAAACGCAATTTAATATAGTATAAAAGCACATATTATAAACAGTAATTGATTTTGGATGGAGGGGGAGAGTAGATGAGTATCTTATCATAAAACACAATAACTTCTGATAGTTTTTAAATTATTTTAGATAATAATGTATACAGAAATATACATCACTAATAAGCATTGTTAATTAAATGTATTTATTATTTTTCATTATTTATCAAATTACTTTGTAATTTATTTAAATCATACGAAAAAATATATGACTGTAATAAGTTTTTTTTTTCTTTCTTTTGTTTATGTATAATTAAATGATTATTTTTCTGTAAGAGGTTGCTAAAAGAAGACCGCCAAAAATTTTGAGGAAAGTTTAGTCTGACTTTAGTTTTACAAGGAGGAAGCAGTACTGAAATTCGGTAACAAATTTTTTATTATTTTTTAATTGCAGAAATAAATATAAGTCCAGTAAATTTTTAATAATATCATGTGTTGCTAATCCTATTTGATAAGATATTCTGTTTTCTGGTGCCATCTACCTATTTTAAGGCTTTTTATACGCAAAAATATACTATCTTATGCTAAAGTTCAAAATGACCGTATTGACTACAGTAATCACGGAAAGGGTCGTTATATTTAAATTAAGCAATATAAGTAATTTCCAGGAAATAAACAATTATTTGTTAACTTTACCTTATTTAATAATCTTTTCATGGTATAAAAAAAAAAAATTATATTTAAAAGACATATTATAAAAGCCAAGGGAAGTTAACTAGAAAATTTCGAGCTCTTTCTCACAGAAATTGTCTGCTTTGAAATAACATAAGTTCCCCACGTTAAAATATGTTTTATTCACTGAAAATTATCTAAAAATAATATTAATGATCAAGGATATTTACTTATGCACCTGTATATTTTTTAAAAAGAAAATATAAATTTTCTCAAGGCAAATATCAGAAAATTTGTATGTGTGCATTTTACGGAGAATTCCTTATTAAAGACAAATTACAATCCCTAGAGTAGGAATAAAAACTACAAACATTAGTGACTTAATCATAACCATAATATAATATGTTATATTATACATCAATTTGAGTCGTTAAAACTTCATATCCACGTAAGTCAGCTGCAGTCCTTATAATAATAGTATTTTGGAAAATTCACGCATTATTTTATTCATAAGCCAGCTAGCTAAAAATGATATGTATCGCCAATAATAAAAAGAAAAGAATTGTATATATGATCGTCAATCGTCAAATATTCGTCATGTTAAAATATGTATTGTTTTCTTGGATCCCAAAATTATATCAGTTAATTCAAGGAAGAGTTAATATCCAATGCTGATATATTTTCTTTGCCTAATTTATTAATTGCATCAGAATGGAGGCAACTTTTATATAAATGAAATAATAAAATGTGTTTCTTATTTTAAATTTTGCTTCGTGAACTACGAACGGATCAAGTTCTTCATCTAGATAAATTGCCCAACGGAAAAACATTTTTATAGTGAGATAATAAGCACTTGTTAAGTAATGATTTTTTTTTTTTTTTAATTTGTAAAATTATGTGTATTTTTTTTTTTATCAACATGTTAAAGGCTGTATAATCAAGTAATATTTAAATGACCTTGTAATCATAAAGGTATGTTTTCATATACTTATTCTAGGTTAAATTTATATTCGACATAAAAAAAAAAATTTTTTTTTATAAAATGTGTTTACTTATGATATGCATTATGGATATAGATTTATATGTTAGATGCGTAAAAGGAGAAAAATTCAGATACTTAATAGGTAAATATCTAGTTAAAATTATCAGAAGTAATTAAAGAGAAGTGCTATACAGGATAATACTTATTTAAAGTTTGAAACAAATTTATACTATGTTAATTGCGGAACTTATTCCCAATTATTCTTTATTAACACATTCACTTAATTTAGTTCAAGATACTATACTACCAATTACTTGTTGAATGTTTCTTTGGCAAAGGTAAAAATTATTATTGTTAATGTTGTGATATCCATTGATTTCAGACGTTGATCTAAGTATACTCCGGAACATAAATTTAGTGTAATTAGTGTATTTGCTTGTCTTGCCCCGATATAGCATCAGTATATGATTAATATTCGCATTAGTAATAATTGTAATGTATCTATTTTGTGGGATGGAAAATGATCTCCCCAAAAGCTTTATTTTCCATGAGGGGAATAGATAAATCTAGAATTCGGGTATATTTATAACCCAAGTGATCGCGTCTCAGAGTTAGGGCGATCAGTAATTTATATCGTATTTAGTGTATTTCATTCATTAAAATCCCAGGAGAGGATTATATTTGGTGTGTGTTCCTATTATGCCCAAGTAAGAGGCAAGGACCCACCAAACTATTTTAATGTAGTAGTTAATTCTACAGACCTTCAGGGTTATTCCATATTCCTCATCAGAAAATAGAGATAATTCCACCATGGAAGGTGTTGAATATTGTGTTTTGTTTAGAAAGTTATGACAAGATAACCGGTATATTGGAGGTTAATTCCTCAAGATCCATTTAGTAAAAATAGCATGCTAGTATATATGATCAATGTCTGGATTGTGCGGCGGAATAGTGCTGGTAATCCACACATAAGTCAATGGAGAGAGGAAGTTTAAAATTGCGTGATTTAGAAATTTTTATTTGCCAATGGAGGGTTCAAATACTAGGTTTAATTCGGGTTAATGATTAAGTAGCAATCACAATATAACTTATACTGAGAAAAACAGTGTGTATAACAACTTCAGTTGTTATTAAGGTAAATATTAAAAATAATAAGTGTAACTTCTGATAAATAACCCATAAATTATAGTAAGTTATCTAAATAAAAACTATCATTTAATTAAAGATATGATAATAAAAAATCGTTTGTATGCATTGCCTAGAATCAGATTATTTTTATTTTAAAACAAATAGTTAGTTAATAAAGTTAAGCAGCCGTTCATATAAGATACACTAAACGGATGAGTTAATGTATCGAGAATAATATTTATTTTGTTATATTCAATTTGCATAAATGTAAAAAGAAGATGAAGAAGTAGTTTGAATCCAAGTCTAAAAGTATAGATGAATTAATGTTAGTTATATTTTGTTTTATCCATATGGGATCGAATAAATTGTATATGTTTGTTTATTATGTTAATCCTAAAGGATAGTTTTGTTAAATTGTAATAATAAATCATAATCTTGTTAAAATTTAATAATAAATTATAGTCTTGTTACAAGTTGTTTTGAGTCATTTTTCTTGTTTGCTAAATAAAAGTGTATTGGCATAATACTTGCAATACTTTCTTGAGTCCAAAATCATTTATGAAATCTTAAATTCAATACACCAGATAGACAATTGTAAGCAGATCAGAATATTTCATTATAGTTTACTTTAATAAGAATTATTTATGGAATTGAAAACTTCAGACCAAGACATTTTATTTTATATGTGTGTAAAATCACTTTATTCCCAAACTAGTCACTTTTGGTTGCACATTGTTAAGTACACTTTTAAATGAAGTGTCTGAGTAATAAATCTTAGTCCAATTATTGTGTTGTCATGGATAATGGAAGGACACAAAAGCACCCTTGTCTTTTCATCATTCCGACTGAGATTCTGGATAAAATGGCTGTATTATTCAAAATTATGCGTTGTTATTAAATATAGTTATCATCTTGTTAAATATTATAATAGTTGATATGTGGATGAAGACACATGGAATTTAAATAAGATAAATGTTTCCTATAGCCGACCAGAATGTCAGTCATATGCAACAACACAATACTGCTGAGCATTTTATTAAATATAACAGAGAACCCTGAGATTAGTGTCATTATTATAAGTACTCTTAAATTAAGAATTGATTCATTATGATCAATATTACAAGCGTGGCATGGCTAAAGAGATTGAAACTTCTGATTGTATAATAATAAAATATTGAGATCATATTGGCAAATTAATGAATGTTTTGTTTTAGTCAGTAATATTAACAATGACATGAAATCATCATCATCATTGTCGAACAGTGCAAGTACTTACAGCTCAGAGAATGTGTTTTGGATAGAGAAAGAATGTTAGTTTATTCTAAATTTTATTTTTAAATTTATTTTATTAATGATAATTTTTTTTTATTCTATCTCTGTCTGAACTGCATATCACTGTAGCTGAATTATTACAACTAACCAAATGTCGAGGTATATTAGGTAAAAATATAGGGTGTGTTACCCATCCTATACCGTGCTAGAAGGAAGCGATTGGGCTTCCTAGATTTTCTTTAATAGAAGTGAAGTCCTCAATTTGTTGGGTTAGAATATATATATATATATATATATATATCAATTTGTTGGGTTAGAATATATATATATATATATATATATATTGTACCGCTCATGAAAAGTGCTCCACATGAAATTGTTAATCACAATTATTAAAAGTAAAATTTTCTTAAATAATGCAAAAGTTTTAAGAATTGATTAATAAATAATAGAATCACTAAGCTGTCCATAAATAATTGAATTAAAGTATCTCATTAGGAAAAAAAGGAAAATCTAAAAAAGTTTAAAGAGTTATTCATATAAATATCATTTATCAGTAAAAGTTACAATTAATTAAATAAAAGGAGTAGAAAATGTAACTTAGAAAAGCTAAAACTATTTGAATTTCAAGTAACAAAATCTTTTACATAAAATTAAAAATATCTCTTTTCATTTAATTTAAAGAAAAAAGTCTCTTCCTGTTATTTAAAAGAAATAAAATATATATGTCTGTAAATAGCAAGATGGTAAACATAAAGAAATAGTAAAATGTGTGCATGTTAATGAAATGGAATATGAAAGTTAAATATTAAAAAATAAATGAAAGTGTATAAGTTAAAAATGTCTCTCAAAGATTTGCATATATTCATAAGCTATATAAAAACAGAAGTAGTAATGGCTACTAATTAAAATCCATAAACAATTAATTAATTAAAATTTTATCAAAAATTTAATCAAAAGCAGTGGACAAATTTTCAACAATGGATATAGCTGGTGGGTATAGAAACTAATTTTAAAAATGACAACAGGTTAGCACATAAATAGTCAGTTTTTCATCATTCAATCAGTTTTACAATCAGTCTTCAGTCAATATTGTCATGTATCCAGAGTCTGTGTTTTTTATGTATCTAAAGACAATGCAGTGTTAGCAGTCATTGGAAGCATATGGGCAGATTCCGATTAAACACCAGCAACCTGTCTGATAATAGTAATGCTTGCCTAATAACTTGAAGTCACCAGAGATGTATAACTGTCTTGAATAAGAGTATCATGAAATAACAATCATAAGAACCTCCACAGAAGCCTAAAATCCAACTGTTTGGTAAAAACTCACATAAAGCAGCAAACAGCAAGAAGTCGACATGTTCCAAAATCCTATAGGTAATAAATAACATTTTCTGATATTAATGTAGCCATTGCAATCTTTAAAGCCTCCAGAGTCAGTAAATCAAATGAACTCTATAGCATGCATAAAATGAACTACTGATGTGCATGTTTAAAATGTCGTGTCTTTATTTAATGCCTTATGTTATAATATATTCTATTGTATGTATTGAGAATGTCTGTATGTTGTTATATAAAAATATCATTGTTAGACTAATTGAGAATTTATAAAAGTAGTTTAAAAATTATAGTAATAAGTATTCAGTTAAAATAAATTATCTTTAAAACTTAATATTTGTCATTCAATACTTTTACCAATAATTAAAGCAATAATGTATTATATTATTCCTTTTGATTGAGCTAGTTGGGATTTCTTAGGCACTGAATTGGTCTGCCAATCATTCAAGATACACTAATTATCTTTTGGGGTAATTAACTGGCACCTGAAGTTTTACTTTGAAATAAAAAAGTGCTTTGAATGATAGGTGTTGAATTTTGCAGTCGAGAAGATCTGTGTCCTTGAAAAGTAGCCACAGTTATGTATTGTTTATGTAGCTCTGGCTTGGGCATGGGTATCTTTTGAGTATTATGCTTCTCTGCCTAAGGGGGCCAGTGTGAAGCAATACTTAAATTGCATTGGTGTAGATTGAATTAATAATAAATAACTATCATATTTTGTATGTATAAAAGTAAGTCTTACAATTTTGCTTTCCCAAGTTTAGATTTTATTCAAGAGTAAAAATTCATGCTAGATGGAGTTCCCCAATCGATCTACAACCCACTCAGTTCAATATATATATATATATATATATATTGAACTGTATATAATATATAAAAATGCTGTATATATATATATATATATATATATATATATATATATATATTAAATACAGCATTTTTCACTGTTATATATGTAACTTTAATAACTCAATAGAGTGTTGTTACAACACTTTCACTACTCCTGTCATTCCTAGATTACCAGGAAAATGCTAATGATGATTTAAATTTGTGGACTTGGATATTTAGAGAGATAACCAATTTAGTAAGCATTTTAACAATATTAAAATAAACTATGTATTAGTTGAAAACATAGTCAGAATCATAGTTATATGACAAGTTCATTTCTATCATTTTAAAATCCATATAAGTGGACAACTATAAGTCAAGAAGTGTAATATTATTACATATAATAATTTCTAACATTATATATAATTTCTGGTTTTGAAAACTCAACAGAATGCTTCCAAATCATTTTTACCTTTCTCCTATTCTGTACATATAATTAATTACTTTGCATTTTCTTGATTGTCTATCAAGGACACAGGCAAAAAGAGTAATTTAATGTGTTCCTATTGACTTATAAAAATTGGAAATTACATATAGTGTTAACAAAATGCTGTATTTAATCATATTTTGCATGCTTTCCTTATAGTTATCAGCTTATATTGATTTTAAAATGAGTAAAAAAACCTTTCCAATAATCTATTTCACTCATACCTGAATTGATTGATAGAAATGAAATTTCCTATGTGATTATAATTTTTAAACCAATATAAAAAGTCACTATGCTTATATCTGATATAAAATCAATGTTAATCTGTTTAAAATACTTGTTAGATTACCCCCTCCTCTCTCTTCCTTCCTAACACTTTCGTACTTTCTCTCTCTTTCTACACATATAATTTCTTTTGACATCTTAGTGATGGTAGTGTATTCTCTTTCTTACCCCCCCTCCCGATAGTTAATTCTGATTGGATACTATCTTAGTAAAATCATGGCCGCAGATTTCTAACTAAAAAATGAAAAACTTTTCTTATTAAATATTTCAATAGTGCAAGTAATCATTGTAGTTATTGTCAGTCTAGTAAAAGCAAGAGTGATAAAAGAGATTTGAGAATATTTTAATGAGTTGTCAAAACTGGAAATTACATACACAATGTTGGAAAACTGTGTTTGAAATTGCACACACTTGAGTGGTCAGCTCAACTGACTGACAAGCAGTTTTCCCGGGTCTGCGGGTTTGCTTCCTGGATGATGCTTTGACACATGAAAGAAATTACACACACTTGATATATTGTCCAGTTATATGAAATTTAAAATGACCAGAAATGTTTTATCCTGAGTATAATTTTAAAGCTAAAGGTCTATACTTACATCTGTTATACAGTCAATTTTATTCCTGTCTAAAATATTTTTAGATTGTTACATCTATATACATCTGAGATTGCAAGTTTAAACGATCGTTTCGTATTTGCTTGGTAGTCAAGCTAGATCAAGAGCCATGTAAATGATCTTATGGCATTCTGTCAAATTGCTAAAATTGAAAAAGGTGTCTTCATGTATTTTTAATAGATAAATTTCTTGTTTTGATGTAATTATGATAAATTGCCAATTAGAAACAGACATTGCAAACTGAAATTAAGTAGACACTTAATAGTATTTATCTGGACTACTTTAAAGCAAAAATTAATCTGTTTTTACTTTATTACAGCTGAAATTATAACAACTTTCTAAATTTTAATTTTTGATCTACAACTCTTCCGTAATATAGAGTACTAAACTAAAAGCAGATATCCTTTTAGTTTAAGATAATTCAAACAAATGCTATTACTAGTCGGTGTGATTTCAATTAACAGTGCATGTTTTTAATTGATACTTTGTTTAATTATAACCTAGCTGAAATTTTCTAAAAAAAAAAGGAAATGGATGAATACTATTAAATTATTAATATTTAAAATTAAAAGCCCACGAAAAAGGATAATTCATTTTATTTGCAAACAGTAGCTGAAAGACAGAGCTATTAATGTTTCCAATTTTATATTATTGCAATGGAGAATCTGGAAATTTTTAATCTTTACCTTTAGGCAAAAATTCAAAAAATATTGCTAAGGTTCTTCAATTCATTTTTAGTTTTCAAACAAAATAAGATTTAATGACACAAAAATCATTTTACTGACTCACAAATAAACTTAAATAATTATTGATGTAATGGACAAATTATTTCATGATTCAAATAGAATTTGGGGGTTTATTGGCTATTTTCGAATTAGTTACAAATTTTGAATAAAGAATTTGGGAATTTAATAAAATACGTGCATAATATAAAATTCAATTCACTAAAAGCACTTTCTAGTAACCTCATTGTTATTTAAACTGTGTGGGTTTTTTTTTAACTGGACTTATTTTATATTAATTTAAAAACGCCCTCACGATATCATGGAATTCTTGTCCTGGCTTAGTAAATCCTTTAAAAAAGTGATTTCAATCAGTCTTAGAATTTTCTTTATAAATAACTGATTAAAAATTAATGAATTTTGCCAGACAAAAGCTGCTTTAAATTTTTCCACGACATATATTTATAAATTCTTATGCTGTACTATCAAGTTTATAAAAGTCAAACATCGATGCATTTGATAAATCAATATTTAAAAATATTTTTTCTAATTGCCAGTAAATCAATAATTTGTTTTATGCTTATATGTACAAATATAATATTCAAATCTTTTACAAAATAGGATTATTCGACTATAGCCGTATTTATAAAATTTGTTTAAAATAATAATTGTTCTAAATTTGTTGAACCTCCTTCATTTCTCTTGATACGTTTTTTTTATGCATCTTATGATTATATATAATTTAGCTACACTTCGTGTTCTTTTTTTTTTTCCTCAGTGATGAAAGTTTATTCATAAAAAAAAAAACAACATACAAATATAGCTAGAAAAAAGTTTAAATTGAAATTTCAGAAGCAACATGGTAAGAGGGGAAGGATACATGTGAAAAGGAAATGGGAAGTGGAAAGGGGAAACAGTGTGTAGTCCGGGCCAGTCCGAGATGCATGTTTTCTATTGGGCAAGCACCGCATGGGTCACAAACATTTGAATGATTGAGTCCTATGACAGAGGCTGAGAGGATGGGAGTTGGAGGATTGCCCAAGTGTCTGTGAGGAGTGAGGGTGGGGCTAGTTTGGTATCTCTGGTTTTACTTTCAATAACAATTTATTTGCATTCTATTTAGGTCTAATTCTCTGGTTTTGAGAGAGCGAATTAGGTCACTTCGTGTTCTTTTGTTAATTTTTCCTTTATTCACATTTATATAAAGTTTCATAAGAGTAATCCCCCATTTTTCAAGCTTTTATCTCTAATTTATTTTTTCTAAACTAATAGTTTGAAAAGCTGACATTAATTAATTTCAAACATACAGGCTAAAATGTGATTTAATTAAGAATAGGTAGTGAATGCACGTACTTTCTAAAAGTTATTTGTAAATGTTTAAAAGTTGAATTTCATTACAGTACCCTTTTATAAATAACACTAGAGTATCTTTTTTTTTTTTTTTTTACAAAAATTAATCAGAATTTTAAATAAAATTTTATTTTAAAAAATGTGACTGGCTTTTGCTATTCAAACTTTTCATTTCATTTTTTAAATATATATACTTTATTATATTAACATATCTTTTATCTGGTAATATCTAAAATTTTACAGAAAAAATATTTTTACAAATCATTTGCAAAGCAAATAGTTAAACGCAATTACTTGATAAGTAAACATTTTTTTAAAATGTCCATTAGTTATTTGAAAAAAAGAACAATTGTTAATATTTATACATTATATTGTAATTATTTGCACTGAATTTTCATTTTGATAAAAACTTTTTATCCAACATACACATATATATAAATTCATAATATGATTTCTGGGAGCTTCCGTGTAATAAAAATATAATAGTTAAATAGCTGACATTTCAAGTACAATAACAAGTACTTTCTTCAGAGCTTCTTCTTTCTCAAATCATAAGATTGTGTGTGGTGAGACTTAAAATCATTATTTTTTTCCTTTGTTATTTTCTCCTCATTTTCAAATTCTATTAAATTCATCAACCATTTATGCATACATTAAATTAGCTAACCATGACATCAATTTTAATAAACCACATATTCTGGCAAAAATTGAACAATATGACCAGAGACTGCTAAGAGAAGTTATAGAGATTTTTAAAAATCCTAAGAGCATAAATAGAAAATGTAAATTAAAAAAAATTAACAATATTTGGAAAAAACTATTGGAAGATAGAATATTTTATAAAACTTCTCAACCAAGAGAATATGAGAATGGGGGAAAAATGACAAGAAAAAAATAATGATTTTAAATCTCATCACACTCATTCTTATGATTTGAGAAAAAGAAGCACTGAGAAAAGTACTTGTTTTATTGTACTGAAATGTCAACTATTATATTTTTATTATATGGAAGCTCTCAGAAATAATAGTATGAATTCATCTTTTATCTGTGAGAATAATAGAATTAACATTATTAATCTTTATGGGAAAGATCTGTTTACAAAATGGAGGTATTTTGAAAGAATGTGTGTGAAGAAATTAAATTCTGTTTGTGACCTTCAATTTTTAATTAATTGTAAAATAAATAGCTCTTTTCTAACTGTTGTAAACTTTCCTTTCATATGCAGATAAAAAAATTGATACAATTTTAAATAAATCAAATCTTGATATTTTGTAACTGCTTTTATTAAAAGTACATATGATACCATTTCCAACTTTCTTATACCCTTAACAATACTATTTTTTACACCAAAACTTTACTCTTACAGTTTCAACTCTCCTGCAGTCACCATCAGAGCTACAATATCCAAATATATAATTATACAATTAATACATTATACTTATATACATAATCAATAACATATATCTTAAACTGATCATTATAAATAATTATTTTCCATTTTATTATTCTACTCTTAACTAATTTTATTTCTTAATTTATAGTATTTTATTATTAAATTATTCTAAGACAATTTTATTATAATTTTAAAACTTTAATCTTTAAACTCTATTATTTAATCTATCATTTTTTTATTATCATTTTAATTATATTTTCTTAATTACTTCTAAACTTTCTTTATTTTTATTATATATTTAACTATTAACTTTTTTACATTATAAATTACCTTTTTATTACACTACTAAATACTTACATCTTTATAATCTTATTTCCAAAAACCAACTGAAAATTTTTCAAAATTTTTTATAGTTGTTTAACACCTCCCTCTATTATCATTTTCTTCAACTATATTTTTAAACCTTTTTATATTCAAGCTATTATTAATAATAATAACTATAATTATTCATAAAATTATTGTCTTACCCCAAAATCCCTATATTTTTAATCAATATTGTCTCTTTAGTTTTCCTATCCCTTCTATTACTTGTATAATTAATCATTTTTGTATTATCCTTCTCATACCAATGACCTGTTTCTAATGAATGCAAATAAATATATGACCTCTTATTATACTTATGTTGAACTAATCTTGTATAAATTGAATTCTTTGTCACACCTACATAATTAGTTTTTACATTTTGACATTTACATGACTTACATTCAATTTTATATACCCCGTTTATGCATTTTTTTACTTTTCTTACATATTATCTAATATATTAAGTATATTTTTCCTTCTTTTATTTACTATCTTAAATTTTATTACATTATTAAACTTTTTATTAATTTTAATAATTATTTTATTCATCCTATTTACAATACTATTATTAAAAGTTCTAATACCTATATATTCATTCTTATCTATTTTATCTTTTCTACATGCTATCTCCTTATTTTTATTAAATTTTTCTTCGGATTTCCTTATATTTTCAACTATAATGTTCTATGGATATTCATTATTTTTAAATTCTATAATTATCAATTCTACCTATTTACTATAATCTTTTTTGTCTGAGAAATAATTTATAGCTCTATATATTCTTGAATTTATGCTACCTATTTTATATTTTACATCTATTTTTGAATTCCAATTATTTATATTACTATCCATATTAGATTTTTTATATATAAATGTTTCTACCTTGCCCTTTTCATTTCTATATGACTTCTTTAACAAAATACCTAATATGATAATTTATTATTGTTTTCTTTTTATATTGTAAATTTTATATTTTTATCTAACTTATTAAGCTCTTCAGGATACATATCTATTTGTCTTTGACTCTTGTTAAAAATCAATAAATAATCATCAACATATTTTTTTCTAAAAATTGGACAATTACTATTATTAATCATTAAATCTTACATATTCTCCATATATATATATATATGACAATAGATGGTGTTCTACCAAAAACACCGTCAAGCATAGTTTTTTGTTTACATAACCATCAGAGCAAGCATTCACTATCTCTAACTTTAATTTCCACCTTCAGATCATGATTTCAAGCTATTTGCTATCATCAGTGAAGGACAGGAATAAGAAAATAGATCTAAACACAAACTCTGAGCGTTTATGAAACAGTTTCTATTCAGCTTTCAAGCGTGAATCTTTTAGACATGAAATGTCTTCAAACTCAGCTTAGCAAGCCAGATAGCTACATGGGACTGATCTCAGTTCAGCAACACCACATAGTATAAGCCTCTGCAATATATATCATTGCAAGAAAGACCTCAAAGGTACATTTATGAAAAACAAAAAAACACAAGTTAAAACTTGCTGACGCTTGTATTTATGACAATAGATGGCGTTCTACCAAAAACACCATCAAGCGTAGTTTTTTGTTTATATAAACATCAGACCATTCACTATCTCTAACTTTAATTTCCACCTTCAGATCATGATTTCAAGATATTTGCTATCGTCGGTGAAGGACAGGAATAAGAAAATAGATCTAAACACAAACTCTGAGCGTTTATGAAACAGTTTCTATTCAGCTTGCGAGTGTGAATCTTTTAGACACAAAATGTTTTCAATTTCAGCTGCAGTTTGAAGACATTTCGTGTCTAAAAGATTCACACTTGCAAGCTGAATAGAAACTGTTTCATAAACGCTCAGAGTTTGTGTTTAGATCTATTTTCTTATTCCTGTCCTTCACTGACGATAGCAAATAGCTTGAAATCATGATCTGAAGGTGGAAATTAAAGTTAGAGATAGTGAATGCTTGCTCTGACATTTATGTAAACAAAAAACTATGCTTGATGGGGTTTTTGGTAGAACACCATCTATTGTCATAAATACAAGCATCAGCAAGTTTTAACTTGTGTTTTTTTGTTTTTCATATATATATATTACTAAGTACCCCACTTAATGCTTCTCCTTTGTTTATAATATTCTCCATTAGAAATCAATACATAAAGAAAAGAGGAAAAAGAATAAATTTTTATTAAAAATACAAGGAAAAAGTTAGATATTTAGAAAAAAAATGTTACAATTCTGCCTTTCATTAAGCAATACTATTCATCTAATATTGTTACCAATTTGAGATAAGATCACTGATCTTAGAATCACTAAAGAAAATGAATTTAAATGTTGAAGGCAACAAAATAAATTTAGCAAATGGTTAAAAAAGAAACAGGAAATACTAAGATTGTTTTTGTCTGGAAAAATACATACAAGCTGTCAAAAATTTATCAGATCAGAAATTATCAGATAGTGAATTGAAAATTTTTAATAGAGGTTTTATTTATTTCATCATCAAAATTACCATTTGAAGATATTATTTGTAAAGTAAAAAGTCATCATCATCAACCATTATCAATCCACTGCAGAATGAAGGTCTCTCCAAGTTCAATCCATCTTCTCTGACCTTTAGCTTCTCTTCTCCACATCACCCCCGCACACTTTCTTATTTCATCCATCATCTCACATGCGGTCTCTTTCTGGATCTTTTAAAATCTTGGAATCTAGATTAAGATTTCAATTGTCCATCTATTATCAACTCTTCTAGAAATATGTCCAGTTCAGCTCCACTTCAGTCTTTTAATTTTTTCAATGAAGTCAGTAACACCTGTTTGTTCTCTTACCCATATACATTTTTGATTTCTTGTTACTCCCAACATGCATCTCTCCATACTTCTTTGAGTGGTCTCAAGGCTCTGTATTGCTCTTCTATTAAGTGTCCAAGTTTCAGATCCATAGGTAAGAACTGGTAAAACACATTTATTAAAAACCTTCCTTTTCAAACACATAGGCATATTTCCTTTTAGTATCAAGTTATTTCTACCAAAAGCACTCCAACTAAGTTTAATTCTATGATTAATTTCATCCATTATGTTTCCATCTGTATTAATAATCTGACCAAGGTATTTGTAGCTGTTAACTTCTTTTAAGTCATCATAATCAATCTTTACTTTCATATTTTGAGAAAATACATTAAACATTACTTTAGTTTTTTTTACCTTTATTTTTAGTCATACTTTCCTACTTTCATCTGAATAATCCTGCAACATTTCCTGAAGCTCTAAAGCAGTATTTGCAAAAACAGCTACATCATCTGCAAAATCTAAATGACTTAAATAATCTCCATTTACTTTCACTCCTTTAGCTTCCCATTTTAATCCACAAAATACTTCTTGCAGCACTGCTGTGAAAAGTTTTGGAGATATGGAGTCATCCTGTATTACACTCTTCTAAATGTTGACTTTCCTAGCATCATTATGTAATCTAATTATTGCTGTTGCATTTTTATAAATATTCTTTAAATATGAAAATATCCTGGATCTATACCTTAATGATTCAATGCTTTAATCACTGAAGAAATGTTTATAAAATCAAATGCCTTTTCATAATCTACAGATCCAAAGCATAATGGCAACTCATATTCATTTGTTTTTTCTATGACTTCTCTCAATACCTGGATATGATCTACTTAACTAAAACCACTTTTAAATCCAATTTGTTCTCTTGGTTGGTGGAAATCCAATATTCTATGTAGATGATTTGTAATTATCTTGGTAATTTTTTTTATATAAAACTGATAAAAGGCTGATAGGTCTGTAATTTCTAATATCTTCTTTATCATCTTTTTTAAATATTAATATTAATACTGCATGCTTCCAATCATTTGGTACATCTTTATCATTTAGACATTTAATATATAACTTTGCTAAAAAAAAAAAAAGTATTTCTTTACCTGCTTCTTTTAATATATCAATTATAATTCCATCATTATCTGGATCCTTTTCTTTTTTTATAAATTTAATTGTATGTCTTCCTTCTTCATTTAAAATTTCTGGGCAATTCAGAAGATATAATAGATATAGGAGGTACTTGTTCTCTATTACTATTTATTTCTTGATAGAAGTATTTTACCCATTTCATGATGTCATCTCTTTTCAGTAATAATTCCATTTTTTTTTCTTATTGCAGATATAAATTTCTTACCAATATCAAAATGTTGTTTTGCACTCTTAAGACTTTTATTCTCTTCTATAGCTTTCCTTGCTAGTCCACAGTTATACTTTCTTATATCATTTTCAACTCTTTTCCACACCATTTTACAAAATTCAAGGTATTCAATCCTTTTTAATGCTTTTTTTGTATATCTTTATATCCCCTCTTGTCTTCTTAAATTCTCTAATCTCAGTAGAAATTATAGGGTTTTTTATATAATAAGAAAAAAGATGTTAATACTTCAAAAATTAAGATTGTTTTGCTATATATATAAAAAAGTAACTCATAAAATTGGTAATGTTTTAAAGAAAAATAATATCCACACAATTTATACTACAAATATTTCCATGCCTTAAATATAACATTTATTTGAAATGTCATGGTGTATATAAAATTCCATGTGGAGATTGTTTACATTTATACATTGAACAGACCAATCATAGAATAAATATAAGAAAGGAAGAACACATTTTGGCAGTTAGAGAAAAATCTAATTTATCAGCCATTTATCCACACATTAAATTAACTAACCTTGACGTCAATTTTAATAAAACACCTATTCTGACAAAAATTGAACAATATGACCAGAGATTGCTAAGGGAAGTTATAGAGATTTCTAAAAGGCCTAAGAGCATAAATGAAAAGTGTGAATTAAACAAAATTAACAATATTTGGAAAAAGCTATTGGAAGATACAATATTTTTTAAAACTTCTTAACCAATAGAATTTGAGAATGAGGAGAAAATAACAAAGAAAAAAAAAGATCTCACCACACACACTATTATGATTTGAGAAAGAAGCTCTGAGGAAAGTACTGAAACATCAATCATTATCTAAGCTTTAATATAAGCCATCTACTTGAGATAGGAAAGAAACAGATTAGGGGATAAAATGAAAAATTTGACAATTAATAAAAATATTGACAGAAATATTAACACCCATAATGCAAAGCTGTCTCATGAAGATAATTTCACAGAGGATAATGAAGGTCTAATGAGAAAAAAGGTGATAGTATTACAAAGGAAAGAGTCATGGCACATAACACAGTAGCCAAATTTATTACTGTTAGGGCATTCAAAGGTGATATAGAAGAAAATCCTTTGGATCATCTTGATGTTTTGAAAGATCTATTTTATTTTCATCAATTAAATGAAAGAGAGAAGTTTGTTATTGCAAGAAAGCACTTGCATGGTATGGCTAAAGATAGGTGGAAATCTTTATATACAAAACTACAGACATTTGAAGACTATTGTATGACTATCTTGTGTACTTTTTGGAATGATGAAAAACAAGAAGGGATATGCCATAGAATATCCTAAGAAAAATATATACCAGCAAGAGGAGAGAGCTTCACACAGTTTTTTCATTGACAGGTGTCAAATCTGAAATGACTTACAGTTTTTACATTGTCCAAAAAACAAATAATATATATAGTAAGACAAGTTTCCTGTCAAAAAGATAGTAGACATATTAAATAATATAGATACAAGAAATTTATACACAGAGCCAATTGAGAAAATGAAACAAATAGATCCTCTGAGATTTGTTATGTCAGCAGTATTAGCACCTATCTGGAATAAAAAGCAAACAAGACAGACTAGAGAGTAGCAACCTAGGTCACATCACTCTAGCATTTATATCTCAAGAAAAAGATGAGAGAGTATTTCTGAAGTCAAAATAGTCAAACATATGACAGAACAAGAAGATGGAATATAGGGAGTGAACAGGAACACACCTACTCTAAGGAATTTTATAGAGCAAATAACCAATCTAGTACAGAAAATAAAGATACCATGATGTGAAACTAGATGGGGACTTCATTGGAATGTTCTTCCTGGAGGGGATCTTTACAATCTGGTAGGAACACTATAGTGTATGAAGACACTATTAAATATGGTATTAGTATTTGAAAATGATTTAAATATCCCAAATTATTGTAAGCAGGAATGCCCATTAGTACCAATAAAATTGAGGAGTTTCAAACCCAGGCTTTCATTAACACAGGAAGCCAATTATCATTAAATTAGTTTTTTTTTTCAAGTTATGCTTGCAAATAGAAGACAAGACAGAGTGGAGTCTAAACAAGTGTGTGAATTTACAAATAGGATCACAGTAATAAATTTGGCTACTGTGCTATGTGTCATGACTCTTTCCTTTGTAATACTATCACCTTTTTTCCCATTAGACCTTCATTATCCTCTGCAAAATCATCTTCACCAGACAGCTTTGCATTATGTGTCTTAAGATCTCTGTCAATCTTTTTATTAATTGTCAAATTTTTCATTTTATCCTCTAATCTGTTTCTTTCCTATCTCAAGTAGATGGCTTATATTAAACTTAGATGGGACACCATTTTATTTCTAGCATTGTGATGAGTTATTGTATTCCCTGCACCATATATATGTTTGACACCACCAGTTTGATGGAGCAACTAAGTGAGGGATTGTGCATATACTAACCTGTTTGATGGGTTAATACTAACAGTTGAATGTATTTGGAATATTTAAATAAGGTTAAATTTTTCTAAAGACATTCAATACTCATATTAGATAATGGAAATAGTCCAGAATAAAAATACAATTAAAATACATTATCACAAACCTTCAGAAAAACACTAAGTGATGTATTATTTAAGAATACTATAGTTTAAAAACTTTATTCATTTTATAAAGCTCTTATCTCTTGTTTACATACAAACCTAAATATCCCAGGGTCTAACTCAAAGCCTTAAGCACTTCATCAGAAGATCTAGTCTATAAATAAGCAATTAACAGCAATGTGTCCAGTCATTAATTATCTCAATCTACAATAAGCTAACAAAATTACAATAATAGAATTAAAGCTATTAAATAGTTTTATTAAACACAGATTATATAAATTTCTTATGTTTATCAATATTCCTATTACTTTTTCTACTACACAACTTCCAAATACTAGTACTGATTTCTTAAATCAATTATTGAAAGCTTGGACAATACTATACACCGTTCCATATATATATATATAACATTTAAGACTTGTTTAAGAGCCTATTTATTTTACTTTAAGCAATAGAAATTCTCAAATTTTTAAGTTATCCTATTTTAAATATGTCCTATTTAGCAGATGCAATTTATTTCTCTCTTTTTTTTTAAACAAACAAAAACAATTAACAGGTAATTATGATTGCAATGTTAACAGTAACCTTCATTATCTCTAATATTAATCGAATATTAAAGTTTATACCCTCAAACCATTAAGATTTTTAATTAAGTACTACTTCTATATAGATAATGAAGCTATCACATTGTAATATATATTTAATAATATAAATTTTAACTAACAATAATAAATACCACAGCTATATATATTTGACGTATATGAAATAAAGTGTATATAGATATTTTTTTTAAATAACGGTGAAGTCTCTTTCTTTTAAAATGTTCCAAAGCCGATTAAAAAAATGTTTATACTTACAGTCCTTGCTGACAACTAATTAGAAAACACAGTGTTTAAATGTAAGAGCTTTTGTGTCAAATATTAGTTCAAAATATACATATTTTGTAACTGTAATTGTTTTGTTCCTTCTTTCCTTGAGAAACTCCAGTAAATTATATACAGTAGTTAATAAACAATTGCTCAAGTCATCAATCCACTTTTTGTAATGTTTATCCCCAAAATTAAAACTCAGGCTTTTATTTTCCTTTGAACAGTAAGTTTGACCAGGAGAATTCATATTACAGTTCCCGAAATTATTGAAGACTGGTTAAGTGCGATCTTTAGTAGGTTTATATGGACATTATTTAATTATCCCTTTTTCTGTAAGGTAAAAAAACCATTTTATTTTCAAGTTCATAGTAGGTTTATATGGACATTATTAAATTATCCTTTTTCTGTAAGGTAAAAAAAAACATTTTGTTTTCAAGTTCAGCCAAATTTCTCTTTTTTAATACTGCCTCTGCATGTATTTTTTTTTTTCATATATCAAGTGCTAACCACTCGGCCACCAACACTTGACAGCCTCTGCATGTAGTTAACACAGGAATGGTCTAGGAAAATCTTTTTTCTTTATTCTTTGTAATGCTAACCAATCAACAGTCTTTCTTATATCTGCACTAATTAGTTCTAATAGATACCAAACATTCCTAATTTTTCTTTTTTACTTTTTTTTTTTTTAAAAAAAATACTTGGAGACCGCATTGTTATGTATCATCAATATATAACCATTATTTTGGCTGTCTTTTTTTTTTTCTATACAAGTTAACTTAATTTTTAATTACATAATTAATCTTTTTTTTTTTAAATTAAAACCTAAAAATAAAATTTAAGTTGTCAAATCATACTTATTTGATATATATATACTTTTTTAATAAACATATTGTTAAACATAATATTTTTTTATATATACGACTTTATATCAACATATACACACATACTTAGAGAATTTCCTCTATGTAAATAATAAATATCCATTTAATAACTCTTACTAACTTTTTTTTCTATAAGATTTTTTAATTTCTTGTCTGACCATTTTTTATACACAACATTTTATACAAACACAATAATATTATTTTATATAGTTTAAAATATACTTATGTGAGAATAAGTAAGACATGAAAACATTAAGCTCGCTGGAAATTAGATTACCCTAATAAATAATATTTTTTTCATTTATTAAATTTGTTTGGAAGAAAAGAGATTTTTGTACTACAACAAACTATGTAAAGATTGTCACATTAGCCCTATATTTTGATATTTTACAATATAGAAATGAAAAAATATATACCAAAAGCAATATCATATAATTTTCTCATCCCCTTGCACAACGCTACCAAAAGCAGCTTCTTCATTCTAAAGCTTATCTGTAACAAGCTTAAATAATCAATGTGTTTCAGAAAATAGCCTAAGTATGAGGATCTAATCTCCAATGATAACTCAAAGTTTATATTAGATGACTCTAGTGTACAGTGAAGATAATTGCTTTTAAAAATACATGACAATACAATGTTTTTAAAATATAACACTTTTATACGACAAGAAATTAATACTAATGAATAAACCATTTTTTTAAAAAAATGTCATATCGGCTATTCAAAAAAGAGCCAGATTATTACATATTACAAGATTGACAAACCAAATGTGATAATTATATTATTGAAATATTAAACATAAATGCTTAAAATGAATGCTTACTATCAATAAGTTATTGTAAAAAATTGGATCCAAAAATCAAAACAAGGCAGAACATACTGAAGTTAACACAAATATTAACACTTCAGTATTGAGCAAAATTATTATAAATTTCACAAGATAAACACTTTAAGTTAATCTTCCATTTCAAAACAACTTCATGCTGATGTGAATACCACAAATTTAAATTTCTAATGCCATGAACACAAGAATCGGATAAAGAATGAATGAAGGTATCAGCAAATTATTGCCTCTAACTTTCTTCAACATTTAAAACATTTACTCTGGTGATCAACAAAATGTTTAACTTTTACATTATTAGAATTTAATTGTTTAACATTTATGAGAGGAAAAAATGTTTAAATGTAATTTTATATTTAGATTATTTTTCTTTACTTATTCTACTGTAATTAATTTTTCAACATTTTATAAATGTTAGTGAAGTAAAGGTTTATTCAGTTTAATTTATTATTTGTAGTCAAACATACTTTTGGCTGGTTAAGACAGATTTATAATACTCATAGGCATCTGGGAATGTTGTAGAATTAATATATAAATGCTAATTTATTAAAATTGATGACTTACACATTCCACTTTTTTGACAACTAAACAATGAGCATTGCCAATTGCTCAAGAAGCTTTATAATAAATGCTTATCCAGAAAAAGCATTTAAAATATCTCTATCAGGAAACTCCCTCCCCAAACCTCTGACCATGGTTTCGTGCTTTGGCACTCCTCAGAAAGGTGCTAGGATAGGTTTTTTTTTTTGAGAATTGTATATTATTCCCTTTTTTATTAATGGCATGGTTATTTCTACTTATAAATTAAGCTTATTTCATTTTGCATTTTCTGTCAGCTCTCTTAAGGCTGACCACTTGTCTGTTTTGAAAGAAATGATAGAAAATGCAAAGTGAAAGAAGCTTGTTTTATCACTAACAATAACTACACCATTAATAAAAAAAAATAATAGTATACAATTCTCCAAAAAGTGGAATATGTAAATTATCAATTTTTATAAATTTGCATTTACATATGAATACTACAACATTCTGAAATGCCTACAAGTGCTATGAATCTAACTTAACTGGCTGAAAGCAAACTCAGCTACAAATATGAAAGATTAATTAAATATAATTTTAAATTATAAAAATTTAACAATGCATAATTGATGATGTTGTCTGTGACAGTTCTGGCATTACTACTTCAATTTTTAAAGAATTTGAATCAATAGCTCAATCTGTCTATATCTTATAAATTAAAAAGCAATAACAAATCATAAAAATTAAAATGCACTACTTCTTGAATTTCTTTGGTTTTGAATATCTTCATATTTATTTCAGAATGCACTATTTAAAAGTTGAAGGTGATGATGAAATGCTTGTAAAATAGAATACAGAAAAGTACAAATTCTTTTATTCACTTTGTGATTAGAATAAAAATTTGCACTATTTTTAAACTCATCCAAAATAGTATGTATATCTTGTATACATTATAAAAAATATTAAAACAAAAGCGAAGAAATTTTTTTTTATTTACAATCATTCCTAATATAATACCATTATTTTTTATAAATAAATTTAAATATTTTCATTTAGACAGTAATATTGGTGGTGCTAAATATTTCAGTGATGAAATAATACAATATCCAGCTTTAATATTTTGTAATAACTAAATACTTTAACCTTTAACACTGTGCTCTGTGATATATTTTTAACGCTAGAGGGACCTCAACAAATCTTGACCCAAGATTATGACTTTATAAAGATAAGAACAGCATCTTATCTTTTACCTAACTTTCTAATTAAATAAGTGAATCTGAAGCATCTTGATTTGAGAGTGTGAATGTGAAGCTATTGATTTCTTCACTAACAGTGAATGTTAGTTTGTAAAAAGAAATGATGACTTAATCAGTGAAGAAATCAACTTTGCTGTCAGTTTATAAAAAGAAATAGTGATTTAATCAGTAAAGAAATCAATAGCTTCATGCTCTCAAATCAAGATGCTTCAAATTCACCTATTTAATTAGAAAGTTAGGTCAAAGATAAGATGCTGTTCTTATTTTTCTAAAGTCGTATTCTTGTGTCAAGATTTGTTGAGGTCCCTCTAGTGGTAAAAATATATCACATAGTGCAGTGTTAAATGATAAAACCTTTAGTTTTTACATATTCTCATTTGTGCTTAATAAATATATATATATATTACAACTTTAATACTTTGTGTGTATTACATTTTCAAATGGTTGTAAATATAAAATTCTACTGATATATTATGACTTTTTGTTGATAAAATTATGAGCTTCATACTCTTATCCAATGATCACAATGTTGATAATCTAATGCTTTTTTAAATCAAGTGTTATATAGAAGAGAGATCATGTTGAAATCCTAATGAATATTCATCATTCTTTTCAAGACATTACTGTAACGGTCAGAATCGTCTATCTCGCTAACACACTGCAGAATTCAAACCCCAGACATGAAACTGAACATTCTAGGAGGGGTTGCCTTCTAGAGATACTAAGTTCGAATCTAAAGTCCAAATTTCACAGCGCCATCTACGTGATAACGCCTCTGGTGCCACTACTAGTATAACCTTTGACCGGTGCCTGGTGGTCAGGGAGAAACAAAAGACTCTATACTAAAAGAAGTTTGGGTGGCTAATTAATGTCTATGGATTTACAAAAGAAATGCAGAAAATATATATATAGACCGAGACAGTGATAGGAATCAAATAAAATAAGAGATCAAATTTAGTTTTAAATAATTTCACACAATTTATTCATATAAATATATATATAACGCCACTGTCTGCTTATATGAGACAGGGACACATATTAAATAATTGTTGGCATTATATTTCAATAAATGACAAAAGGTTATAAAGCAAAGTGATATATTCTATTCCTCGGGCTAATAGCATTACGATAATGTGCTTGACGAGATAGGAACATGTGCGAGGTGCTTTGAGTAATTATACAAGTTTAAGAAAATATTTGAAACTTAAGTGTTCTAAAATATTTATTGATTTCGAGAATAGCACGGACTAAAGCTTACTAAGCAACAAAGTGGGAATGGGATCAAAGCATTTATTTGAGAATAATAATAGAGTTGCATTGGGAGGTCAGTATTGCTGATAATGAATTTATTAAAGTTGGAGGGTGTGACACGTTTAAGTCACGGATGCTTTGTAAAATAAATATAAAATAAAACAATATTGAAGATCCGAAATAATTACGGAGGGCATCTCGCCGCTAACCCGTAGGAAAGTATTTTGATGAACAGCCAAAACTTAGCGACTGGGTGACGATTGCGTGTAATTCCTAGGGGTGTCATTTGTGATCACCCTCTGCCTGGAAACTTGCAATAAGCGAAAAGAACGGGCTTTGCCGTGTAAAGAATCCTTGGAAAATAAAACAAAGCGGTCTCAACAACCAATTCATTTACCAGCAATACGAGACTAGTGTATATAAAAACATACTAAATGGGTTTTACTCGGATTAAGAGAAATGCCCAATCAAATTCCCCGAAATTCATTTAAAAGGGTCCGCACATTCTCGACGTCAATGATGAACTTTATAATTAAAGTAGAACACGGTAATTAAAATAGGAAAATGCATGCTTGCGGGTTTGAAAAGTAAGTATAGATTTATATACGCAATCATGCATTAGGGAACACATTTAATCATTGACCTTGCACATACTCTCATATTAGATTAAAATCAATAACATGTAGATTTTAAATTATGTGATTATATTATATATTAAAGAATAGAATCGCCTCGAACGAGTGATTTGCAAGATAATAAAATTGGAAAATTATAAATTTAAAATATGCCTTAATAGCGGCGTCTTACTTTCAATAAAGGGAATAGTTCACTCAGTCAAAGACGATTCTGACACATTATCATAATAAAATAAAAGAAAGCTTTATAAATAGAAAATATTAACCCAAGGATAGAGAGCAAAATGTTGAGTATATTTAAACATGTTAAAGAAATACATAATGAAGTTACGTGAAATATAAGGAAAACAATTTTAAATAGCTATAGCATGTTAGTTAGGAATCACAAGCTCTTGGGTTAATTTAGGTTACCTCTGGAGAAGCATTTGCAGGTAGATGTTCGGCAGGTTTTATAATTCAGCAGCAAAATCTGGAATGTTCATATTTTTGCAGCAGCAGCAGTTCCAGGGTTTCTTATGTGATAGCTTTTGATGGTATGGAGCAGCGGCTGGCTATTCCAAGGGGACATAGCCATCTTAATGCCTCTACTCTGACATGTCAAGGTTAGCAATTTATTAGAATAGAACACAGAATGATTTCTCTTAGACACATTAGAATAAAACTACTAACTGGAGAACAAAAGAAAAACCTCCTTTTTATAGTAGAATTTAACAATAGAACTGCCCTGGAGCATTACAAAAATATCGGACTTATCAGCTGTAATTAAATCATCGGAATGTCTAAAGGAATTCAACATTAATTAATTTCTTTTGTTAATTTCCCTGTCGACATTCAAATTACAAACTAGATTTAGTTAAAAATTACTTTTATTAATTAAAGAAAACCTTAAGTGGACATCTGCTGTTTTTAGATAAACTTATACAACATTTACTAATTAAACTATTGTCCCTCATTTATTTTAACAGAAATATTTGGAATAACTTTTATTAAATTAAAGAAAATGATTTTACTTTTTAAATTGCAATATTTGAATCTATTTACTAAACGAATATTTACTAAATGAATTTTATTTTAAATCAAAATATATTACGATGGTAATATATTTGTAAATAGATTCAAACAAAATAACTTTAACAATTTATAATTTTGATATGTTTTAAAATGGATATCATAGTGTGTGCGCAATTACGACTTATATAACTTACTTTTTAATAAATGTAAATTATGTGAACAAATACATAATTCATAATATTTTATTTTATTTGTAAATAAGTTATATATATAATACGAGCATTGTGCTCGTGGTTTAAAATTAGGCGAGATTTTCGGTATACAAGTGTATTGCAGACACACTATGATAGATTGGGGTTCAAACTAAGGTATGAGGGTAGGAAGTAGGTGAGAAAAGGTGAAACGAAGATCTGCAAAGCAGACCTTACTGTTTCATTACAGAATGCCTAATATTTCTGTAATGTAATTTTTACTACACCATTCTCATGCAAGGCAAGGACTGGTTTTTATCTTTTTTTGTGGAGGGGTGTAATCATAAACATATAACCAAAGATATGTGAAAAAGATGTATAATCCTTAAGATGCACATTTCATGCTGAACCAGCACTCATAAGTTAGCTCAGATCATCACATCTTAAACATATCATTATCACTGCTCAGTATATAATGTGCATTTTGGAGATTTCACATTTTTTCACGTCTTTGGTCATATATTTATGATTACACCACCACAAAGTGTTAAAAGCAGATAGAAATAAGTATGACCCTGTGTGAGAGTGGTGTAGTAAAAATTACACTACAGAAATATTATTCATTAAGGGAATAATCTCATAGTCTAATTAATGATTAATAAAAATTATTGTTACAAAATGCTTCTTCCTGAGCAGTACATAGTTTACTATGCATGAATTCTGTTTCTTCTGGCAGAATTATATACTGGCAACTCATTTTTTGCATATAATTTGTTAAACTATGTAAATTCTCTTTATAAGTGGTTAAATTTTCCACTAGAAAAATTATTTTAACTTTTTTTTTCTATGCTATAAATCCTGGATTTATGAAATATTCTGTATGTACGGTTGCTTAAAAGTAAAATTTTAGTTGCTGTTTGCTGATGTTTTAATTTTAATTTTTTCAATGATCTGGTGGTTTCTGTCTTCTCTTTAAGCAAACTATTAAAAGTTTGGTGCATTAATTATTTATTTTTCAAAGCTTCAGTAAAAAGGAGGAAAGTAATCTCAAATAGAAAGACAATTACTGCTTTTTCCCCCCATGTGTTATAGCATCGGCCGGGAAGCGAACCCGCTAACCCGGGACAACTGCTTGTAAGGTGGTTATGCTGACCTCTAAACCACCAAAGCTTGACCAATTGCTGCTTTTATTATAGATTACCAGCTAATAAACGTTTTCTAAATGCATTAATATCAATTAATTGCAAATGGTTAAACATACTCCATAAAGCTTTGAAATTCGCATTAGAAACTTACATTGTATTCATTTTACCAAAAATTGTAAACATAAAAATAATAATTTCATGAGGGAAAAAAGGGATAATTTATTATTTTTATTAGCATAGTGAAAACATAATTGTTATTGTAGTGTTGATAATATAAACTTCAAATTAATTCCATTTAAAATATATAATTAACTGAATCTCTGATATTAATATATGTAATATAAAAGGAATTGTAATAATGTATATAATTTGATATTTATTTTAAAAAACTTAGTATACTTTCATCTCATTAACATCCTACTCATTAATGTTGGATTGTTACAATTTTGATAAATACGAGTAGAAAACTAATGCTATCACTAAATTTATTGAATAAATATTAAATTATATATTCTGCTATAGTGACTTTTGTAATAGATAAATAGATAACGTAGGTAGATATAAGTGGATATAAAGATAGATATTTGGATAAATGGACAGAAAATTAAGTAAATGATAGGTGAGAAATATTCAGATAAATATATAAGTATATATTCGAAGATAAGGTAGATAAATAGTTAAGTAAAAAAATTAGATAGATAGATAGATAGATAGATAGATAGATAGATAGATAGATAGATAGATAGATAGATAGATAGATAGATAGATAGATAGATAGATAGATAGATAGATAGATAGATAGATGGATGGATGGATGGATAGGCAGTTAGGCAGGCAGACAGGCATGCAGGTAGGTAGATAGGTATGTAGGTAGATAGATAGATAGATAGATAGATAGATAGATAGATAGATAGATAGATAGATAGATAGATAGATAGATAGATAGATAGATAGATAGATAGATAGATAGATAGATAGATAGGTCAGTAGATAAAAAGAAAAAATAGATAAATAAATTACATCAGTTTCGCATGGATAACCGGTTAAATGGGCGTACAGATAAGCAAGTAAGTTGGTAATTAATCAGATAGATGATAATATCTCCACGATTACTTGTTTATTCAGATGGTGGATAGATATTATTGAAATAGATAAATTTGTAATACATTCAAACATATACATAAGACAATCTGTTCTAATACGATAAGAAAACTGGAATAATAGAAATACTTGAGTATATTCACTATACTGTACCTAAATTTAGAGAGCGCTACTCAAGTTGTGCGTGATTTTCAGTAAGCAAAAATCTCCTGTATATTCAGATTTTTTTTTTTTTTTTCAGGTAACTGGTTTATACACAATCATTTAGCAATTCAACACTGATTTGTAAATGAATAGATAGTTTTTGCTGGAGAATAATTAAAGGGGGCGCTTAATGAAAACAATTAACCTGGTTGCATTTTTATAAATAAATTATTTTATTATTATTATTTTTTCACGCAATTGCAAAAATTATATTTATCATTTATTTTTCTTTCATAAAATAATTGATTTGATTTTATTTAATGTACAGTATAGGATTTTTTTTTTTTTTAAGCAATTTGGCTATTAAAAAAACATTATAAAGGAACTTGTAGAGATTCCAATCCAGAAGATAAAAAATACACAATAAGTTATTGATATATCAAAGATATTATAAAACTATTTTTTTATTTAAAAAAAAAGCTTTTTTCTTTTTATTAAATCTATTTATTAAAATATATATACGTATACACAATAAAATAATAAGATCTCTATATTATATATAATATTCATTTAACGTAGCTTTCAAGAAATGCTTTTTACATTGTTAAAATCTTTTAGAGAAATATCAAAGTACACTGAACGTAGAAATGAAACTCTTAAATCTCTCCTGATAATAAACAGCAGACGGAATTTCGAAAGTACATTTTTAAACTTCAATAATAGAAAAACAGCCTTAAAACACAAAACTCAGTTCTAAAAAGAACTACTTAGGTGAAATTCCTATTTCCCATTTTAATTAAAAATAAAGTTCTTATTCGTATAATCATTAACTATGTTTATTTACTAACGCGATTATTTATTTTTATTTGGTATTCTTCCAGAAGTAAATTATTTATGCGAGCTTATTAACCATTGGACTATATTACTCTACATAATCTGTGATTGCAAGGCATTTTAATTGTGTTTATGTGTCTTTCTTTTAAAATCAATATCATCGTTTTTTTTTATTAAGGAAATATTTATTGGAATACAGATTCTATAGATTACATTAGATTACAGCTCTATTCATTTACATTCGTTTTAGTCTTTGTTTACATTGATTGAATTCAACTTGAATTTACATCTCTCTTTTATCTTGTGTAGTTTTATGTTACATCTTGGTCTTTGGTTACATCGCGTCAAATAAAGCAGCCATTTTTCATTTGGTAGTAGGCTTTATCTGTTTTCTATTATCTTTGTTCTTTCCTCTTTTCCTCATTCTTCCTGTCATCCTTTTTTCTATCTTTGTACCTTCTTCTTTCTTGTCTCTTCTAGTTTCAGTTGACAAATCGTTTTATAACTTAAATGTCAGTTTAAGAGGTTTGATTGTCGGCTCATCCAGAGCAATCTGTTCCCACATGTCTGCCTACAGTCTGTGGGATGTTATAAGATAGTCTCTGATTTTCAGACTGCAAAGGTGTTTCTTGAAGACTTGCCATGGATTTTCCAAGTTGTTTCGAAAAACACTGTGATACCTGGTCTGCCACTTTGCAAAGAGAATCATGATCGCCATTCAGATTATAGCAAATTCTCCAGTTCTCAGTGCCCTACTGATGTCCAGTGTCTGAGAACATTGTTTGTGATGAATCTTGAGCAGAAGTGCTATTTTTAACTGTAAAATGAATACTATGACAAATTACATTTAATGATAATTAAGGTAAATCATTTCTTGTTACAGTGTTCTTAGCCACAAGACTTTTTCACATCACCTACTCTATTTTTCATCTAATTGTGAACTACTTTTATATGAATAACTAAAAATATGATAAGTAATAATGTTGCTAGGAAACCATCAATTGTTATTGACAGTCCCAAGATTAAACTACTTTGCTTTAGTACCAAATAATAGTTTTTTTTATCTTGGATTTCATTTGAAACACAAGGAAGTCTTTCATATTTAATCCGAGTTGTTATATGGATTTAAAAGCAGATAGCTATTTCTTATAAGTATGAGGACTTAGGAGAAATAATCTTCTTTTGATAGTATGTAAATAATAATTCATCTCACACAAAGTTGTGTATGTTAGATTAAATATTTCCATGAATTTATCAAGATGTAAACAAACAAAAAGGTGAATGCTATTTGCAGGTAATAATTGAAGATATGATTAACAGTGGTATTGCTATAAAATCTCCAATTACTATTGGCAGTCCTAAGACTAATCTATTTTTCTCTAATACCCAAGAATAACTTTTTGTCTTGAGTTTCATTAGACATAAAAGAGATCCCTCTTTTACTCCTAGTCAAAATTTTTACATAAATTTAAACCCAGACATCTATTTTATAAGAATGAAGACTTAGAAGAATTACATTGCTTTGCATCATTTACATAATAACTTGGAATAGAAATAAAATAAGCCCCCCCTCCCCATTTTGTTTTTAATTAATCAAAAAGCTATTTCAATATAAAAGGAAAATCAATAGTGTAGCAGTCATATTTATACGTTCGCACAACAAAATCCAGAGTTTTAGTAAATCATCCCAAGGCTGATCAAAATGAGGTTGTTGAGACCCTGAATTCAATCTCACCTCAGTTGCTTTACCAGCCCTCAAAGATTTACTACCTTATGGATGACATATATGAGGCTACACCAGTATTTTTCTTAACTCGCATGCCGGCAGTAGCACATCGGTAAAACACGAGACTATGGGAATCGGACATATTTCAAAGTATAGCTATATAAGTGTAGCATGAGCATAATTATTAAATATGGATTTTATTCTTAATAACTAATAGTTAACTAATTAATAATGAGCAATATTGAAATTTAAATAAATGTAATGAAAGCCAAATATAAATGGTAATACTAATAAATGAAATAAAAAATTTACAATAGGATTATATGGATTGTCTCACTCACAGGTGAAGATTTTAGGAATTACAACTCATTAATATTTGAAGTTTTGGTTCACACGCAGGTGATGGTTTTATGGATACAAGCAGTTTTGGGTTTACATATATATTTAGCATTTCAAATCACTCGCAGGTGATTTTAGTTTATGTATTACAAATTGTTTTAATTTAACTCTGCTTGTTATATATATATCACTTGCCGGTAATGAAGATTTATAATTTATCAAGTTACATTTTCATGAGACTTATTACTACGTTAAAATTGGTTTGGTGTGCTTATGATAATCTATGCCTAGTTTACACTATATTTGTGGATTTAGATTTGCTTTAGAGCTAGCAGAATTGATTATTATCATTTATAAAGAATATTTTATTAAATGCATATTATTCAACACTCTCTATATAACTCATATACCTATAAAACTAGCTTCTGTTTCAGATCAATGCTGAAATATACCTTATTATATGGCAGGATGAACTGATGATTGGCAGTAAGACTTCAGATACCAAGGCATATAGAAAAATACATAATCTGAGTCTGTGCATCTTGAATGTGTGCTTGCTTCTAGGGATTTGTACCTAGTACCAGTTCCTTTTTACCATACCTATTGCTGTGAAAGAGACCTTTTAGTTTGGGTGATCAAACAACTAGTTTAATATTCTGGACCCTCATGCTCCAGTTCTAAATATGTAGAATGGGGTTGGCCCTTAAAACCTATGCCCATTGGAATATAATGTACAGCAACAAGTATGTATGCCGAAGCATTTCCTAAGGACGCATTTGTCCTGCTGACTACATTATTATATAACAAAATAGGATGCAAAACAATAGTTTCCTTCCATGGAACTACTATAGATCAATTCATAATATAGCATCTATAACTATGCTATTAAAGATATTTATGAATCTAATTTGCTAAGCAATCTATATAGGCATTTATATAACTCTAGGGAGAATTACAGCATATTTTGGATAATTATAATACTAAATTCTAGCGTTATGCCGTATTTTATTACTTCAGCTAAATATTAATTAAATATTAAATTTAAAGCAAATCTATCTTAAAGCATTTATAAGCTTTTACTTATATCTCTTAATAGCATATAAAAGCAATTTAACCTGCTTAAGAAGAAGCTGTAAAAACCAAAACAATTAAATCAAATTAATATAGGCCTAAGATTTATTTTATCCATTTCAGAAGGGAGTTTTGTTTGTGCATTAATAAACATGACATTATATACGTGAGAATATCTAATCGCTTCTCACTAATCATTTAACTATGAGTAAAACTCCATTCTGAACAACACAGCATAAACAAATACATAATTGAAAATAAAATAAAATTGGCATAAATTTAACTAAAAGAAACATAAATTTAGAAATAAGATTTCATGTAGGTGAAATCTGAGATTTGGCTTTATTTGCTTAGTTTAAGAAGGGAATGGAATACAATAGCCTAACTTCGATTGATTCAGTTTAATATAAATTTAATCTATTTATGAGAATTATTAATAAAAGCAAATATTATTATTAGGCTAAAATATATATAATAAATTGGGAACATAATTATCATTTAAAATAAACCAGTTAGAATCAATCAAATCAGTTAGAATAAATCAGAATAAGTTAGAATCACTCACTTATGATAAATCAATCAGAATAATTGAATCAGTTAAAATCAGGCAAGATTTATGATTTAAATAAGAGAAAACAAAATATACATTTAGTTTAGAGTTTTAGAATACATTAAATTATTTTGGCCATAATTAATAAATTTAGCTAGCTTTACAATTTATGAAGTTTAGTTTAAAAGTTAACTTTAGATTGATGGAGATCTGTTACTGCTATATTTTCTGTGCTGTGGCAAGTTGTCTTCATCTTGAGCATTTTCTTTAGGTGGCATTGGCTTTTAGTATCTTTCTCCGCATCATGTAGACTACTATTGGGGTCTAGAAAGCAAGGGAATTGCCTTCTATCCCATCATCATCATCATTTTTACAAAATACTTAAAATTCAAGTTAAAAATGAATGAAGAATGAATTGTTTCAAAGATGGCTGAAGTAAGCTTATTTACAAGCTCACCCCCCTCTCCCCTTTCTTAATAGTTTCAAATCTGTTTTTCTACTTACCTCACTGTATTTTTGGAAATCTGGGATACCTGCTGTTATCATTTTTTTACAGTGGGTTTCCCAAGCTTGACCAGGTTAATTTATTCATACTTGGTTTTAAAATCTATTTTTACTCTTAAAATTTTAAGTAGGTCAGAATACAGTGAGAAGGATTAATTTTATTAAATTATTTTTTTTGAAAAACAAATCTAAAGATGGAAAAACTTTTTATTATATATGTAACACATTTATATAATTTAACGATATATGCAGCAATATTATAATTTCAAATATTAATTTTAGAATAAATATTATAAATAAAAAAATTTTTGTTTTAATCCTATAACATTAATCTTTCCTGCATATATGTAGTTTCTTGTTACACATACATAGCCTGTTTCCATTTATTTAACTACTAGAAATATATGCATGCGTATTTACTGATTTTTACATATATACATACATTTTCTATATTGTATGCTAAAATATACACACACACATAACTAGTATAATTAGATTTAAAATTTAGCATAATATACAAGGATTTGGTTATAGGTATACATAAATAAATACTACTATAGTATATAGTAGGTGAAACAGAAGGATAGACAGATCTGACTGTTTCAATAGTATTTGATGGGTTCTAGCTACACTACTCTTAAATATATCTCTAATTATTATATGGAAATTATTTTGTTTACATTATAATAAATATAATAGCATATAAAAGCAATTTACCCGCTGATGAAGAAGCTGCAAAAACCAAAACAATTAAATAGGCCAAGTATATTTAAACTAACATGTATTATATATGTATATATCAGGGATGAAGCATCCATGTATTGAACAGAATGAGTGCTTCCATAGAAAAATTCACTAAAACTTTCAAAAGCTTTAATTAAAATTCAATTTAAAAAATTCACTTTCAATTTTTATTCAATTATTTTTTAAATGGAATACCAACAGTCGAATTGTTTTTATATACGTAGGCAATTAATTCATTCTGGCATCGTCATTGATTATAAGAATTTCAAAAAAATGCTAAGATCTAATTTACAGTTAAAACTTTTAAGAATGTTAAAAGAATTGGGAAGATAAAAATATATTGATAATGTATTATCTATATTTAAACTGATCACAGGCTGATTAATAAATAAAAGAGTTCCAAATTGTTCTAGATGTATGTAATATGTATACATTAGCTATAATGTAAAAATTGTTGTGCTAAGTAAAATAAAAACATTATTAAAAAAAGATTATGCAGTGTGCTTTCATTCCTAAAAAAAGTCATGCTTCATCACTGGTATATATAGTATTAAGTAATAATAATAGTTGGGCATATATATATATATATATATATATATATATATATATATATATATATATATATGCATTATCAATTCTCTTTTAAGAAATCTTGATGGGATGAATCAAATAATTTTCTAATGAGTCAGATAGTATCATATTCAAATGACTAAAACAATGAAAAATCTGTAGTCAAAAAATTAATTTTTAATAAGTAGAATTTATCAATAACGTAATCAAAATATAATAATAATAAAGAACATTGATATAATAGCATTTGTTTATGATGGAATGAAAATTATAAATTTAGCTAATAATTTTTACAAGATTATCATAACCTAATTAAATACATTATAAAACTAGCACTAGTAATACATTGTGTAATTAGTAATTTAGTTATAAATGTTACGGATAATTATTTGGGAATTAAATTAAGGTGATAACCCTCATTCATTTTTTATTCAATCATATAAGCAATCAAAAATGTTAAAGAAATCTCATTTCTAGAGTCATTCCAATAACAAGAACAAATGATAAACATTAGTAATTCCTTTAATACAAAGTAGTCAAACAATAATCTTTTTCTAAACATTTATTAGTCATCTATTTTTGTCTGCTCTTTTATTTGTATTATTTTATATCTATTTTAACATTTGGATACACTTTTACTCATCTTGTTTTTATTTCAAAGGCTATTATCTTATTTTATACTTGATATATTTTTATATGCTTATGATTGTGAAGAATAATGAAAAATTTCAAGGTTGAAATATGATTATATAATTAATTACATGATCACCACCCTTTAAATTGTATTGAGTTTATGCTAGCATTATACCAAATTCATTGGTTTGTGTGTTTGCCATTTTTACCTTAAGATTTTTGTTTATCCGCTTCTCTTTTGATTAATCAATGAGTTTTATGTTTTCTTATTAAATTTTATATTTTCATTCAAAAATATATCAGCCATAATTTAGATGAATTATAAGTTAATAAGAAAAACAGTAGCATTTTTATCGTAAGTAGATGTTCAGCCAACTCACTTGCAATATTAGGTATTTGGGTTTATTTTTATTACAGTTGTGATAAATTTATTTTAATTAAATGAAAATTAAAAAAGTCAAAGATGATAAAAATGAAATTTCATACCATGAATATATATATATCACTGCTTAATGCTATACTAGTAAACTGAAAACAAATAGACTATCCCAAGTAAAAAAAAATAAAACAACAAAAAAATCTGTCCACATTAAAAAAAAAATTTCAGTCAGCCTAAGTATTAAAAGAAGTTTTCAGTAAATTAATGGTCTGAAATCATCAATTTAATGAGTGCAAAAGTCATTTTTATGAATTAAATAAAGAACATGCAATAGTTCCAACAAGCTTTAATGATAAATATAGCAAGAGAAAGTATTTAAAAATCTTTATCTCTATCCTCAGATCAGTTTCATGCTATTAGAAATCCTCAGTGAGGTCCTATGATATTTCAGACACTAGATCTAAAATACCAACTCAAAGCCAGCACTTATCTGATAGTTAATTTTAAGTAGAAGACCTGAAAATTTTCAGATACTTATATGTCTTCAAATCCATCTATCTATATTAAATAGTTATATGGAGCTGAGAAATCTTCAGCCATACCATATATTAATAGCTTTAGCAATATAATATCACTTAAGACTTAAAAAAAACAATAAATAATACTAGATAAAATCAAGTCATACATCACGTGACTTAATTTAATAAGCTTGTAATTATAAATTAAATAAAGAGCTTGCAATAGCTCTAACAAGCTTTAGCAATAAATGCCACAAGAGAAAGCATTTAGAGATCTCTATCTAGAATTATCCCTATCCTCAGACCAGTTTTGTGCTATTGGAAATCCTCAGTGAGGCACTAGGATATTTCAGACATGATCTAAAATACCAACTCAAAGCCAGCAATTATCTGTTAGTTAACTTTTAAGTAGAAAATACGAAATTTTCTGACACTTATATGTCTTCAAATCCAGCTATCTATCTTAAATAGCTATATGGAGCTGAGAAATCTTTATAGCTGGATTTGAAGACATATAGAGTTCTGAAATTTTCAGACTTGCTACTTAAAAGTTAACTATCCAATAAGTGCTGTCTTGAATTCATATTTTAGATCTAGTGTTTGAAATATCCTAATATCTCACTGAGGATTACCAATAGCATGCAACTGGTTTGAGGATAGGGATAATTCAAGATAGAAATTTTTAAATGCTTTCTCTTGTGGCATTTATCCTTAAAGCTTGTTAGAGCTATTGCATGCTCTTTATTTAGTTTATAATTACAAACTTATTAAATTAAGTCATGTGATGTATGACTTGGTTTTATCTTTTGTCATATTTATGAAATTTTAAAAAATGTCACAATAATCTTTTTTCATTATTATGCTGGACCTCAGGTAATCAATTTAATGAGAACTTTTAATATTTAAGGTGATTGGAAATTCTTCTTTAAATTGTGAGTCGTTTTTACTGTATATGTAGATATTGTTTGTTTTAAGTTTTTATTTGAGAGAATTTGATAAACCATAATTTGTAAAAAATTTAAAATTCTTTTAAATATAATATTGCTAATATATAATTAGAACGACTTGAACTCACATTTTAAATTTCTCCACAGTTATCCACTCCCTCTTAGATAACTGATACACATGACACATACATGTGAAATAGATAAATAATCTCCATGTATTTCATGCTAAACCAGTACTCATCAGTTGGTCCAGATAACAACATCTTACACATATATACAGTCAGTGCTCCATTTATATTAAGATAGCAAATTTTCGAACATTAATTGTCAAGCTTCTTTCTTGAAACTCTGTGTTCAAGTTTTTCTAATTATATTAAGTTTAGTATAGATACTATACATGTACTTAAATATTACATATCCAGCCTGTATTCTGCCCATCCCTTTTCAATATATTTAAATAGACATATTAAGGTCATAAATGTGAGGGGTCAGAGTGACTTGAAGAAACATGGGTATGACAATAACATTGGCATCAACAAGGGCTTTGTGTTTTCTGTGCTCTGATTTTTCATGATATGAATGGCTGAAGAGTTGGAGAGTAAAGAAGATTGAAGCTTGTCCATTAAAGTTTGAAGATTTGATATCCTGATATAAACTGAGTAGTGATTGTATATATGTGTGGGAGATGATGATCTGGACCAACTGAAGAGTGCTGGTTCTGCAGGAAAGACATATATTGGAGTTCATTTATCTTTTTCACATACATGTGGTCATGTGTATCAGTTGTCTAAAATGAAGTGGATAGCTATGGAGTGCTTAAAAGTCTTGAATACAAGTCCTTTTAAATATATGTATAGTAGTGGAAAGTAATGACAAAATATGCAATAAGATTGGCAGTGGCATCAAGAACTACTTGTGTTATATATAAAATGGAATTTTATACTATTCTGATAATGTCTTAAAATATTAAGCTATTCTTAATGGATAAAATCTTCTTATTCTTCAATACATTACAATGGCAAACATTGATCACTCATTTGCTGTTTAGTATAATTCACCGAGTAATTGTGAAGTTCATATCATCATCAACTAAAACCAAAAAAAATAATAACAATTTTGGAAAATGGCAAGGCTATTTAAAAATAATAATTGTACTGTGAGTTGGATCTATCATTTTAATGTTTCTACAGTCTGTAATTGTATTGCATCCATGCAGAGTAATATTTGAATCAAAAGAATTTGTTAGTTTCCCAAATCTTGATCCTGACTTTTAGACATCATGATTTAATACATGGAAAATTTACTAATAAGTAGTAAAAGTGTAAATATTGATTTGACTAACCATATGTCATGATTCCTAATTTTATATTTATGGTGTCATTATTTCCATATCATGCCATTCATGCCTGTTTATATGCCATGATTATTGAAAATGTAAAAACTGGAGTTCTCATATGTATGTTGATCTATGCAATTATTTATTCTATTATAGTTTGATGTTTTGGTTACTCTTTTTCATAATGCCATTTTGTCAATCACTGTCAGCAATCATTAATTTTTGATTAGAGAATGCAATCATCACTTTTGGAATTGTTAATACTTGTCAGATTTGATGCTATTCATTAAGAATTAAATAACTTAGCTATATTGGACTCCAATGTTCTATTTAATTATTTATCAACAATTTGAAGAATTAAGATAGGTCTGACATTTCTTCTCAATTGCTTATGAAAGTATTACTCTTTACCACTTTTTTTAGGATTCAATTTAAAGGGGGGGGTGTTATGTTAGTATATAATTTTGTAACTCTTTTATATAATGTCAAACATATGATGCTAGTGTAACAGGTACCTAACCTTTGAGTAAAAAAATAAAATAGGCTTTAAATATCTCACTAAAAAGCTAAGGTATATCCAGAATTCTTCTACAAAAACTAACTAAGATAAAGATAATACTCACCAGGCTAGTCAAATAAAAAATAGTGAAGATTTATGAAGTACTTTTCTTTGTTTTATGTCACATCTAAGAATAATAATCTTTTATCAACCAATGTTTGGCATTGTCTTAGGAATAATAGGCAGTTGAAGTAATCTCTATATTAAATCAGGCAAAACTCTCTATACATTAGTGCCACTCAATGCAATCCAGAGTAATCAATGGATGCCAGAAGACTTGTGCATAAAATCCCTATCTGGTACCTACTCATCCAATATCCCCAGCCTAGTTTCTCACTTGTGGATTTCGTCAGTGAGGAGCCTTGTATCTGAGAGCACTGTACCTAGAACTTAGGATTTAGTGCAACCCTGAGTGGCACTACTGTATGGAGAATTTTGCCTGTTTTAATAACAGTTATGAGCAAGCATAAGAAATGGTGATCATGTAATGTTCAGTGGTTTAATCTCTATATTTCAAGGGCCTTAAATGTATATATAACGTTTATCCCACTTAGCAAGGTCACTTAATTTCCCAAAACTCATTGTAAAAAAGATAATATAAAAACAAGGGGTTATAATGGTTTTTCATGGGGAAAAATTTACTTCATTCCTGCAGATAAAAATTATCCATAAATTGTAAATAATGTATTAACAAATAGCTCAAACAAGTATATATATATATAAATCTAAGTTACTCATTAACAAATAGCTCAAACAAGTATATATATATATAAATCTAAGTTACTCATTCTAAGGATCTATTATTGTCTTTTAAATTGTTTGATGAACATGAGGTTTTTTTGAAGGAGGTACACCAAGTGTTGATGACTGAGGATCTCTAAAAAATAAGTTTAGAAAAAATGGTTGACTTGCTTCTTTGATTTTCTTTTTATACAACATATAACTCAAGTGTCAAATTCTTCCAAAAATGCTATTCATGGTTTGTGATACAAGATCAATTCTTTCAATTATTTGGTGTCCTGGTTTTTCTCTGCAAGCTTATTGATTTTCTCTTCATCATTGCTCAAAAATTAATTCTTCCTCATATGATTGCAAAAGCTCTTCAATGTTGCAATCAGCAATTTCTTATTGACATCTTTATCCAAAATGTTAACACAATTTGGCATTAGTTGTTGAAGTTAGGACATCTTGAAGATTGTGATTATTCTTTGACCCATAAGTTGAGGAAGTGATGTGGTATTCAGTGTAGTTGCTGCTATAATTCCAATTAATAACATATGTAGTTGTATATTTTTTTAAAATCAATATTACTAGGAAAAAAAGTGGGGGTTCATTGTGCAAATGTAGAGGAAAATCGACTGAGAAAAAGAGTAGGTTCACAGTTGATATTTTTTGTGTTCTGCAAAAAAACCATACTGAAATTTTATTTTTTTAATTCATAGTTTTATATTATTTATGTGAAATTATTTTAGAATTAAAAAAGTATGTTTACTAATATCTCACTTAACTGTACTGTTATGACCTTAAAGACATTATTTATCAACAGTATAAGAGTAGCCAGATTATAACAGTATACATTACCAAAAACTAATCACACTGTTAATTTCAAAAAAGTAAAAATTCTGACTTTATTAAAAAACAAAAATGTATCTAATACATTTTGTTTGCATATTGTAATCAATATTTAAGTCATTTTTACTATATATACTATGTAGATATAAATCAATAGCAGTTCATATACAAATACACTAGCTGTGTCTTTTTTTATGGAATGAGATGCTATAATTTGTTACAGTCATTTTCTTGAAATGACCTAGCAAATTTTTGAGTAATACAGTATAGTTGTAATAATAGGAATATGGATATTTAAATAAAAATTAAAAGTATGAAATTTTTACAATATATCTATATTGCATTTTCATCATACAAAATTTATTATTAAGTGCATAATGCATGATATCATCTCTCTTTTTTTTACCCAAAAAATAAGTTCATGAAAATAGCAGTTTTGATTTGATTGAAATTAGCATTCATTAAAGTTTTAATTTAAAATTGCTCAACTGAATATTTTAATTAATGTGTATATAGTACACATTTTAAAATTAATTACTAATAACATATGGCCAACATTTGGTTTTGTTTTAATATTGAATGAAATTTGTATTTTTTGGTACAATAATTTTTTTAATTTTATCATAACATCAGCATTGTCTTAGATATGTTTGAAATAAATTTACAAGATTATGATTTAAAATCTAGAAAATAAATATTATTTATAATTTATTTTTTATCATACACAGTTGATTATTAATTGCATAATTTATGAAATCATTTCCTTCTCTCCCCCCTCCATCTTTTTTTACTGAAAATATCTTAGATTTATAATAATAGCAGTTTTAATTTATCTAAAAGGTTTTAATTCAAAATTAGTTGAATGAATATTTTAGCTAACATAGTAAATAATTTAAAATTAATTAATAATTGTATAGAATATAACTAAAATTTATTTTTAGTTTATACTGAATGAAATTTGTATTTATTTTATGGATACAGTATATTTTTATGTTTACAATAATGCCTTCTTTGGCTTGGATATATCTGAAAAAATTACAATATTACAATTTAAAAATTAAGCAAATCCTATACAGCAAATGATATTTTACATCATGTAAAGTTGATTATTAATCACATAATTCAGAAAATCTTTTTTTTCTCCTCAAAATAACTTGCAATTGCAGTAACTAAATTTTCCAATTACAGTGATCATAATTTTTGCTACAAAAGAAATACCATTAATAAGAATTTTAATTCATAAATGTGAGTAAATATACAATTTTTAAGCTAGTGTATACATTTTAAAATATAATATTAATATATTTTGTTGTTGCACATTATCAAAATAGGCTTTTGATTATTTATTGAACTGAATGAAGCACTTTTTTTTAACTTTTGTAGTCATTAAATTTTATTTTGAATGTGTCATTAATGAATATATTAATTATATTATGAGGGATATTGGATGAAAATTAAATAAAGTACTGTACATTAATCATATTTTAATTTTCTAAGCAAAATACTGTTTATATATTATTGCATACAATATTATAAATAATGAATAAAGTCTGTATTGTACAATTTTAGCAAACTCTCTATTGTACAATTTTAGCATGAATGCCACCATTTTTCTTTAGATGACTTAAAGTCACTATCCTATGACATCATCAAACTTATAAAATGGCCGCCATTTTAAAATTGATGTTTTTTTATAATTATTATATCAAATAATCTATTGTAAATCAATATAATGGGTACAAATTGATTGTGATTGCTAAGGTGCATCCTTGCATAAAGGTCTCATGCTAAATGGGGTATAGGTATATATGAATTTCTACAAAGTTATGTTGAAACTGTACAAATATATTTTTAAAAACCACATAAAATAGTAAACTTATACAACAACATATGTAATATACAGCACTAAATATAAAATGATTTCATTAAAGAACATAGTTTTTGCCAAAAAAAGTAAAAATTACCTTGATGTAAAAAATGAATTAAATTTCAAAACAATTTTTCCAGCAACAAATAATGCACTATAGAGCTAATGTACCAATCTAGTATAATTTTGAATTCAGAGATTCAATTGTTTTTAATGTTAATAATATTTTTATTTTATAATGAACATTTTTTTACCAAAAATAATTTCAATAAAATATAAATATAAGTAAAGATAGAGAATAATTGTTATTAAAAGACATTTAAATTAAAAATTTTATGCTGCCTAGTAATATTAACCAATTCATCAAGGTTTATTTATATAACAGAAGAGTACAAGAAATATAACATAAAAGGTTTCAAATAGGATATATATATATATATGAAAAACAAAAAACACAAGTTAAAACTTGCTAATGCTTGTATTTATGACAATAGATGGCATTCTACCAAAAACACCATCAAGCGTAGTTTTTTGTTTACATAAATGTCAGAGCAAGCATTCACTATCTCTAACTTTAATTTCCACCTTCAGATCATGATTTCAAGCTATTTGCTATCATCAGTGAAGGACAGGAATAAGAAAATAGATCTAAACACAAACTCTGAGCATTTATGAAACAGTTTCTATTCAGCTTGCAAGCGTGAATCTTTTAGACACGTAATGTCTTCAAACTCAGCATAGCAAGCCAGATAGCTACATGGGTCTGATCTCAGTTGAGCATCACAACATAGTAGAAGCCTTTGCAATATATATCATTGCAAGAAAGACCTCAAAGGTACATTTATGAAAAACAAAACACTATGCTTGACGGTGTTTTTGTTAGAATGCCATCTATTGTCATAAATACAAGCATTAGCAAGTTTTAACTTGTGTTTTTTTGTTTTTCATAAATGTACCTTTGAAGTCTTTCTTGCAATGATATATATTGCAGAGGCTTCTACTATGTGATGATGTTGAACTGAGATTAGACCCATGTAGCTATCTGGCTTGCTATACTGAGTTTGAAGACATTACATGTCTAAAAGATTCACGCTTGCAAGCTGAATAGAAACTGTTTCATAAAGCTCAAAGTTTGTGTTTAGATCTATTTTCTTATTCCTGTCCTTCACTGATGATAGAAAATAGCTTGAAATCATGATCTGAAGGTGGAAATTAAAGTTAGAGATAGTGAATGCTTACTCTGATGTTTATGTAAACAAAAAACTATGCTTGATGATGTTTTTGGTAGAACGCCATCTATTGTCATATATATATATATATATATATATATATATAATATCAAATAATATAAGTATAATAAAACAATCCACTAGAATAAAACTTCAAATTTTTAAAAAATGCCTATATAAAATTGAAGATTAATATCCTTTGCTATAGCCAGCTTCGGTGTATTCCACCATCTTAAGTAGCAATACATTAATATTTAAATATTATTAAACTCTCACACCAGTAAGGCTCCCAAGTGAATTACCTACTTTCCATAAATTGTGAATATTAACACAATTACACTCTTTATTCAATACATTATTCATACTATTTATAAAATATGACTCCTTAATTTTTCTTTTCTTCAAATCATTTTCCATATGCAAAATAAAAACTCTATCAAAGCAGAATTCTCCATTACAAATCACTGCATGTTCTGCAAAAACAGATTTATATCTATCTGCAGAATAATGCAACTTATTATATAATAATTCATGCTCCCTAATCCTCTTTTTTAATGCACATTTAGTCTCCCTGATGTAATTATATCCACAATGACATACCACTTTATATATAATATTACCTTTGTTGCTTTTATCAATAGAATATTTACCATTAATAACCAATCTTCCAGTATTTGCACCCACTTTAAATGCAACATTAAAATCAGCAGATACCAATGATGTAATCTTATTACAAACAATATCCTTTACATAAGATAATGCTATCCATCTTTTCTTTTCCATATTATCTCTTCTCCATCTATTTCTAAACCTATCTAGTGCATATAAAATATTTTTCTACTATATCCCACACCCAATAAATCATTCATATATCTTTCAATATTAATCATTTTATCATTCTGAAATTTACACAAAACATCATTTCTAAAAAGAAATGTTCTAAAACCAGCCAATTTATAGGTAAGTGGAACATTTGAATTTGGAAGAACAACTCCTCTAATTGATAAAGGTTTCAACACCATTTTATTATTAATTTTATTACCTTCTCTCTATAAAATCAAATCAAGATATTTTATACTCTTCTCACTATCTTCAGAAGTAATAGTCCACGTTAACCCAGCAATATCATTTAATTTAATAAACAGTTTTTGCACTATCATATTTGATCCTACAATAAGCATGTCATCCACATACCCAAAATAACTTTTAACACCGATCATAAAATATTCTTTTAAAATCATCCCTTCATAATATGACAATCCCTAACTACTTATAATTGCTGAAACAGGCAAAACCATAGGCCAACCCTTCATCCATTATATATAACCGATCTTCAAATGTAGCTGTCAAATTCTGATTAATAAATAATAACAAATCCTTCACAAACATATGATAAAACTTGCACACTCCTTTTTTATATAAAACTTGATCAATAATATTAATAGACTCCTTTCTTTTTATTGAATCATATAACTCTGCAATATCCGATGTAAATAATTTATCATCATTATCCAAAACAATATTATCAATCTTTTTAACTAAATCAAATGAAGATCCAATTGTTTAATCACCAAAACCCAATTCATCTTGCAAAAACTTTCCAACAAAAACTGCTGCATGATAATACATACATCCTCCCAAATTCAATATCAGTCTAATAGGTAATCCTTCTTTATGCACTTTTAAATTTCCAAAAATCCTTGGCATAATTGCAGTGGATGGATAAAGAGATAGATATAACTTCCTATCAAACACTTTCTTTAAATATGACTTAAGTATAGTATTAATAAATTTCAATCTCACTGTATCAATAGAATAAGCATTTATCAATTTAAATTTTAATTTTTGAATGTAATATTATTATCTGATAAATATATTCTTATTAATCTTCAATTTTATATAGGCATTTAAAAAAAAAATTGTAGTTTTATTCAAGTGGATTGTTATATATATATATATATATATATATATATATATATATATATATATATATATATATATATATATATATATATATATATATATATATATATTGTAACTGCCTAAATCTGTCAATGCTGATGATGGGGAGGATGATCAATCTGATCTGATCAAAAATCTAAAAAAATCTAATTTAATCTAATCTAGCTCAATCGGGTCGCCATTATGTAATAAACCATCATAAAGCACTAATAATCTCTACTAAAGCCTAATTTGTTTAAGCTATATGTAAAACGAAAGAATAATGAGATTATCTGCTCCAGACAGCAACAAACCCATCACAATTACAAAGTAAGCCTGCAATGAGCAGTGAAACGGTATATCATTGCCCTAAACAATAATATGATTAAGCTAACTATTTGATTAACAATTTAATGAAAATCAAATCAATAGCTAAAGCAGCCATTAAATTTAATTTTCAATTTGTTGTTATAGCTTTACGTTGGAAGTGTGAAAGCACGATTTATTATTTTATTAATCTATTGTTATTGTAATAATTTAAATCTACTTTAATATTTAATGATACTGCATTTTATATAAACAGATGAGCTTCTAAATAACTATAATTGCATTTCACAAAACATTTTTAAATATAGACACTATTTTAAATGTTGAAACAAAATAATATTTGACTCAAATGTATATCTAGTTTAATAAAATGCTAAATAGAAAGTATAAACATTTCATTCATATCTTTCAATAAAGCGATACATAATTATTTCTACTTTAATATTTAATTAACAATATTCTATTGAAATCAACTAGTTTTTATTGAAACAGACAGATCGGAGAACCGATCTTCGTTTCAGGTGTTTTATGTACGGTAATTCAAACCACTGTTCGCCCGCAGTGGGATTTTGTCTATTTTAATTTATAATAAAAATTAGTTATATATTTTATAGTTTATAAATAAATATGTAAAGATCCCGTATATAAATGTCACAGACCACGAAATAATATTTGTGTGTGCGTGGTTTGTGAATTTATATCATTTAATTTAAAGTTTCAGTGCGGGCGTATTTGTTTTAAATTTTAGTTTTAAAATTGTATAAAGTCGTTTAAAAATACTGATCAAAAATCACATTCCTTTGATCAGTGTTTTTAATTAAAATCTAATTGCACAAATGTTCAGAGCAATTAAGTTGTATTCAAAATTAGTAAGGAATTTTTATATGTAATTACTGTATCGATTTAAAAATGGCATATTAAATTAAAAGATTGCTAAAAACAGATAATTGATTGTTGGTCAAGCTGCATCGCTAGAGGCTAGAGAAAGTAGGCGGAGCCTAAAACAAAAACAAGTCGGAAAGGTCAGCAGTGGCAAATTCTAGAAAAAACTTACATTCTAACTTTGGTCGTGTTTGAGAGAGGTAGTCTCGAGACAACACAGCAGTTAATAATAATTCAAATATCTTATTAAGAAGTTTACCAGTGAATCGCCATGTTCATGGGCTAATTGCCAGGAGCTGGTCTCTGCCCGCCAATATGGATCCTCGTGCCGCTGTTTGATCATGTTTCATATACTTCAGAATTTCCAACTTCCAATCTCAAAATTTACTATGCCTTACAAATAACTTTCAAAAATGCGCGCCTACGTTACAAGCCAAGCTGGATGAAGAAAAAGAGAACTTTGTTACACGAACTTTAATTTTCTTCCGTGCTTAATATTATTAATCAAGTGAATCATATGTAAGTCTTTATATCATTTATAATGCTATTATTTAACCTGTCAGTAAATTTTCTTTTCTTTTTAACCCTCTGCTCTAGTCTTTAGAAATAATTTATAACATTTGTAATTAATCGTAATAATCATTTAAATGAATGCATTTATATTGTTTTGTGTATTGCTTATTCCATAAACAAACGATGCCAATAGTAAACTAGTGTACTATAACGATCAAGTTATTTTAAAAGTAATCCCACTTTCTGAATTAAATATTCTTTCACATTCCGAGTTAGTAAATGTTAAATCACTTTATTATTCTATGTTAAGTTGTTATAAAATTACAATCTAAGTTTCAATCTTAAATATATATATAATAGTTTCAAAGTGTTCATTAATGTTATGTATAATATGAGAAATAATTCACTGAATAATTTGATACTATCGCTACCGCCTGTCAACCCGAAGGGTTAGAGTTTCAGAGTAAATTTAACTAATTATTGTTGTCACCGTCAGTTTAAGTCCGCTATGTTTTATTGGGGTAAGGATCTCAGCCTGTGGCGTAGAAACAGACAAATAGTTTCCAGGTTTTATATAATTTCTTTTAAAAAATCCGCTTCAAGTATTCGTCCTTCACGTCTGTGGCAATGCCTTCCCTTCGCTGAAGTTAGCGTCTCGCCATTCTACCATTGGGGAATGAAAGCAGTTTTTCTTTCCCGGTAATCTCTTGGATCACCGGGGTTCGAAATAATCCCGGCTGGTTGTCGTGTCCCGGAACTACTTGGGGGCATTAAGCCTTGTCAAAGAACAAGCCGCCCGGTATTCCGTTAATGCACCGCAATTGATTACTGTAGGGCTCTTGAATCCAGGCAACCACCAGTTCATCTATCTTCCATGTTGTATTTATATAAAACCACCAGCACATCTATCTCTTATGTCGTATTTATATAAAACCACCTCCACTGTTCGTCTACGTTCCGGCTCGAGCCTATTCAAATAAAATAAGTAAACAAAAATCTTTAGATAAATATTTTTTCCAATGCTCTAATACTCTGATTCTCTTAACCACCCGTCAATCATTTAACTACCCAGCTATTGGCATAAGTTTGTTTATTAAATAAAACGTTCACTAAAGACTAGTAGCCAAATACAAGAGGATTTATGAAGTCTTACCGTACTGTATAACACTATATTTATATGCTGTATATTTCTATTATATAACATTATATTCATGTGCTTTCTATTTGTCTTATTTAACACTATATTTATATGCTTTATATTTTGCTTATTAAACACTTTATTTAATCTAAATTTTTGTGTCCTCCACCTTATTACTCTCTAAGTCTATTTAGCCACTTACTGTCTGTATTGGCAACTTAAATATATACGTTACATAAATGACCGTTCCAGTATCTAGAGTCTAATAAATATATATATCATTAACTGTAAGAATTTAGTCCATGTTCTAAGCTGAGCTAGAAAAGGGATAACCCTGTGCTGGTGTAAAGTCATCATCGGTTGGTCATGCCGGGGTTTGGGTTTGAATTCAGTTGGCGTTTTGGGAATTTATTCTTAAACGTGGACTGGGTTTGAACTCGGGTACTGTGTATGAGTAAGCGTGGTGGATTTATACCGGTACAGTTATTATATTTTTGGACGCCCTCCGTGGTGCTCGATGGAAGAAATCTCCCACACCCTGCAGAGTGAACGGAAGGAAACAGTTAAATGATAAAAATATTCAATTTTTTTTTTGTCGTTTGTCATAATATTGATACGTATTTGGCGTATTAAAATGCGCAAGTGAAAACTATAGTAATAAAACAAATGTATAAAATTTTTTTTTCCCTTACACAAAGGTTCAGTATATAATCCTCCCAAATATTGTTAAGTCAGAGTGAAGATTTTTTTTTTGAAAAGAGAGCGGAAGCAATTCGTGCGTGTAATTAATTAAAATAAATGAGTATTCCATAATGTTTTTGCGAGTTCATTCTTGTCGTTTAAATCATATGAAAAAAATAAAGAAGTAGAATTAAGTCCAGTTCTGAAAAAATAAAAACGTGTACGCATATATATATATTTTCGTTTGTTGTGAAAAATATTTTTTTTGAAAAAAGAAGAAAGAAGTAGGATTATTCTTGTGTTTTAAAAATAAAAACGTGTGTGCATATATATGTATGTTGTAATATAAAAAAAAAAAAAACCTTACCGGAGTCAGTATTAAATTTTTTTTTGCCTATATAAATCTTAAATCAAAAATTATTAGGTCATATAAAAGTATATATTTGGGGATCAGTAGATTAAATTATCTATTGGTCACATGTTGCTGGCTGGCGCCTATCAAATAAATTTGTCAGCAAACATGTTTGTCCATACAGCAGTGGCGAGTGTTGTTTTAAAAGAGAGTAGGGTGGCATATATAAAAAGAGAGAATTACTGACAGAAATACAAAAAAAATACTATGTTATGTACCCATTATGAATATGTATGTATTATAGGACTGAGGAGAACAGTGCGAACTGGGTGAAAGAAAGTTTTTTTTTCCCTGTATATTTTTAGTAATGATTTTAGACATGTCATATGATATTCCTAAATAAAGAAAAAAACGTAGATAACAAAAACCAGACTGAACGTAGGCGAAGGAAGAAAGAGAGAAAGGAAGTAAGCCACACAAACAGTATCAGCAGCGGAGGAGGATTTGGCACAAGGAGCAGGGATCAGTAACCTTTTATGATATATATAAAAAAATCAAAGCGTTGTACAAAGCGAATTTTTATGTTGAAGACATTTATCAGTAAAAACGAAGCAGAAATGGCAGAAATAGAAGGAAACAAACAGAGGGAGCACGATCGCGATGCGAAGTTTAACGCGATCCTCAGAGAGGGGAGAGAGGACAGAAAGATCATGATGGCCATGTTGGCGCGTATGGTACAGATTGAAGAATGGTATATGGGGTCGGACGTTAAAACAGTTAGGGAAGGTAAAGAAATTATTAGTGCGAGGAGTGGAGCAGAGAACACAGAACCTCAACCAACTAAAATAAGGTTGGAACCTCATGAGATTGGATTAGTGAATACAAATGCCAACTCTACTCAACAAAAATGTAAAGAATTAGATTTGACAGAGATTACTCAGAGTCAAAGTTTTACTCTAGCAGATTTAGCTAAGAATGAAGAAAGTACTGAGGAAATGGTGGTTTCAAATTTACTGCAAGCCAGCCCATCCCAAAGTGATTATATCAGTTTACCACCATCTAATGGAGTGGCTGTATCGATGATGAAAAATATCAATAGAACAATACATACTGTTATGGATGAATCTTCTGAAATCATAATTAATGAGAAGTTATATTTTCATAATAATTATAAAGATGTTCTGTGGAAAAGTGGATTAATGAAGACATCAAAGTTAAAGTTTAAAAATGATGCTGAATGGCCTCTTGATATGAAAACGAAGAAAGTGGACAGATCTTTAGTTGTGTACAATGCTGCCCATTTTAATAAAACCTATAATTATTTGTTTATGAAATATGATCAGAACAAAATTGATGAGGAGCTGAACTCATTAAACAGAAATAATAAACTTTGTTTTAAAGCATGGACATATGTTAAAAAAAATAGTTTCATAAAAAATGGAGAAAAACTTCTCAACTCCCAAAGTGAAAATGTTATAATGGATGCCATTAGATCACAGAAAGTTAGAGAAATTCTTTTAAAGCAAGATACTTTTAATAATGAACAATATAATAATATACCAAAGCACAATATTGTGACCGCTTTTGCTATTTTACTAAGAGATCTAAAAAGACATACCTATAACCCTTATATACCTCCCGACCCAGGGAAAAGGTAGAAATCGCAATAAATGATAACCCGGAAAATGACCACTATGACATGCACATGATGATGAGAAAAGGAATTACGGTAATATACCCACCTTTGTAAATATTAAGTTCAAACCCTCACCCAGACTGTTCTCCAAGGTCAAATCAATAAAAAGAAAATCAATTATGTAAAAAAATGAATGAAAAAAATGTTAATCAGAAATTATGTATAATCATTTTTTTTTTGTTGTTTTTTTTTATAAAGTGACAAGAAATGAAACAGACAGATCGGAGAACCGATCTTCGTTTCAGGTGTTTTTATGTACGGTAATTCAAACCACTGTTCGCCCGCAGTGAGATTTTGTCTATTTTAATTTATAATAAAAATTAGTTATATATTCTATAGTTTATAAATAAATATGTAAAGTTTCCGTATATAAATGTCGCAAACCATGAAATAATATTTGTGTGTGCGTGGTTTGCGAATTTATATCATTTAATTTAAAGTTTCAGTGCGGGCGTATTTGTTTTAAATTTTAGTTTTAAAATTGTATAAAGTCGTTTAAAAATACTGATCAAAAATCACATTCCTTTGATCAGTGTTTTTAATTAAAATCTAATTGCACAAATGTTCAGAGCAATTAAGTTGTATTCAAAATTAGTAAGGAATTTTTATATGTAATTACTGTATCGATTTAAAAATAGCATATTAAATTAAAAGATTGCTAAAAACAGATAATTGATTGTTGGTCAAGCTGCATCGCTAGAGGCTAGAGAAAGTAGGCGGAGCCTAAAACAAAAACAAGTCGGAAAGGTCAGCAGTGGCAAATTCTAGAAAAAACTTACATTCTAACTTTGGTCGTGTTTGAGAGAGGTAGTCTCGAGACAACACAGCAGTTAATAATAATTCAAATATCTTATTAAGAAGTTTACCAGTGAATCGCCATGTTCATGGGCTAATTGCCAGGAGCTGATCTCTGCCCGCCAATATGGATCCTCGTGCCGCTGTTTGATCATGTTTCATATACTTCAGAATTTCCAACTTCCAATCTCAAAATTTACTATGCCTTACAAATAACTTTCAAAAATGCGCGCCTACGTTACAAGCCAAGCTGGATGAAGAAAAAGAGAACTTTGTTACACGAACTTTAATTTTCTTCCGTGCTTAATATTATTAATCAAGTGAATCATATGTAAGTCTTTATATCATTTATAATGCTATTATTTAACCTGTCAGTAAATTTTCTTTTCTTTTTAACCCTCTGCTCTAGTCTTTAGAAATAATTTATAACATTTGTAATTAATCGTAATAATCATTTAAATGAATGCATTTATATTGTTTTGTGTATTGCTTATTCCATAAACAAACGATGCCAATAGTAAACTAGTGTACTATAACGATCAAGTTATTTTAAAAGTAATCCCACTTTCTGAATTAAATATTCTTTCACATTCCGAGTTAGTAAATGTTAAATCACTTTATTATTCTATGTTAAGTTGTTATAAAATTACAATCTAAGTTTCAATCTTAAATATATATATAATAGTTTCAAAGTGTTCATTAATGTTATGTATAATATGAGAAATAATTCACTGAATAATTTGATACTATCGCTACCGCCTGTTAACCCTCCGGGTTAACAGGCCCAGAGTAAATTTAACTAATTATTGTTCTCACCGTCAGTTTAATTTCGCTATGTTTTTATTGGGATAAGGATCTCAGCCTGTGGCGTAGAAACAGACAAATAGTTTCCAGGTTTTATATAATTTCTTTTAAAAAATCCGCTTCAAGTATTCGTCCTTCACGTCTGTGGCAATGCCTTCCCTTCGCTGAAGTTAGCGTCTCGCCATTCTACCATTGGGGAATGAAAGCAGTTTTTCTTTCCCGGTAATCTCTTGGATCACCGGGGTTCGAAATGATCCCGGCTGGTTGTCGTGTCCCGGAACTACTTGGGGGCATTAAGCCTTGTCAAAGAACAAGCCGCCCGGTATTCCGTTAATGCACCGCAATTGATTACTGTAGGGCTCTTGAATCCAGGCAACCACCAGTTCATCTATCTTCCATGTCGTATTTATATAAAACCACCAGCACATCTATCCTTTATGTCGTATTTATATAAAACCACCTCCACTGTTCGTCTACGTTCCGGCTCGAGCCTATTCAAATAAAATAAGTAAACAAAAATCTTTAGATAAATATTTTTTCCAATGCTCTAATACTCTGATTCTCTTAACCACCCGTCAATCATTTAACTACCCAGCTATTGGCATAAGTTTGTTTATTAAATAAAACGTTCACTAAAGACTAGTAGCCAAATACAAGAGGATTTATGAAGTCTTACCGTACTGTATAACACTATATTTATATGCTGTATATTTCTATTATATAACACTATATTCATGTGCTTTCTATTTGTCTTATTTAACACTATATTTATATGCTTTATATTTTGCTTATTAAACACTTTATTTAATCTAAATTTTTGTGTCCTCCACCTTATTACTCTCTAAGTCTATTTAGCCACTTACTGTCTGTATTGGCAACTTAAATATATACGTTACATAAATGACCGTTCCAGTATCTAGAGTCTAATAAACCTATATATCATTAACTGTAAGAATTTAGTCCATGTTCTAAGCTGAGCTAGAAAAGGGATAACCCTGTGCTGGTGTAAAGTCATCATCGGTTGGTCATGCCGGGGTTTGGGTTTGAATTCAGTTGGCGTTTTGGGAATTTATTCTTAAACGTGGACTGGGTTTGAACTCGGGTACTGTGTATGAGTAAGCGTGGTGGATTTATACCGGTACATTATATCATTTTGGAAAACACTTTGAAAACTTATGCACTCCTTTAAATGTTTAAACAAATTAATCTACGTCTAGTTTAATAAGAAGCTATAACGTAATGTATAAATAATTTATTCATATCTTCCAATAAAGCGATACTTAGTTTATATTTTAAAATAGAATACTCCATGAGAATTTATTATCAACATATCTATTAGCTAATTTCTAATTCTACAATGCCCAATCACATGATATAAAAGATATATTAAGTTTCCATTGAATATTAATATTATTTATTTGAACCTTCAAATAAAGGAATATGAAATTGGTTTTGGTAACAATTAAACTATATGATTATAATTGACATTTATTCCAATTCAAAGATAATATTCAATTAAACCAATCAATGAAATTTTACTCTTCATTTTAGAGAATTTTTTTAAAAATATTTAAGACAAGTTATTCTAAACCAATGATATAATACGATCTATTTATATTTAGATTTATGGGGTTAGACAAGCAAAGAAATAATCAACTCTAAGCTAATGATATTTACCTGTAATATTAACTAAAATATATGTAAGCAAATACTCGAATGGAGAAATAAATATAAAGTTTATACGTAAATAAAATAAAAAAATTTATAATATACAAAACATATATTTTATATTCTAGTTCACTTACCAAGCTGAATTTGAATCTTGAACCGAATTTTAAATAGCAAAATCATCTTGCACAATCCAAATAAAATAATTAACAGAGTCATTGCATTTAAATCAACTCAATTTATTGGATTATATAAAAAAAATTGGTAAAATTAATAACAAAATACAATAGGAAATTAATCAATATTTCTGATTGATTGAATTAATAAAAAAAAAGATAAAATTTCTGTGGGTAATTCTAAACTATGTTGCGAAAACAATGATGACACGTACATTAAAAAAATGAATGAATGGAAAGATTTGAATATTTTAATAAAAAATTTTAAACAACAGATACCAAATATATGCAATTGAATGAGATTGAACCCTATTTGTTCATTAAAATAATAATCGATAAATAAATATGAAATAAAATGATATATTTAAACCTCTTGTCTGTCTATGTTTTAAACTAAATTTTATACATACAAAAATAAAATTGTATATTTTAAAAAAAACATACTCAGACAAGAGTTCAAATAATTAGTAAAGAAATCTCTCCAAGCATTTCATTGCCTAAATTCTATTACATCTAAATATGATTTAAATAAAATACAAATTATCCTTTTAAAATATAAAAAAAAGTAATATGCACATATTTATAAAAAAAAAATCATACCCTAGATAAAAGTCTGTCCATTTTCATTATCCCTTGATTAATCGTAGCTTCTTCATTTCCATCCTAAGGTGTGATGTGAATTTACTTCCTTAAGTAGAGATAATATTCAGATAGAATAATACTGTTAAATTAAGTGAAGAATTTTAATAACAGCCCCTTTTCCTTTTTCTCTCTGAATTAGAAGATTGGAGTTTAAATTGCTTGTTAATATGCATTAATTCAGTTGATTTTCCTGGCTTGAAACATGGTATCCATCGAATAGTTACATACAGATTTTTCTTTTCTTTTAAAATCTGGGATCTACTTTCTTTTAAAAAAATAAATAAATAGCCGATTTCATACAATATATTTTTTTAAAATAGATTTCCCTTCTCCCATTTTGTTTGCTGTCTTCTTTGGACCTCTTTCAACCAGCCACTCTTCAAACTGAAAGGGCAGAATTCTAATTCTTTATTCTTTCATATTTTATAGCTTCACAAATTAAGAATAAAGTTTCAAAGACATTTTTTTTAAGAACTGAAAAATGCATGTTGGTCTTCAGCAATGGCAAAAAATGATAAGAGTTCTCTTATAGTCTTTTCTGGCTATGTATATTATCTCTTTCTGATATTATGGATGTCATAACAACTATTGAAATTTACTCAAATAAAGCTCAATGGAGAATGATATTTCACAACAGTTTTCCCACTTTGTTTTGCAAGTGTGATGTATGTTTGGAGAAAAATTGATACATGGAAATGAAATCTAAGTTTGATATGATTTTTCCTATTATTTTTAAACCAAAAATACAGAATTGATATTACAACCTTGATACCTTTTATAAATATAAATAATTTACATATGTTTTTTTTAATAATAATATTTTTTTTAATTAATTCACAAACAAATATACATGAAACATAAAAACATTGAATTATGTGTAATAATGTTACTATGGTGACTGCAGTAACAGAAATAAAAATATGTAAAAATAATACTAATCCTATTCAAGTAAACTTTTATATCATACTAAATTATTTCCAAAATTTATTTATTTGCCTATATGTTTTTCTTGTGTTTGATTATTATGAATTTAGTATTTTGAAGTTAGAATTAGCAGTAAACAATACTATTTAAAAAGCTTTAGGTTGCCATGGTTATCAATTTAAACTTATATTTTCATGATCTCCCGTTATCCATTTATTAAGTAAAAAAAAAACCAGATCAACAAACTTCTTTATTTATTTTTTATTTTTTTATTAAATACTTTGATGATTAATCTGAATATCACAATATATATATATATATATATATATATATATATATATATATATATATATATATATATATATATATATATATATATATATATATATATATATATATATATATATATATATGGTACAAGTATATTGGCATTGAATAAAAGTTAAAAGAAGTAAAATTTAAAAATCATCATCACTGAATGTAATTTAGTGTTTTTTTTATTAGTTAGTATAATTTTTTGTGTGTGTGCATACAATAAAAGATATTTGTGTTTAAAATTTATTTAAACAAAGTAACATTAATATTGGAAAGAATGTAAGTGCATACAGATTACTTATTCAGATAAAAAAAGAAGTTATAAACACAAGATATTACAATCAGAGAGAAACCTTTTACACTGTGATTAAAAATAGCAGAAATAAGATGTAAAAAAAGACTGTAACTAAAAACTAGCAAGGAATGTAGAAGATTATAAAACAAAAGATAAGAAAATATGTGCAGGACATCTCAAAAATGATCGTGGATATAAAAAAAGCAGACAAGTTTGGAATTGATCTTTTTGCCTATGTGTGTTAATAATAGAATGCTATCACTTAAAACTACTGAGCTATCACTTAGAACTACTAAGTCAAATCTATTCTCTATGTGTGAGTAAAACCAGATTGTTTGCTGACACCGTCTCTCAGAAAAGTCACCAAAAGCTTCATCTAGCCTTACCTAAATATGTATCAGAATTTGAAATAATACCAAAATTAAAACAGAAACTAATACTACAGACTTCTCATCAAAAGGAACCAGACTACTATGACAATTGATCATCTACATAAACACTAAAAGCTTACCAGTAAGTTAATGGTCATATCACAACTGATATCTATAGAAAAAAATGTTAATGTAGACAAAAAGAAAGGAGAGAGATTTGTTATTTAAGACTTCAAAGTGAAATATTTGAAATTCAATAGTTAAGATAATTATTTGAGTATGCATGTATGTGTTTCTTTCCAATATTATAATTTTTTGTCATAAATGTTTAAATGTTTAATGTGTCATAATAAAACTTTTACTACTAATATAAACCTTTCATTGCATGTGCTTAATTTTTGTTAGTTACATTCTAAATTTTTGTTTATAGAAATTGTTAGTCAGTTTTTAGAAAAGTGTATAAATTTCCTTGCCAATATGCTTTATTAATTAAGTCCTAGGGAAAATATTTTTTTAGAATAAAAAAGTAAGTGGTAGGACATCATAATTCCAACCTTTGTAATTATTTGCTTTGTAAGTTATGATGTGCTTCATGCAGAATCAGTGAGTCAACTGACTCTGGCACCCTCTAAATAAATTAAAAGCTGATTCTTCCTGCAATTTAAAATGGTAAAGAAGATTAGGTTCGTTAATCAGGAAATATAACTATCTTCTTGAAATATCTGAACTCGTAAATGATCTGAATATATTTTCTTTTCAGAGTTTGATTAATTTGCACTTTATAGTGTGTAAAATAAAATCCTAATCAAACCTAATATGTAAAAAATATTACAATTGGCTTCCCAATGTGGAACCTTGATTAAAATAGATTATGATCTAAGTCATTTAACATGGAGAAAAAAAAATTATTGCAGTGAGAAGAGTAGAGTGGGGGGAATTTTTAATAGGGATGCTTTATTAAAACAAAATAATAGTGTATGAGTTAAATAAGAAATAAAAGATATAAATAAAATCAGTTAAAAACTGATAATTAAGCCAAAGGCAGATATAAATGGAGTATCATAGGGTGACAAAAGAGAGAGGGGGTATTGGTCTACAAAATTATTAGCAAAACAAATAAAATAAGATATTGAATTTATATTATTTTAACAGTTAAAAAAATAGAGCTTTTATCATATTGTGTTTTATCTTAACAAAAAAGTAAGTCAAATAGGGAAATATATGATATTAAGGGATGGAAAAAATATAAAACCATGGCAGAAGGCGAAGCAGGATCGAAAAATGACATGGAACCTTTAATAAGGAAGTTTCTATGTGAATTAATGACAGATTTTAAAAAAGAAATAAAAAAAGAATTAGCAGAGTTTAAAAAGACATAAAATTGGAAATGGTGGGGGGGGGGGGAATTCAAAGTATGAAAGATGAGCTTAGGGTAGAAATTAAAGAAGTAAAAGAATTAGTGAAAGTGATAGATGAGAAAGTAAAAAAAGGGACACAAAATGCTGAACCCATAGTGGTGGAACCAACTAAGAAAGAAAGCCAAGAGACAGAAAAACTTACAGAAGAGAAAGAAAATATGCCAAGCAGAATAAACTAGAAGACTACCTAGTTTTAATATAAAGACACTTTTTCTACTTTTACACAAACTTAAAGACAGAGTATTTTTGAAACACCAGGGGGGGTTATAAAATTTCTATGTTTGCAGTGCTCAAGAAGCTATGTAGGCTAGTCTAATAGATGAATAAATATCAGAATTAAGGAACATATAAATGCTTTTAATCAGAAAATTAAGACATCAGTTTTTACTTCCTATTTTTTTTGAAATTGGTCACAAACCTGATTTTGACAATGCAAAAATGCTTGCTAATTTGGAAAGGTATGATTTAAAAACCATGAGAGAGTCAATTGAAATATTAAAGAGCCCTACTGGTTTAAATAGGGCTGATGAAGCACAACATATAACAGCTATGTGAAAACCTCTCATTTTATCTCTGTCTTCTAATGTTAACTTAAAATTAATAGGTGAAAAAACTGAGGGAAGTAATTTTGAATCTCATTCCTCATCTCTCACTCAGTCATGTTACTGTTTGAGATCTAACAATTTTTTTTCAAAAGTTAACCTTGACAATGATGGATGCTAGTTCATCGAAATATCGGTATGTAATGGAAAATATTACATGGTTTAACCCAAAAAATAATAATTTATCTATATCATACAACCGTGAAAACATTATATATATATATATATGATAAACAAAAATGCAAGTTAAAAAACTTGCTAACGCTTGTATTTATGTCCACAGATGGCGTCCTACCAAAAACCCCTATCAAGCGTATTTTCGTTTACATAAACGTCAGAGTAGTTAGTATTCACTATCTCTAACTATAATTCCACTTTCAGATCATGATTTCAAGCTATTTGCTATCGTCAGTGAAAGACAGGAATAAAGAAACTAGATCTAAATACAAACTCTGAGCGTTTATGAAACAATTTCTATTCAGCTTGCAAGCGTGAATTTTTTAGACACGTAATGTCTTCAAACTCAGCATAGCAAACCAGATAGCTATATGGGTCTGATCTCAGTTCAGCATCACCACATAGTAGAAGCCTCTGCAATCTATATCATTGCAAGAAAGACCTCAAAGGTACTGACGATAGCAAATAGCTTGAAATCATGATCTGAAAGTGGAATTATAGTTAGAGATAGTGAATACTAACTACTCTGACGTTTATGTAAACGAAAATACGCTTGATAGGGGTTTTTGGTAGGATGCCATCTGTGGACATAAATACAAGCGTTAGCAAGTTTTTTAACTTGCATTTTTGTTTATCATAAATGTACCTTTGAGGTCTTTCTTGCAATGATATAGATTGCAGAGGCTTCTACTATGTGGTGATGCTGAACTGAGATCAGACCCATATAGCTATCTGGTTTGCTATGCTGAGTTTGAAGACATTACGTGTCTAAAAAATTCACGCTTGCAAGCTGAATAGAAATTGTTTCATAAACGCTCAGAGTTTGTATTTAGATCTAGTTTCTTTATTCCTGTCTTTCACTGACGATAGCAAATAGCTTGAAATCATGATCTGAAAGTGGAATTATAGTTAGAGATAGTGAATACTAACTACTCTGACGTTTATGTAAACGAAAATACGCTTGATAGGGGTTTTTGGTAGGACACCATCTGTGGACATAAATACAAGCGTTAGCAAGTTTTTTAACTTGCATTTTTGTTTATCATAAATGTACTTTTGAGGTCTTTCTTGCAATGATATAGATTGCAGAGGCTTCTACTATGTGGTGATGCTGAACTGAGATCAGACCCATATAGCTATCTGGTTTGCTATGCTGAGTTTGAAGACATTACGTGTCTAAAAAATTCACGCTTGCAAGCTGAATAGAAATTGTTTCATAAACGCTCAGAGTTTGTATTTAGATCTAGTTTCTTTATTCCTGTCTTTCACTGACGATAGCAAATAGCTTGAAATCATGATCTGAAAGTGGAATTATAGTTAGAGATAGTGAATACTAACTACTCTGACGTTTATGTAAACGAAAATACGCTTGATAGGGGTTTTTGGTAGGACGCCATCTGTGGATATATATATATATATATATATATATATATACTCACTAATTATATGATGCAGAAAAAAATATACTTTTAAGCTTTTTTGCCAATGGGTTTTTTTAGTATTTTTGCATCATACACATGGCTAGTGTCGATAAACATTACACAAACAAAAATTTCCAATTATAGTTTCATTCAATATCATTAGAATATTGATTGAGGGTGCTATTTGATTTACAAATAATTCATGCTTTTTTTATTTTTTGTTTTTGGTGGGTTTTTTCTTTGACATGTCAGGATTACCATCTCTCTTTCAAGTTTTAAGAAGCTCTAATTGCAATTCAGTGAAATTAACTCTTATATTGAATTTAGATAAACAATAATTTCAATGACATCGAATTATCACACTTGAAAGAGTCATGACCATATTTGATAATATAACTGTTATTTATAATAGTTGACCTTGCAAATTATTATAAAAGAATGTCTATAGCTAATCTTAGTACTATCAAAGGCTCTTATTAAATATCATTATAGAATCTAAATCATATGCCCATGATTTACATTGCATATTATTAGAAAACTATTGTTAAACAATTTATTACTTTGCTTGGTACCATATTAATGATTATTGAATCAAAAGCTTTTTTCATCTTCTATTTTTTTCTTACTTTCTTAATTATAACTGTGCAATTAGAATTTATGCAGTTAACATCTGCCCACCTTCAACAAATGCCATGATAATAGCAGACAAAATTCTTTTTTTTTAAAAATATATAAAAATAATAAATTTATTATTTAACTCATTGTCTTTTCTTTCACATATTTATTTATGAAAGTTTATTATATAGCTGTCTTTTCATCCAATAAAACTATAAAGAAGACTAGTTTATTTCATATTTTACATAACTTAATCACTGCATGTTTCTGGAATATCCATTTTTTGGAATTTTAATTGCATGAATTATACCCTCCATCCTTTAATGTGATCTGAGATTGTTTGTCTAATTCTGAAATTGCTTTTATTATTATACCTTTCTGTTACTGTCACTTTTTTTTGGTTGACATACATTCTCATTTATTCTTTCTATTTCCATTACTTTTTAAACTATCTGTTAAATGACTTTCTTTCCTATGCATTTGCTCTCACTCAGCTTAAAGATCTTAATGTCATGTACTTACTTATAACTTTATCATCACATAAACTATTTGTAATAATTTTAAGTTATTACTTGATTATACAATTATATCACCAATGTTATTATTATGCCAAAATTAATAACAACTACAGTTTGAAGATAATTTTAAATATTCTTAATTATAGCTCTGATCTTCCTCTTATTTTAAATCATAAAATATATTAAGGTATATCTTTATAATATAAATTCTTAATGCCATTTTTTTAAGACCTTTCCAGTTTTTTACTTCACAGATTTTAAGCTAAGGCCAAGCAACTTTTTTTATTTAACAATAGAAATAACATAAGTTTTAAATTTCCTGAGATGATTCCAAATCTTTATATGTCTTTTAAATTTACCTTAAACTATGCCAGTTCCTCTATTCCCCACACTTTGAGGATTTCCCTAATATTAACAAATATCAAATTCTTTATGTTGATATTAATGAAGATGTAAAAATTCTTGAACATCATGCAACTAAACTTGTTACAATTATGTCAGTTTTTTAAATCTTTCTAATTTCATTACATTTAATGACATTCTTTGTGGAATCTATAATTTAAACTTTATATCACATTGGCATTAGATCTAATTCCTGCTTTTATCTTTTAATTATTTTGTTATAGTATCTGCTTTTACATGCATGTTTTAATCAATTTTTTTAATAAACGTTTATCATCCCAACTTATAAATTAAAATTATTTTTTGTCTTTAAAAACTTTTATTATTTTTTTGATTCAATTGTTAATTTAAAATCATAACTCTCAAAGACATTGATTATAACATTTTTGAGTGTATCGTTTATAAGAAATTAAATGACCTAATTCTACAAAATCTCTAAATTTTGTCATGATGGAAAAGATTGCCATGCCTCTTAAGCCATTTTGTTGATATAAAGTCTATTATATCCTAGCACCTCACTAAGGAAAGCCAATAGCTCGAAACCAGTCTGGAGATGGGAATAATTCTAGAGAGAGATTTTAAATGCTTTCTCTTGGGTCATTTATTGATAAAGCTTGTTAGAGCTATTAGCACACTCTTTATTTTAGTTTATAATTGCAAGCTTAACAAGTTAAGCCACATTATGTATGACTTGATTTTATTTATTATTAAAGTCTACTATGTTTTCTAAGATAAAGATGTTCAGACTTTATTATTTATTAGACAGTTGTTAAAGTTGCTTCTCTCTATGTTACTCAATTCTAGTAGAGATACTGTTCTTGGTGATCATTGCTTCTATTTGATTTCTTTATCAAGAAATCAGAAAGGGTTATAAAAGGTTTTTTCCTGCCTCAACTTGTTGATGATCTCCTATAAATCTTTAAAGATTTTGCTAGTGTTGTTTATGCTTAGCATTTTAGATAACTTTCAATTTAGTATTGGTCTAAATGATTTTTGCTGTAAATTTAGCTATGCATCCAATATTTCTAGATTTTTTTAAATTAATTTATCTAAATCAGTTAATAATTAACAAATTTAATATAGAATTAATTTATATTTCTGAAGGCACTATATCCTAATCATAAATGCTATCCATGACAATCTACTTATTTTTTATAGTTATTGCCTGCATCTAATGAATATTACATCTAAAAAATTAAATTGTTGATAAACTTAGGAGCTTTTCACCACACCATAAATAAAACTTATTTGGACATTTTTACTGGTGATTTAAATTTTATCTTTCCTGAATTTTCTTCATTCTTTAGAGATGTAATGTAAAATGACATATTGACAAATTGTTGTATTAAGACTGAATTGGTCTTAGTTAAATTGCTAAATATATTATTCTATTCTGGAAAAAAAGATTTAATTGAATAAATAGATTTCTTGCAAGTATTTCCTATAGAAATGTAATAGACCATTTGCCCATCCAACTGCTTTCTAGAAGTGATTAGCTGTTGTTGAAATTTTATTTAGATTCCAAAATTTTGTTTTTCACAATCTTGATTAGAATTTTTGTTAATTTCCATTGAGATATTGTTGCTATTGAACCATATCATATTTCCAGAAATATGACTTATTCAGATCTTACCACATATCCATGCAATAGGTAATCATAAGATTTGTTTCTTCTATTTTAGCATTGTACACAATGCAAAATAATTGACAGTATCCTTGTTTTATACATATCAAATAAATTCGAAAAAATACTTCACAAATATGTTGAAGAAAAAATATTTAAAATTCATGTAACACATCTATTATACTCTACAGTTTCAGAGCAATGTGAGAAACTTACTATTTGGTTTTATTTGATAATAAAGATTATATTACAAAAAATAATATTTGATTTCGCATATACATATATGAGCTTAGATTTTTTCCTAGAAGCATCACTTTTAAGTTGAAAAGTTCAGTTATTTTTACATGATATGTAATTAGTAACCCCTACTTTCATATTTAAAAAAGTTATTACATGTATCAAGCCTTTGTAATGATATAAATTTGGATTAATGTGCTTGTCCACACAAATAGATCATATTATTGATTAATAATTGTAAAAATCATGTTATGAAAAAAATATATCTCATTCTTTCCTAAAGTCTAATTTTAATTTCAATATGATATACAACATATTGAAATGAAACCAATAAGTTATCATAGCTTATGATATGAAATTGAAGTGGAAGAAACAACAGCTTCTATTGTGCTATGCTTAACCAATAATAAAATGTCAATAAACTGCAGTAATCAAATTAAAATAGATTTCACTCTTTGATTTATATTGTCAGGTAGGTTAAGCTTATATGTGACCAAAACTAAAGAGATGGGTGATGTCATTCCATTTCTTTTCATAGTTTATTGAGATTTGACTATTGGTTAAGCATAACTTAATGGGATTGCAATTATTTTTATTTAATTATCATTTATTTAAAAAAATTATGTTTATTTGAGGGTATTCTTAAAACTAAAGCACAGTTTTGATCTTTCTAATGTTGTGTTATTTTAGAACATTTACACTGTACATAAATCAACTTATAACAGATTTTTTTTTTCATGTGTCATAGCATCAGCCAGGAAGTGAACCCGCTAACCCAGGACAACAGCTTGTAAGGCAGCTGTGCTGACCACTCGACCACCAATGCTTGACAACTTATAATGGATTTCACTCTTTGATTTGTAATAATGTCAATACACTAAGTGTATGTATGATCAGAGTTAAAGAGGTGGATATTATCATTTCTTTTCCTACTTTATTGACGTTTGACTAATAGTAAGAGATAGACCAATGGGAGTTAGTTAATTCCACTTCAAATATATTGAAATATACATTTCTTCCAGCAGCATTCTTAAATGAAAGTTTATTTTTAAAAATCCATTATTTTTGTTGTTTTTTTTTTTTAATTAGCAAGCGACTAAAAATTACATTTTATGCGACTAATATTATTTTCTTAAAATCTTTAAATTATGACTACTTGTTTTAGTAAATCTTTTTGTCTTTACTGTGTTCTATTTGTTATTTTGTTTATTTTCTCTCTTTTTAACCTTAAAATATCTTGACTTGATATTTTGATTGTAAAATTATAAATTTCCTGGTTTTGTTTTATTTCTGTCTCTAAAAAAAGATGTTTTCAGGAAAGCAAAAGAGTTTTTTTACGCTGAAAACAGTAATTATCTCACTATACACTGCATCAGAACTCAAGCTGTGTAGTAACACTAAACCCAATCTAATTTCAGCTATATATCATGTAATAGCGTTAAATATCTAGCACTACATTGAAACAAATCTTTTCTAAACTAAATAAATAAACTCTATTGAAGTAAGTTCACGATGATTGAAAATCTATCTTTATCAAATTATGGCTTAGAGATTGCTTAGGATTTTTCCCCCCAGAAATGACATTTAAGTAATTTCTACACTAACTTTTCAATAACATTAGAAAACAATAATATATGTCAGACAGTCGAAGAAAAAATGATTTTAAAAAATATAATTAATATTTATGGTTAATCTGAAAATATTTAAGGAAAATTAAATAGCGAGAATAAAATGAGTAACTATTTTATTAAGTCATAGAAATGATATTTATATGATAATGGCGACAAAATTTTCTATCTAAACCTTAAATAAGGATTATTCAATAATTTTTAAAGCTAAAACTCAAGCTACTTAAAGAATAAATAATACATATCAAAACATTACATGTTCCCCTCTTTTCTTCCATAGCGTAAGCTTGTTGTTAAAACACCTGTAGAGGTCCCTACTATCGCATTTTATACGCATATTATCGAGGTTATAGCCTCAGTAAATATTACTACGTAATCAATGTGCGTTTAATAAATTTATAATTATAAATAATTTAAACAATTTTAAGGAGGCTATAAATAAATTCCAGCATTATGTAATGCCGATGATATAAACCTATTCACAGAACAATCAAGTTTGAAAATGTTACTATGATACTTCACAGCCACATTTAAGTGAACTTACAAAATATGCCCCTTTCTTATATCAATGCTAATCTATATGTCAGTTTTTTATCTGTTAAAAAGACCATTATATGCAAATTTATGTCATTCTTTATGAATCCAGCTTGTGAATTATCATACTAAGTGACTGCTCCGTAAATAGGTTCACCAATAATTTAAAACAAGATTATTTATATTATATTATCATTTGAGTATTGATCTAACAGTTATAATCTTCAATCATTCAATAATATTTTGTCATATGGATAGATCCAGAGAACAATCACATCACAAATTCATCCATTTTTCCACTCTATTTTTTTCATTCTCCAACTTTTCAATTCCATGTATCTTTTTCCATCTCTTATATGATCAGGCAAGGTCAATTGTTTTCATCCTTTCTTCTGGTTTCTACTCACCTATCCCTCCAAAATTTCTTTCATTAAATTATTCTTTGTTTTAATATATGTCCAATCCAGTTTCTATTTATATCTCTAATTTCCCCAATCAATCTTCTCTTTTTATTTATTCTTTTCAAAACTTCATTTGTCATTTTATTCATCTAGTATTTTTTATCTTTCTCCATGACCATATCCCAAAGGCTTCTAATCTATCTCTAATTTTGTCACTTATTTTCCACATTTTACAACCATACAATAGTACACTTCATATATAGCATTTGATTAATTTTTTCCTTGATTCTTTCTTCAAAGATCCACAAAAAAAAAATCTTTTTCTTAATAAATGTCTTTTTTGCCAATATTATTCTTTTTTATAACTTCATCTTCACTTCTTCTATTCTTATTCAACCAACTACCCAAATATCTAAATCCATTTACATGTTGAACTATATTGTCATCAATTTTATTTGCAATCTTTTTACATTATTTTCTATTCATAAACACTTGGTCTTCTTAACATTAATCTTCATTCCATATTCCATACATCCTTCCTTTCATTCATTCAATATATTCTGAAGAGTCTTTTCATCCTCAGCTATAAAAATGATATCATTTGCAAATCTCATACATTTTATTATTCTACTTTCAACAGTTACTCCTTGATAATTTAAATATTTATTTAATATCTTATAAATAAATATTAAAAAGCACAGGTAACACACTGCAGCCTTTGCTTACTCCTCTTTCTATATTCTCTTCATTAATATCATTATTCTCCAATCTAATTCTTATTTTTTCCCATGCTAAATCAATCTTCTCTCTTTCCAAAATACTTCTTTATTTTTTTAAGATAGTCATAAATTTATTCCAATTACTCTATCAAAATGCTTTTTTCAAATCCATAAACCATAATCAATTTCTTTATCTTTTTCAATATATCTTTCTGCAATTGTTCTAACAACACCAAGAGCATCTCTTGTATTTTTGTCTCTCTGAAATCTAAACTGTTATTTTCCAATATAATATTCTATCTTCCAATAAATTTTTTTGAATTAAAATCCTCAATAAAACATTAGAAGCATAAGATAACAAACTTATTATCCAGTACTCTTCGCATTTAACACCTTTCTTCTTTTTAGCAATTGGAATCATTATAATCCTCCAAAATTCTTCAAATAGAACTCCACTACTATGTATATCAAATTGCAAAATCCAACTACTTTCTTCATAGTAATTTCTTCCATTTTTTCAAAATTTTTATAGATATTACATCAAATCTAATAGCTTTATCATTTTTCATTTGTTCAATTGCATTTATTACTTCTTCTGTCAATATGTTCATATCTTTATTATCTACTTTAACATCTTCATTTACAAGTTAATAATTAATTGATTTTTTTTTCTAAATAGATATTAGAGATATTCTTTCAATTTTTTTAATATATTATTACTATCAGTTAATCTTTTTCCATTCTTACTAGTTATTTTACTTGTTAACCATTTCTTTTTTCCCAGGTGACCTTTCTAATTCTATGAAATACCAGATCATATCTTTTTATCTGTAAAACCACTATTATCTCTCTACATTCTTGTTCCTGACATTTTTTTTTTTGATAAATCTCCCTCTCCCTCTTAATTCATTATTAATTTTTATATATGCTTTTTGTCCTTTATCTGTATTGACATTCTTCCATCTTTTTTATTTTCTATCTTTTCCAAAACATCTTCCATTATCCAAGGTCATTAACTTTCTTTAACCAAATAGTTCATATTTCAATTTTTTATGTTTTTAATAATCCCTTTTTAATTCTACATCAATGCTTATCAGAACTATGAATATATTCTTCAATTTTATCAATTTTTTTATTATATTTTCATATATTAAATCAAATCATCCTTTTTCCATTTCTCTTAATTTATCTAAATCTCATCTTACATATTTTTTCTCCCTTTTTAATTTTCTTAATTCAAGTTTAATTTATAGGACTACATTCTTACGTGAAGTTTAAGATTGCAAAATTTTATAATATTCATAGGACATTTCTGCAATCCCATGCTTACATCCTTTGGCAATGAATTTTAATAATAATTGTCTATCTTTTCCAATGATTCTCACCTTCTAAATATATTCTCATACTGCCTTTTTCTTTCTGAAAATGCAAATAATGTATTGTTGATAAAAAAAATTTCCATTCATGTATACATGGTAATATAAGTAGTAATCTATAATATGAATTTTCTTGACTCACAAATGTATAAAAAGCTTATACTTAAAGCTATATTTGATTACTTTCTCCAATATAAGATATACAATAAAAGCAAAACTATTTGTAATTTCTTAATGCTGCAGATAATATATTGTGTTTCCTCATTGCAAGATATTTCCTTTCATGAATTCTCAAATACTCTCTTCCCTGTTGTGGAATAAATTTTGAAAACATAATGAAGAAATATGCAAACAACTTTTGTTCACCAGCATCCATTAAACAATATTTGTACTCATTCCACCAATATTCAACCATCTTTTCTCAAATTTTCAATATTGGTGATGCTGTTGATCTTACTAAGAATCTACCACAAGAATTTAATAGCTAATTTGTATTATCGGAGTAAAATTAGACTACATCTAAGAATTAAAAGTAGATCAACTTATGTGACTCAAGATTTTCTCAAAATAAGAATTCTGAAAACTACTTTTATATCTTCTATTATAGATGAGAATAGTCCTTGTTTTTTTAATTTAAGTAACAAGCCACTTTATAAAAAGTTGATATCAGTTATATATAACAGAAAAGAATATATTGAGTAAAAACTTTTTTAAAAGTGCAATTTTTAAAAAATATTTTAATTATTGTACTTTTTCTGTATGTATAAATCTCTGGATTTATTACATTTTTGCTTTTATATGACATTGTTTAAGTTGAGTCAAGTTGTTGATGCCTAAATAACTTTAGAATTGATATAAAATTGTGGACTGTTTCATATTTCAAGATTGATTACCACAAATGTAATGAATCAACAAACATCACATGACCACCGTTTCTATAATGATTGCATTCACTGAAATAAATCAGTGCTTATTGTCAGAAACAAGTACCATTAAATATTTCAAGACAAAAAAACATAAATTATATTGGAACAAATTATTGCAAGATTTGACTCCCATGTGAAAACTCTATCTTTGATAGACACTAAACAGTCTATTGTGGTTTCATCAAAGAAATATTTAGGATAGTTTTGACAAATCCAACCAATTTTTCTAATGTAAATGTTATGTTATGAAAATCTAATGTTTTAATCATAGAATTGAGCCCGTTTTTACATTTTTTTTCATAATTTGAAGGGTTTTTAATCTAACAATAACCAGAAAGGACTATCAACCAGATTGTTTTATATCCACTGTGAAACACAATGTTGGAACTGAGATGATTTGAATGACCACATAATAATATATTATTATAATCTAAACATACTTGCATTGCCACATCACAACTTAAGATTATTTGAATATTTTGTAAGTCTAGTTATATTTCATGACACAAATATTTCTCCAGACAATATTTTTAAATAACATTCTCTGGAATAATTTCCCATTACATGTAATCCATACAGTTAAATATTGTTTGTATTTATATATTGGACTATTTCTGAATATTGAATATCTCTAGAAAAATGTAACTTTATTTAAATTTTCAAAGTACATTTAACTGTAGGTAATAGCACACAAGTATACTAACCTGTGTGTTATTGCTAACAGTTGAATGCCCTCTGAAAATCTAAATAAAATTAATTTTTTCTAAAGACATTCAATACTCAGTACTAGATGATGGAAATAGTCCAATATATAAATACAACTAAATTACCATCATCATAAACCTTCAGGAAACAGTCAAATATTGGTTTGAAAAATAGGTTATGAACATTGCTATATTTTTTAGTATCTGAGCAATGAATTATCCTTTATTGAAATTTTTCAGAGCTCTTAGTGGTATAGTGCATTGGTAAAGTGGAAGATGAGATCTAAAATGTCAGACAATATAGTTCAGCTCTATTAGATCCAGTGATCAAACACAATATAATCTACCAAGTAACAATCTATTTGATTACTTTTATTTACTATATCTTTCAGGAAAACTTGAGGTTTTTGTTTAAATTAACAAATCGATTAATATTTCTCTAAACTTTGTTCAGATATATGCTCTTATTTCATACAAAATATATGCAGTTTTGATGAATATGATGGTCCTACATCATAGTAATAAAGTAAAACAGATGTTTCTGATATTTTGTTCATTTATAAGTATGCATGTGCACATATATATTATATAGAGAATTCCTTTAAATTTTTCATAATTATTTAATTAAACGTTAACAGTTTTGTAAAACTTAGAAAGGTAATCACATTTAAATTGTCGACCTGCAAAATCAAATATTTAACAACACTTAATTTAAATTAATAAATTACTGGAGGTTTTTGTAATGTAACGATAATTAGATTGGCGGGTTTTTTTTTTTTTAGTGAAGACTTTTATTCCTAAAATAATTTTTGTTTGTTTTAATAAGTCAAAAACTTCAATTCATTAAAAATTTTGCATTCCTGAAAGATTGTAGAAATGTTCCTCTTTGCTTAGCATAATTTGCATATTGAGATTGAAATTGTTTTTTTTTTTTTTTTAGATATGGATCTATTGGGCGTATTTAAAGTCGATTTTAGACGAAATTGTGTCAGTATTATTCTGAAATAATGTCAATAATTTAAAAATAGAGAATAGAATTTAGATTTATCTGAATGAAATCTTATTTTTATAATATTTTCTACGCAATCTATTTAATCTGTTAATATTTCTTTCCTCTTCCTCAAAAAAAAATAGAAATGGGTTATTTTTGATTAAAAAATTTGAAATAATAAAATGGGGTCAAGTTATTAACTTTGAGGATTAGTTTTTTAAATCAAAGACATGAATGAAAGCTTTATTTATGGGTGTGTGTATGGAGATGGTTGGATGGGCTTGGTTATAACTATATATATAATAATAAATTTTAATATTGAATAAATATAATGTTATGTGAGAAACCTTGGTACTAACAAGGGCTTTGAACGTTCCATCATCAGATTTTCAATGAAATGGAAGGCAAAAGAGTTGTGAGTTGGAATAGCTTGAAGCCTGTCCATTAAAGTATAAAGATTGGCTATCTTAATATAAAACTGTGTACTGATTATATGTGTGTGTGAGGATAGTAATCTGGACCAACTGATGATTGCTGGTTTAGCATGAAATACGTATATTGGTGGTTATTTATCTTTTCAACATGTGTGTGATCAGGTGGGTCAGCAATATGAGATGGCACTGAGAGTGGTGGGTCGTGTGAAAGTCTGAGTTCAAACTCCATATATATTACATATATAAATGCAGGTTTAAGCCTGTATAATGTATTAAGTCTATTTTTAAATAATAATTTCAACGGTCCTCTAATAACGTTTTATAGAAAGAAAATAGACCACTTATTACCATATTTTAGATCTTTTTATTTAGAGTTATCAGCCTATATATTTTAATGTAAACTGATTTTTAAAGAACTGATAATAAATTTATAGAATAGAGATGTTTAACTCACTTCTAAAACTGTATAATCAATAAACACACGTTAAATATGTCATGATAAATAATATTTTAATATTGAATAAATAGAATGTCATGTGTTTATTTATTGCAGAGTTTTAGAAGTAAGTGAAATATCTCTACTCTATAAACTTAATATCAATTCTTTGAAAATCAATTTACATTAAAATATATAAGCTGATTTAAGTTTGTTCTCTGTCTGATATTGTTTAGAATAACTCTAAATAAAAAAATCTAAAATATGCTAAGAAATGATCCATTTTCTTACAGTAAAAAGCTATTGAACACGGCAGTAGAGGGCAGTTAAAGTTATTTTAAATTGGCTTCATACATTTATATTTATTCAATACATGTATATATGTATGTACACATGAATATTAAGAACCCATCAAATTTAAACTGCCAAAGCTTAGATTTTGTGAATGAAATGAGTCAAAAAATCAGTCTATATGTATGATCACATAATTGCATTAATTTTTTAATAGTTGTAAAATATACGTAGAGCCAAGGAGTATCAAAATAATTTAAAACACAACTGGTAATGCTAATTAATATTCTGCTTTTAGTGATTTTATGCAACCAAAAGGATATAAAGGATTTTCATTTTGCTTAATAAGTTAACGATTATTAATCTATTCAAATGATTATTTGATTTAGGTTTTTGAAGTATGTTCTGAATAAAGTCAATAAATCTTAACTGGTCGAATGTGTGATCCAATTAATTTTTTAAATCATACAAATTTAGAGACAAGTTTTTCAAATTATCAAATCATTAAGATAAATAATGACATTAATTTTATATCCTACATGTGATATATATATAAACCCTTAATTGTTTATTAAAAATAGAAATAAACTGTTTTATTGTTTGATAGTTCTTAAAAATGTCAAGCACCGGAAGGAACAAGAAAGGGACATGAGCTATGAATCTTGAGTTTTAAATTCTTCCACTCTATCGCTGTACAAAAACATGCAGATACTGAATTTATTTTATTTAATAGGTACATAAATAAAGAAAATAAGAGAAAATAAACCACTTTGAAAAAAATTCTTTGATTAAAATAAGACAATATTAATATTTTCTTAGAATTTATGGGTGATATTTTTTTTGTTTTGAAAGATTTTTTTTTACTAATTCATTTGCAAATATATATATTACTCTTATGCTATAATAGATTATGGCATCACAAAAAAATATTTTATCTGTTAATTTATTAGTCTATTAAATGAGATATTATTTTATATAGCGCTATGTTGTTGTTTTTTTATGTAATAGTAATATTAGCGATCGTATCTGAAAAATTGAGTATTCATTTATAATTTATCTTTAACGCGCATGTGCATTGGCTTAATCGCTAATATTACTATTAGTCTATTAAAGAAAATATTTTGGTCAAAAATCTTCACTATATTAAATTTTATTATTTTGCCTTTTTTTAATGCAAAATGTAATACTGGGATTAAACTTAAAATGTTGTATTGTTCACTTATAGAAAGATGAAGGGGTGTTTTATAAGCTTTAGAATTATGCATAGGAGTTATTTATGAATAATATATGAGATAGAATCCACAGTTAATTTCATATTAACTTTAAAATACTGATGACATTAATGATATCTTGTGGAATATGTGTTCAGGACAAACAGGAATGCTTATATATATATATATATATGAGCGTGTGTGTGTGTGTGTTTTAGAGATTTATATATATGTAATCATGTGGAAAGAAATGAATCTTTAGGCTACCACTATTAGATTGATATTAAATTTACATACACTCACCCATCAATAAGTGTTAATTGAAATAATATCATGCTCATAATAAGATCAAGTCCTGATTTACGCACTGTCAATAAGAGTTAGTTTATATAAGAATAAGCTCTAAGCATAAGTGTCCCATTTATGCTTTTAAAACACTTATTGATGCATGAGTGCATATATATTAAGTAAATTGTGGAAACTTTTTGCTGAGATAATTGTAAATAAATTTGTCAACTGCTAGTTTATAAGCTGTGTAATCAATGATATCCATAAAACATAGTAATGGATCATCTGAATATGAGATATAATATCTGATAGAAAGGATTATTGATTTTCTTTAAATTTAAATTAGTTTTATGATTATATATATATATATATATATATATGCTATTAACTGAAAGGAAACCCTTTGATTCCTCTTGGAGGCCTTAAAGAAACTGAGAAGGGCAAATTCCTAATGTCCACTCCATACATTCTTGTTGTTGCAGCTGTTATTACTATGTGATTATTCATATAGTATACGAACATGGATGGGATGCTCACCATCATGCATTAGCCAGCATGGTGAGTTTATTGGCTTTTTACCTCTGAGTTTAAGATCAAGAAACACCATGGTCTTTCTTCTAAGTGCCTGATAAGGCAGAATGAATGTTTGTGTAAATGATAAATATTTTTTCCAATACATATATACAATTATGACAGACAAAAATAAAGCATGGCCCTTATTCCCAGGAGGCTGTAAAGTCACCAACCAAGGCAGCAGTTGGTGGATGAAGGCGGAGGGTGCTAAGAATCCCCTGATTGCGGACCCAGGCTGCCATTTGATGATGACTTTTTATTTAGGTACTTACAACTGCAGATCACTTTCAAGTGAAGGAAGATTGCAAGAATTAGAAGAAGAACTCTCTTATATTAAATAGGACATTATTGGACTTTGTGAAGTTAGAAGAAAAGGTGAAGAGACAATTGATTTAAAAAGTGGACATATACTCTATTATAAAGGCACAAGTATTGGAAATACAAGTGGAGTGGGATTCATTATAAATAAAAAGTGGAAGAACAATATTGTGGAGATTGATGGTGTATCAAACAGAGTGGCAAGATTAGTTATACAACTTAATAGCAGATATCAAATGCAGATAATTCAGGTTTATGCCCCAACAAGTTCTCACAGTGATGAAGTAGTAGAAGATTTTTATGTGGATGTACAAAAGGCTTTTTATCAGAGTAAACAACATTTTAAAATCATTATGGGAGACTTTAATGCTAGAATTGGTAAACAAATAAAAGATGAAAGTGCTGTAAGTAATTTTGGTTATGGTAATAGAAATGAGAAAGGACATAGACTTGTGGAGTTTGCAGAAAAAGAAAAACTTAGTTATACAACTTAATAGCAGATATCAAATGCAGATAATTCAGGTTTATGCCCCAACAAGTTCTCACAGTGATGAAGTAGTAGAAGATTTTTATGTGGATGTACAAAAGGCTTTTTATCAGAGTAAACAACATTTTAAAATCATTATGGGAGACTTTAATGCTAGAATTGGTAAACAAATAAAAGATGAAAGTGCTGTAAGTAATTTTGGTTATGGTAATAGAAATGAGAAAGGACATAGACTTGTGGAGTTTGCAGAAAAAGAAAAACTTTATATTATGAATTCTTTTTTTGAGAAAAATGTTAAAAGGAAATGGACATGGAAGCATCCAAATGAAGGTACAGCAGAATTGGATTATATTTTGGCTAATAGGAAATATATATTTCAAGATTGTAATGTTCTTAATAAATTTAACACAGGAAGTGATCATCGATTAGTAAGGTGTAAGATACGTGTTAATGTGAAACTAGAGAGACAAAAATTATTAAGAAAAACAATATTTATAGTTGATATTCCTAATCTTCAGAAACATTCTAATGAATTTAAATTAGAACTTAGAAATCGGTTTCAAGTATTAGTAGATTTTGAGCATGATTCAGATTTGAATGAAATTAATATGAAAATAACTAATACACTTTTAAAAACTGCAACAAAGATAGCTGGTAAAAAAAAGCAGCAATTGACTAATAAAATTTCTACTGAGACTAGAGAATTTATGAAGAAAAGAAGGAATATGAAGATATACAAAAATGATGTATTAAAAAAAATTGAATATCTCGAATTTTGTAAAATGGTGCGGAAAAAAGTTGAAAATGATATAAGAAAGTATAATTGTGAACTAGCAAGGAAAGCTGTAGAAGAAAATAAAAGTCTTAAGAATGTAAAATGTCATTTTGGTATTGGTAGGAAATTTATATCTGCAATAAGAAAAAAAGATGGAATTGTTACAAAAAAGAGAGATGACATCATGAAATTGGTAGAAGATTTTTATCAAGAATTATATAGTAATAAAGAACAAGTACCTCCTATATCTATTACATCTTCCGAATTGTCCAGAATTTTAAATGAAGAAGTGAGACATGCAATTAAATGTATGAAGAAGGGAAAGGCTTCAGGTAATGATGGAATTATAATTGATATATTAAAAGAAGCAGGTGAAGAAATAGAAAATTTTTTAGCAAAGTTATATACCAAATGTCTAAATGATAAAGATGTACCGGATGATTGGAAGAATGCAGTAATAATATTAATATTTAAAAAAGGTGATAAAGAAGATATTAGAAATTACAGACCTATCAGCCTTTTATCAGTTTTATATAAAATTTTTGCCAAGATAATTACAACTCGTCTACAGAGAACATTGGATTTCCATCAACCAAGAGAACAAGCTGGATTTAAAAGTGGTTTTAGTACAGTAGATCATATCCAGGTGTTGAGAGAAATCATAGAGAGGACAAATGAATATGAGTTGTCATTATGTTTTGGATTTATAGATTATGAAAAGGCATTCGATTCTATACACATTTCTTCAGTGATTAAAGCATTGGATCATCAAGGTATAGATCCGGGATATTGTCATATTTTAATGAATATTTATAAAAATGCAACAGCAACAATTAGATTACATAATGATACTGGAAAAATCAACATTGAGAAAGGTGTAAGACAAGGTGACTCCATATCTCCAAAACTTTTTACAGCAGTGCTGCAAGAAGTATTTTGTGGATTAAAATGGGAAACTAAAAAAGTAAATGGAGATTATTTAAGTCATTTAGATTTCGCAGATGATGTAGTTGTTTTTGCAAATAATGCTTCAGAGCTGCAGGATATGTTGCAGGAATTATCAGATGAAAGTAGAAAAGTAGGACTAAAGATAAATGTTAAAAAGACTAAAGTAATGTTTAATCGATTTGCTCAAAATATGAAAATAAAGATTGATTATGATGAATTAGAAGAAGTTAACAGTTACAAATACCTTGGTCAGATTATTAATACAGATGGAGAAGATAATGGAAGAAATTAATCATAGAATTAAACTTGGTTGGAGTGCTTTTGGTAGAAATAACTTGATACTAAAAGGAAATATGCCTATGTGTTTGAAAAAGAAGGTTTTTAACAAATGTGTTTTACCAGTTCTTATTTATGGATCTGAGACTTGGACACTTAATAGAAGAGCAATACAGAAACTTCAGACCACTCAAAGAAGTATGGAGAGATGTATGTCGGGAGTAACATGAAGAGATCGAAAACGCAATGTATGGGTAAGAGAACAAACAGGTGTTACTGACCTCATTGAAAAACTTAAAAGATTGAAGTGGAGTTGAGCTGGTCATATTGCTAGAAGAGATGATAATAGATGGACAATTGAAATTTTAAACTGGATTCCAAGAGATTGTAAAAGACCCAGAAAGAGACCACATGTGAGATGGATGGATGAAATAAGAAAGTGTGCAGGGGTGATGTGGAGAAGAGAAGCTGAAGATCGGAGAAGATGGATTAAACTTGGAGAGACCTTCATCCTGCAGTGGATTGATAATGGTTGATAATGATGATATATATATATATATATATATATATATATATATATATATATATATATATATATATATAACCTGAAGGACGTTTTCATAGTAAAAATCCATACATGCTGCAAAACTCAGGATTTGAATTGTAATGTTAAATATAGTCGATGTTGCTTGACCTTTAAGCAGGCCTTGAAATCTAGTTCTCTCTGTTTAACTGGTGAATGCAATCAAGTAGCAAAATCTAAAGATTAAAAAATTATTAACCTTAATTTATATATATAAACAAGCGTTTTGTTTTAAAATTCTAAAAAAAAATCTTTAAAACAAAAAAAAAAAAATTGATTTATTTTTTATTATTTTATTGAACACTCATCTAATCTTAAGGAAGCTTTTATTGTTTCACTTTTTAAAAATAAAACAAATAATAAGATTATAATAATTTTGAAAGAATGTCATTATTGTCCACTACTACAAAGGTACTTTCAATAATTTTTGTGAATAAATTGCGTACAGATGTAGATAAATGGATACTTGACAATGTAGTTTTAGAATATCAAGAAGTACTACCAATATGATTTTTATTGCAAGGCAAATACAAAAGAAGGACCAGGAACAAACAAGTGATTTACATGTTGCTTGAATTGATTTTATGAAGGCATTTAATACAATTTATTAAACATGTCTATGGTATTGCTTAAAATTAGTTAGTAGTTTACCAAAGTTTATTCATATAATAGATTCAATATATTATGGAATGAAATTCTGTGGTGTTTGCAGGGAAAACTAGTGTGAACCAAAACTGTGTGATTGTTCCAATACTATTTTCAGTTTTTGTAACTGTGGTCTTTGAAACTATTTGCAGAAGGTTTAATATATCAGGGATCAAAATGCAATACAGGTTTGATAGTGGAATTTTTAATATAAATTGATTAAACAAAAACTTCCTCTCCTTGAATTTTAGATTTACAGAATCTTAATAATTGTGCTATTTTTCTCAGACTAAAAGACAATCTAGAAAATTTATTTAATATTTTGAATAAAAAATATAAAGACTTTAATATAGCAATTAATGTTTAAAAGAATGAAAATCCTGTATTAGACAGTGATAGAAAAAAAATCCACAATTTTTAATTTGGATGATTGTCAACCTGAGAATGTGAACCATATTTTGCTAGTTTTAAATAGAAAGGTGAACTAAAATGATGAGGTTCAGAAAAGATTCCAATATATTTTTGCTGTTTTTAATATGTTAAAACATAGAGTATTTCATCACTGTGAAATAACTACTGCAATAAAATTAATGGCACTTTTCTACCTTCTTGTTAAAAATACTTCATAATTTTTTTAAAATACAATGAAAAGATCAGAAGACCAATCAGTAATACCATACAGTCCTTTTAAAAATCACAGCTTCATTGGATTAGGATTTCCAATAAATGAACAATATAAGAATTCCTAAAAGAATATTCTAGGGTAAACTTGGTCGTAGTTTTAATGATTTTTTTAAAAAATACATTGGCACAACCATAAGACCAAACCATGATATTATAGAGTATACTTTTAAATATAGGGGATTTGAACTCAGACTTTCAAGCATATTTCAACTATCCACACTATCTCATATCACTGATACACATGATCACACACATGTAGAAAGGATCACTAATCGCCAATATACATATTTTGTGCTGAACCAGCACTAACAGTTGGGCCAGATTATCATCTCTCACATTATATATAATCAGTGCTCAGTTTATATTAAGATAGCAAATTTTCATACTTTAATGGACAGGCTTCAATCTACTCCAACCTACAACTCTTCAGCCATCCATACTATTGAAAATCTGATGATGGAAAGTCCAAATCCCATGTTGATGCCAATATTGTTGTTATGCCCATGTTGACCCCAAGTCACTCTGCCCCTCATACACAGGACTGTATCCATTTAAATACATAGAAGAGTGATAGGCAGGATGCAGGTTTAATATGTAATATTTGAAATACAGGCACTCATCATCAGATTTTCAATGATATGGATGGCTGAAGAATTGTAGGTTGGAATAGATTGAAGCATATCCATTAAAGTATGAAGATTTGCTATCTTAATATAAACTGAGCACTGATTATATATATGTGTGAGAGATGATAATCTGGACCAACTGATGAATGCTGGTTCAGCACTAAGTAGGTATCTTGGTGATTATTGATCTTTTTTACATGTGTGGGATCATATGTATCAATGATATGAGATAGGGTGGAAAGCTGAAAAGTGCTTGAAAGTCTGAGTTCAAATCCCCTATATTTACAATTAAGCTCCAGGTATATAAAGAGTGCCTGTATTTTAAGTATATTTTTGTAAAATCACATCTTTATTGGATTGGAAAATGAAACAAATGAACAATTTATGACTTTCTAAAAGTATGTCCTATGAAAAACTTGTGCACAGTTTTCATGATAGAGTTAGTTCTCATTTACGTTATAACGATTATCTCTCAAAATTAAAGAAGTGTAATGTTATTATTGGGAAGATGTGGCAGAGAATAAAATACATTGGGCAACTAGAATTTCATGTGATGTTGAAGTATTTTTTATAAAAGTTTTATGCTGATGAAGTTAAGTCGCAGCATTACTAAATATTAAACAAATAAAATAATGGACCAGCATGCTTTTGATGTGGGCATCTTTACGTTTTACAAATTGGTTTTCATAGTCATTACAAAATTCATTTCTAATATAGTATTACATTTTTTTGTCTTTTAACATTTTCGTTTGAAATGGAAATGGTCTTACTCATTTGCAAGTGATTGATGATGATGATTGACCATTTAAATAATAAAGATCACACCACCTTATGTACATCAGAAAATAAAAAAGAATTAGCAATGTTATCATTTATTTTCAATGAATGTTTGTTAATTTGTGACAAAAATAAATTTTAAAAATATCAACTTATCAAGCTAATTATTTTTAAATTATTTTTTATTTCCAAATTTAAAATTTTTGATTCTTTAATTGGTATTATTTTTTAAAATATAATAATCTCAGAATAGTTTAGCAAATAATTTGAAAGAATAATAATATCCCAGTATTATTAAAACATAGATATATATATGATTTACCAATGAGGATTATAAAAACAACAATAAATGTACGTTTGTTTTTTATAATTTTTAATATAGATGTGTCAAAAGCATCTTTATTTGACGCAAGATAATTAAAAATTTTGCATAATCCTATGTTGTTAATAAAGTGAATTAAATTAGAATATTTTAAAAACGATTCTGCTATTCTATATATATAAAGTAATGAAAAATATTTTTATTAACTAAGTTAAGGCTTTAATTCATAGTTCTGTGTATTTTAAAGTATATAATTGTTCATTAGATCTTTTTCTACGTTTACTAAAAAAATATATAGATGTTACTTAAATCTGTTTAATTTTGGTTCTATTTAGATTTAAAAAAATAACTAAAAACTAATCTTAAAAACTGTGTGACATTTTAGTCTTGCAAACTTATTCCACTAAGAGAACTTGTTAATTTTTTCAAAGATATTATGTCTTTTAATCTTTTTTTTTATTTTATTTTATTTATACTAACAATCCCTCAGGGTTTTTTTCTTAAATATAATATTTGTAACACCTTTTTTTTTTTCATTTTTAAAACTCTTACTTAAATAAATATAACAAATATTATAGAATGCTACAGAATATCATTAATAACAATAATAATATTTCCTTATATATATATTGTAACGGTCATTCTTGTGCATTCACGCAACAAAATCAATAGTTCTGGCAACTTACACTAAAGCTGGTCCAGATGAGGGGTTGAGACCTCGAATATGACCACACTTCAACTCCTTTACCAGCGCTCCATGATTTACTATCTTATGGATGACATATATGAGGTTACACTCGGGCTCAATTTAATTCGCGAACCGGCATAGAAAAGGGTGGAACATGAGACTCAGGAATGGTTGACAAGTTACTAATAATATTAACTAAACACGCATTTATGGCTAAATAAACTAATGCATATAAATTAACACATTAATACTAAATTTAGATGGATTTGGAGTGATTTGAAGTAGATTGCGAGAGATACACGAAACAGAATTACAATTTAAATATCTTTAATAAATAAAACAAGCAAATTAAATAGTATAAAAACAAACAGACATACACAGGTGTTATGACAATGTTGAGCTGATTTCAGTTACAGGAGTCTCACCTTCTAGAATGCACTTTGAATATTATTATTATAGTTTATTATCTGCGATTAATACTCATGCCTAGAGATATTATTATGCCAACTATTCTGGGTTTACTATGAGAAGCTAAATCTTACAGAGATGATATATGATAAAACATAGTTTATTCATGCTAACATATACATTATGAGCAATAAATATGTTCTATATACAGATTACTTAAGTCAACTAGATTCCATGTTTAGACTAATGCTGAAGTTTATAATAATAAGGTGGATCAAACTGGTGATTGTAGCAGAGCTTCTGATACTATGGAGCTAAATTACTAATAAGGGTTGCGATATGAATGTATAATTATTCATGGGATTCAGTACCAAATATGGTTCCCTTGGATCGTATGACTTGCTAGCATTTTAGTCTTGCATTGTTAGCCGAGAGGTATCGCAGCCGCCATGCAAGCAAGTAGTTGGTTGCAGATGGTTGTGGGTTCGCGTCCCGGCCGATGCTAAAAAATAATGGAATATTAGTTCGGGTGTTGGAATAGCTTTAAATTTGGTTTCTGGACTCTCATGTTCCAGTTCTAATGTGCCTGTCTGAACTAAATAATGGGGTGTCATAACACCATAAGCCCATTTTAACAAAGGAAGCATAGCAAAGCATAATTACACATATAGAATTTAGTAAAAACACATTCGTAATACTTACTAAATAATATTAATACAAAATTAAATTGAAATCTAAATGCATGAAATACTATAGTTTTGTTCTGCAAAACTATTTTAATTCAGTTCTCAATTAGCATACTTCAAACATGCTAAGAGAGGTTTCTCTAAAGCAGGCATATCAGAGTCATTCAAACAATGAGCCATTTAATGCGACTGGTAAGATTCTCGCAGGCCACATCACACAAATTTTTTTTTAATTTTATTTTGAAGTGAGAATGCAGGAATATAGGTGGGATAATTAAAGCATATTATGTAGTTTATTGAATTCAATTCAATAATATACAATTGATATAGTATTGCTTTTATTTAAACGCATATTTTATTTAATTACATATTTATAAAACTACAATTTGTTGTTTTTACTGAAAACTTGCCAGTACTTTCCTTCTACTAGTTTCCAATATCTGGATTGAAAGACTGAGAACAAATAATTTTCATTATGGCAGATAGATGTTTATCAATTAATTTTGAGCTGTAAGCTGATTTATTTAATTTTGTGCATGAAAATAATTGCTCACATAAGTATGTACTTCCAAAAAAGCATAAAATTTGTACGGCAATTTTTTTAATTTCCGGGTATCTTTCACCTAAATAGGAATAAATTTTGGGAATTCCTACTTCTCGATATTTGTTTTTAAAATTGAATCATTCTGGAAATCAATTAATTCCAGTTGTATCGAAGTCAGAGCTTTTTCAACTTCAAAATCAAAAGGTCCATTGAAAATAGAAAAAATTTTTTCTAACTCCTTCAAATCATCAAAATGTTTATCAAATTTGTTTTTTTTTTTATTTTTTCAATTTTTGCAGAGTATTGTGAAAATGAGCAACTTTGATTTTGTGCTTTTAACTGCTCACTTGTAGGAAAATACGTCAAAACATTCTTTAGCAAATGATTTTTAAACAAATTCAGTTTTTGTACAAAGCTTGCAACTACATCATACATGTTCATCATCAATTGATCTTTGCCTTGCAATGTAATATTAAGGTTATTCAGATGGCTTGTAATATCTGTTAAAAATGCTAGGTCTTGTAACCACAATGTATCTTTTATAATCGATATATTTTTGTTGCTTTCATTTTTCATTTCAAAAAATAATATTATTTCCTCCGAAAGCAGATAGAAGCTCTTTAGAATGTTGTGGCAGGACAACCAAAAACTTCCCTGTAATAAGGAAGATCTTTGAATTTGGATTCTAAATCTTTAAGGAACGAAGTAAATTGGTGATGGTTAAATGCTCTCAATCGAATAAAGTTGACTATCTTTGTAGCTGTTTTAAGTACTTGGTCCAATTTTAATAATTTTAAACAGAGAACTTGTTGGTGAATGAGGCAGTGAAAGGCTTTGATTTTTAATTTATCTCGATATTCATCTTGTAATTTCCTTGTTAGTCACAACACAAAACCTTTAGTTTCACCTGTCATCAATTTCGCGCCATCAGTTGTCACAGAAACAAGTTTGTCAAGAGGCAAGTTAAATTTTTTTTAAATGCTCCATATGATATCAAAAATATCTTCATCAGTTGTTGTTCCATGAAAAGGGATGAATTCCAACAATTCTTCAGTGATCCTCATATTATTCTCACAACCACAAAAAAATCAGCAACTTGTGCAACATTTCTTATATCCATGCTTTCATCAATTGCAATTGAAAATAACTGGATTTTGGTAGATATTTCTGTAGTTGTGAAGTGATGTCATCTACCATTTCAGTAATTCTATCTGTCGCCATATTTCTTGATAATGAGATGTCTTGAAATGCCTGTACCTTTTCTGGACAGACGAATTCAGCAGATTTCATCATACATTCCTTGATTAAAGAACCATTGGTGAATGATTTTGAATGTTTTGCTAATAAATAACTTATTTCATAACTAGCTCTTGTTACTAATTCATTACTTTTCATTAATTTTGTAAGCATTCCTTGCTGGCTACTTAATAAATTCTTCATTGTTTTTAACTTTTCTTCTCTTATTTTTGCTTCAAAGCACAGAAATTGATCTTCATGATTAATGCTATAATGTCACATAATATTGTATTATTTAGTGACACTAATCGTTTCTTTGCAAGTTAAGCACATAATCTTATTGTTCATTTCCACACAAAAATAGTTCAGTTCCCATCTTTCTTAAAATTTTCTTCCCTTGTCATCAATCTTTCATTTTTTATTTAGCATTGGAAGTGACATTTTCTGTAATAAAAAATCCTATTTAAATTTTAAAAATTAAAAAAATTGCAACTAAAGAAAACAAACCACAAATTTTTAATACACTGATTGAAACAAATAAACTAGCACAATCACTAGTCAAAATAAGAGTCATAGATCACATGACCCTATCTCTTAAGCTTGCAAGTTATAAAACAATGAGAATTGCCAGTTCCTCTACAAGCTTTGTGATAAATGCTCAGCCAAAGCCAGCACTTAAAATATCTCTGTCAGGAACCCCTCCCCAAACCCCTGACTGTGGTTTCGTGCTTTGGCACTCCTCAGAGAGGTGTCAGGGTAGGTTCAGACCCTAGATCTAAAAATACCAACCCAAAGCACAATTACCTTTTGTTACAATTCTAAGAAAAACCCAACATCTACAGATAGGATTGCTACTTTGGTAACATGAATAGCTGACTAAAGTTTTGCTCGAATGTATTTTTATTCTTAGAAGCATAGCAGCACATTATTAATGTTTCCAACTTTGGTGTTCATCATATCTCAAATGCTTCATCATCATAAAAGTATGTCATCAAAAATATTTAGCTATATGTGTAACCAAGAATTATAAATTAGCTATGTATGTAGCCAACAATTATTGTATATATTTTAGTTCATGTAATTAAATATAAAAGTTTGTTTTTTAAAAAGTTTTTTTAAATTAATTTATTCTTTGCAACATATCATCCTGTTTCATTTTATTGTATAGCATCATAGCTGTGGGCCATGAAAAATCATGTCAAGACATGGGATGCCAGTTTGACATGTCAGTTCTAAAGCAATCTAGTTTAGAAATATTAAATCTATATATTTCATCTACTAAACTAGGGAGGAGAAAAGCATATTTAGGGCTTAATTAATAATTACTAATATGCCTTTAAATATCATCCCTGCTATTATCTAACTATACGTATATTCTTAATTTATAAACCTTAATGATAAGCTAGTTCATAATAGCCTAAATAAACATACATATATAACAATGAGAACATAGTGATCTGTTGTTGTATATAAGAACAGATTCCAAACAGATTTATGTTTGCTAAAAATCAGCATAAAATATTTTACTAGAGAGCTTCTAATCATCTGTATTTTTATATTGGACTATTTCCATCATCTAATATGTGTGTTGAATGTCTTTAGAAAAGTTTAATTTTATTTAATATTCCAAATGCATCCAATTGTTAGTAATATCACAGCAAACATGTTAGTATATGCACCAACTGTTAGTAATATCACAGCAAACAGATTATTATATGCACTAACTGTTAGTAATACCACAGTAAACAACTGTTAGCAATATCACAGCAAGCAGGTGTGCTATTACTAACAGTTGTTTGCTGTGATATTACTAACAGTTGGTGCATATACTAACCTGTTTGCTGCGATATTACTAACAGCTGAATGCATTTGGAATATTTAAATAAAATTAAACTTTTCTAAAGACATTCAACACACTTATTAGATGATGGAAATAGTCCAATATAAAAAATACAGCTAGAACACCATCATCACAAACATTCAGAAAAACACTTCTAATCATCTCTCTCAAAGTTCACCCAATTACTTATCTCTGCATTGAATTATGGCATATCATAATATCAATTTAATAAAATAAAATAAGTAAAATAAAATAGGCATGACTGCAGATTGGAAAAGTCTATAATAACTAGTTATAATTAATACATTACATTTATAGTCTTTTTAATAGGCAAGATTGTTACAGTTATAAGTTTATTTTAAAATTATATTTAAAGATTTATAATTACATAGTTTAATTTACTGAGGAGTTATTATTTATAACTTTATGATTTTATGAACATTCATTACAGATTGTTAGCTTAAGAATTTATTAAGAACATTTTAAACAAAAGTTTATTTTAGAGAGCTCTGTGGAGAAAAAATATTACCAATCTCTTTTCCTGGCTGAGCCATCTAGCATTAAATTAGCACTGGTACTCTTCAATATGTTGTTCTTCTGTGTCTTCTTTGCAATTGGTGGAACTGGTCTCTTCCATTTTGTGGCAATGGTGAAGAGTTGCAGTGTGCAGAAGGTCACCACTCTTCCAAAAGAATACAGCAAAGCTGGGCCTTCCTAGATGACCATATTAATTTTAAAACAGGCATAGCTTCCAGCAGCAACTGCTTTACTTTTAATAAAGAGGAGAATTTTGAGTGCTAAAATGTGATGTTTTTATATTAGTCTTCTGCTACCCCCTTTGCAAACCTATTAACTTGTTTACAACTTTAAAATTTAATTTTTAATTTTAGCACCTTTTAAATTTTATATTAGCACCTCAATAAGAACAAAAGAAAATCTCTAGTGAATTTAAAATAGTACTGCTTGGATGATTTTGTTTTGTTCAAAATATATTTTAAACTTTTTATTTTTAAAATCTGTTTTCTACCTCCATGCAAGTCTAATACAGGTGCCTATAGCATGATGCTTTTACCAAGAATTATTCACTATTTTAAAACTAAATTATTTAGTGTAAACATTTCACTATATATGTATTTTTGTCAGTTCTGGAATTAAAATTATATGTGAGTCTTAAATGAAATGATAAATTTGTATATTAAATTTATAACAAATTAAGATTTAAACAGAATATAATTGCATTGTAATGCTTTTAAATCTATCATGTTACAGTTTCACTTTCATATATATATATATATATATATATATATATATATATATATGAAAGTGAAAAATGATGTTTATACAATTAAATGTTTAATTTATTATATAAAATATAATTAGATATATATTATACGTAGCTATACATATATACATTAATACACATGCACTTGGCTAGGTTCAAACTCAGAATAAATACAACTATAAAATCTAGTAGGTGAAATGGGATTGTGTTAGTATATACTGTTTCAATATATATATATATATATTAGATATCCAGTTCATATCCAGGAAAAATAATTTGATCAGTAAATGGATATCTAACTATTCTTACATAAACAATAATATGGATAAAAAATTAGCCAATGTGTCATATATTATCATTTTCCCTGCTTTCCTTTGGTGAATGTTGTTGGCAGTTTTCCCATGCAGTAAACTATTTTAAAATTGTTTCACAATACCTATATAATAATAAAAGAAGTGCACAAACGTTTTAATATATTACTAAATTTAAAGAATGATTAGATGTTATTGTAATACAAAATAAAGAATCAAATTTTTGGCAAAGAGCAAACTTTCAATTCATTATCAATACTAGATTTCAAACCATGCTCTTTATTTGGGAAAAATGGTATTTTATATTTATGATTTTATTTATAACTAACTTACAGTGATATACTTTATTTTGAAAATTAATATAAAGTTGTTACTGTAAAATTTGTTTTTAAGCAAAGAAAGTAATATTAAATATCTTGCATAAGACAAATACAATTAAATGGCAATTTTAGTGACAGAATATTAATTATTATTTGTATTAAGTGTTAAATTATACTTACTTTTCATAAATATATTGAGTCTGTCTAAAATAAATATTGGGTGTTAGTTTATTGCTCTTTATAATTCTAATATAAAGTGGAATATATTTTGAACATAACTGTTATCAGAACGTAAAGAATTCAGACTTTTGTATAACATATATTTTGTCATAGCTCAAATCATCTCATTAGCATAACAATGGCAGATTCCTTTTGTGCAAATATTTATCAAATCATAGAATAATATATAAAATCTAATTTAAAATTAAGTTATTATATGACTAATAACTTATTGCATATCATAGGATTACATCTCTGTAATTTTTGGATGTATTCTTAATAGAGACGCTAAGAACAGACTTGAATATCTTTGTGGCACATTAGAATGCATAACTATTCTAGTAGAGTTTAATAATTTGCTAGTTAAACATGGAAAGAATGATATTAAGACTAATAACTTTAATTTTAAAATTAAATTATTTGAAAAGAATTATGAAATATATTTCCATTTTAGACTTGAACATGCATCTTCTGAACAACCAATAAAGGTACATGATAAGTTTGACAAACTTTATTTGTTGTGAGTGGTTTTATTTTAAAATATATCCCACAGTACATCCTAGTTTTAGATAATGCCAAGGCAAAATATTTCTAATTCTTGAGAATCTGATAGGTAGAAATATTGTGGAAATGTTAATAAACATGATAAGATTGTAGATATAATAATATCCATAATCTGCCTACTTTAAGAAGACTAAAATTAAAAGCATATCCAAAATATATACCAAATTCTCCAATATCTTTGGCAATATTTGTTATAATTCTTTAACTAAAGACTATAATTCTTCTCCAGTGTGAATATATATTATCATCAGAATTATTAGGATATAAAGATTTATTGTATATGCAAAAAATATGCATCATTTATCAAATAAAGTATTAATATTGGAAATGCCTGTGCAGGATAGACATTATTTGCACAGACAGCAATAATTTGACATGCCATTTAAAATAAGATTTACATAGTACTAAAATAATGAGCTAAGTAAATTTTATGTCTTGCTATCCTAAATGTGAGAGGATTAAATAGATAGGATAAAGTCCAGAAAATGTTTTTTGTTGAACCTTTACTTTTACTGCCTTTATAATCTTATAATGGAACCAATAATAATATTTTTAAAAACATTTCATCTCATTACACCCCAGTATAGAACCATAGTTAGTCATTAATATCAGTTATTTGATTTTACATTCTACAATTTACAGGCTAGTGTCTTTGTGATTATAGTTTTTAACTAAAAAGTGAAGAATATTTTATTTGTATTGAATTAAGCTGATAAACATCACATGACCATCTCCTCTTATGCTTGTGTATAACTGTTGTTAAAACAGGCAAAACTCACTATATATATTGCCACACACAGCAAGCTAGAGTAATCAATGGATGCCAGAGTATATGACTATATAAGCTAATGGGCTTGTATTGAAAACATTAAGACTCATAGTTTTGTAGTTAAATGGAGATAAAAGGTGGTTGCTGGATGGTTGCATTAGATTCTAAGATCTAGATGCAGTGCTCTCAGTTCCAAGGCTCCTCACTGATGAAGGCCCTAATCCAGAAACTAGTCTGGGGATATTAGATGAATAGGCACTAGATGGGGATTTTATGCGCAAGCCTTCTGGCATCCATTGATTACTCTAGCTTGCTGTGTGTGGCAATATATAGTGAGTTTTGCCTGTTTTGTATTGAATTAATCATATATTTGTCAGGCTTCAGATACTTCTCCATCCATGATTATGGATGATTTTAATATTCAGCCAATAAAAACTCTTCTTTTTTTAAAAAAAAAAAAAGTACATCTTAATATTTTAAATCAACTAAAAACACTGTAACGATAATAAAGTTAATTATGTATTTCAAATTTAACTACAAATTCTGAAGTTGCATCTGTAAATAAACAGAGCTTTTCACTAAATGTGTTAGTTTTTCTGAGTAGTGGAATTGTTTTTTTTTTGCTAGATCTTTTTTATCAAAGAACATTCTGTTAGGAATTTTTCTTACATCAATCAAAAAAAATTGTTATGGGCTTCAAATCATCCCTAATAATGTATTATAAATTCCCTGATTTTAGCACTGTAAGCAAAGACTGGCTTATATAACAATAAGCTATAAGCATAAGTCATCCACTTATGCTTTTTAAACTGATGCTTATGGGTGAGCACATGTAAATACATGAAGAGTGCATGATCAAAAGTGTATTCCCTTCTTTGTATTACATATGTAGTCAGCACTGTATAAATAAACTATTTTTATAATTGATTTTACAATTATGTCATCATTCAATCTGCAATTAATCCAAGCAAAACTCATGCTTTTGTATTACTTTGACCAGATGCTTTAAAAAGATCATATCATTTGTTTTTTATGACACACAAAGAACTTAATGGAAAAAGTGTGAACAATTAATTTACTCCAATACTATAGATGATCACCATTTCTTATACTATAGATGATCACCATTTCTTATACTAGCACATAATTGTTTATAAACAAGGAAAAACTCTCCATACAGTAGTGCCACTCTGTGCCAACTACTGATGAAGGCCACAAGCCAGAAACTAGTCTGGGGATATTGGATGAGCAGGCATTAGATAGGGATTTTATGCACTAGCCTTCTGGCATCCATTGATTATTCTGGTTGGCACAGGGTGGCACTACTGTATGGAGAGTTTTGCCTTGTTTATAAACTATAGATGATTATGAATAAAATTATGAACTTTAATAAACATTAAGACTTGGTTTTTTTTTTTGTCATTCTACAAGAAGAAATATTTATAAGACTAAAAGGTCTGATCTTTTGGTAGATTATAAAAATACTTTTAGTCTACTAAATATCCTTTTTATACTGAACAAATAAGGTGTCTGCAAAATGAAAATAGTTATATTATTACTGGAAGGCAAATAAACAAATCTGCATGGAATTTCTTTAAAACAAAGTTTACCACTAACATGTCACAAAAAATGACCCACTTTGCCAGAAGCACAGGTATTATTGAACATAAAAAGATATTTGATCAAATAGATAAACTCAAACCAATGTGCAGTTAACATTTATGTTTTTGAATTATATGTTTCATCTTATTAAAATATTACAATAGTCTTTCTACAGAATACTATGATATTCCACTACTAATTAATCAAATAGTTTTCATCATTAACACTAATGTAAAAATAAGCATCCACGACTTAATTGTATTAAAAATATCAATGCAAAGACATTTTAGATTAATCCTATTTTCAATCCACTGAGTCTTCCATCAAATATTTCTACACTAGTCTATATTTGCATTTCTGAAAAAAACTAAATAAACCATGCATGCCATAACATGAAAATAAATCTTTAAAAGGTATTTAGCTATGTTGAATAGGCTGATTACTTGTTGCACAGATATTACATTTTTTGTATGCCATTATTAGTGAAGGTCATTGGCACTAATGGATTTTATTAGATCACTATCACTCCAGTAAACATAACTTGATTACATTTTACTATTTACATTGACCTCTTTATTGGGAGCTATAATATAAAATGCACATATATCTTTCTTAGCTATCTAAATAACAATTTAAAAGTCAATTTAAAGTGACAGATATTTTTATCACAATCTTTTCATTTTTTTTTCATCAACAACATAATGCTATGACCCAGTCACAAGCTAAAGTTGATATATAAAAATCGTAGTTTTATAGATTTAATTAAATGTGTGTTTTTGCTATGAAGTTAACAATATCTGCAATAACTTTTAACGAATCAGTATCTTGGTAGGACACAAGTTGTTTTTTTCTTGGAGTTATTTGGGTATCATATTGAGACTTATTGAAATACTGACAGATGGATCTATGACTAAGGCTAATTCTGTAATTAATACCACTAACACTGATTATAATATCAATGCAATTTCTAAATAGAAGCCAAAATTATTAATGTATTTTTAAGCACCTGATAGCATTCATGCTCTTTATTAAATACATATTATTTTGTCTTAGAGTGGTTGAAACTTAACTGTCAAATGTAATTTGTCTTATTTTGCATAAGATATCACATACTTTGGTCAAATTGAATGGATTTAACTGATAGACACCATATTTTTTTCACAATATATTTTCAAAAATATTTAAGATATATAAGAACCCTATATTCTAAGTCTTAATCTCAAATAATCAAACTATTTAGCATTTCAGTAGTAGCTTTTATGGTGAATCTTAGCTCCTTGATATTGCTGATATTTTTTATGTGATGCAGTACAAATGTAAATCATTTTATTAAATATCTGAGAAAGATATGTGAAGATAATTTTAAATCTGCTTATAAGCTGTTTCAAATGTTGTTGTTTTTTTTACTTCAATTTTATCTATAAATAATAATGTGATATTAGAGAATAACTATGCGAAAAAGAAAACAAGTATTCTTACAGAATGATTTGCTTTATGCCTATATTTCAACATTATAATGATATTAATTACTAAAAAGTTGATATATATTATTACATAAAGTCTTTATACCGGTGACGAACTGAAGATGGAGTTGCAGTCATTTTTATTTGACCGGCAATATTTATGAATATATTTTATTACAAATGATAAACTTAATGCTTAAATTTAATATCTTTTAATGGGAATAATACTTGAAGAATGTGAAATTTCTTAAAAATAGATATCATAACTAATAGCAGCCTTAAGGTTTTTAATATTCTTGAAAAATACTGAGAAATTTTGACCTGTAATATTTTCTATTTATCCAATGAATAACCTGTAATTGGATCATAAAAAATGAATTAGATATTGACCTGCCATAGAATATTGAGAAATTCATGCTGAAATACTGTTGTTTATTTCTATTACAAGAGTCATAATTTGATGTACGATCTAAAAACAGTTGTGGTATTCAAAATATTTATCAACAATTGAATTTAACCCTCTTCTCCAATGAAAACTCACTATACGTATTGCCACACAAAGCAAGCTAGAGCAATCAATGGATGCCAGAAGGCTTGTGCATAAAATCCCCATCTAGTGCCTACTCATCCAATATCCCCAGACTAGTTTCTGGCTTGTGGCCTTCGTCAGTGAGGAGCCTTGCATCTGAGAGCACTGGTTTTTAATGTTTGGAATTAAGTTTAGTGATAAAAGTAACGGAGTAGTTTTAGAGTTTGAATCCAATCAGTCCAATCTTCTTCTTTTTTTTTGTTTAATCAATTTTATGAATGATATATATATATATATATATATATATGGCTGCAGAAAGGAGTTTTGCTATTAACTGAAAGGAGACCCTTTGATTCCTCTTGGAGACCTTAAAGGAACCGAGCAGGGCAAATTCCTAATGTCCACTCCATACGTTCTTGTCGTTGCAGCTGTTATTACTATGTGATTATTCATATAGTATACGAAAACATGGATGGGCTGCTCACCAACATGCATTAGCCAGCATGGTGAGTTTATTGGCTTTTTACCTCTGAGTTTAAGATCAAAAAACATTGTGGTCTTTCTTCTCAGTGCCTGATATGGCAGAATGAATGTTTGTGTAAATGATAAATATTTTCCCAATACATATATACAATTATGACAGACAAAAATAAAGCATGGCCTTATTCCCAGGAGGCTGTAAAGTCACCAACCAAGGCAGTGGTTGGTGGCCGAAGGCGGAGGGTGCTAAGAATCCCCTGATTGCGGACCCAGGCTGCCATTTAATGACGACTTTTTATTTAGGTACTTACAACTGCAGATCACTTTTAAGTGAAGGAAGATTGCAAGAATTAGAAGAAGAGCTCTCTTATATTAAATGGGACATTATTGGACTTTGTGAAGTTAGAAGAAAGGGTGAAGAGACAATTGATTTAAAAAATGGACATATACTCTATTATAAAGCACAAATATTGGAAATACAAGTGGAGTAGGATTCATTATAAATAAAAAGTGGAAGAACAATATTGTGGAGATTGATGGTGTATCGGACAGAGTGGCAAGATTAGTTATACAACTTAATAGCAGATACCAAATGCAGATAATTCAGGTTTATGCCCCAACAAGTTCTCATAGTGATGAAGTAGTAGAAGATTTTTATATGGATGTACAAAAGGCTTTTGATCAGAGTAAACACCATTTTAAAATTGTTATGGGAGACTTTAATGCTAGAATTGGTAAAAAAAATGAAAGATGAAAGTGCTGTGGGTAATTTTGGTTATGGTAATAGAAATGAGAGAGGACATAGACTTGTGTAGTTTGCAGAAAAAGAAAAACTTTATATTATGAATTCTTTTTTTGAGAAAAATGTTAAAAGGAAATGGACATGGAAGCATCCAAATGAAGGTACAGCAGAATTGGATTATATTTTGACTAACAGGAAATACATATTTCAAGATTGTAATGTTCTTAATAAATTTAACATAGGAAGTGATCATCGATTAGTACGGTGTAAGATATGTGTTAATGTAAAACTAGAGAGACAAAAATTATTAAGAAAAACAATATTTACAGTTGATATTCCTAATCTTCAGAAACATTCTAATGAATTTAAGTTAGAACTTACAAATCGGTTTCAAGTATTAGTAGATTTTGAACATGATTCAGATTTGAATGAAATTAATATGAAAATAACTGATACACTTTTGAAAACTGCAACAAAGATAGCTGGTAGAAAGAAACAGCAATTGACCAATAAAATTTCTACTGAGACTAGAGAATTTATGAAGAAAAGAAGGAATATGAAGATATACAAAAATGATGCATTAAAAAGAATTGAATATCTCGAATTTTGTAAAATGGTGTGGAAAAGAGTTGAAAATGATATAAGAAAGTATAACTGTGAATTAGCAAGGAAAGCTGTAGAAGAAAATAAAAGTCTTAAGAATGTAAAACAACATTTTGGTATTGGTAGGAAATTTATATCTGCAATAAGAAAAAAAGATGGAATTATTACTAAAAGGAGAGATGACATCATGAAATTGGTAGAAGATTTTTATCAAGAATTATATAGTAATAAAGAACAAGTACCTCCTATATCTATTACATCTTCCAAATTGTCCAGAATTTTAAATGAAGAAGTGAGACATGCAATTAAATGTATGAAGAAAGGAAAGGCTCCAGGTAATGATGGAATTATAATTGATATATTAAAAGAAGCAGGTAAAGAAATAGAAAATTTTTTAGCAAAGTTATATACCAAATGTCTAAATGATAAAGATGTACCGGATGATTGGAAGAATGCAGTAATAATATTAATATTTAAAAAAGGTGATAAAGAAGATATTAGAAATTACAGACCTATCAGCCTTTTATCAGTTTTATATAAAATTTTTACCAAGATAATTACTACTCGTCTACAGAGAACATTGGATTTCAACCAAGAGAACAAGCCGGATTTAAAAGTAGTTTTAGTACAGTAGATCATATCCAGGTATTGAGAGAAGTTATAGAAAGGACAAATGAATATGAGTTGCCATTATGCTTAGGATTTGTAGATTATGATGAGGCATTTGATTCTATAAACATTTCTTCAGTGATTAAAGCATTAGATCATCAAGGTATAGATCCAGGATATTGTCATGTTTTAAAGAATATTTGTAAAAATGCAACAGCAACAATTAGATCACATAATGACACTGGGAAAGTCAACATTGAGAAAGGTGTAAGACAAGGTGACTCCATATCTCCAAAACTTTTTACAGCAGTGCTGCATGAAGTATTTTGTGGATTAAAATGGGAAACTAAAGGAGTGAAAGTAAATGGTGATTATTTAAGTCATTTAGATTTTGCAGATGATGTAGTTGTTTTTTGCAAATAATGCTTCAGATCTGCAGGAAATGTTGCAGGAATTATCAGAGGAAAGTAGGAGTAAAGATAAATGTTAAAAAGACTAAAGTAATGTTTAATCGATTTGCTCAAAATATGAAAATAAAGATTGATTATGATGAATTAGAAGAAGTTAACAGTTACAAATACCTTGGTCAGATTATTAATACAGATGGAAACATAATGGAGGAAATTAATCATAGAATTAAACTTGGTTGGAGTGCTTTTGGTAGAAATAACTTGATACTAAAAGGAAATATGCCTATGTGTTTGAAAAGGAAGGTTTTTAACAAATGTGTTTTACCAGTTCTTACTTATGGATCTGAGACTTGGACACTTAATAGAAGAGCAATTCAGAGACTTCAGACCACTCAAATAAGTATGGAGAGATATTATGTTGGGAGTAACAAGAAGAGATCGTAAACGCAATGTATGGGTAAGAGAACAAACAGGTGTTACTGACCTCATTGAAAAAATTAAAAGATTGAAGTGGAGTTGGGCTGGACATATTGTTAGAAGAGATGATAATAGATGGACAATTGAAATTTTAAACTGGATTCCAAGAGATTGTAAAAGACCCAGAAAGAGACCACATGTGAGATGGATGGATGAAATAAGAAAGTGTGCAGGGGTGATGTGGAGAAGAGAAGCTAAAGATCGGAGAAGATGGATTAAACTTGGAGAGACCTTCATCCTGCAGTGGATTGATAATGGTTGATAATGAATATATATATATATATATATATATATATATATATATATATGGATGAGAGATTAAAGAGGTGTTATTGATATCACTGAAATAATTAAAGGACTGAAATTGAGTTGTCTAGACATATTTCTAGAAGTGATGATAATAGATGAACAGTTTAAATCTTAAACAGTATTCCAAGAGATTATAAAAGACCTAGAAAGAGACCATATGTAAGATGGATGGATAAAATAAAGAAAGTATACTGAGGTGATATGGAGGAGAGAGGCTAGAGATCTGATAATATAGATTGAACTTGGAGAGATCTTCATCCTGGAGTGGACTGATAATGATTGAAAGTGATGATGATGATGAAAATATTTTTTTTTTTACATTAACCCACTAAAAATGAATTTTTATTGTACACTTTTTTTTCTTCTGAGTATTAATAAAATTGTTTTTTTGAACATACAATTATTTTCCAAAAGTTTAGATTGTTTTTATTTTTTATAATCAGAAAGTTCAATGCGCTATGTTTAATCCTACAATAATCCGCATTTAGTATATGTGCCATAAGCTTGTTATCTTTTATTTAAATATTTAAAATTTGTACATTATGAATTGCTTAATCACATAAAAGTAACAACCTCGTCAAGGGTTGGTGGCCTAGCGGTTAGCATAGCTGCCTTGCAAGCAGCCGGCCAGGTTCGCTTCCCGGTCAACGCTTTGATATATATATATAAAGTAACAAACTGCAGTCATTTAATCTACATATTTTTATCCATTTGTTTGAAATGTTTATGATGGAATAAAAATATATAAATACGTATTTAAATATTTAACAATCAGTATAGAAATATTTAAAAATTTTAAGAATAGGCTTAGCCAAATCAATTCTACTGGCTGAATATCATTATGGCTTAGAAATATATTTTATAAATTGTCTTAATGGAACATCTGCTTGGATTTTAAGAACTATTTGTTTTGCATCAACTCTCTGTAGTTGTTAATTACTGCACTATATTCTACAATTTTTTAATTTGTTGTAATATGCTTTTTAATTTTAACTAGACATTTTATACGTATACAGAGACAAAATTCTCCAAACAGTAGCGCCATCCAGTGCAAGCCAGAGTAATCAATGGATGCAGGAAGATTTTTGCCTAAAATCCCTATCTAGTGTCTACTCATCTAATATTTTTATATTCATCCCTTGATTACTCTGGCTTGCACTGAGTAGCACTATTGTATGGAGAGTTTTGCCTCTAACAGCTTTTTTTTTTTTTTTTGAAAATGTATTAAATTCTTAAAAACAGTTTTTGCTCATTTTATTTTTATTTTGAATGTTATGGTGTTTCATTACCCGTACACAGTTTGGTGCAGTTGGTAGAGTATCTGGTTTGGGATCAGAAAATCCCAGGATCGATTCTGTGCTCATAGTTCTGATGCTCAAACTTCATATGAATCCTGAGCAATAAAGTCATTAACATTTTATTTAATTAACAATTTTAATGAAGGAAAAATTAAAAATGAATGATCTCTCTATCGTCACTAGCAAAAATGTTATATTATAACCATATGTCTGGCTTTATTTTTTTACTATGGAAACACTAACATTCAAATCAAGAGCATACATTATGCTAATATTTTTGGTTAAAAATGGTTAGAGATATCATCATCATCAGCCATTATCAATCCACTGCAGGATGAAAGTCTCTCCATGTTCAATCCATCTTCTCCAATCTTTAGCTTCTCTTCTCCACATCACCCTTGCACACTTTCTTATTTCATCCATCCATCTCACATGTGGTCTCTTTCTAGGTCTTTTACAATCTCTTGGAATCCAAGATATATCATTGGTTTATAATGACGGCTAATTAGATGGATTACCTGAAAAACACTTAGAAAAGAAATTTCTCAGTTATCTGAAAATGTTTCCACGCTTCATTCTGGATTTGAATTTTAAATAACAAAAACAATTTTAATAGAATATTTTTTGTATTATGTTATGACCTGTAGATAGTATTTTCATGTTGATAATTGTGAAAAACTAAATTTGATTTAATAAAAATATAGTTTTAGTATTAAGAACAATTTACTATGGAAATAAGATCCTAAATTTATGGTATGATTGGAGGTCTAGATCAAAATCATGACATAAATATGGAAAGAATATGCAATTTTTATTGCCAAAGTTTTATTGTTTTTAGCAGTGAATTGTGGCAGTTTTGAATGTAATTTTTTTAAAAAAAAGTTCTACATGAATCTATGGGTAAAATTCTTATTTAAAAAAAGAAAAGAATATCAACTCCAACCAGCAACAGACCATTCATTTTTTTTTTTTTTTCATGCATCAAAGCATCAGCCGGGAAGCGAACTTGCGATAACTGCTTGCTTGCAAAGCAGCTGCGCTGACCTCTCGGCTACCAACGCTTGACAGTTAATTTTTAATGATGCTCCTCAATAGTTAATAGATATAAAAAAAACAGCAGAAAAAATGGATTACTAAATTAAATCCAACAGAATTATTTCACTATTAGTTAATAAAAGGCTACACAGAAAGTAAAATAATAAATTTGAAAGTAAATATGATTTCTTAAAATTAGCATCTATGTAATGAGTGAGGAGAGTAATAATTTTTTTTTTTTTTTTCATAAATCACAGTACAATTTTTGGAGCTGTTTACACAATACTTGTCCTTATATTTCATGCTTTAATCAATAATATTAACTCATTAAGCAATGAAACCAATTCTTGCCTAACTTAAAATATTATCCATCGAATGTTAAAATAAATAATATGATTTTGATAATATTTTGAATTTATTAATGGTGTAATAAATTTTAAATTCTGAAATTTACGAATATTTAGTTGACATCTACATTGATCATACTTCGTACTGTATAGAAGCTGTGATAGGAATAGAAACAAGTGATTGTCTCCAGGGATTAACATTTATAAATTAATTTTCTAAAAAATGATTATTAGAAAATGACATTTGATTTTAATAAATTTATTTTATGACAAGCTAGTGGAGATTATCCCTTAAGAATCTCATCAACTATGTTATGCTCAATTTATTTTTTCACTCATTATAAAGATATAAGTAATATTTTTATAAAGTATGAAATATACATATATGAGTTTTTGTATGTATAGTTTAAAAATCTAGAACAGACTGATAAATGACAAGTCATAGAATAAATACAAATAGTAATTTTCTAAGTCGTCTTAGATTCTAATGTTAATAAATAATATAATGTCAAGACTTAATTGCTCCGAGAGTTCACAAGAAGTTCGGACTAGAAAATGACTGTGTTGGCATAATCTGGCGACTAAGTTCAGAGTTCGTCATTCTATCGCCAAACCATGGGGGACATTCCAATAATATATATATTAAAAAAAAATATTAATGCTAAATTGGTGACTATATAAATAAATTCAGCATCAAAGAAACTTTAAATTAATCAGTCAATAAATTTATTTGAAATAAATATGACCATTTTTAACATCATATCAAAAGTTACCAGTAATCATCATACAAAGCTTTATATACCTATTCTTAGTTAAATGCAGAGACATCTGGTAATGTGTTAATGTAATGCGCAAAAGCCTCTCTTATTATACACCGAACTTTAAATAAACTAGATATTAAAACACAAAATAATTTTGATGCAATGATAAATTTGCCTAAATTAAGATCCCAGTAGTGTAATGATTAGCACATCAACCTGCTATCCTTATGATCTTATGGTTAAAATCAAAGAAAATGCGGGGGGGGGGGGTCTTCAACTTTTTAAAATATTTTTTTTAAGATACCATCTTGATATCTGATTCTACTACCATATAGACATTGGTCAATAATTAATTGTCCAATTACTTTTAATTAAATGTTGTAATTATAAATTTATTTAAACGCGCACATTGATTACATAAATAATATTCATTAAGGCTGTAGTCTCAAGCACATGTGTATAAAATGCGATAGTAGGGACCTCTACAGGTCTTAAAACCTTCCAATGAGTAAGCTTGTGGTTTTAAGACCTGTAGAGGTCCCTACTATCGTATTTTATACGCATGTGCTTGAGGCTACAGCCTTAATGAATATTATTTTAATTAAATAGTAAAATAGAAAATAAAAAATGTAAATATTCAGTATCCAAGCATTTTACTTAGAACTATTGAGAACTGATTTCTTCTTCGCTGTTTTATATTTAAAAAAATACAGATAAAGGCTATCTTCAGTGAGCTATTTAATTATTATTCTGACTATACATTATATAAGTAGGGGAATTTGAACTTAGGATTTTCAATCTACATTCATCATCTGCTCTATCTCAAACAACAGATATACATGACCACATACACGTAAAAAGAATAAATGATGCCCAATATAATTATTTCGTGCAGAATCAGCATTCGTCATATTGGGGATCATTTATCTTTTTCACATGTGTGTGGTCGCATGTATTAGTTGATGGAGTGGAGGATGACTATAGACTAAAAATCCTAAGTTCAAATCCCTCTATTTACTATAGAAACATTTAGTATACTGAATATAAAGGTTAATTATATATATATATATATATATATATTAAGTGTAACGATGTTCAAGGCTATTTTGGGTTTATAAGTAATCATTACAATCAGTCAACATTTAGGCAATCCCAATATCAATAACAATCAACAACCTCAATCCATAGTCATGTGTATTGGTTGTTTGAAATGGATTGGAGAATGAATATAAACTGAATATCCTAAGTTCAAATCTCTCTATTTACTATAGTAAACATTCATTATACTGAATAAAAAAGTTAATTATATATTAAGTGTAATAACGCTCACAGCTAAATGAGTTTATAAGCAGTCATTACAATAAGTCAATACTTAGACAATCCATTATCACTAACAATCAACAATCTCAATCTATTGCCAAAGCAACTTCCGTTTAATAATAAAAGTGGAATTGTCAAGCGTTGGTAAGCCGAGAGGTCAGAACAGCTGCCTTGCAGACGGTTGTCACTGGCTCACTTCCCTGCCGATGCTATGACATATGGGAAAAAAGTGGAAATTTTATTGTTAAAAGGCTGATTAAGGAAATTAATTTGTCAAGATTAATGTAACAAATGGAATTATGTTGTCAAAATTAGTGTGACAAAGTGGAATTGTCAAGCATTGGTAGCCGAGAGGTCAGTGCAGCCATCGTGCAGTTGCTTGCAGATGGTTATCACTGGTTCGCTTCCTGGCAGATGCTATGACATATGGAAAAAAAAAGTGGAAATTTTATTGTTAAAAGGCTGATTAAGAAAATTAATTTGTCAGGATTAATGTAACAAATGGAATTATGTTGCCAAAATTAGTGTGACAAATGGAACAGATGTAATGAATGTAACAAATGTAAACAGAAAGATTCATACTGTGATTTTGCATATATATTTCCCTTAATAAAAAAAAAAGGCAGTTGCCTTTGCAGCAGATTAATATTGTTGATTGTGGAATTGTCTAAGTGTTGACTGATTGTCATGATCTATATATTTTTCACTTTTTATATTTCTCATGTGGAGTAATAATTTAATATTTTAATAAATAACTGAATACATTTTGAAAGCATTAGACTAAGAATCATAGCAATGCTGAACTATTATATATTATTACAAAATGTATATATAAATGTTTTAATTCTGTTATATTCACTCTGCAAGATTTAGTACAGTGGTGGGATGGTAGACTATGGAGGTCAAGATCCACAGGTTACACCCTGCTCTGTTATTTCTGATACTCAAGTTTTTTATAAATTTCAGAACAGATGCCATCATCAGATTTTCAATGATTTAAAGGCAGAAGAGTTGGAGAATAGAGAAGATTGAAGCCTGCCCATTAAAGTTTGACATTGATTATATAGATGTGTGGAGATAATGATATGGAACAACTGATGAGTGCTGGTTCACCATGAAATATATATATTGGAGAGCATTTATTTTTTCACATGTGTGTGGTCATGTGTATTGGTGATAAAAGATGCAGTGGAAGACTCATAGGAGCTTGAAAGTCTGGGTTCAAATTCTCTTTAATTACATTTAAAAATCAGTATATATATATATATATATATATATATATATGATTTTTACACAAATATAATATATATATATATATATATATATATATATATATTATATTTGTGTTCAAGTATTACAGATTCAGCCTGAATTCTGCCCATCTTCTTCTGTATATTTAAATGGACATATTGGGGTCCTATATATTAGGGGTCAAAATGAATTAAAGGCATCACAGGTATGACAACAAAATTGACAAACAAGGGCTTTAAATATGCCATCATCAGATTTTCAATGATATGGAAAACTGAAGAATTGGAGAGTGGAGAAGACTGAAGCCTGTCCATTAAAGTTTGAAGATTTGCAATCTTAATATAAACCGAGATGTGTGGGAAATGATCTAAATCAACTGATGAATGCTAGTTTAACATGAAAAACACATTGGAAATTATTTAATTTTTTTCATGTGTGTGTGGTCATGTGTATCAATTGTATAAGATGAAGTGGATGACTGAAAAGATCTTGAAATTCTGGGTTCAAATCCCCTCTAATTATTTTATTTATCCAATATTTCCCAGTATATATTTAGTTGTACATAATTTGCTCATTTTTTTAGGTCACTTTTAGTATTGGCAATAAAGCATGCTGATTCATCTCTATCTATCATTTCTTTTAATTCAAATTGACTTTAGTCTCTGAGACTCAAAACAACATTCACTTTTTTTTTTGCACTTCCAAATGCATTAAAACTATTAAAATTATTCACTCCACATGTAAGCTATATATTAATACTATAACTCCTACTACATAAATACTAAAAAAAATTATTATTAGAATATATAATATGAAATCATTGTTTTATATTATATTATATATCAGGAGTTATATCTGCACACACCACATGTTAAAATTGAGATATATTTAAAAGCCGCAATTTCATTTTTGTAATACACAACAGAAGCAAATATTTGATTTATAATTTTTTTATATTAATATGATTTATTAATTGTATAAAAAAAATCAAAAGAACAAAATTAATAATCAAGTACAAAATCAATTTTAAAAATGTTATTATTCACATGCGTTTGTGTTATCAAGAACATGAAAATTTAGTTTATAATTTAATGAAGCATATAATAGTTATACAAGTCCTTGCTATTTTGATTTTATAAGCTTCATGGTTACTATAATAATTCACTAGAATACATTGTATCAAAAATTTAAATTAGTTTACAAGCAGATTCTTTTAAATGAGGATACTTAGATTGTGGCATAAGTTTCTTGCTCATATCTTTGATTTTGTCAATTGAAGCCATAATGATCAAGAATTTAAGTTTTTAAATCTAAAATCTAATAAAACAAATTATGCTTGTTACTTGTATACGAGTTTAATGACAATTTTTTATTTATTTTCTGAATATAAATTAAATGTAATAACCTGTAATGCTTGATTAAAATAGTAGAAATTGATGTTTTAAAGTCAAAGTAAAAAACAGTCTTGATAATAATATACCATATACTCCTTAATTTTAATACTTCACTCTTGAAAATGTTTGAATTAAAACTATACACACTTAACAAAATGCACATGAAAATTGAACTGATAAATTCAAACAATGCATTATATTTCCAGGAAACAGCACCAATAAAACTATCGAAGTTAACAATGTGAATGTGTAAATAACCATTATAAAATTTTCACCACAAAAGAATACAGCATGTATGGTTTTAAAATAATATGTAAATATTATCATGCTAGTATGAATTATATAATGATTATTTCAAAAGTTACATGAGCTACATTGGGGTATCTAGCGAGCCACAAGTGGTGTGTGTCTTAGTTTATCCATGCCTGTTTTATATATATATGCATATAAGGCTCTAATAACATCAGTGTCTTTCAATATTAATAAAGCTTATTAATAAACATATTTATGAATAATAATAATTTAATATTATTTTATTTAACAATCTATTTTGACACTTTATAATTCAATAAATTGAAATTCATAAATATATATATTTTAACTTTAACGTAAATTTTTTATTTTATTTTTTTTTTTTAAATGTGATTACTTATATAAATAGTCAAAATAAAAGTCATAGATTACATGACCCTATATATTACAAGCTTTGTGATAAATGCTTAGCCAGAGCCAGCACTAAAAATATCGGTCAGGAACCCCTCCCCACTCCTCGAGAAGTGTCAGGGTAGGTTCAGACACTAGATCTAAAAATATCAACCCAAAGCCAAGCACTTATCTAAAAGTTATTTATTGAGTGGAAAATCTGAAATTTTCAGACATTTACATGTCTTCAAACCCAGCTATCCAACTCAAGTAGCTATATGGGGCTGATAGATCTTCAGCCATACCATATACTGGTAGTCTTAGCAATATAAAATTGCATAAGACTTATGGCAGAGACTATAAATAGTCAAAATAAAAGTCATAGATCACATGACCCTATCTCTTAAGCTTGTAAGTTATAAACAATGAGGTTTGCCACTTCCTCTACAAGCTTTGTGATAAATGCTTAGCCAGAGCATATATATTTGTTCAAACAAAATTTAAAATGTTCCAAATTATTTATCTAAGACATAACTTTTAATTTACGAAAACCAAAAATTAAAAAAAAAAAAAAACCTCATCCGCACGATATCTAAATTTCTGCAATCTGACAAATTTACCATCTTGATATTTTTTTTGGTTGGTTTTTTATAGTATTTAAATTCTAAATTTAATATTATATATATTTTTAATTAGAAGAGTAAAAGTATTATATTGTAAAATTAATCAAAAAGAATTTAAGAATTTAGTATAATTTGCAAGACTAAAAATATTTGAAAATAAAATAATTATTTAATATAAATGTCAAATGTCTACACATTCAATAGATTATTTCTAATTAGAAATTTTTCCTTATCTAAATTTACTGATTAGGAAACTGTTATCTACAGACATTTTTTTGTCTTTTCAAGGTGAAAGATTATTCAAGAATCTTTAAAAACTAGACTGATTAGGTAAAATTAAATAAAAAGTCAAGTTATTCATCCACTTATTTAATTATGCATTAATGTGTTGTTTCGAAGAGAATTGTGAAGAGACTTTTGACTTTTAAGATAAATAATATATCTTAAAAGAGATTTATCTAGTTTTTCTCACATATAAATTGTCTAAAACTAATGTTCAAAGACTCAAATAGTTGCACAGATGAAATAAAGAGTGATATATATGATGTAGATAGTAATAAACATGAAATAAAATAGCATGAAGAAATACCTATTATTAAATGTAAATGAATATGGGAGAAAATGAGTGAATAAATATTTAATATTAAATATAAAATGAATATAAACAGACTGATTAAATCAACATCGCTTATTAAATTACGAGTATGAAATTGAAAAGGGGCAAAATTTAAATATCTTGTGTTAATATTTAAAAACAGGTTTCATAAAATTTGCCTGAACGTTAGTGATAATGTTATATTAGATGTGATAATATGTGGACTATTTCCATCATCTATCATTAAATGTTGAATGTAAAAAAAAAATTAAACTTTATTTAAACTTTTCAAATACAAACAATTTGTTTTTAATAATTCACAAATAGACAACACAGGTCATTAATTATACAACCTTTTGAGTAGTATTATTCTTCACTCTTCTTCAGGTGTTGCTGGCCTGACCAATAACAATATTAGCATAGGAGTCGAACTTATAGCTTTATATTCTTGAATATTGAATTTTAAGGCAAACTGAGCTATTTTTCCAAAGATAACAGATAGTAGAAATTTTATATATTTATATATAAGAGTTGGTTCAAATTCTCCTGAATCCTTCAATTGTTTTTAAAATAACCTTTTCTAAAAGCAAGATTAATTAGAGGCTTCCATACATTGTATATTGCCACACTGGGGTGAGTTATAAGATTATTTTCCATTGTCATATAAGCAGCCTGCTTTAATTTTCTTTTTTGCATCTTATTCTCTCTAATATTTTTGTATTTGTTCAATTGAATATATGGTCATTATGATATACATGGTCTGATGCTGTAGACACATTTGTTTTTTCTCTTTTAAGTTTGTGTTCTTTCAATCGTTGTTCAACAGGGTAATAGGTCTCACCAATATGCTTCTTTCCATATTCGCTTATTTCATAGATGCAGTTTTTGTTTTTCAGCATTCCTAGTTTATGCTTGGTAGAAGTTAAAATTCTTGAAATGTGGTATGGCTTCAGAAAGCAATTCTACTGCAGATTTTATTTTTGTCTGCCACTCCTGGTATGAATGGATACACTACAATGCTAATAATTATTTTTTTCTTTTGGTGCCTCTTTTTGTTGTCTATTAAAGATTGTCTTGATAACAGCTGATGAATTACTATTCTTCATGAGAGTTTGTTTTATGTAAATCTTTCATTTTCCAAATCAACTTCCTTTGCTCTATTTGATAATGATAGTATAATTTTTTGTTTAGTGCTTCTGGTAAGATTGGATGAATATGCCCAGTACTTGACAGCATGTGTTACTTTCCCATACACTGTTGTTTTTACTTTGCCCTGAGGGAGCCATCTCATAAGAACATCTAAGAATGCCAATTTTTGTTCTCATTCTGATTCCTTTCTGAATTTAATTGAAAGAGATATGTTGCTGAAATGCATCAAAAATGACTATAATTGTGCCTCACTATGTGTCCATACCACAAATGTATCATCAATATAGCAAAGATATACTTTAGGCAGACATGGAGTAGTATTGGATGGTTGTGGTTTCAAGTTCTCACATGTAAATGTTGCTAAGCAAGGGTGACAGTGATGATTCTATGGTCATCACTTATTTTTGTTGGAAGAATTCTGAGTTATGTTGAAAGTATTTGTTGTTATGCAGAACATTAATAACTCCATCATACTATCAATGGATAGAATTCTTCCTGTTTATAGACTATTATCATTATATAATCATTTCCTTACAATATACAATACTTTATGTGGTACATTTGTAAATAAACTTTCCAGATCAAAGTTTACCAATATGTCAGGTCTTTCCATTTTTGTGTACCTGCCAGATTTTATAAAGTTCTTAGAATCCCTGATGAAGAACTGTGTCATGAATGCCAATGGGCAAAGAACTTTGAGAAGGAATCTTGACAAATTTTGATATGGTGAATTTCTAGAAGTAACTATAGGCCTTAATGAAACATTATCTTTATGAATATTAGGTAGGCCCTAAAGTAAGGAATTTTTCTGAAATATGAAATTTAATTTCCTTTTTTTCTGAATCACTGAAATACTTGTGTTGTTTTTAGAGTAATGCTTGTAATTTTATCCCTGAACTTGGAATTCATTGTTTTGCACTTTTTGTATTGTACTGCTGTGAAAAGTTCTTGTATTTTGTTATAATAAGTTTTATCCATTACAACTTTAGTGTTAACTTTGTCTTCAGGGAGAATGATTACAGAATTATATATTTAAGTTTTACATGAATTAATAAAATTAAAATACACAAACAAATATTTATGTTATAAATATCAAAATAAATGATTTTGATCTATTTAGTTTTAAGTTCTCAATATATTTAATATTTTATTTCCAATCATTATAATAAATTTACTTAAGTAATTTAAAATTAAAATACATTCAAGAACTAGAATCATTCATGCATGCACACACATATATTAATATGTAATGTTTAGACTTTTTATCATTATTCAGTGTATTTTAAATCATTTATGTACAATAATAAAGTCACTATTATACTAATACTATTCTTAAATAATTTATCTTTATTGTTTTTACTTGATATATATATATATATATATATATATATATATATATATATATATATATATCAAGTCAGATGTCACATGGCTATTTGAGTTAGATAGCTGGATTTTTAGACATATAGATGTCTGAAAGTTTCAGATTTTCTTCTCAATAGTTATACATTAGATAAGTGCTGGGCTAGTTCTAGTATTTTTAATCTGATGAATATCCTAACACCTCACTGACCGCGCTAGATGCAGAAACCGGTCTGGGGTTGAGGGTATTCTCAAAGCTTGTTAAAAGTTTGTTTTGCGAACTCCATATATAACATATATATATATAAAAAATTCTATGTTATTTAATATTTACATCTATATGAACTAATATGGCTCATTATCACAGGTCATCTCTGTCCTGGAATTTATAATTCAACCCTTTATAAGTAATAATATGATTTTAAAATCTAACTGGTGAATAAAATCATACTTTCAATGACTATTTAAGAGCAGGCTCTAAATATTGATGGCTTCCATTACTTTTTAAATATTTATCGTTATGAAGTGCTGATTATTTGTATGAAAAGTAATTTAGTTTTCTTCCTCCTAAATTACTTATATATCAAAAACCACTATGGTATTTAACATTTGCATATATATTGTAACTATAAAAAGGAGGTTTTTAATTCAGACAATAAAGAAATGAAAAAAGAAAAACTATTATTTTATATGCCAAATTGTAATGCTAAATAATATGGGAAATAGGCTAGCTCTTATAATAATATCTCACAATTAAATAAATCAAAATTTCATTAATAATGAAAATGAATACATCCAAGCTTATTATTTCTCTAAACTGTAAATCTCTGAGTTTAAAATTTAACATTAAAAATATACTATTACTTGTTAAATATAATTCAGAAACAAAGGGTATATTTTATTGAATCTGGATTATATTTTTGGGAAAAAATAAAGGTAAATAATGTATTTTAATATCTTAATCCTCTGATATTTTGTAATACAGATGTTCATTAAAGTTTGAACAAATCAATCAAATAGTATTCCAATACTTCCAGGGTAAAATTTAACTAAATTGATAAAATCAAGCATTATACTATGACCCACAAGTGTAAATAAGTGATGTAGTTTTAAAATAAAATAAAAAAATTAAATGAAGTCAGTCTTTTAAATAAAACAATTGGTTCATATTTTATTTAAATATATGCATACATGAGAATGACAGCCATAAAATTAAACAAATAAAAAAAGCAATAATAGCCATTTCATTACTTAGGCTTTTCGATTAATTTATGGAGCTGAGACTGAATAACATTTATTACTAAAATATTTATTTAAATTGCATTTTATATCTAATATGAAGACTATCTGTGTTATATAGTTTAATAATGTATAATAATAATTCACCCCATTAATACTCAAGTAATTCAAAGATCAGAAATCTATTCTTTTGAGAGAATTAGATTAACCTCTTCAACTTAATAAAAAAATTCTCTTCAAACTATAATATATATGTGTGTTTCTTTAAACTACATTTTCCTTTAATAAATACTTAAGTATGAATTACATCTTAAGATATTCCCTTTATTCAGTGATAAGCATTTAAATATAAACAAAAGCATTGCTACCTTTATATATCATTTAACTTTATAAATATTTAATAGTGATTTTACAAATACTATTATGGCAACTCTAATAAATATTTTTTATAATAAGCACTTGAGAATGACTCTCTAGGTCTTTAAGATCATACATACAAATATATTATTCTTATTCATGAAATTTTTTTAAAATACTATAAAAGCAAATTTACCCTTTAAATATATTTAATGAATGATCTTAAGTTATGATCAATATTAAAAATAAAAATAAAAAATAACAATGGGAGAGAAAAATATATAAAGTTACTATGGCCTATTGTTATTTAGTCTGGTTTGCATTTTGTAATTTATTTAGACTGGTCTGCATTTTGTAATTTATACAGCTGTATTTGTGATACACAGTCAGTATTGCTATTAGTGTTATTGATATACACTTCCCTTTGCTATTAGTCCAGACTTTGGATTCTTTCTAAAGAATGCATGCAGATGTTTCAAAAGTTTAGCACAGTAGTAAAACAGTCAACATTAATGCAGAAGCTGCAGAAGCTATAGGATAACAGGACTTCATACCCTCAGCCATAAACTATCCCACCTGAATTAATATCTGGAATCAATGCCAAGATTGTGAAATAGAAGCTGTTGCATACTCTCTCTCCCCTTCTTCAACAGAAACCTGAATGGAAAGCTATGAATCCATCAATGGAGAATCAAAAAGCCAAACTGTTTGAAACTGACAATCATGAAAATTGAAATAAAGATATTTTTAAATAATGGTCTATAGACACTATATTTATTTTAAATGAACTTTAATTAATGAAGGACTCAAAAACATCACATGACCACCACTTCTTATGCTTGCTTATAACTGTTTTAAAACAGGCAAAACTCACTATATGTATTGCCACACACAGCAAGCTAGAGTAATCAATGGATGCCAGAAGGCCTGTGCATAAAATCCCTATCTAGTGCCTACTCATCCAACATCCCCAGACTATTTTTTGGCTTGTGGACTTCATCAGTGAGAAGCCTTGGATCTGAGAGCATTGCACCTAGATCTTAGGATCTAACACAACCCTCTAGCAGCCACCTTTTATCTCCATTTAACTACAAAACTATGAGTCTTAAACTAAAACCACTTTAATATTTCCAATCCAAGCTCATGAGCTTATATAGTCATATGGGTCTGAACTCAGTTCAGTACCCATACATTTTTAGACCCATATGACTATATAAGCTCATGAGCTTGGATTGGAAACATTAAGGTGTTTTTAGTTTAAGACTCATAGTTTTGTAGTTAAATGGGGATAAAAGGTGGCTGCTAAAAAATCTAGGTTCAGTGCTTTCAGATCCAAGGCTCCTCACTGATGAAGGCCACAAGCCAGAAATTAGTCTGTGGATGTTGGATGAGTAGGCACTAAATGGGGATTTTATGCACAAGCCCCTGGCATTCATTGATTACTCTAGATTGCTGTGTGTGGAAATACGTATAGTGAGTTTTGCCTGTTTTAAGACTATTATAATCATTATATAGTGTAAAATTTATTGTTACATTATGTTAAATATATGTGTGCATAATTAAATTTGCTTAATTGTTATTTTGTCTATTTTCCCTCTCTTTCTCTTGTCTCTGCATCACCAGTAAATTACTGTAGTGTTATTTTATGTGTTAAATGCACTGGATCCTGAAACAGAGTGTAAGCTAGCTATGGGATATTTCAAGTGTTGGATTGTGTGCCCATTGTCCAAAACATGGTGACTATATAACTTATGGTTGGCTGGCACCTGAGGTTGATCCACAAAACAAATAAAATGGTTTGGATGGCAGGGTTTGAATTCAGCAGTTGATCTGGGCCACAGTCTGGAAATGTGATTGTGTTATGCTTTGCATAGCTTTAGCTGACTGTGGGTATTATTGATGGTAATGCTATCAATGATATTCTCCCTTCTGCTTGAAATGCTGGTCTGTTCCCATAGTATTAAAGCTAAATGTTAAACTTATTAAAGTTTACAGTCCAAAAATTATTATAAAAGTTATTTAAGGCCAGTTAATATGGAAACTTCTGGAGATCCAATTCAAATAGTGCCAAATATGGGACTGAAGTGCCATAAATTGACCCAGCATAAACAAAGTTAAATAAGAAAAATTGTAATAAATAAGGGTTTGAAACTATAATTCAAATAAACACCAAATTGCATAATAATAAAAATTGAAATAAGTGATCAGAATGAAAAGAAAAATAGACTAAAGCAAACAAATTATAATATTAAATATATAGAAAAATTAAAAATATAAAATAAAAGAATAATATATATATATATATATTGGTAAAAAAAACCAAAAAGTAGAAAATATAGTCAGAAATGATAAATAATTTATTAATGAGGTTTGGAGTTAGTTGAACACTTTATCCAATTTAAAATATTTAGTTGAACATTTCATTCAATTTAAAATAACTAAAAATAAATAAAATAAAATGTTTTTTTAGAATTAATAACGGAAGTGAAATAAATGAATTTTTTTTTTAGAATCAATATATGTTAATGAAATGAAATAAATAAGTAAGATAAAATAAGAACTTTTTGAAAATCAAATATGCAGTGATAAAATAAAAGTATACAAATCGAATAAAGCCCTACTAAATAGAATTTTTCATGAAATCTATAATAGTTAAATAAAATATTGCAGAATAATTTTTCAAATAGGTGTAGATTGTATGTAGATGAATAGAAGTTAAATGTAGCTATAGCTATGTGAACTTAAGACCCATAATAGGCTAAATGGGACGAATTGTCTGATAGAATGAGGTTCCAATAAAAAGATTCTGGATCCATCCAACATGCTGGAATAGAGTCCCATTTCCCTATCTAAGAATATTCACCTTGGAAAATAGATTCCAGATAAGCCACAGATCAGTTTGTTGGAAGGAAAATTTCCAACATCATATAGTTATAATAAATCTTGTTCTAATAAGTTGAATGGTCAGTTGGATACTGCCATTTGCAATGACATTTTATCTTTTAGGATGCAGACCCATTGGAGAAAGTCATGGGCTCATTCAATTGGCTGGTAGAGAAAATCCAGTATAGTTGATAAATGGTTACATTTTTATGGCATAAATCAAATATAAGCCAGATGTGTCTGCCATTCACAGCATTTGCTTTCTTTATACACATCAGAAAGATGCACATTGGACCTGGTGGTCATCAGATATGACATAATCATTGCAAGTCAATGTGGATTATGGCCTGGTAAAATACAGCAGAATAAGAAAGGTCATCCTTTGTAGTTTGTTGATCTGTGTGCAATTGGACACTTATTTGATAGAGAAATAGAAAATAAATAAAAAAAAGAGAAAAATCAAATGAATTAGTTAAAAATAAAATAGCAAAGCTAAAATGGGTCAAATTGATGCATTTTACCTCTCAAACAGGGGGGAGGTGATTTAATACTACTGAAAAATATATGTTGTCAGGCACACATATATAGCTCATGTTACACATCTTTTTTCACTTAAAAATAAATGATCGAATTTATTAAAAAAAGAAATAAAATCAAATAAATGAGAATAGTCCAAAAGTAATAATTAAGGGGTCTTGCATTGGTGGTCGAGAGGTCAGCGTGACTGCTTGGGTTGCAGGTTCATGTCCCGGCTGATGCTATAACACTTTAAAAAAAAAGGAGTATTTTTTAAATGTAGTTTTAAAAATAAAAAAAGATTGGGTATATTTTTTAAAACAGAATAAAACTATTGAGATCAGGTGGAGGGGGGAATCTAAAGTTAGAATAAACTTTGTTTTTAAAAAGAACTCTCCTTTTTTATAAATTGAAATAATAAAATGTATAAAAAAGTAAGCAAATATGAAAACAGATTAAAAAGTAGTTTGTAAAAGAAAAACTTTTTTAAAATGTAACTAATTTAAAAGATGGCTGATTGAATTAATTAAAAGAAAAACATGTAAACTATCCCATAAAAGTGATAGTAGAATAATTAAAGCAAATATAAAAATAAGACAGATTTCAAGTTACAATCAAAATTAAAAATAAAGAAATTAAACAATGGTAGAGAAAAAGTATATAAAGTCACTATGGCCTATTGCTATTTAGTCCAGTTTGCATTTTGTGATTGATTTAGTCCAATCTGCATTTTGTAATTTATACAGTCATATAAAGTCAAGATTTCTATTAGTATTATTGATATACAGTTCACATTAATATTAGTCTGGAGTTCAGGTTCTTTCTAAAGAATGCACACAGATATTCAGAAATTTTAGCACAGTAGTAAAACAGTTATTACTATTGTGGTCAACATTGATAGAAAACCTGCATAAGCCATAGGAGTGTCCAACAGGGTTTATGCCCCAAGCCCTCAGTCATCAACTACCCCACCTGAATCAATACCTGGAACCAATTCCAATATTGTGAAGTAGAAGCTGCCACATATTATCTCTCTCTTTCCCATTGTTCAAAAGAAACCTGAAAGATAAAGCCATGAAGCCATTGATGGAAAACAAAAAAGCCATCCACTTAGAAACTGACAATCATGAAGACCTAGGTAAAGATACTTTTAAATAATGATCTATAGATACTTTATATTTATTTTAAATGAACTTTAATTAATAAAAGATTATTATAACTATAGTCTAAAGTCATCATTTATTCTTTCTTGTGTAAAATTTATTGTTATGTTATTGTTAAATATATGTGTGCATAATTAAATAATAATGTTTGCTTAATTGTTAGTTTGTCTATTTTCTCTCTCTTATCACTGCATCACCAGTAAATTAGTATAGAGTTGTTTTATATGTTAAATAAATGTGCTTGACCCTTAGGCAGAGTGTGAGCTAGCCATGGGATATTTTCAAGTACTGGATTGTGTGCCTGTCATCTGAAGCATGCTGACTATATAATCTGTAGTTGGATGGTGTCTGAGATTGATCCTCAAAACAAATAAAGACTTTGGATGGCAGGGGTTTGAATTCAGCAGTCAAGGTGGATCACAGTCTGGAAATGTGATCATGTTATGCTTTGCATAACTCCATCTGACCATAGTTTTGTTGATGTCTATGCTATCAACAGTATTCTTCCCTCTGCTTGAAGGGCTGGTCCGTTCTGGTAGTATCGAAGCTAAATATTAAAAACTTATTAAAGTTTAGAATCTAAAAAATTATTATAAAAGTTGTTTAAACCTAGTTAATTTGAAAACTGCAGGGGACTCAAAGTTATCTTACACATTTAAATAAATATATGCCTAAATGATTACATGTTTATCTTTGAAAATAAAAAATAATTCAAAAATCTTGAAATTTAATAAACCTTTTCTTTCATTTTTTTTACTATATCAAAACTGTCAGGATTGAGCTGTCTTATCCATATAATGTATAAATAGAGAGCTGCTTTTATTGTGTAATTATTTATATGGTAAATAAACATAAATGACTGCTCATCAATATGTGTCATTTAGCAATTTAAGCCATAAAACAATGTGATTTTTTTTCTCAGTTACCTGATTGCTCTTAACAGAAATTTCAATCAATTTTTAATACAGGATGAATGTATATAAAAATGATTATTTTATTTAGATATTTATAATCTTGATCCACAGACCATGTTTGGTGTCCAAAGACAGAGGATATTAAGAATCATATGATGTGAACAGCCTTCCATTCAATTATGACCTTTATTTATTTTGTGTAGAACTGAAGATTACTTTAGAGTGAAGGCAGATTGCATGAATTGGGAAAACTGTGTAATATTAAATGAGCCATTGTTGGATTTTATGAAATTAAAAGAAAAAATGAAAAGGCAATTGATTTGAAAAATAGTCATAAATAGTGGACGCACAAGTGAAGTGGCTTTCATTGTAAATAGCAAGTGAAAAAATAACATTGTAGAAATTGATAATATCTCACACTGAAAGGTAAAATTAGTTGCTAAATATAATGCTAAGATAACTTATGCAAAAAAAATTAGGTTTGGGCAACAAGCTCTTATTGTGATGAAAAATAGAGAATTTTTATATAAATGTACAAAATGATTTTGATTAGATCAAATAATCTTTTAAATTGACATGGGAAACTTTAATTCTAGAATAATTAAAATATAAAAATGCTGTGAGAAAACTGGCTCTGAAGAAGACTACAGAACAGTCATTACAATCACTGATTTGAATAAAACGTTAAAATTCCACCAATAGCAAAAAGGTTAAATTAAGAATGGTTTTTTAAAAAAATCTTTCCAAATAGGAGGAAGTTTGCATTATCATCTCGCTTATTGATACAATCTGGCCTTTTAAGTATCTCAATCGCTCCTCTAATTTTGCACTGGTAAATATTATCACATCTGGATATGATCCTGGTACTAGAAAAATCCATTTTATGACCTGAATCTATAGTATGGAGTGAGAGTGCTGATGATGATGAGTGTTGTTTAACTGCATTAGCATACTCATCTCTCCTAACACTGATGCAACGATTACTCATACCTATGTAAGAAGCCTTACAATTTTCACATGAGATTTGATAAACACCAAGAGATTCAAGAGGGATTGAATCCTTAGGCTTGGTTATTATATTGCTGATCTTTTGATGACTAGAAAATGCTGTATTTATATTATAGCATTTTAATATATGTCCGATACTGTCTGTAGTTCCTTTTACATATGGAACACAAATTCTAATAGCTGATTTATCATCTTTTTGTTTCCTATTTTGTCCATTTTGGACTTGGAAATAAGGTTTTTTTAATAAATTTATAATTGTAACTATTTGCTAATAAAGCACTATTAATATGATTTATTTCTTCTTTCAGATGTGACTTATCTGAAAGGTTAATTGCTTTATTTAAAAGAGTTTTGGCTACAGAAAGTACATGAATTGGTTGATGATAAGAATGGATATATAAATATCTGTCCATGTGTGTATTCTTTCTGTAAATTGAAAAAGATAAACTATTTGGTGTTCTGGTGACTAGAACATTAAAAAAAGGGAGTTTTCCATCAGACTCTGTCTCCATTGTAAATTTAATATGAGGATGCATATTATTTAAATGTAAGAAAAAATCATCTAATTTATTTTTTCCATGTTGCCATATGACAAAGGTGTTATCTATGTATTTGAGCCAAATGAGAGGTTTTAAAGATGATGATTCTAAAGCACGAGTTTCTATATTTTCCATGAATAAATTAGCTATTACTCCTGAGATAGGTGAGCCCATAGAAGTACCAAAAGCTTGTCTGTAATGCTGTCCATTATATACAAAATATGTGTTCAAGAGACAATGTTTAATCAAAGCAATAATATGGTCTGGTAAATTGCAATGTTGTGAAATTATATTTAAAGCTTCATCAATTGGAATGTTTGTAAACAAAGACATGACATCAAAACTGACCAGAATGTCATTAACATTAATTTTTTAAAACAGAAATAAAATGAAAAGAGTTTTTAATATATGATTTAATAGATGGGGTTGTAGGTTTAATGAAATCTGATAAATATCTAGCTAAAATATCAGTTGGAAATCCTATTGCGCTTACTATTGGACAAAGGGGGATATCTGGTTTGTGATTTTTTGAAAGTCCATAAAATTTTGGATAGACACATGATTTTTCACGAGGGATTATTTTATTTTTTTATCTTTGTTTCAATAGGCAATTTATTAATAATGGCTTTTGTTGTTTTTTCCAAATACGTAGTATGATCTCTTTTTGATAGTTTGTAAGTTTTATCATTAAGCAAATCTAAAATTTTATTATGATAAATGTCACGATCCATAACAACTGTGGCATTACCTTTATCAGCTGGATGTACAACAATTGATTTATCCGATTTTATATTATTTAATGCTTGTCTTTCTTTCTTTGAAATATTTTTAGGAAGCTTAGCTTTTTTAAAAATATTGCAAATCTTGGCTCTAGCCAAATCAGCCGATGAAGAATCTATTTTATCGAGAACTGATTCAACATTACAAACAATTTTCTCAAAAGTTATCCGGGAAGGTGTTAAAGCAAAATTAAAACCTTTTTCTAAAACTAAAACTTCATCTGTAGAGTTTCTTAGATAAATTATAAACGGTTTTTTTGATTTGGATTCGTCGGTATATCAATATTTAAATTTTTTAACACAGATGAACCCGCAAAATATGTCTTTTATATATGCAACCCACGAAAATCTTCATATTGACATATATATATATGTACAAATAAAGAGTTTTGCTAAAAAGTGTTTGAAGTGTTTTGGATAAATTGTATTTATAGGAAATTACAGTAAAATAAAGAAAAGTGTGATTTTGGTAATATTTATGAAGAAAAAGAATAATTACATATTATGATTTTTTTCGTTGAGAAAAATATAGTTTCATCTATTAGAAAGTAGATTCAGCACAAGAAATAATCATTTATTAGCAAAATGTGAGATATATGTTAATGCAAAACTAGAGAGACAAAAACCACTAAAAAAAAGTATTAACAATTGATATTTCTTAATTTCAGATTCCAGATAAATTAAATTAGAACTTAATTGTTTTAAAATAGTGTTAGAAATTGAAGATGGTTCAAACTTACTTGAGAACAATATAAAAATAATTGATATTATTCTAAAAACTATAACAAAAATACCAACAATTCTTTAGTAAATTTTTATTAAAGACAATGTATGAAGAAAAGTACAAAATATTTTTAAATGATCTATTTAAAAAATTAACTACCTGGAGTTTACAAAATTGTATAAAAAATTTATATATACTGTGAAATGAAATGGCAAGAAAAGCTACAGAAAAAAATAAAAGTTTCAAAAGTCTAAAATAAAAATTTTTTCAGCAATAAAAAGAAAAACTGGAACTATTGTTTAAAATGACATCATGTAGAAGAATTCTACAAAGAATTGTATAATAATAAAAACTCAGAAAAATTAACAACTATGATTACTATACTTTTTAAATTGACATGAATTTTAAATAAAGAGGGGAGACTATAAAAAAGAAAAAAGTTTCAGGAATTTATTGATAAAGCTTGTTAGAGCTATTAGCACACTACTTATTTTAGTTTATAATTACTAGCTTATCAAATTAAGTCACATGATATATGACTTTTGTTATTTACTATTATAGTTTTGCTTTTAAGTCTTAAGCAATATTATATTGCTAAGACTATTAATATATAGTATGGATGGAGATTTCTCAGCCCCATATAGCTATTTAAGTTAGGTAGCTGGATTTGAAGACATATAGGTATCTGAAAATTTCAGATTTTCTACTTAAAAGTTAACTATGAGATAAGTGCTGGCTTTGAATTGGTTTTTTTTGGATCTAATGTCTGAAATATTCTAGCACCTCACTGAAGAAAGCCAATAGCTAGAAACTGATCTGGGACTTGAGATAATTTCTAGATAGGGATTTAAATTATTTCTCTTGTGACATTTATTGATAAAGCTTGTTAGAGCTATTAGCTCACTTTTTATTTTAGTTTACAATTACTATACTTTTTAAATTGCCACGAATTTTAAATGAAGAGGGGAGACATGCAATTAAATCTATAAAAAAGAAAAAAGTTTCAGGAAAATATGTAATATATAGGGGGGTTGAACTCAGACTTTCACACAACCCTCAACCATCATGCTATCTCATACCACTGATACAATTGATCACACACATGTTGAAAAGATAAATAATCACCAATATTCGAATTTCGTGCTAAACCAGCACTCGTCAGTTGGTCCAGATTAAAATAGTTTTTAACCTATAAAAAATAAAAATATGATCTAAAAAACGTAAAAATAAAAAGAGTGTTCATAATAAGTTAAGATGTGCATATATACAAATCAGTATATTAATTTTTAATAATTATTACCATAGAAATATATAGGACAAATCGAAATATTTTTCATAAAATATTTTCACTTAAGTCATATTAAAAATGATATAAAATTAAAATTATGTAAAAAAATAATAAGAATAATAATACAATAATAGTAAAATAATACACTGAAAAATGGGGGGGGGGGATCCAAAAAATACACCTTCGCATACTTTAACACATTTTATCTGCACATTTATATCAACTTAAAACATTTTGGAACAAGAAAATATAAGTAAAGAGAGAGAGAGAGGAAGAAAAAATAAAATTATAAAAAATTGCAATATAAAAGTGTATTTCAAATATTTTTGAAAAGCTGACTTGTATTGAAACTTTCAAAAAACTTTATTAAAAGAATTTCACAGTAAATATAACTAACTACATTTCTACAAGAATCAAAAAGTTAAAAAGCATTTTTTGTTATCTTATTCAGCCTAGTAAATACAAAAAAATCAATAATAGGAAGAAATATTTCTAATAGTATATATTTAATGATTTTTTTTAAAAGTCATTTTTAAAAAAGTTTCACGATGTAATTGAAATGCATCTGTCGTAAGTCCAGGCTTTGTGAGACTTTTTTTTTTTTTCAACCACAAACAGATTAAGAATTTTTATCTCGGATAGCTGACCAATAATCAGTCTAGGTAACAATCTAATAGTGGTTGATAAATAAACAGTATATCTATTATTAATTAAAGAATAACAGTTCCAGGTTAATAAGAGTACATTCTTGCCAGATTTAGCACCTGATTATTTTGGATTCTTATACCCTAAAAAATATTTTGCAGAAAAAAAATAGAAAACATCTTTTATAAAACAGCTATTTAATATATAAAAGTGCAATCTTTAAATATCAAATATTGTTTCACTTACTGAGCTCTGTTTAGATTGCTTAATAGTAATGTTAATACTATGTTACATTGACAATAAAAAAATATGACTGTAATACAATGATGTTTTTTTATCACTGAAGATATAAATGCCATACATATATGGAAACTGAATTCATGATTATTTTTGTTTTTAATACATATTTTTTTTGGAAATAATAATATAAAATCATTTGGCAGATTCGAGTAGCAAAAATAAAAAAAAACAAGTAAACTAATTTTTCTTCGAATTATATAATGATATAAAGAATTTAAATATATCATATTACATAATATATATTTTTTTTAAATCATACTTACTAGCAAAATAAGCCTACATTGAATAGGTTAAAGTAAAACAGCTTTTAAGTAGTCCACTACAGATCAAAGGTCTCTTCAACAATCCCTCATAAAAATCTTGAAGAAGAAAGCATTATTGACCTGGCTTTCAAAATGATATGGTTTGAATGACTTTTCCACTTTTTAAAAATATATAATCAAGCTACATGTATGAAAAAGCCTGTTCTGTAGCAAAAAAAAATTCATATAATTGAATACTGTAGTTGTTCCGTAACGTAAATAAAGGCTATGAAAGCCATTTTCTGGATATTATTGTGTGGGTGTATGCATTGGTCGAAATATTACAAGGATTTTGAATTAAAGTAATATATTATTACGCAAATGTGTGTGTGTGTGTGTGTGTGTGTATAAATCAATGATATATTTATTCTAAAAACAAAAAAGAAAGTGCAGCTTCTTATAGTGTCTAAATGATTTCATCGAATGCGATAAATTATGTTCGACATTTGAAACGTAAATTTAGAATTAGAAAATATTATGTTTGTAGGTTGTTTTTTATTCTTCGTGAAGAATTTCCTATTAGAATTACATTTAACAAAAATATATTTTATAATTAATAATTAATATATTTCAATAAAAAGCTCTTTTTATAATTGTATAGAAAAAAACCAAAAGCGTTAGATGTCAATTAAAATAAAATTTCAGATTCTCTCTTGAGATAAGTAAGAATTTTAACAAATATTATAATTAAACATATGAGAAATTCAGCTAAAATTTGAATTAATTATTCTACGAATTTGCTTTTTAAAAAGAGTAAATTTTCAGTAGTTTGTTTCAAATGGATATTTTTGTTTATTTGTGTGTTTGTTTTTCGAAGTTATAACTTTATATCTTTTTTGAAATAAAAACATTAAAAAATGTAAGTAGTAGAAAGAAATGATATAAAATAAATTAAGATAACTTGGCACAATTGTTTTTTTATTGTTTTTAATGTAAAGACGTAAAGTTTATATAAAATTGGTGTAATAATATATATTGTTTTAGTTATTTGTAAAATCGTTAAAGAGATCGTTAATAGCGTTGTTAGCCGAGAGGTCAGCGCAACGGCCTTGCAAGCAAGCAGTTGGTTACAGACGGTTGTTGCGGCTTCGCCTCCCGGCCGATGCTATGACATATGAAAAAAAATATTAATAATTAAATTGATATAAATAATTATAAATGTAAATTTAAATATTTACAATAATTCTTAACAAATTTAAGTAAAATATATAAATATTTATTAATTGAATTTAATGTATGTCTATGTTCATTTAAAATAGGTGATACTAATATTGATTTAGTTTATTTAAATGTTAGAATAAATAATAACTACTGGTTAAGGTTTACAGGCAAAATACAAGCATATAAACATATGTAGTTTATACCATCGCATTGATGCGCTAAGCAAGGTTATGTGGTTAATCGTCATAGATAGTTTTTTATTGTTTTTCCACTTTTAAAATATCATTTATTTTACTTTCAATATTTAGTTACATCTTAAACTTCCATTTTATTAAAGTAAATTCTTTAGCTGTCTAATTTTAACATATCATACCATTTACACCTTATACACTTTATCAAAACTTTTATTTGTATTATTTGTATTACACTAACAGTTTCGACTGTCCTGCAGTCATCATCAGAGTTACAATATTCAAATATATAATTATACAATTATTACACTTATCCATATATATATATATAATTAATACACAATATAAACAAAAGTAATTATACATTTTAATATGATCTTTATAAATAATCATTTCCCATTTTATTACCTTATCTTCTAAATAATTTTATCAATATTTTATATTAATTTATTTTATATTACTTTATTTTATTTTTTAAATATTATTTAATATAATAATTATAACTTTAACATTTATAATTATTATATTATAATTATTATATTAAATAATATTTAAAAAATAAAATACAGTAATATAAAATAAATTAATATAAAATATTGATAAAATTATTTAGAAGATAAGGTAATAAAATGGGAAATGGTTATTTATAAAGATCATATTAAAATGTATAATTACTTTTGTTTATATTGTACCGAGACAAAGTCGGTACAGGTATATACGCACACACACGAGCAATGTAAACACTCTATATTTTTTTTCTCTTCTCTCACTTTCAACTTATGATAAAAAATAAATGTAGTTTTCTTTCAATGCGTTATAAAATACACTGTAAAATAAAATGTTAATATTTCTGATTAAATAGTTAAGGCTTTCATATAATCTACTATAGTAATATTCTCTAAAAAGATAATAAAAGAAAAAAAAATAAAATGTAAAGTACTACTAATATACCATTTTAAATCTCAATAAGTGATTTCTACTTGTATATGCCGCGGGGGTAATTAAAAGGGGTTCGTTTTAGATTATAACTGTAGTGAAAGTTAAAAGCTTATAGAAGTGATTTTGAGACAGATTAAATGCTCGACTTTTAAAATAATGTAAGTTAAATTGTTCTCTTAAAACACGCACACATGTATGCATAAAAGGTGTGAATAAGTATGAATTCTTTCTAACTGAGATTGTAATATGAGATTGCATAAACCTAAGATTGCCTCAAGCATATGGATTGAGTAGACATTATGTAGGACACGGACCCCAACGACAACTCAAAGAATATTGAACTCTGGGTGGAGATTCGATCCTCAGATAATAACCAACCCATATAAATATGAATCTAAATCTAGAGAAAAAGTTTCTTTTCTTTTTACACCCCCTTTTTTTTTGTGTTGCTTGTATTTATGCTTATGCTTATAGTTTTTTCCTAGATTTCTCTGGAAGCTACAACTAGAACTTTTCTTTTTTTTTTGCGATCCGGTTTATCCAATATGATCACTGTGAAATTAACATTTAGAGCGTCGATCGTCATGATGGGCTAGAAAACCCTTCAGTGATTGACTGACGCTCTGCCGCCAGAACATCTCCACAGCTATGAATGATCAACAACAGTACCATCCGAACATAGTGCTCCAATCAGTCTAAGGACGTTGTTCCGTTTAATATACAAGAATCGTCCAAACATATTACGCTGAACTTATGTGAAATGAATAACCATGTATTATGGAAACATCATCTATCAGGTTCGAACCCTCCCAAATTAGAAGCAGCAGAAGACTAAGCAAAATCCTAGGTAAACATTTTTTTTTTTATAATGCTTCCATTCATTCTTTAAGTAAACTTAAAAGGCAATCTCATAATTAATTAAATTCGACTTTCATAAATCAAATATAAAATGATCCGTAATCTCTCATATTTAAATCTTATTATTTTAATCTCAACTTTCGTAAATAAAAATATCAGATGCTACATAGTCCATCATATTTAAATCTTAGGACTTTTCCAGTTATGAACTTTGATCCTAATTATTATTTTCTTTCGCAGATAAACTATAACCCACACCTACTTTCAAAATGTAAAAAGAGGAAATATATTTTATCAGCCATGTTTATTATGCATAATATGTTCTTTTCTGTGCGAGTGTGAGAATGCGCGTATGTGCGTGCAAATAAAGCTATTAATCAATGTTTCATTTTTTTATAATCAATAAATTTTTTTTGATTTAAACTAGTCGAGCATTCCTCAAATCATTTTCTATAATTAAATATATTTTTTTTGAAGTTATTATTATTGTTAGCATTTATTCATGCAATTAATTATTTTACTTTTAAATTTGTCTTTCTTATATTTTTCTTTTTGTTTTTATTTCTTTTAAATTTCATTCATAAACATCGTGCCGTAAGTCACGATGTTTACTTATTATGTAGTTAACATAGGTTTAAGAGTTGGGAGGGCCTAATATTGTGTATTAATTATGTGTGTATATATATATGGATAAGTGTAATAATTGTATAAATATATATTTGAATATTGTAGCTCTGATGATGACTGCAGGACAGTCGAAACTGTTAGTGTAATACAAATAATACAAATAAAAGTATTGATAAAGTGTATAAGAAGGTGTAAATGGTATGATATGTTATAAATACATAGGAAAGGAAGAAGTAGAAAAGTATATTACTGTCTAATTTTCTTATTTGCCAGCTTGAATAAAAATTTAAGTGATTTCATTCATTAAATATGGATCTCATTTCCTTTTATAAATATATTAATGTACAGTAATCAGAATTGTTTTAATTTAGCTTCTAAAAATTGAATTATTTTACATTCAAATTGGTTAAATGTAATTAAAAATTTTAAATAATGTTAATAATTAAAAAATATATAAGAAAAACATATAAAAATAGCCTGCAGTAAAACAAAAGAATTATATTTCAACCAATCACTATGTGAAATGGCCGGTGATTTCTTATGTCTTAGAAATGATGATCTCTGAGTATTCATTTCTGTTGTCTTTTTTTTTATTATCTAAAATTAAATATTTTAAATAAAAATCTAAATCTAGACACATTATTAGTCAATATAGTGCAAAAAGTAATCATAAAATACATAAATATTTATGATAATCAAAAAAGCAAGTCATATATAATGTGACATTATTTTTATAAGCTTTATTTACAAAAATGCAATACAGAGAGCGTACCAATAGCTCAAACAAGCTCTTAATTAATAAGTTTGATATGAGAAAATATTTAAAATCTCTATCCAGAACACTCTCATGAAATAAGTGCTGGGTTTTGAGTTGATATTTTAGATCTAGTATCTGAATATTTTAGCTCTCCACTGACGTGAGCCATAAGCTCGAAACCAGTTAGTCTGGAGATGAGAATGTTCTGTATAAAGATTTTAAATATTTTCTCATACTGCACTTATTAATTAAGAGCTTGTTTGAGTTATTGGTATGCTCACTGTATTGCATAAATATTTATGAAAAATAGTTGCATTTTGCTAGTTATCAACAAATGTTATTGATATGCAAATAGCAGTCAATGTTATTTACTTTTCTTGAATAGCAGTCAAGCACTATTTACTTTTCCTTGATTATTTATCTTGTAAAATTTAAAAATGTTCAAATCAAAGTTTATATTTTAGTAAATTAATGTAAAAACTTAATTATCAATGTAAAAAATTATAAGAAATATATTTATTTACCTTCAAAATCTATTAAGAAATTATAAAACATTTTGTTTTGATTTTTGATTTTGACAGTTAGAAACACTTAGAAAACAATGGCCAAAGTTGATAGTTAGTGCTTTATAGCACCTTATAAGGGAAAAGAGGTGGGACTATATAACAAAAGACCACAATGAAAAATTGATTTTTTGTAAAAAAAACACTGCTGAATGTGAATTTTTTGTCAAGCATTGGTGGTCGAGTGGTCAGCACAGCTGCCTTACAAGCAGTTGTTCCGGGTTTGCAGGTTTGCTTCCCAGACAATGCTTTGGCACATGAAAAAAAAAATGTGGATTTTTTTGGAATTAAAATTTTAAATACCAATAAAGCTATGTATTTACGATGAAATAAGTGTAAAATAGTGAATATGTGACCAAAAATGGCTGAGAGATGGCACAAACCCAGGCAACTGGTTTTAAAGTGCAGTATTTAAAAAAAACTTATCAAATTATCTAATGTGGTATATATTTAATGTAATAAATGTTTATAAGATACATAAAGAAAACTATAAAAATACTGTATTCAGAACAATAGAGTAGAGTAATAAAAATTAAATCTAAAATATTTTACTTATGAGAAATGATTCTTCATTTAACTATTAATACTCATAGATATTGAAACAGTAAGGTCTGCTTTGCAGATCTTCATTTCACCTTTTCTCACCTACTTCCTACCCTCATACCTTAGTTTGAACCCCAATCTATCGTAGTGTGTCTGCAATACACTTATATACCAAAAATCCCACCTAATTTTAAACCACGAGCACAATGCTCATATTATATATATATAACATTCCCGAATAAAATAAAATATTATGAATTATGTATATGTTCACGTAATTTTGATTTATTAAAAAGTAGGTTATATAAGTTGTAATTGCGCACACACTATGATATGCATTTTAAACATATCAAAATTATAAATTGTTAAAGTTATTTTGTTTGAATCTATTTACAAATATATTACTGTCGTAATATATTTTGATTTAAAATAAAATTCATTTAGTAAATATTCGTTTAGTAAATAGATTCAAATATTGCAATTTAAAAAATAAAAAGTTATTCCAAATATTTCTGTTTAAATAAATCAGGGACAATGTTTAATTAGTTAATGTTCTATACATTTATCTAAAAACAGCAGATGTCCACTTACAGTTTTCTTTAATTAGTAAAAGTAATTTTTAATTAAATCTAGTTTGTAATTCGAATGTCGACAGGGAAATTAACAAAAGAAATTAATTAATGTTGAATTCCTTTAGACATTTGGATAGATTTAATTGCAGCTGATAAGTCCGATATATTTTTGTAATGCTCCGGGGCAGTTCTATTGTTAAATTCTACTATAAAAAGGAGGGTTTCCTTTTGTTCTCCTTTCTAATGTTTCTAAGAGAAATCATTCTGAGTTCTATTCTAATAATTTGCTAACCTTGACATGACAGAGTAGAGGTGTTAAGATGGCTATGTCCCTCGGAATAGCTGGCCGCTGCTCCAGACCATCGGAAGTTATCGCATAAGGAACCCCGGAACTGCTGCTGCCGCAAAAATATGAACATTCCAGATTTTGCTGCTGAATTATAAAACCTGCTGAACATCTACCTGCAAATGCGTCTCCAGAGGTAACCTAAATTAACCCAAGAGCTCTTGTGATTCCTAACTAACATGCTATAGCTATTCTAAATTGTTTTTCTTTTATTTCACATAACTTTATTATGTACTTCTTTAAAGTGTTCAAATATAATCAACAGTTTTGCTCTATCCTTGGGTTAATATTTTCTATTTATAAAGCTTTCTTTTATTTTATTATGATAATGTGTCAGAATCGTCTTTGACCGAGTGAATCCCTTTATTGAAAATAAGATGCCGCTATTAAGGCATATTTTAAATTTATAATTTTCCAATTTTATTATCTTGCAAATCACTCGTTCGAGGGCGATTCTATTCTTTAATATATAATATAATCACATAGTTTAAAATCTACATGTTATTGATTTTAATCTAATATGAGAGTATGTGCGAGGTCAATGATTAAATGTGTCCCCTAATGCATGATTGCGTATATAAATCTATACTTACTTTTCAAACCCACAAGCATGCATTTTCCTATTTTAATTACCGTGTTCTACTTTAATTACAAAGTTCATCATTGACATTGAGAATGTGCGGACCCTTTTAAATGAATTTCTGAGAATTTGATTGGGCATTTCTCTTAATCCAAGTAAAACCCATTCAGTATGTTTTATATACACTAGTCTTGTATTGCTGGTAAATGAATTGATTGTTGAGACCGCTTTGTTTTAATTTTCCAAGGATTCTTCACTTATTGCAGTTTCCAGGCAGAGTGTGTCCCCAAATGACACACCTGGGAATTAAACGCAATTGTCACACAGTCACTAAGTTTCAGCTGTTCATAAAATACTTTCCTACAGGTTAGCGGCAATATGCCCTCCATAATTATTCCAGATCTTCAATATTGTTTTATTTTATATTTATTTTGCAAAGCATTTATGACTTAAACGTGTCACACCCTCTAACTTTAATAAATTCATTATCAGCAATACTGACCTCCCAATGCAACTCTATTATTATTATTCTCAAATAAATGCTTTGATCACATTCCCACTTTGTTGCTTAGTAAACTTTAGTCTGTGCTATTCTCAAAATCAATAAATATTTTAGAACACTTACTTTTCAAATATTTTCTTAAACTTGTATAATTACTCAAAGCACCTTGCACATGTTCCTATCTCGTCAAGCACATTATCGTAATGGTATTAGCCTGAGGAATAGAATATATCACTTTGTTTTAAAGTCTTTTTGTCAGTTGTGGGAATATAATACCAACAATTATTTAATACGCATCCCTGTCTCATATAAGCAGACAGTGGCATTATATATATAATTTATATGAATAAATTTTGTGAAATTATTTAAAACTAAATTTGATCTCTTATTTTATTTGATTCCTATCACTGTCTCAGTCTATATATATATTTTCTGCATTTCTTTTGTAAATCCATAGACGTTAATTAGCCACCCAAACTTCTTTTAGTATAGAGTCTTTTGTTTCTCTCTGACCACCAAGCACCGGTCAAAGGTCATACTAGTAGTGGCATCAGATGTGTTGTCACGTAGATGGCGCTGTGAAATTTGGGCTTTATATTCAAACTTAGTATATCTAGAAGGCAACCCCTCCCAGAATGTTCAGTTTCATGTCTGGGGTTTGAATTCTGCAGTGTGTTAGCAAGATAGACGATTCTGACTGTTACAATATAAAGATGGGTACTAATTTGAGTTCAGACCCACATGACTATATAAGCTGTTAAGCTTAGATTGAAAATATTATTGTGTTTTCAATTTCATTCTCATAGATTTGTAGTGAAGTAGAGATAAAAGGTGGCTTCTGGAGAGTTGCATTAGATCCTAAGATCTAGGTGCAGTGCTCTCAGATCCAAGGCTCCTCACTGATGAAGGCCACAAGCCAGAAACTAATCTGGGGATATTGGATGAGTAGGCACTAGTTAGGGATTTTATGGACAAGCCTTCTGGCATCCATTGATTACTCTGGTTAGCACAAGGTGGCACTACTATATGGAGAGTTTTTGCCTGTTTACTAAAAGTTATGTGCTAGCATGAGATGATGATCATGTGATGTTTAGATATAAAGATGTTGGTCTCTTTAAAGAATTAGTAAAAAACAAAATAATTCATTTATTTAAAAAGTCACCACTGAGAACATTTTATCCCTTGTCAATTGAATTGTGTGTAGTTTAAAAAGCATTCATCTATTAAAACACATTGAAACACATAGACATCATTGCTTTACTCGTGTATTAATTAATATTCTTTATTAATGTCTGTGTTTATATTCTTAATAATCTTATGGCTACCTTATGTGCTATAAAGCTTAATTCATTCAACATTTATGAAAATACAAAATGATATCTATCTTTATAACCTCAAGAATTTTAAAGATTGCAGCTTTTTAAAATTATGAAGATAATTTCTTACTTATCAATTTGATAAAATTATTTTTTATATAGATTAACATTTGTGGAAAAATTATTAAACATATTGATTATTCTGCACATGATACTTTATGTAGAGTGATAAGTGTTCATAAACCAGCAAGAAATCAGATAAAGATATTAATTATAAAAACACTCCAAAATATGTTTAGAAGAATCCTTAGCTATTGTTCTGCAGTAAAAATTGTAGAAAAAGCAAATTCAAACAAAAAGTTAAAAGTATAATGTTGGAAAGCAAAGTATCTTTAAAAAGATTATACCAGTATTGAGATCCATCCACAAGTAACATGTATATTTTCTGTAAAAAAAACTTCAGTCCTCAGTTAAATACAGCAATAAAAGACCTATAGAAATCACAGTAAATTCTACTTAAAAACCACTATAAAAAAAAACAAATTTATCCTAAAAGAGATTAGTGTGTGAAGCTTAATATGATATATTTTACCAACTACTGATTTTTTAAATTGATGCTCAAGCCAGAGTTTTTATCACCATTATGAATTTGAGAAAAATTACTGTTTCTAAAAATACATTGAACCATCAGATTCCATCACCAATTAAAGCAATTCATTAAAACTTTTCATTAAAGGTATTGAAACCAACTCAATATTAATTTTTTTTTTTTTTTTTTCCATTTATTCCCATTATTATTTTTTTTAATTATTAACTCCCTTTTTTTTTTTTTCTTTTTCAGCATTTTTTTTTCCTCCCACCACAAGATGTCTTTCCAAACCTACCCCCCACCCCCAACCATGTTCTTTCTTTTTTTTAGTTTTAAAAATTTTTTTTTTTTTTTTATTTTAAATAATTGGAAGAGGGCCCCAACTTATCAAATTTTTAAACACCTCAACACCCCCCACAAAGAATTTTTCACAAGAACTGGCAGAGGTTTTGGGGGCCCCCAAATTCCGCCAGGGGCCCCGTAAGAGACGGTTGAAGAATTACAAGCCAATAAGACCATCTCAGAACACTGCAATTTATTTTAAATCATTATCAGCTACAAGTTTGGAAAATGATTGCCCACTCAAACTGTAAAGAATAATAAAGTTATTGATAATTGAGAGACCAGAAAATTTTCTCACATAGAAGTAGCTATCAGCCAATTGAAAAATTATAAAAGTAACATACAAGGAAACACCAATAGCCAATAAAATTTAGTTAGAAAAAAAACTGTTTTGGGCAAATGTAAAAGATATTGATGCTGTTGACATGTCACGTGAAGAAAAAAATGTGCAGCTAGCTGATACAGTTAAAAAATATGGTTCAAAAAAAATCTGTACAATACAAAACACTAACTGTATCTTGGGGTCATTTGTCTTTTTTAAAATGTTTTTATTCAAAGAATGTGTAATGGTGTGAGATTCTTACAAATATTTATAATGGTTATTACACATGAAAAAGTGAAATAATGTTGAATTACTCCACATGTGTGTGTTTAACTAAAAAAAACAGACATATTAATCTTTAACTGAGTTTTAAAGTTTGAATCTGTGCTAGTAGTAATCTCTAGTTTAATAAATAATTAGTGATAATCATTAATGTATTTATCTAGAGTAATAACTAAAACACAGGCTTATTATATACCTGTGTCTATATATGTAATTTATAGGGTATATGAGCGCAGACTTTCAAACGACCCACCACTCTCCACTCTATCTCATAATATTGATACACTTGTTATATATAGAGTCAAAAAGATAAATAATCAAAAAAACCAAAACACAACCCCCCCCCCAACACCCCCCAGCAGAAAAAAAAAAAAAAAAAAAAAAAAAAAATAAAAAATCACAATTTATAAAAAAAAACCAAAAAAAAAAAAAAAAAAAATTTAAAAAAATAAAAATAAAAAAACCAAAAACAAAGAAACAAAAAGAACAAAGGGAGGAAAAAAAAAAAATAAAAACAACAGAAAAAAAAAAATACAAAAACAAAAAAAAAAAAAAAAAAAAAAAAAAAAAAAAAAAAAAAAAAAAAAGATAAATAAAGTAAAATAAAGATATTATTTAAAAATGTTAAATATAGAAAAAGTAAAAAAAAAAAATAAATGAAAAATAATTCAAAATAATATTTGAAAAAGTTTAAAATTTTTCAATATTTTATTTTAGAAATAAAGGAATGGTAAAATTGTTGTAGTGTTTTTATTCCTTAACACTCCCACCACTACACAGAGAAAGAGAAAGGGGGAAAAAGGGGGGGGGGGTTGGGGGAGTTTGAAAAGTTTTTTTAAATTTTTTTTATAAAATAATATAAAATAAAAGGGGGGTTAAAAAAAAGTGAAGACATTTAGGTTGATTTTTTATAAATTTAATATTGATACACTTGAACACACATATGTCAAAAAGATAAATAATCCCAATATATGTATTTCATGCTAAACCAGCAATCATCAGTTGGTCCAGACTATCATCTCTACACATATATGCATTAAGTGCTCAGATATATATTAAGATAGCCAATCTTCATACTTTAATGGACAGGTTTCAATCTACTCCACACTCCAACTCTTCAACCATCCATCCAATTGAAAATCTGATGATGGAAGGCTCAAAGACCACTCTTATTGCATATATGTGTAGAGATGGTAATCTGGACCAACTGATAATTGCTGGTTTAGCATGAAATACATATATTGGTGATTATTTATCTTTTTCAACATATGTGTGTTCAAGTGTCTCAGTATTATGAGATAGATTGGAGAGAGGTGGGTCATTTGAAAGACTGCACTCGTATACCCTATATATTATCTAGAGTGTATTGTGTCAAAATTGTGGATGGAATAAATTTGACACTTGTAAATCAATATGTAGTGGTTGTGATAAAATAAGATGCCTCTCGTGACTGTTTATTAATGATGGTATAATGAAATTCATATTAAAAAGTATATTAAAATAAACACTCAAGACAATTAAAGAATAAAAAACTATAAATTATTTATAGAAGAATTTGATGTAAAGATCATAGTTTTACTCCTAAGGTAACCATTTCTCAATAAAAGCAGATAGTAGATTAAAATTAGGAAAGTCATGATATAATTTAAATTAGGCATTAAATTAAAAGACTTGTTCATAACATAATTTTACTTTATGATCTCATATATGAAATCATTGATATACAATTATAAAAATATACTTTTCCAGAAGAAAATATTTCAGGAGAAGAGCAGCGGTTTCTAAGAAAAACAAAACAAAGAATGACAACTATATCAAACCTTGTTATCATTTCAAAGCTAAAAAATATCTATGGAATGAATTTTCCACATAAGTGTCAAAGATTTATCTGAAAAATTGTTCAAAAACTTTTTGAATCATTAATAGCATGGAAAGACATGTTATTATCAAAAAGTTAGTTGATGTAAACATAACAGCTGTTAAAACAATTAACAGAACAACCCCAACCCTGGTTTTATTAAAAGTAAAAAGTTCAGTAGTATAAAACAGTAAGACTGAAAAGTAAACTCGGTATAATTTATTGGTAACAACTTGAAAAAAAAATCACAAAATATAATGTAAATATTGTTGAACAAATAGCAAGAACATCCTAGTAAAAGCTGATGGATGATGATGATCACTTTATATTTTATAATATACTTAACCTATCCAACATCAACCATCTATGTATTATGTGAATACATGAGTGGGAAAACATAAGAATAAAAAGTTTGTTTTGAAATTATTAGAAGAATACAGACAAGAAAGGCCAACAACAAATAAAATCAATGAATCTGGACAAATTACTATGAACAGAGAGTTTGGATGATTAAAAAAGACATATTTGCTATTATCTGTCACATAGAAAAAATGGAAAAGCAAAACTTAGATATTTTGTGGAAAATGATTTTTTTTGTCCTCCATGTTTGTGCGTGATAGGAGGAGATATTGTGAATAGTCTGTTTTACATTATATTATTATTATTGAAAGTTAACTTGTATTAAAAATAAATAAGTGAATATTGTAAAACCACATGCACTGTTTTAACTAGTGTAACTACAATCGGTGGTAAATAGAATAAAATTATTAGTTGTAATATTAATATTCTTAAAATGTTGTGTTTCTTTTATAGTTATTGATAATATTGAGACTAATTGTTCTGCATTGTTAAACTCAGGTAAGTTTTTTAGCCTACCTAATTGTTTTCACTTTCTGCTTTTCATCAACATGAGAAAAAAAAAAAATTCTCATGTGAGTTTCACGGCATTACAAGTTGATTAAATTTACAAATTGCTGTAACACCTACAAGTGACTTGAATGATTGAAGGAAATTATTCGGATTTATCTCAAGAGATGTACAGATTCATTTTACTAAGAATTTTCTTTGAATTAATAAAATAATAAAAGTAAAAATTATTTTTTTCTCTTGTTAGTTTTAAAAAGTATTTGAATTAACTTGCATGCTCATACACATAATATGTAAGCGCAAGTAAGTTACGAAACTGAAATTAATCTTATAAAATTGATCATATCACCACTAATTATGTAAGTCAATATTAAGCTATAATTATCTATCGTAAATAAAACATGTTATTGCTTAAGTCAATAGAAATATATATATATTAATGGGCAAAAAATTTAATATATATTTAACTATATTTGACTATCTCTCTCTATATATATATATATTGTAGTGCAATGGAAGTATATTAGGTGAGATGAAAAGAGAACTGAAAGGAGAATCCATAAGCTATCAATTGATTACACATTGGTGTGCCGGATGACAGCTGACGATAGGGCTTTAGTCAATTATCACTTAAATATCTAAATATATGCTAATGATTTTTGGATACACTAAGTAAACATACTTTAACTTTTTTAAATATTAGTAACTACCGTTAAGCTATCAAACTATATCTCCAGTAATCAGATCAATGGATAACATGATGATGACTTAAAATTTTGACGATTAAATCATTAGAATGTCATCAGTAATTTTATTTATTGGATCATGATCATAATGAAACAAACTACCCCCCCCCCCAAAAAAAAAAAAAAAAAAAACAGTATAAAACAATTCTTTACATTGGCTTTGAAATTCATTGGAATACAACTTCTAATCAGCATCTGCTGAACATATATAAGTATTACCTATGGGCATTAAGTTGATATACCTTGGATGTAGAATACAATTATGAATAAACAATTCAGATACTTTTAATTTAATTAGAACAAATATTTTAATGAAAATATTAAATCAACATATCTATACTAATACAAATAGGCATTTTCAAGTTAAATATATGAATAACATAGTAATTAATAGAACCTTATCAGCATATGCTAACATTTAAAGTGGTAAGTAAAAATATTAATATTAGAAATAAAATAAAAACCTATTATTAAATTTTCTTATTAACTCCCATAATATTGACATATCTGAAACAAAGTACATGTAAAATAATTGATCTATTTTTAGAAGACAGTCTATATTCTTATAGGTCCTTCAGGTTTAGGTAAATAATACATTGAATTATGGGTAATAGAACTTTGAGAGAAAAATTATAAGAAAATATTGATCAGTGACAAAACTTGCCTCCTCTCATCACCAATTAAATTGTATGTTTAGACTTCCAGACATTATGAATACAAATTTTAAAACACACAAATAAATATTATTTTATAGATTCTATAAAAACCAATAAATATTTCTAAAATAGAAAAAATAAGAAATACTGACATTGTTGGATGAATTAAAAGACTGAAGTGGAATTGGGCTGGACATATTGCTAAAAGAGATAATAATAGATGGACAATTGAAATCTTAAATTGGATTTCAAGAGATTGCAACAGACCCAAAAAGAGATGACATATGAGATGGATGGATGAAATAAGAAAGTGTGCAGGGGTGGTGTGGAAAAAAATACTAGACATTGGAGAAGATGGACTGAAGTTGGAGAGACCATCCTGCAGTAGATTAATAATGGTTCACAATGATGATGATGATGATATATATATATTATTTTAACCTAACCAAAATTAATTGCAATAAGTTAAAATTTGATTAGAAAATATATAAAATGATCTCACCTAAAGAGTTCTAATGATTTGTTATAATTTATGTAAATATGTGTATGATTTGAATTCAAAAATATGTGCTCATCTTTGATATCATTCTTAACTATGCTAGTTTTTCGGTTCACAATATTATTTCTTCTTTTTGCCAAGCTTATTCTTTATATGTAATTTTGAGATTACATTTTTTTCTCAGCATTTGAAGTTTTATATTTTACTTCTAAATATTCTGCATAATGATTCTATAACTGATAATTTATTTAGATTAACTACATCACTAGAAAAAATATCAGATGGCAGGTTAAAAAGAACTATACTTTCAGATCAGTCAATAATTGTGCTCTGAGTTTTCTAGCTGTTCATTCTAACATATCTGTCTGTATTTTTTAGATACTTCATATTATTTGTATTTAATTTTAATATAGACCACCAGATTTTCTTAGAAATTTATTACTAATTCATCAACTGGTATCTGAAATGTTTCTTGCCACTAACAACGCTCACAAATATAGTTGTCTCGGATTCAGTTTACAACTAACTTTCATAAACATAACACCGGGTTTCTATTTTAACCTTTTATTTATATATCTTTCTTCAATGGCGCAATCAAATTCAAATAGAAAATACCTTTGTGTAAAATTCAACATTATTTTTTAATAAACATTTCTAGTTGTTTTTTTTACCTTCCTTTACCTGTTTTACATTTATTTCCTGATAGAAGAATGTTTTTTAATTAATTATATTTTTTTTAGATAATTAGATTGCTTTACTTATCATAACTTAAATTTTAACTTTTAAATTGAAGTTATTTTGATTATTATAATCTTTCTTTTTATTTCAGTTTATCAATAAAAGTATTGCAAATTTTAGTAATCCTTATTATATATATATATATATATATATATATGTGTGTGTGTGTGTGTGTGTGATTGTTTATTTGTTAGTTAATAACTTGACAAATATTAAACCAATAATTGGTGAATCTTGCACAACTTTTTTTCTTTTTTTTAGGGGAAGGGGGTAACTATGTAGGTTATGGATTTTGGTTTATGGTCTTTAATTAGTAATTTGCAATATAAAAATATATTGAAATCGCAACCATGTTTGAATGACTTTACAAAAGGACAAAAGAGAACAGGACTGATTAAAAGATTACAGACACTGGAAATTTTTTTATAAATAGGTATAAATTATGTTATGGCCTGTGTATTGAAATACATACTACAGAAATGGCAAAAATTATAATTTTTGGTAAAGCAAAGCAAAATATGATTTCATAAATATATTTTAAATTAATTAAATTTTGTTTGTACCAAGTATTTAATTTTTCACTTGCAAGTGGAACATGAATAAATTACCATGATGTTCAAATTTCATAGCCAATTAAAAAAATTAGTTTATCACGTGATAAATATATTTAAACTAAAATCCTAAAAGTTGATCAAATTCGATTGAATAGCTGATCATAAAAAATTATATTTTGTGATACTATTATTGATAACTCATGTATTATTATTTCATAAATATAAATATATAATCTGCAGGAATAGCTAGCTATACATTGTGTTATATTCTTTTATTCTATTAATGTGAGCAACGCGATAGTTATAGCTAGTTTCATATAAATCATTTCTGCTACTGAAAATTACTATTTTTTAATTTAAAATATTTTATTAACTCCTTTTCCTCCTTTTACTTAAGGGCAAAGTGAATAAAACAAATTATTCAGTTATTTTATCAACTTTTTATAGATATACTTTTATTCACTCGGTTTTGGGTTTTTTAGCTTGAAATGCCTATCTGTCACTAGAAAGATTAAGATTTAGAAAAATTAAATTTGAAATAAATATGATGTGACATTGTCTGTACCCTCACAATATATTTAATAATAACTGTTAAATAATTTCGAATTTTTAAGATTAAAGTATATGTAATCAGTTATTAATTTATATAAAATATCTTAACATCAAAAATTCATCTACGTCTCAAAAACTTATGAAATATTTTGACAGTATCTAAATTTTGCCAAATAATTCTTAAGCATTTAAATACCAATAAATATCCACTTCACAATTTAATAGTGAGAATTATATATATATCACCATCATCATCATCATCAACCATTATCAATCCACTGCAGGGTGAAGGTTTCTCCAAGTTTAATCCATCTTTTCCTATCTTTAACTTCTCTTCTCCACATCACCCCTGCACACTTTCTTATTTCATCCATCCATCTCACATGTGGTCTCTTTCTGGGTCTTTTACAATATATATATATATATATATATATATATATATATATATATATAACAGTGAGAATTATATACACATATCAAATACACTATAAATTAACTCAAACTGTTTTTAAATCATCATGAATACCTAAATATATAATAAAAACAAGGTCAGAATATTTACTGGCCTTTTTAACAAATCTTGTTGATAAAAAGTAACGTGAGAGAAGTGATTGAAATATAAACATACTCATAATAAAAATTTGTTGATAATAATATAAATTGCTAATTCAGTTATGCTATAAAATTTTAAAAGTTCTGACATTTTGATGATTACTTTTGATTAGCCAATAGAATTTTACAACTTTACTAATAACCTCGAGAATATGCATGTAAAATGCGATAGTAGGGACCTCTACATGTATTTAATTACAAGCTTATGCTATGGAAGAAAAGAGGGGAAGCTTGTGGTTAAACACCTGTAGAGGTCCCTACTATCGCATTTTACACGCATATTCTCGAGGTTATAGCCTCAGTAAATATTACTTACATAATCAATGTGCATTTAATAAATTTATAATTACAACTTTACTAATATATGAAAAAGTGGGATATATGTATATATATAATTATTAAAAATCAGTCAACACTTAGAGAATCCCAATATCAATAACAATCAATAATTCCAAACTGTTGTCAAGGCAACTGCCTTTTAACAATAAGGGTGGAATCCCACTCTTATTATTGGTTTAATATACTTATATAGATACTAAAGACTGCAATTTGACAAAAGAGATTGAAATTATTGATACAAAGAAGTTTAACTAAACCTCTTTAAACAGGTAAATAAAACCTATTCTGAATGCAGACTAATAAATAGTCAATTATAACATTACAAATTGCAATTATAAATTTCAAATTGCCCCCAAAGTATTTCTTAAATAATAAATATAATAATGCTTAAGGCTAAATGGATTTATAAGTAATCATTAAAAACTAGTCAACACTTAGACAATCCCAATATCAATAATAATCAATTACACTATAATCTAATTCAAAATGGAAATGTTCTTGCAATCAAAATATGTACATTAAATAATTTACAAATGTGTAGGTGTATTTTATATACATATATAAGCATCACATCTTATTTATATATATATATTTATTTATAATTTATTTTTTCTTTCTTTTATTTATATAATTATATATTTTACTTCCCCAACCCCACCCTGTTGTAATTTAATTTTAAGGCCAATTTTTTTATATATATATATTAGCTTGCAAGATTAAAGTTGATTAGAAAGTTAAAAAGTTGAGATTTCTTGACAAATTATACATCCTATCAGATGTAGATAAATTAATAATGTTAAAATATATTTTCCACATTATTTATTATATAACATGTTTAAGATAAAGAAAGGAATGGAGAAATGTAGAGAAACCATTAAAAGTTATAGATAAAAATAATTTAATGATACATGGTCATTGAAATGTATAAAAAGTACAATTCAGATTTTATATTTCAGAACATTCCACATCTATAATTTGCAAAATGATTGTATATATTGTAATGATCAAAAATGTGAATGATGAAAAGTGAAACCACTATAAGTATTTTTCGCATTAAAAATATTACATAACCAACAAATAATTATATAACATGTTTATTATATCATACCATTTACACCTTTCAATATATAGGAAAAGGAAGAAGAAGAAAAAAATTATATATGTTTATTAACAAATACATAAATAAAATAATGAACTAACAACTGAAAGAAATAAATAGTTTGATCATCATGTTATAGCACCAAAGTTACAATAATTTACTAATGATTAGCAACAATATCTACAAGTGCCCAGCTCAAGGTAAGATGCTAAAATCATAAAAATATACTAGGTAAATTATACAAGTTGCAAAATCATATTTTATAATTAGTAATTATATAACTTCATCTTATGAGACCACCATTTTATAATTTAATTTTTATAATAACAATATTTATCAATATTGTTTATTATATTTTAATGTATCAAATAATTATGAGTATGCACAAATCATTTAATTCAGACATCTAAACATGAAAATGAGACCTTTAGAACAAATTTTAAATCCATGATCAAAATATGTTGTCATATTATAACATGTTAATTACAATAAATTAAATTTATTATCAAAAGTAACATTAAAACTTCTCATCCTCCTTTTTTTCCTTTTTCTTTTCTTTCTTTCTTTTTTTCCTACTTTCTTCTTCTTCTTCTTTTTCTGATTATTATTATTATTATTATTATTATTATTATTATCTTGTGAAAAATCTACGTTTTTATTGAATAGAATTTTAAATATTGTTACAGATTTATCAAGTGAAATTAAATTATTGAAAGAAGAAAATATTACGATAAAAAATATGTTATTAAATGCATCTGTTAATAATTTGGATATAAATAAAAATAATGATTATAGAAGCATAGACAGAAATTCTGTTGTTTTTAATAAAAAAGAAAGTCAACTTATTTTAAAGCATAAAGAAAAGCAAACGCCTGAACTTATTGTTTCTGATTTAAATTTCCCTCCACTTTCTACTATAAATAGAAGTGAAGGAGTTGATCAATTAAAAAAGGAGGCAGTTTTTAGTGTCACTGATAGATCAAGTTCTAAATTTAATGAACAGCAGAATAAAGCAATTAAAGTGAAGGTTGGTCAGTCAGATATGAAAACAAATGTAACGTCAGATGAATCGTCTCGGGATTTCTAATCAAGATAGCACCTCTAAAAACTCATATGCCTTTTATTTGAAAGATTGTGCAGATAAAGAAAATGATGGTTTTAAAACTGTATTTTATCGTAAAAATAAGAATAAAAATATTAAAAATTCAAGTTCTTCACCTATTATAGGAAATCAGGTTAATCATGTTTTAAAAGCTATTAAGACAAGAAAGAAATTTAAAAAAAATTTTCTAACTAGAATGGATAATGACACCTCTGTTGAAGATGTGACTGCTCATTTGAAAAATGTTTTAGATATAAATAGTGTGTGTTATAAACTGAATACAAAATCTAAAAAATATTCTTCATTTTATTTATCTATAGAGGAATCTGAATCTGATAAAGTTTTGGTTGGTAACGTTTGGCCTTTGTCAGCAGTCATATTGCCCTTCTATGGAGATTTAAAATATTTAAGAAATTTTAATGTTGATAGTACACAGGATAATGCTATATTAAATATTAATAAGATTATTGAAGAAAAGACAGAAGATATTATATTGACTGATAATGTTGATGAAATTAGCACTATAGTGCAAGATATAAATTTGCAAAATAATCTGTGTAATAAATAGCAATTCATGAATTGTTATTATCAAAATGTTCGTGGTCTTAGAACTAAGACAATTGATTTTAAATTTGAATTGTTATTAAATGAATATGATATTATCTTTTTAACAGAGACTTGGTTAAAAGAAGAAATTGATAATATTAGTATATTTGATGATAGGTATTGTGTGTATAGATGTGATAGAAATTATAATTATGAAACAAGAGGAGGTGGTACTTTGATTTCTATTAAAAAAGACATAAAGCATAAACAGATAATTATTAATGATAATAATATTGAATCTTGTTGGATTGAAGTTAATTTAAAAAATAAAAATAAAATATTGTTAGGTACTATATATCTTCGACCTACTTTGTCAATGAATGATTTAGATGCATATTTAGTTAAGGTTGAGGATATATTGGTGAAATATAAATATGATATTATTATAGTTGGGGATTTTAATGAAGCTGATTACTCAAGACATAGTAATAAGAATGTTGATAATAGTAAACTTTATAGATTAAAATTTTTTGTTGAGTTGGTTAGTTTAATTCAACTTAATAGTATTATTAATTTTAGGGGGTATGTTGGATTTATTGTTTAGCACTAAGAATGATTTGAAGTGCAAAGAGGCTGATCAAGCTCTTTTGCCCCCTGATCCTTATCATCCACCTTTGGAATTTGTAATAGATGGTTCTCATGAACATATAAAGCCTATGGTAAATAGTAAGAGAGATTACAAACATGGTGACTATTATGGCCTTTATAAAGCTTTTGAGGACATTGATTGGAATGTAATTTTGATGGAAAATGATCCAAATATAGCAGCAAATAATTTTGTTGGTATAGTTCAAAATTGTCTAGATCAATATATTCCTGTTAGGCATTATTTAAATACTAATAACAAATATCCTAAATGGTTTTCTAGGGAATTGTGTAAGGGCTTAAATAGAAAGCACAAATATCATAGGTTATATAAACTAACTAATGATAAAGAATTGTATAAGAAATTTAGTGGTTTTGGTGCTTATACTAAAACTCTTATGAAAAGAGATTATAATAATAATTTAAATAGAGTTGAAGAAAATTTTAGGAATAATCCACAAATGTTTTGGAATTATATAAAAGATCTTAATATTGTTGGAAGTAAAAGTTGTAGATATAATGTAATTAGGCCTTCTATGGATGATCTAGTCAATCATTTTACTAATATGTACTTAGATACTTCAAGTAATGATAATATGGTTGATATTAAATTTAATAAAGAGAGTTTTTTGGAATATAGATGTTAATAAAATTGCAATTCCTGAAGTGTTTACTGCAATTTCTAAACTTAAATCTAAATCTTCTATGGGATATGATAATATTCCTAATTTTATTATCAAGGGTTGTGCTGAATGTTTGGTAGCACCATTGCATTATATTATTAATTTATCAATTGAGAAAACTATTATTCCTGATATATTTAAGATAGCTAAAATTATACCAATTTTTAAAAAAGGGGATAGATCTGATTCGGGTAATTATAGACCTATTTCAATTCTGTCACCTTTTGCTAGAATTTATGAAAGGTGTATTTATAGTAATATTATTGTAGATATGATTAAGGTATTACCTAGTTATCAGCATGGTTTTTTACCTGGTAGATCTGCTGAAACTAATTTAATGGTGATATCTGATCATATTGCTCATGCCTTATCTGATCAGAAGCAATTAGATGTTGTATATTTTGATATGACTCAGGCATTTGACAAAGTTTCATATATTAGACTTTTGTATAAACTTAAAATGTTGGGTGTTAGTCCTCATTTAGTTGAGTGGTTTTCCAATTATTTGAGGAGTCGAAAATCTTATGTACATATGGATAAAACTAATTCTCTTTTTTTTGATAATATGATAGGTGTTCCTCAGGGTGGAATATTAGCACCATTGCTTTTTAATGTTTATATGTGTGATCTTGATCATAGCATAAAAAATAGTATGATACTTACTTATGCTGATGATTGTAAGTTATTTAAAAGAATTATTACTTATAGTGATCATATTGAGGTTCAAAAGGATATAGATAGTTTTATTATATGGTGTAGGTATAACAACATGGAGATTAATATTAATAAAACATGCATTGTTTCCTATACTAATAAAACTGAAAAATCTGTTTATCAATATAAAATTGAGAATGGTGTTATTAAATATAAAGAGACTGTATCTGATTTAGGAATTATATTTTGTAGCAATTTTACTTTTAATTCACATATTAAATGTATTATTAATAAAGCATACAGAAAGATGGGCTGTATTTTGAGATATGGGAGAGATTTATCTATTTCCATAAAATATAGGTTACTTTTTTCTCTTGTTGTTACAGTTTTAGAATATAATTCTTGTATATGGAACTTCAATCTGATTAATATTCAGTCTAAAATATATAATATTGAAAAAAGATTTAATAAATTAATAATGGGTGAATGTCAAACTGTCAAAACAGTATTGAAAGAAAGGAGAATGTTGAAGGATATGATATTACTGAAAAAGTTGATTGATGGGAAAATTGATGTCAGTAACTGTATATCAAAAATAGAATTGAAAAGATCGGAAGAGCGTATTAAGAGAAATGCAAACTTTCAAGATTAGTATATGTAAAAATACTTTCTTTGGTAAATCAGTTATTAATAGATTGCAAATGGTATATAATCTAACTTTTAATAATATTGATATTTTTTGCGATCAATTTGTGATGAATGTTAAAAAACAACTAAATGTATAGTTATGAACATATATGTATATATAATTTTATGTATTTAGCTTGTATTTGATTATAATTGTTTTTTTTTTTTAAATTTTAATTATTATCATTGTTATTATTATTATTTTTTTTTTTATTGTGTATTTCTGTTAAAGTGTAAATGTTGAAATGCACATAATAAATGGATATTGAATTGAATTGAATTGAATTATTATTATTATTATTATTATTATTATTATTATTATTATTATTATTATTATTATTATTATTATTATTATTATTATTATTATTATTATTATTATTATTATTATTATTATTATTATTATTATTATTATTATTATTATTATTATTATTATTATTATTATTATTATTATTATTATTATTATTATTATTATTATTATTATTATTATTATTATTATTATTATTATTATTATTATTATTATTATTATTATTATTATTATTATTATTATTCAAAGCACTTTATTAAACTTTCAAACATTGCATTACATTGAATCACAAGATGTACATTAATATTTTACATATATCTGATTACTTAGTTACATTAATAAAAATAGAAACATTATTGAGTTACAAATGATCATAGATTAGTTATATTGATTATTTTTATATGTTTACATAATTTGATTATTTAGCACCAATGAAAAACAAAAAAAACAACAAACAAACAAACAATGATTGTTTTACATAGATGATACAGTATAACAATGTTAATTGTTATATGTTTAACATAAGTAAAATGTAACAGTAATATGTACAAATCTATTACAATGGAGAAAAAAACAAAACAATATAATTATATCCAAACATTCTAATTTTTTCTGCTCATTTATCATTCAGAGCTAGGTGAATTGAGCTGACACCTCACATATGGTCATAAAAGAGACCAAGTGACATGAAATGTACTAACAGGGGTTATCTTCCTATCTCTTGCTTTGATTGTTTCTAGTTTATTCCAAAAGGTATTAGGGTGTTCTCTAGGGTTATTATTATACATAAAAATGCACCTAGTGCACCACCATGCATATAGAATGAATGTGCATGCTCTAATATTTCCATAAATGTCTAAAATGAAGACATTGAAAAGAGATTCTACGTTAAGATTGGCTTTATTGAAAAGCCCAGGAATGGCAGATTTTATATTATTAAAACATGGACATTCAAAAAAAATATGAGCCTGTGTTTCTATATTTTTATGACACAGATTACATTAATCATCTACATTCATACATTGCCTTTTATGTCTGTAGAAATGCAAGGTAGGTAGGGACTCGAGGTTTACTTTAATAAGAAAATCACAGTATTTTGGCTCTAGCATCCAAAATTTAAATTTCCGAATTAAAAGTTTGTTATTAATTTTGAGGATTTATGAATTTATCAGATCTTCAGAAGGAATATGCAACATTGAGTAGACCTGCCAATATTTAAATTTAATCATAGGTGGGGGGAAAGAAAAATTAGGAATGGATGTGATTATAGATTTGAGATGTTTCCAGTATCTATTATCTGGAAGGGATTTATCTGTTGGTGTAATTTTCATTGTTATTTTCAGCTGTGGAAATATTTCTGAGCATGAGGATATTAGGTTAAGTGTCTTTTGGACCATAAATACATTAATATTGTGTAAACCCAATCCTTTGGCTGCTAGTGAACATTGAAGGCATCTCAGTGAAATGTTTACTATCCGTCTACCTCAGATAAGATTTCTACATTGGGAATATACATATGTTGTGAAAGCTTTGGTAAATATTATGATAGGTGAATAATATGTGATTCTAGTTATAATTAACATATTAATCAATGATGATTTTGAATAGAGAGATAAGTATGACTTAGATAAGGAATAAATGACTTTTTCAATTTTACTTTTAAGTTTGTTTTGTATTGTATTGCATATTTCTAAATTACTTAAATAAAATGGAAAACCAAGAAATGGATTAGGCTTTCTTTTAAAGTATGTGTTCAAAGTTTTACCTGTATAAATTGACCATGCAGATGATTTGTCCACATTGAAATCTAATCTATACTCTCTACTATATTCATTTAATATTTTTAGTAATATGTGATATTGTTTTTTAGATGCCAGAAACACTGTAACATCATCCATGTATGCAATACACAAGATGTTTTCATTTAACCCAGATACATATATCCTAGATAACTTTTGCTTAATTTTTTTTTAACAGGGATTAATGTATGTGGTAAATATAAGTGCATTTAATGGTGATCCTTGTGGAATTGATCTATGGGGAGTAAATGGTTGAGAATAGTTACTATTTAATGTGACATGGATCTGCCTATTTAATAATAAATTTGTGAGTAAATAAAGCAGGGCTTTAGGTATGCCTGCATCTGTTAAAATCTCAATTAGCAAGTCAACTGGTACCATATCAAAAGCAGATTTAATATCCAGTTGAACAATCAGGGGATTATATTTCTTATTATTCCTTACAGAATCTATGACAGTATTGCTTCTAAAATTTTTATTCCAAGGGAACTCATGGATATTGGATGCAGATTTTCTAATTCATGTACCACTTCTTGATTTTTAATAAAAGACACTAATGATATGGGATATAGATCATTTATCTGATACACACCTTTAGATAGATAGTTTGCTAGATCAGATAAGTACTTTGCAAGCAGGTGTATTATTATAATAGTAAAAATAAGCAGGAATTCCACATTGCATTTTTTATACATTCAAGACAAAATGATATACATGCAGTATAACTTCAAACTTGGAATAAGATAACATATACATGCCCATTAATAATATTAACTTCACATAAATATTGTACACATACACGCATCAAGCTTCACATCTTCATAAAGAAACAACAGATAAATCTATGAATTTAAGTTATACTAATACTTGTAAAAAGATTATGACAAATTATTGCAAATATTTAATATTTATTCATTTAACATGTATAAAATAAAATTTGAATAATTATTAAATTTTAAGACATTCACATTGTCTAAACAATCTTAAATAATTTATTCAGTTTTGCATTAAGTTCATATATATATAAATTCTAATCTATAAAATTTCACACAAAACTTTTTGTATATATTCCTTCAAAATTCTAATAATTTATTTGCTTGAATAATAAAGAATTTACTCCTCTAATTATTAATAATAAATAAACCCCCATAAAAATTTATATTATTGTCAAAATAAAATATAAAGTATAATGCAAACTTAATCTATTTAAATCATAAAAGTAGGCTTTGAGCGTTCCATCATCAGATTTTCAATGAAATGGACGGTTGAAGAGTTGTGGGGTGGAGTGATTTGAAACCTGTGCATTAAAGTATGAAGATTGGCTATCTTAATATAAAGCTGAGCATTGATTGTATATATGTGTGGAGATGATAATCTGGACCAACTGATGAGTGCTGGTTTAGCACGAAATACATATATTAGTGATTATTTATCTTTTCGACATGTGTGATCAAGTTTATCAGCAATATGAGACAGCATGTATAGTTGAGAGTCGTGTTAAAGTCTGAGTTCAAACCTCCTATATATTAAATAATAATAATAATTATAAATCACTTTAGAATGCATAAATAATAATAAATAACTCAAATACTACATTTCCATACCTCAAACCAATTAAGTTTAAAACTGTTTATATATAAAGTTCATACAAATTATATCCTCAGAAATGATACATAAAAATTTAATTTCGATTTAAACAATCTCGCAACTGTTAATGGAAATATTCCTGAATTAACTACTTAAATGTTCTAATATTTCCTGGTTGTTGATTGTGAATCCTCTTTTATCTTAGTCAAAATATTAAAACTATATTTAAAACATTTACTCTGTCAATTGATCTGCACATCATTCATTAACATATCCATTAAGTTGCAACAGAGCATACAAAATCCTGGTATTCTAATTCATCTTGGAGACATTCAAATAAGATTTGCTTTCATACCTAAATATTTAACCTGACATTGAAATAAAATTCAACTTAAGATTTTAACTATAGCCATTTTTATTTTTACTTCCCAAATTGTAAACAATCTTTCTTAAGATTTTAAAACATCCAAATTGTCCAATTCCCAAGTGAAGTTTTCTAAATTATTTTGTTTTGGAAAATAATGATAGTGTGTATATCAAATTATGAAACTTTTACTCAATACTTTATAAAATTCAAATATTAACTAGCATTATTATATCTTTGTCAATAATTTAATTGTTCTAAACAATATTAAAAATTGGCTAATAATATATTTTAAATAACCATTAAAATATATTTTATAACATATAAATACATTCATATCGGCCTTTCAAGCCAATTGTGCAAACGCTTTGCGAGTGTTAAATAATAAATGAATACCCTCTGACCAATACAAGATATAGAATTTATGCAGGAATAAAAAGAATCCCTCTTATTCCTACAACTCAAATATTTATATATGAGCAAATCTGAAGTACTGGAAAAGAAGGTGTGATGATAGAACTGTCACACTCTGTTCCAGTACTTCAGATTTGCTCATATATAAATATTTGAGTCGTAGGAATAAGAGGGATTCTTTTTATTCCTGCATAAATTCTATATCTTGTATTGGTCAGAGGGTATTCATTTATTATTTAACACTCGCAAAGTGTTTGCACAATTGGCTTGAAAGGCCGATATGAATGTAATTACAATTATATACAGACGCTATAAAAATAAATGCTTATTTATATATATGATTAAGTTTCAGTTGGAATGACGTTTAGTAAATTCTAGAAAATTTCATCAGCGTCATTCATTCAGACATTGTATATAGTAATTTAAAGTGACCATTCTATCATCACATCTTCTGTTCCAGTACTTCAGATTTGCTCATATATAAATATTTGAGTCGTAGGAATAAGAGGGGTTCTTTTTATTCCTGCATAAATTCTACATCTTGTATTGGTCAGAGGATATTCATTTATTATTTAACACTCGGAAAGCATTTGCACAATTGGCTTGAAAGGCTGATATGAATATAATTACAATTATATACAGATGCTATAAAAATAAATGCTTATTTAACATATAAATAATAAAAAACAGGCAAAACTCTCTATATGTATTGCCATTCAGGGCAAGCCAGAGTAATCAATAAATGTCAGAAGGCTTTTGCATAAAATCCCCATCTAGTGCCTACTCATCCAATATCCCAGACTAGTTTCTGGATTGTGGCCTTCATCAGTGAGGAGCTTTGGATGCAATATGTATAGAGAGTTTTGCCTGTTTTAATAACAGTTATAAGCAAGCATAAGAAATGGTGGTTATGTGATATAAATAATAATAATTACACACACATGCATGCACATATCATTGTATATAATACATGATTACCTACTAGTGTTTTGAATCTATTGTTTTCTAAATATATGTTTCATTTTATTATGAACTCTACCCCTCTATTGTTTTACTTAATTTGTCTCCACAAAGTAAACACCTGTTCTGCATTATCCCATCTTTCTGTTTACTATTAAACAACAAATTATGATAATCAGGTGAAATGATTATATCATTTCAATGTATATTATCAGTAAATATTTTATTTCCATTTATAACAATGTAGATTTTAGGTATATAAATAACAAAGCATAAATTTAAAAAAATATTAAATCACACTTCAAGATTTTATATATTTTAAAATTTTAAGATTTAATTTGCTAGAAAAAATCTTTGGTTGCATTTTATTTAGAAGTACAATTTTTCAAGATGCAGGACATTTCAATATCACTTTATTGTTCTGTAAATTCGTGGTGCACTTATATTATTTCTTGAAAACTTTTACTTTCATCAGCACAGTCTTGATGGAAGTTGGCACAATTTCAAGTTCCCCAAATTCTTTTTCATTTATTTAATTAAATAAATACGCTTATATAATAAAATTACAAAAAAATCAAGTCATATGTCACATGACCTAATTTAAAAAGCTTGTGTTTACAAATGTTATATATAGAGATTGATAAAAACAAATCAGTAAGAAGAAATCAGGATAATGAATAAAATTGAGTGTGTTAGTGCTTTTATTAAAATAAATAATGGAAAATAGAAAGCACTATAAGATGTTACAATAAGTTTTTTTAAAATTATCCATTTAAAAAAATATTGTACCCTTACCATGATTTATTAATAGTTAATATGATAAAATGTTACTTCTGGAAATAATAGAACTTATAATTAAAGTCGTTTATAAGAAACCAATTCTGGAATCAAAAGAAACAGCAAATCATGTGGAAAATGACATTCACAAGAATGATACAGTGAAATTTCATTGTGTGCATATATTGTAACCCTCATATCTGAGTTTACAGGCATTGCTTTAATGTGAATATTTTTCATTATTATAATATATAGGGTATATGAGCACAGACTTACACATGACCCACCATTCTCCACACTATCTCATAACACTGATACACTTGAACACATATGTGTTGAAAAGATAAATAATCACCAATATACATATTTCATGCTAAACCAGCAATCATCAGTTGGTCCAAATTATCATCTCTACACATATATACTACAAGTGCTCAGATATATATTAAGATAGCCAATCCTCATACTTTAATGGACAGGCTTTAATCTACTCCACACTCCAATTCTTCAAACGTCCATCCAATTATGTCCTTACATGAGGATCAGATTGACCTTAGGTCAACATGGGTGTGACAAAGAATCTCGGCCTCAGGGTGGCATTTGAGCATTCCATCATCAGATTTTCAATTGGATGGATGGTTGAAGAGTTGGAGTGTGGAGTAGATTAAAGCCTGTCCATTGATGTATGAGGATTGGCTATCTTAATATATATCTGGGCACTTATGGCATATATGTGTAGAGATGGTAATCTGGACCAACTGATGATTGCTGGTTTAGCATGAAATACATATATTGGTGATTATTTATCTTTTTGACATATATGTGTTCAAGTGTATCAGTGTTATGAGATAGTGTGGAGAGTGGTGGGTCAGGTGAAAGTCTGTGCTCATAAACCCTATACATTACATATATAGACACAGGTATATAATAAGCATGTGTGTTTCAGTTATTATTATATAAAAATCATGAATAAATAAATTTTAAAGTGATTTTAAAATGTTAAAAAAAAACAAGTGTAAAGATAAAATGTGTTATTACTTTATTGTTTTAAAAATAATATTACAATTTTAAATAAAAGAAACATTGTTATAGAAACCAATCGCAAACAACCGGTGCAAAAATAAAAATTAAAACATTACTAAACCAACAAATACTTTCTAAACTTGTCTGCTTTCCAAGAAACCATGGGAAGAATTGTAACAGGCTTCATTGACATATCTTATACTAGAGAAAAGGCAAACAAATTTTGGAAAGATTTTTAAGTTTATATCATACATTGTATGGAGTAGAGAATCCTCCAGGATGCTTTCCTTGATCTTTCCAGGATTGTATTCAAGTATGGAGCCCATCTGTTTATCCTTATTGAATGCTAAAGAAATATTTGACATTGCTATAAAGGGAAAACTAGTCATCTAAAGTGATTATCCCATAGTAATATGCTTCTATAAAATCAATCTGTAAATCTTCCTATTTTAAATGCTCAGAAGAAAATTGCAATGGAAATTCTCTAAGAAAAAATGCATCAGAAAGAACCAAAAAAGAGCTAAAATATTATATTGCCATTAGAGATTAAAATTTAATGATTATGGTCATGTTCCCTCATTTAAAGATACAAAACATATATCCGAGCTCACAAAGATGTTAAAGTAAATCAACTGAAATTTCTATAGCTATCCTCAAAGAGATTGTAACTTACAAAGATTTTTTCCCTTTCACACATGATCATCATATAATTTTCATAATTGTAAATATGTAAATATATACTTTATTATCAAATAATTCTATTCTTTAATTAATGTTATTTGTTATTAATAATTTTATTGTTTGTTCTTTTTCATCCAAACCAACTTGATTATTTATTTTGTTAATGTAATAAATTATTATGTGGAGTGGGTTAACAATCAGAAAATATAGTTGATAGTGTATGGAAACTTGTTTTTATGCATATTCAATTTGATTGTTTCTTGTGACTAGTATCCACTTGTCAATTAAAAATAGTTTAAATATTGTTACTCTACTATGTACATGGTCACCCTTTAGTTATCTTTAAAATTTCCCTAGACAAAAAATAATTTGCAAATATTGTTTTTTTTTTAATTTTACTGTTAACTGGATTTATTACTAATTGTATTATAAAAGATGCCTATCGTTACTATATATATATATATATATATATAATATATATATATACATATATATATATATATATATATATATATATATATATATATATATATATATATATACATAAAATTTAATATTTAGTAATAAAGAATGAGGCTGTGTTTACATATGATTTTGATATATTTTCCCCCTGAAATAAATATTAATATATGTAAATGATCATTTTAGGAATTTGCAAGGCAATCTCATAATGAAATTAACAATGTTTAAGAAAGTTGATTTTTCCATTGTTTATATATAATATATATAATAAGAGTACCAAACTCTCCATATAATAGTGCTATCAAGTGCAAGCCTTAGTAATCAATGGATGCAGGAAGATTTGTGCATAAAATCCCTATATAGTGCCTACTCATCCAATATTCCCAGACTAGTTTCTAGTTTGTGGCTTTTATCAGTGAGAATCCTTGAATTTGAGATCATTGCACTAGATTTTAGGACTACTGTATGAAGAGTTTGGTACTTTTATTAACAGCATGTGTAAGCATATGAAATGGTGATTATGTGATGTTTGATGGTTTTATTAGATAGATAGATAGATAGATAGATAGATAGATAGATAGATAGATAGATAGATAGATAGATAGATAGATAGATAGATAGATAGATAGATAGATAGATAGATAGATAGATAGATAGATAGATAGATAGATAGATAGATAGATAGATAGATAGATAGATAGATAGATAGATAGATAGATAGATAGATAGATAGATAGATAGATAGATAGATAGATAGATAGATAGATAGATAGATAGATAGATAGATAGATAGATAGATAGATAGATAGATAGATAGATAGATAGATAGATAGATAGATAGATAGATAGATAGATAGATAGACAGACAGACAGACAGACAGACATATAGATAGATAGATAGACAGACAGACAGACAGACAGACAGATAGACAGATAGACAGATAGATAGATAGATAGATAGATAGATAGATAGATAGATAGATAGATAGATAGATAGATAGATAGATAGATAGATAGATAGATAGATAGATAGATAGATAGATAGATAGATAGATAGATAGATAGATAGATAGATAGATAGATAGATAGATAGATAGATAGATAGATAGAATTAAGAATTATTTACATGCATGTAAAGACATATTTATTCAGGAACTTGCAGGTTTTTGAAAACAAATTATCTTAACTCCCATTATAGTGATTATAGTGAATGCATGATGATATGCAACCGATCCAGGATTATTGTCAATGTGAATATTCATATGGAAATAACATATGCGGCGATAAAATCCAATGGAGTAAGGTATTATATTTTTGTTTTGTTTAAAACCTTAATGAGAGATAAAATGGTTTTCTTTTAAGTAAAAACATTATTCTTCCAATTACTTATATAGTTTTAAGTTACTGACAGATCTTTTGGAAAATTGATTAATTAATAAATAGGCGATAGGGCTTTGTATATATTAAAATATACTATTTAGTCAAATATCACATTTTCTAGTAATTAATCAAATCAAATCATTTGTCCTGATTTGTATTGTTAAAATAAATTAGTTCTTAACTATGGAAAACTAATCAGAAATAATAGAAATAAAAGTTGATTAAACAAGAAGACAATTTTTTTTTATTAACTAGATTTTAGAAAACAGATTTATCTATCTATAAAACAGCATTTATTTTTTTTACAGCAAATACTTTTAAATTGAATATATAAATTTATTTATATATTTATAATAATCTGAATTTTATTAAAAATTAAGTGACTGTTTAAAAAAAATCATTTATTTTGTGAACAGATTTTATGCATTTTCTGTAGAAAAATTAATATTGAGTTATTTCAAAGTTTTCTTCTTATGTTTGGTAAGAAATATGTTTGACAGATACTGTTTATTCCTTTCAATTAAGGTATATTCTGAGATAAATAAATTTGAATTTTTTTTAATCTTTTAGATTATCCAATGTGATGTTGCAAAGAAATAGATAAACTGAAATTTCTGTAGTACATACATTAATGAAAAATTTAAACCGTTAAAAAATCATTTAAAATCTTATTATTTTGTGAATATATATAGAAAAACAATTAGATGAAAGAACAAAAAAACCATAATCATGCAATTAATAGAGGAGATGAAAAATCTGCGTTATATATTCATTGTTTAAAATAGGCCAGAAATAGATTGTGTAAAAATATAGAATCTTTATATTAAAGAACCTAATACAAAAAAGATAAGATTATATGAAACCAGATATATTAATTACCACAAAAATAATTGTATAAATGTATATAAAATATTAAATAATTTAACTAATAATTGGCTAATGATAAATGAATGGAAAATGTTTTTTTTCTCTTTATTCTACATATTGTATTATTGCTATAATAGGTTCTACTTAATTTTATATAAAAGATGTAGATATATGCAAGGTAGATTATAATTATAAAATAGTTCCATCACATTGAAAAGGGCAAAAATTACTATTTTTCAAAGAGAGCTTTTCTGTATGTATTTTGTTATTATATATATATTGCAATTGTAGAAACTTCTGTTTTTTCATTTTTTATTACTATATAATTTTTTGTAAAACTTGTTATGTTTTCCATTTTTTCATAATAATTCTATCTTTTCTTTTTATTGCTGAAATGACTTTTAATATCAAGATATTGATTTATATTAATAGGACTTTTTTTTACTTTTTTTTTGTTTCTTTTCGTGATTCATATTTGTATTTTCTAATACCATTATTAACTTTTACTTTTTATCATTTTACAAAATTTTATTATGATGATGTCAATCTCATTTTTTTAGTATTTACAGAAACAAAATGTGAACATTTAAAATTTATTTCAGTAGTAAACAAAAATATCTATCAAATGAAGTCAAATTTATTATTTTCAGATAAATAATAATCATTTAATCATATATTTTATGTTGATTTGTGAGACAAAGAAAAACATCAGAAAACACTGCATGTCAGAAAGGTTAAGATTCTTTTTTTTTAATAAACCATTTTTAAATACTTTTTCCCCTTTCTTCATATGTTGTTTTCTTGGAGTTAAAATGTATTGATTAATTGCTGCTTTTTAGCATCTGCTACCTGTTTAGTAGTTCTTAGTAGATATCGGTTAGTCAAAATTTACTAATATTTTTAAATGATTTTACATAATAATTTTAATTCATTGGAGTGATTTTAAAGACTTGGAATATCTATTGTTAATACTGTTTTTCTTAATAGTTTTCATTCTTGTAATTTTATATTAACATGTATCTTACATCTCATTACTAGATTAATGCCATCTGTGTTGTACCTCTTACAATAACATAATCTTTGAAATACACCTGTTCTGTTAATCAAATATAATCTAATTTGTTATAGATCATTTAGATGCTTTCCTGTCTATTTCCACCTTCTATTTTTTTTATTAAGAAAGAAATTAAACATGCAGTTTTTCTTTCCTGCAAATTCCACAAGTTTTACCTTCTCATTTTTGTCTCCATAATAAAAAAAATGTATCCAAAGAATTTTCATTCTTGAAACATTTAACAATTGCAACATTTTTTGGTGTGATTAAAAAACATTTATTATATTTTTATAAAAGTTCTCTTCTTCATCATTACAATGAAAACTTAAATTTGAATTATCTGCATAGTCCACTTCTCTTAATTTGAATATCTATAATTTGAATATTTAAATATATTGTGACATGCGCATTCATCACATATTATTCATCAATAGTCTCAAATCATAAATGAAGAAAACAATTAGAAATCATTTATGTTTATATAATGTTAAATAAAATTCATATTTTATAGTTAAACAAATTCAGAATGAATGCTGGAGTGAATGCATGATTTATTTAAATTAAAATAAAATGTTAACTGTATCCTGTTGAATAATAATAAAGTTTGTAATAATTATGAAAAAGAAATTTACAATTTATGAGATTTAAAAGAATGTGTTGTTGCCAAGTAACAGAAAAACACATACCCAAAAAAAGAAAAACTTTATTTCCAAAAGACTTTTTTTTTAATTTTACTTGTTTTACTTTAATACTTTGTGGATGTAAGATATAATGCATAATTCACTTCGAAAAGAAATTATGAAGGAGTGGGTAAGAATCCTTCGCACTTAATATCTATAAGAATAAATGAAGTGGATAAAACAGTAAAAGAATAATCTTTACTGTTTGCCTGATTTTTGAATCCTGCTAGACAAAATATCATAACCAGAGTACTGCCAGATAACATGAAAATTCTAAGAATCAAGGAAGCTATAATGAGTGATGTTTTTGCTGCAATTAGAATGGGACTGTTCCTGCTTTATGCCATGTGGTTAACTAGAAATTATTTTGTTTTTAAGCAAGAAAGTAAGGAATCATGGAAGATATGTAAAAAATTTATTCGAAGGACTATGTTCAGGAATCTTTTGTTAATGCTGGAAAAGGTCTTCAGGGACACTTGGGGGCAACTTAGGCCACTGAATGAAGAGCCTATCCTCAGGCATACTAATTAAATATTAATTCAAGGTTAAAAAATAAATGGTCCAGTTAGATAGAGAATAACAAAGGATTGCTGCCAATCAAAATATGGACTGCATAATGATCACTGGCTAAGTCACTAAACGAAGAGCCAGTTATTCTGATATAAAACTAAGTCTAAGTTTGAATGATAAGCTTCTCACTCTGATCATGAAATTAATTTATCATAATAATTATAACTAATATATCAAATGGATATATTTTCTAATTTGACAAATTATTTACTAATGATTGTTGTAATAAGTGTAACAAATTTAATCAAATGTATACCAAAAAGATTTATATTCTAATTGTATGTGTATTTTCCTTAATAATAATAAAAAAAAAGAATAATCAGTTTTTAACATGTAGCATACTATGCTAAACCATTCAAAGCAGTTGAATATTTGGATAATGATATAAATGGTAATATTTAATAAAAAGAAATAGCTGAATACCATCTAAGGATAATGCCCATGGACATATATATCATCTATTATGGAAAATATTACAGAAAATCTAACAGTTATTAAACAGTCTTTATGATGTTGAGCAGATTAATAAATGTGAGTATAAATAAATGATTTCAGAAAATTCCTCAATAAATTAACTTTTACTTTATTTTCAATATTTAAAAAATAATAATAATAATAATTCTTTAATAGATATAGAATAAAAATTCATATAACATTACAATACTAACCAAGAAACTAAATTTTACTAAAATTCTTCCACAACCATGGTTTCATCTACTAACACATAGATAAAACCATGGTTGTAGAGGTTTAGTATTTTTTTTGGCTAGCATTGTAATGTACACCAACAAATAGATAAAACCATGGTTACAGAAGAATTTTAGTAAAGTTTAGGGTTTGTTTTTTTTTACTAATATTTGATGTTATATGAATTTTTATTTTATTTATAAGTACTAGTATAGCATTAGGCAGCATTTAATATTTAATTAGTATATTTTAATGGGATGCGGTCAGTAGGAAACTGGAGGAGGTCATACCTGGGGTGATGAAAATTCATCATCACTCCCAAGTAAAATTAAATTAAAATTTTTCAAAAGTATAATATTATTAAAGTAAGGTTTTATCACAAAAAATAGATAAGAATTTTATATATTCAAAAAAGCATGAGATCATAAAATCTCTAAGAGCAGATTAGTTAACTCCTTAAAGTAACTATAATCATAATTAATCATATACCAAACAGCATTATCAAAAAGTAAGTAAGAGTTATACTCAAAACACCAACCATTCTTCATCATGAATGGTTCATCAAATGAAATCAATATAGTAAATCAACAGTCAATCTTGTGACTGGATTTGAGCAATAAAAAATATAAATCAACAGTCAATCTGGTGACTGGATTGGAAATGGATCTTTTGGAGACCAGGCTAACTCTTGAGCTATTGCCAGCTTGGACAATTATTTAAACATATTAATTTGGATGCACCATTTAAGTGCTCATCCATCAGAATACATAATAATAAAAAAATCAGAAAAACAATGATGCTGGGACATTAAAACATGCTGATAATCTTCATTGTTCTGGCCACTTAGTACCATTAATGTAATGGCCATCTATAAACATAATTTCTAATAGACTAAACTAAATAAAGTGTAGTGCATGGGCTTTAAAGAATATTCTCTTTTGCACCAACCAGGATAATGATTGATCATCTCCGAGTGCCCCAAAGCACTAATATACAACCCCATTCATATATTAGACCATTATACACAAATCCAGCTCAGTAGAACACAAACTCATTACTGTTATGTGACCAAGAAGATGATGGGAAAATGTTCTAAAAATATTTAGAACCACTGGAATAATTTTTAACAACTGAATAAATTTATTAGATAACAATTAATAAAAAAAAATGAAATTAAGGTCTCTAAAAATAAGGCTGATTTTAATTACTATATAAATTTCAAATTTTCACATTGCAATTTACATATATGTGATTAATATACAAAATTCAAGTTACTATATGATGGTTTATATATATATATGTGTGTGTGTGTGTGTGTGTCTGTGTGTGTGTGTGTGTGCACCAACATATACCTTATAATATACAATTAATATATTTCAATTGCTATTCAATAATGACAAAAAATGATTAAATTATATATATATGTCCTATTTTAATTTGTTACAATAATAATATTATATTTTTCTAATTAATTCCATTTGGAAAACATACAGAAAATTTCACACATATATGTGTGTAAAACAAAATATAAATATAATTTAAAATCAGTTATCAAATTCTATTATAGGTTGCTTTTTTCTTTTCAAACTAAATAAAGTCAATTTTTGTTTGATAGGTACTTGCTGATTAATTAATTATCAAGGTCTCTAAATATAAAATGTCTCTTTTTTTTTTAATAAATGAAAAATAAAATCGCTTTATATATCTATCACTTCAGACCAAAAAAATCATTAAAAATTTCATTATTATATATAACGCTATTAGATTTCATTTAGCTAATTATAATAGCTTTAAATTAAATATTATCAATTTAAAAATGTCTTTTAAATGAATTACTTTAAAATAACTCATCAGCTATATATACGATTATCTGTGCTTCTCTGCATATCGCTGAAATAGTATACATATAATTAATTCTTTATCCACTGATGGTTTCTCTTGGTCAAGCTAGCTTTTTGGTTTTCATCAAGAGGAATATAGTTCAGATAATTTGGTTTGCAATGAATTCCCTTCTGTCCAGAATTGTTCCAGGCAAGCAGCTGTCTTCTTAGAACACATTTAATAGGTTAATTGATCCAATTTTAAAATTGACTCAGTCTTCAAGTGAATCAAAACTTCAGTATATAGAACTAGTAGACTGCTCGCTGCTGGATCCACTGGGTTGACATCACCTACATCTTCATGGGTCTATTTTTCTTTCAACTCTCTGCTACAGACAACAACAAACTGCAGCTATCTATTTTGGTCAGTTAATTGCTGCCACTTGCTATAAAAATTTTACTAACCAAACCGTTCTGACCCGCTCTTACAAAATATAATCCAGACTTTGCAGCTGACCAATTGACCACTGCTTCACAAAGAAATTAAAACAACTTTGCAGCTGGCCAATTTGGTCAACTACTTGCTGCCAGCTTTTACAAAAACTAAAAGCAGACTGAAATAATCTTTTTATAGGACCCTTTTATAGACTTGGATTGAGGTGACAACAATACTAATTTAAAAACTGTTTTTTTTTCTTATCTCTTCAAAAAGATCACTAATTCTTTCAAATCCCTTTTAATTAAAAGTTACTTTTAAAAGTAACTTTGCAATTTTACCAAAGATGTGATCTATATATTTTTATTTTGAGAGTAAAATGCATGCAAACATTAATTTAAAAATATATTTTATACAAATTTTAATTAGAAGATTTCAAAAATAAACTCTGCTTGTTTTTAAATTTCAAAATAATAATAATAATAATAATAATAATAATAATAATAATAATAATAATAATAATAATAATAATAATAATAATAATAATAATAATAATAATAATAATAATAATTTATTTATTTAGATTTTTTTTAAATATTTATTTCATAATAAAATTATGTTTAAAATTCAGAGTTATTTAACCCTTTATTATTCCAGGATAGTGTAGAAAAATATCTACAAATTTATGTCTGTGTTTATTTCTACATTTCCTTTACTTTATATATATATATATGCACATGTGCAACTATGTTAATGTGGCCATGTAACCCAGATGGTTACAATATATATATATATATATTGTAACCAAAACATCTCGAGCCGGCCACGTTGCGCGCCAAAAGCTGTAACCAAAATATCTTCTCGAGCCGGCCACGTTGATGGCTCACAAAGGTGGTAACCAACCTTCCATCACCCCTCCAACTACCCATCATCATGCCGTACTTGTTGCGGCACTATAAATTGTAACCGTAAATTGTGTAATCTCAACTATGTAACGTAAGTGCACTAGGAATTACAACCTTGGTCACTGATCAACTCTCATTGCACATTATCAGCTATTAAGAGCTGTATCCAAAAGCATATCATACTATTTATTTTATGCACAAAAGACCACAATCAACATCTGGGGCAACTTACTACAGACAAAATTAATGAATTAACCTAACTTTTTATAATTTATTTGATCGCAGCCAGGGTATACCGCAAAGACCTATCATAGTATTATTATAAAACATATTAAACAAATTATAAGTGCAATTTTATCACCCCTAAACCTCAATTTGCGATTTTTATGGTATGCGACCCTATGGCCGACCATGTACAAGATAGCGCAATTTGTGGAACCACATAATATTATGAAATTTTAAATCATCTATATGATTTCTAAGACAGATGCTAGTCCAGGTAAAGCTTTGCAATTAATAAACATGAATAATTGGGTTCTTTTATAATTTAATATATCATAGAGACTCTTATTGTATTGACGAATGAAAATTTAAAAATGTTAGGTAAATATTTAATCATATCATTATTGAATAAATCTGTTCACAAGTTTAATAATTAATTTGTATTTTATACTAGAATCAACTACGCAAAGCCACAATGATGGAAAAGATAAATGGGATTTTATTGTACCTTACCAATCATATACTACCAAAGACGAAAAGCATCTTAATGTTTTCTCAAAATATTAATAAATTCTTATATCATGTAGACAATAATATGTAATTCAATGTATGCTCTATAATGTATGCTCTATCCAAAGTTTATGATTTCTGATGTTATGAATGACTCATAGCAACGGCACAGTAAGTTTAATTATAAATCAACTTTTATTTACAAACTTTATGAACAATAAATAGTTAATTTCAATATTTTAAATAAAACATAAATAAACAAATAAAATAATTAAATGATGGTTCAATAGACTTTCTTCAATACATCTCACAGGTACAGTATTTAAAAACCTAATCATACCTTATTTCAATCTAATATAATGAATATTGAGACAATTATTAAATTCAGCATTAACTTATGAAATATTGAACGTCATTTCCAGATTCAATAACTTCCTACTGTAAACTTATAATAATATAATAAATAATATGATGTTTGTATGTTTTAGCTATAATGTAATCATTAATTAAAATGAAAATATAAACTTACACTCCGGTAGGTAATAATCAACCAACAGTTAATTATCATGAAGTACTTGAATAGAATGTCCTGTTGCCATTTATCAATCTAACCGATAAATTATGCTTACAAATGAAGAAGATGATTTGGCAGATTAACTAAAATACTTTGCCCAACTTATATCTGTGAAGCAAACATATTCCTGTGGATGTATTCATCTACACGTAGGAATTAAATAATACTAACGTTTTGCGTATTTAAACACTATCATAAAGTCATACGTATAATCACACAATTCCGCGGATTAACCACCAGCGCAGGAATGTGTGTAAAATACAAAATGGCAATTAAAATAATCTGCTGGATTAACCACCAGCACAGATTAAAGCCTTTAACATACTAAAACAACATTATAATCTACTTCACATTAAAGTGCAAATCATCCCCCTCAATTCTTCTGATTATTCAGAATACGCTGACACTTTAGCAAATGTGGGTTCTTGCTTAGTAAAATATTACAATAATCAGGACAACTAATGTACTACTTATCTTGCTTAAAATAAACATGTATAATATAATGTAAATAATATTGGCATGGGAATATAAATCTGGAAAGACTCACAAAATATCTCATAAAGATTGGTATATCTCATGAATTCATTAAGTACTGTTTAAGCTTTCTCCATAGCGCTATTCTTTTGAATAAATATTTTATTCAACCTTTATTAATTTAAATCTAACAAATATAACTTATGAACTTCATATGCGAGTTCATATAACGATAAAATTAAATAAATGTATTATTCATTAACATATAACATTTAACGGTGTGTGTGTGATAAAACTAAATGTAAAGCATTTTATAGTTCAAATACATGAATTTTAGCAGATGTGTGTATCATAAATTGGATTGTATAGCATTTTATAATTCCTAATATGATCCGTGGAATCCATGTACAATGTGTAGAATAATAATTATATGAGGTAATAGTTATAACTGTAGTTAAATTCCATACATGCAATTATATCCATTTGATTAGTTATTAAAGCAATATTAGATTAACGATTTGCGTGGCTCTCCAAACATGAAACAATTTTAAAACAGGATACACAGAATTTAAATGAAAATGTTTTTCATAAAGTTATTAATCCCTGCATCTCTCTATCAAAAGTGTTCCAAGTTTATCCTATCCATGCAAGTATTTATTTATCCATTGCGTTAATCCAGGAATAACCAATTACAGCAATTAATTTATTCATTTTAAATAGACGATACAATTATAAAAAAACTTTGATTAATTATTTGAAAAATGTTTATGATCCAAGTGTTAAACAAATTAACTAGCAATTATTACTGGCATTATAAAGTTAATTATCAATCAATAATATATTTTATTAGAATTAAAAAACGGAAATATTAAAAGATTTTGATAGCTTTAACGCTTTACTTTAATCTAAACTTTTTTCTTTTAAAAGAACAAATTTTCATTTTCATAAGACTTCTAAAATTAAAACACTGATTTAATTTTTCCAAATTATAGAATAATAAACATTTTAAAACATACCAAATTCTTGTATTTAATTCTTTCAAACTGGGAAGCTCCGACATTTCAAAAATGCGATATTGGAAAACGCTACGGTGATTAGATTCAGTTGGCCGACCGACTTGAAAAGATCTTTAAGTTTTAGTGATCCATCTTAATTAGATACCACTAAGTTATTTTATGTTTATAACAAATTTTGTGGTAATTTATTCACTTATTAATGGCTTCAAAATAAGCTCAGCAAATTTACACCATTTGCCTTTACCGTTTCTGTTCTTCTTCCCACCAAAAGACAAACTAACAGACGATATTCTCTAGAAATTCGCGCTCTTTTCTTTTATTACATTGAGACGCATACGTCATTAGTGTATTTATTTTTAATAATTTATTTTAATTGAACAAATGGTTTTACTTTAATTCAATAGAAATAATAATTTAAGATTACTTTAAATAAATGAAAATAAAATATTATTTTTAATAATATTTTACCAAATTTTTATGTGTTGTCAAATTTTTTAAAAGTTAAACGTTTTGATATAAGTTAGTATATGGAATGAAGCAAACTTAAATTTATATTAAAATAATATAAGAAAGTAATCTGTTCAAGTGCGAATCAAGCAAACCAAATCACCAAGAGAAGAAAGAGAAATTTTTATATAAGTTACATCAATTAATATATTTTCTACTAAAATATATGGTTACAATATATAATTCTTTTTTTAAAAATCTAGAGTAATAATGCAAGGAGAATTTGAATTGATTAGCATAAATGATTCTAGAATAGAGACATATAGTACATATTATTATTGTAAATGCAAAGATATATATATATAATTTTGAAATATCAAGCAGAGATATCTTGATGTTGCAAGAAATTACTTTAGAATTAAAAAGAAAATGCATAATCAATAAAAATATAAAATGACATCTTGACATGTTTGGGGAAATTGTATACTAAAAAAATTGAAAATGAAAGAAGTCAATCAAAATGACATTATAAGTATGAAAATGAAGTAAGTAATTAAATACATAAAAAAGAAAAAAACTGAAAATATTTCAAGAAGTGATGAAATTATTGTAAATGGTTTTTAAAAAGCAGATAAAGAAATCGATTATTTCAGGACTAAAACGATGTGAAATTAATTACCGCTATCAAAGGCCAAAATAAACTTTAGATTCTATGATACAAATAAAGATAATTTTGTTTACATTATTATCATTGAACAGTTTTAATGTGAAATTAGCCAATATATTTATATGCTAATAAACATCACATGACCACCAATACGTAAAGTGAGTTTTGCCTGTTTTTAACAATATATTTATGTTAGATTAGTGCTGTAATAGAAACTGCATTAGATGTTTTGAAAAAAAAACTATTCTGTTTTAAAACTGAAAATAATTTTTCTTGTGCAAAACTGAAATTCGAAAAATTGTATAAAATTAAGTATTATAACCTGATTTTGTTTCAATTCACTTTAGTTTATTATAGTATAAAATCTATAATCACTTTAAATTAAAATAAATATAATTTAATTTCCAAGATTGTAGTTTGATCCATGTTAGGACATGACTACTATTTTCAATAGCTTATTCTAAAACAAAAAAAGGTTTAATAAAATTTGCATACACTAATTTATGACAGTCCTAGTAGAAATCTATAATATTAACATACCTTAAATGTTTGGTCATAAAATTTTTCATTGTATTTAAAAAATAGCCTCTTTAATTCTTTTATTTCTCATATTATTTTCAGCATACAAAAAAAAATTAAAGTCAATAAAATTCAACCAATTCCATGCAGCAACAAACACAATTTCCAGATCGTTACAAGTTAAATAAATTCCATGAATACTCAACAAACATAGTTTCCATATGGGTGTTTAATTCAGTAGCTGCACAAATCTTTTTATATAATAACTCATGTTTATGTATTTGTTAAAATAATCCTCAATTTTTTAACATTATACATCCACATCTGTGCTTGCACATAATTTATAGATAGCATTACGTTGATCAACTTTCTACAAAAAGACCAGTATTTAGTAAACACTAAAGTTCACATTAAATGTTCAGCGTAATCTGATATTTATTATATTTCCTCACATTTATTTAAAATATACCTCTATTTAATTCAATATTCAATCGAATATATAAAAAATAAATAATATTTTACGTTTTAATGATTTTGCAATTGTTTTAGAATAAATTATATTATTATCTCTGTAAATGTTAAAATATAAATATGTAAGGTTTACTACTATATCCTCGTTAATGAAAGTCTATATTAATCTTTGAATTTTACTAATCAAATTTCACGTCATTATCTTCATGTATGTATTCAGTGTTTATGACAAAAACCTTACTAAAACTCTTAAAAGTTTTTGTTTTGAATAACAACTGTACACCTTGCCAAAAATAATAAATATTAATAAATGGAAATCAGATGTTCCGGATAAATCAAGCTCAGATGATGATATAAATTCTGGATTTATAGCACAACTACCTACATTAGAACCAGATTTATAAGAATCACAATGAAAACACAGAGTGTCATGGGAAAAAAGAAAAGGAAAACCTCTGAGCACTCTGATACTTATTCAGCACCAGTGGAAGATGATCCCTATTTGGAATTACCAGATTCTATGGAAAATGAAGACCTTTCAGTACTCATGGAATCAAATCAACTTCAACTCTCATTGGAATAAGCATCAGATCAAGAAACCAATTATAGTCATTTACTTCCAAATTCTCCCTGAGACCATGGGCCAGCTGGGGGGGCAGGGATACTATATTATGAACTATAAAATTGCAGGGATTAATGTTCGTGGCCTCAACTCATTGGCCCATGCTCACGCAATTAGAAATTGGATAAGCATTAACTCTCCCCACATCCTTCTAATGGGAGAAACCAAATTCCATAATAACACTGATACTAAAATAGAAACATTAATTGTCACCATGGGCTTCACTAAATTTTCAGTTGGACATTCAGCAGCTGGAGGGGTTGGAGTATTAATTAACAAAAAATTTCCTCCAAACAAATTGTGTATACTCTATTTGGATAACAACTTAATCTTATTAGAAATAGACTATTGGGGCTACAGCATAAATCTAGCTTATATATACACTTCAAACAATTCTACTATCTATTACAAAATCATTCATACTTTAAATACTATCCTTAGCAACAAATCAGGCTCTTTACTTATATTGGGAGATTTTAACACCACAAATGGTCGCTTTAACTTAAAATTTCTTCTACTGATAAACAGAAACTTGATGTGTGGGGAAGGATTCCTTCCTCCCAGATCCTACTCCTTTTACACCAAATCCCACCAAACCCTAATAGACCTATTATATTATTCACCTGATTTACACTTTTATCTAAATGCAAAACTTTTGCCAGTTTCGTTTTCGAACCATATGGCCCTTGTAGCTACTCTTGAAACCATGGCTGGTCTCCCAACCCCAAAGGCTCTTCATAAAACCATATGGATGGTAACAAAATCAAACATGACAGAGGCCATAGTGTCCGAATCTTATATATATTTTCAAAAAATCAACATCCTTTCAAGACCAGCTAAAGAAGTCTGGTTTTCATTTGTAGGCATCCTACAGACAATATTAAAACACCACACCATGAATGCCAAAGTCCCTAATGGCCTCTTCAGAGATCTTCTACATATAGAGAATCAGCTTCATATGCTCCAAGTCAACCTATCAAAACACAAGATATATATAGTCTTAAAAACCTATACTGATCAAGACAAAAATCCCTGGTGGAATACCTATCCATTAGGAGAGCCAAATGCTATTTATCTCAACAACATCACTGGACAAAAGGCTACTTGAGATGGGCACTTGGAGGGAAAAATAACAAAACCACTCCCACCTCCATCATTGCAGATGGAAAAACCTTGCTGGGAACACCTATGATGAACACAATAAAAGAACACTTCCGGCAAAGAATGCAAACTGCAATCTTCAATGGCACACAATCCTGGTCTGAAGTTGATCCACAGGCACCACATGGGATCACAGAAAACCTACTCCAACAGAGAATATCTTCCCTTCCAGATGGTGTACATCCTGGATTACATGGGATTCCCAGATTCCTAATCCTACACTTCAATCAATTTGCAATTCCCACAATGAAGAAGATAGTGGATTACCTAGCAACTGGTAATAGAGTGATACCTAACCTTTACCCAGTGGCACTGGTTCCATTTATAAAAAAAATCAGGTTATGGATCTCTCAAACATCAGACCTATTTCCATGACACCCCTTCTAATTAAAATTGTAGAGTCCATGATCAAAGACCTCATCCAACCATATGTCTTAAAGCACATATCTAACAACCAATACACCAAGAAGGGATCATCTACTGCACATGCAATGGGCAACATAATCTCCATCATTGATTATGTCAGAATCCACTGGAAGTCAAGGCCGATAGCTATTCAACTGGACATTGCTGCAGCCTTTGACTCGGTACATATAGATATACTCTTAATTATTTTAGCTGAGTATGATGTTCCTGCAGCTGCTGTCCAGATCATAAGCAATTTACTATACAACAGGGAAATTTTTATCACTATGGATGGTAACATCACCTCCGGATTTAAACCGACACAAGCTCTCCCTCAGGGTTCTCCCCTCAGTGCCCTATGCTTCATCGCATATATAAATGCTCTCCTAGTAGATTTGGAAAAAAATCTACCAGGTCTCTTTATACCCAATTTAAACAGGGAATTCAACACATTTGCCTACATGGATGATGTAATGATCATCCTACCATCAAAAAAACATATTCCTTTGCTACAAATAATATTAAGCCGCTTTACTGAGAAATACAGGCTGCAATTCAACCCCAGCAAGTCTGCCTCCTGGAAAATTGTTTCAAGAAGGAAAATCAACACCCTCTTCTCTGCCAAGCCACAGAGATATCTTGGGTTTTCCATCTTCAAATCTACCACAGCAATGACCAAAGAGATTCAGGATAACATCCTGGAAACAACAAACAAATTCATCACTTCCTTGTCACAAATCTACCTTTCCCTCCCTAGCAAGATAGTACTAATTAATATGAATGTGATGCCAAAAATATCATACTTTCTTTTGTTTATCAAATGCAACAAAAGCTTCATAAATAAAATAAATGGCTTGTGCTCAAGGCTTTTCTGGAGAGGTAAAATGGTCGCGATCAGCCTCAAAGACACTCAGTGACCAAGAAAACTAAATGGTCTTGCTCTCCACTCCATTCAGGCATTGATTTACCAAAAAACCCACAATGCCATACACAACTTGGTAGCATCATATGGTTTTAACACAATTCTCCAAAAAGCTTTGCTTCAAAAGGTAAGACCCACTGACCAACCCCCACCAGACAGACAAACATGGATCACTAGAAACACAAGTCTTATCAAGCAGCACTGCCCAATAACTGACTCCACATTCATTTTTAAAATATCATTATGGCAAGCATACACAATCCTCCATCCAATCTTACATCCTATAATCAACACATTTTATTACAATAATCAGAAACTGGTATCCAACTTTAAAATATGGAGTCTAGAGGCCAAATACCTAGACTTCCTCATTAAATACAACATTAACAGACTACCTACTAATAACTTCCTCTTTTAAAAATGAGGTCACAACATAGACCCTACTTGCAGCATTTGCATGAATGGCGATGAGACATCGGAACACCTCTTCTCACAATGTACGGGATTCAGAGTGATTCGAGAAATCATACTCTCCAACAGCAAGATAGATTTCCACTGATCTCATCTCTGAAGGATAGTATCAATACTAAAACCTATCCAATAATATGTCTCTCAATATTTTTGAACTATCCCCATATGGGTTACACATTGTAAACTAATCATGGAACACACACAACCTACTATAAAACAGGTTTTTTCCAAAACAATGATTAAAATCCAGAAGAGAGACCAACTCCTGGCATCGTCAAAAACATTTGAGGACACTTGGACATTATACAATATGCCAAACTAACAACAAGGCAAAAAAAGGGAGGGGGGCTAACAATCAGGTAACAAATATGTGAAAGATTTAATGTTCACACCATATTGCACAACATAGACTCATCAGAACCCAAATGGAAATAACAAGATAGTTAGAACAACAATGTAAACCTCAATTGTATGTTTACACATCACTGTATACAATAGAAATAATAAATTATTATTGAAACTAAACTAAGAGAGTAATAAAAATAGCATACTTGTAATTTATTTCTCTTAAATGGAAGCTTAACTCTCGATCCTGTAGCGATTTTTTTTAAGATAAGGAAATTCTAAATTCCGTAAAGAAAAAGCATTGATTTAATATTTCTAAGAAGATATATATATTTCTACACATACAGAGCATTGTTAAAAAATATGTTGTGAGAAACTCTAATTAAAACAAACATAAGAATCTATCATGTAAGAATTTGATGCCTGTGTTTATGAGTCTAACATTTTCACTGGGAGTTTTAGGAAAATCTAGGCTCCTACCCCACATTAAGTGTTAATCTTTAGATACATCACTGAAACAAAGTAGAAACTATTCTAGATAATTTACTCACAATCACTTTATCACTCCAAACTAATTAAACCAGCCAACGAGATATGTCTTTACAGAGTATTGGGAGTGTTTTTATGCCTACGCTTTTCATCATCAGTTTAACCTCTATTAAAACTAGACCATTGCACTTATTTGAGATTTTCAATATTTGATTTATAGACACCTATAGCTAGATATTTGCAGCCACATATTGATGTGAATATAACCAGGTGCCTTGGGAATATGTTGATTTTGATTTAATACTAATTTTAATATAGCTAGGTGCTTTGAGAATATACTGGTTTTGATTTAAATCTCACATTATTGCTGCATAAATTCTATATCTTGTATGGGTCAGAGGTTATTCATTTATTATTTAACACTCGCAAAAAGCGTTTGCACAATTTGGTTTAAAAAAGCCGATATGAATGTGATAACATACTTTTAATATATTTTATACATTTTTTTTTTTAATTTAGTGTTGATTATAATAATCACATTGAGATAGCAAAAAATGTGTCGTGGTTGTTTAGAAGGATCTTATATGAGCAAAAGGAAATTTACTAATAAAAATAGATGATTCTTTTAGATTATAAGATGTTCAGATATTGCTTAATATAAATTATGAGAATGTAGATTGATTTATCAATTGAAATTGAAAATTATATTAGTAGAATATTTAGTCCAGCATATTGTTGTTGTTTTTTAAAGAATAATAAAACATTAGCATCTGCAAAAAATAAACCTGTATTCCTAAAATTGGATAAAATACTTAAAATTAATTCATCTATTTTTGTAAATGGCCAGTAAAGCTATTAATAAAGAAAAGCTTTGGAAAATTTTGCTAAAATACTTTGATATTTGAAAATATAGAATTAATGTCTTTGCTGGAAGCTGCCTTATTTTTAATATACTTCAAAATCATATGTATTCAGGCTAGTAACATGAAGTAGAAAGTTAGTAATTTTGCTAATTAAAACATTTATTAATAAGATCAGATGTTTTTATGATATCAGTTTCACTGAAATTTTGATCATCAACCATTTTCCTTTTCTATATAAGCTGCCATTTAAATCACTAAAAATCACATGATCACCATTTCTTATGCTTGCTCATAACTGTTATTAAAACAGGCAAACCTCTCCATACAGTTGTACCACCCAGTGCAAGCCAGAATAATCAATGGATGCCAGAAGGCTTGTGCATAAAATCCCTATCTAGTGCCTACTCATTTAATATCCCCAGACTAGTTTCTAGTGTAACCCCCATCTCTTACACCAATCTTACATCATTTATGAGTAAATACCCAGGACACCAATTCTATCAATGATAGAATAAGTTAATACTCTGACTCCACTTACTATTGGGACTCTTTTTAATAATGTCCAACTATAGATTAGTTCAGTGGTGGGGTTACAGAATACTATGATATATAAAATGTAAATAAGATGAAGGAAAATATTATAAATCACTAAGAATAAAATATCTATTTTGTTTCATAATGAATAAGTGGTTGAAATTGATAAAGTTCCATCCATTCAAACTAATAAGTTATAGCTCAAGCTTAACCTCTCCCATCACCCAAATATATTTTTGAATAACCATGATAATACTTTAATAAGCCAGAAGAAATATGTAACACTAATCAATTTTTACTGTATAATAAGTTTAAATTAAATGATTAAATTAATATTTACTTGAAAATGCTAAGGGAATATCTCAGGATTTTGTTATATAATTTATTTGGAAATTCATATTATATTACATCTAACAATTACCACTAAAAGGTATCAACATTAAATTGAGTATTGTTTTGATGAAATAGCAATGAGATAACCAAAAAAAAAAAACAGGTACCTTTTTATTTCAACTCATTGTTCATATAATAATCGAGTACATAACTTCCATAAGTTCATCAAATAATTAAGCATTTCATATAATGTCTGGATTGAGAAAATAATATCATTGGATCAGGACATATTCATTATCAAATTCGTGAAATAGTGCAATTATATATCATGTTGGATATGTAGGCACGGAAACTAAGAATTCAAATGTCTATAAAAGACGAACTCTAAATAAAGTTTAAAATAAATGAAACAGTTATTATATTATGCAATCAAAATAAACATTTTTATACTCTTACTTTACATATATACTTATTAAGTAATAACCTGTATATTTATACTTTATGTTTGTCCAATATAATAATAAATCGTGTTTTCAAGTGTGAAAGCACGATTTATTATTATATATACTTATTATTAGCCAATTCCAATATTCTTTATTGAAAAAACTAATATTGGGGTGATTAAACAATGCAATAGGGAGCCAATGTGCAAGTTAAAGATGTCACACTATCCTACAGTAGCATGAAGGTTAAACAATTCTGTCAATCCAGAGAATAACTCTTTAATGAATCAATTAGACAATTCTATTACATAGCTACATATTTTTGTTTACTCATTTAAAATAAGAATGAATCATTCTGAGGATTTGATGATTAGTGTGATATGATTTAAAATATTTACCCAAAATTTGCAAATCCGATGATAAAACTCTTCCATATCTTCAGAATCAATAGCATTTCATGTGTGTTTCTATATTATGCTACACATTATAATACAACTCACACAATTGCATCCTGTCAGTTTGGTTATGAAATTAAGAAGTAAAATATCACAATAAATATGATACCATAGACCAGCCAACAAATATGGTACTATTTTGGCTGTAGATATTCCATAAGAAGATAATCCTACCTTTATTTCAATTGACAAATTATATTACACTTAGCTATGACTATATGATAAAAAAAATATTCCAAGATGGACACATGAGGGACAAGAAGATCTTTTTAATTCTAATAATCTAAATGACAAAATATAGTAATTCCCTAATCTTACTCAGAGGTTCAATATTGGTGGGGACTCAATCTCATCACTGAAAATAAGGGAAATACATTGCTTTACTCTGTATAATATCATATAAATACTTAATCTAGGAAATATAATCCACTCATGGTAAATATCTAAATAAACTAAGGGAGAGTTCTCTCAATCCCTGACAATATAATATATATCCTTAATGATTTCTTTCCTCATAACTATTTAACACCTTTCATTCTAAACATTAAAAAAAAATTCATTCACACATAAATTTCTAATCCTTTTACCTCTTTTGGCATATTACATCATCCAAAACTGATCAGGAAAATATAAATCAAATAACCATAAATTTAATAGTTATATACAATAATCACGCAAAATAGGCACACACATGCATAAATAACAATGCATGAAATAATTTCAAATCATGTTCAAGACATAAATGCTATGCCAATATTAACTAATAAATCAAAAATAAAATTTTAATTTATGATGAACTGTAAATGTTTTAAATTTTAAGTATAATAATTATTATTAAATAGACCTTATCATCTCTGACAACACAAAGATAAAACAATTTTGTGTATTTACCTTTCTTTAAATTAATTGTTAGCTTTGTGAGAGCAAGTAAAGACTTCTACCACTAACATAAGCATGTAGAAAACAAGTATAAAAAATTACATTTAAATGATAATCAATTACCCAATACAATACTTTCATAATATATGTGTCTGAGATGATCTTGGAGCAAAGAAACAACATATAAGACAAATAAATTAATTTCCCTATCTACCCTACACTGACAATAAAAGAAATGATTAAATCTTCTTTAATGTGAAAGTAGATGTTTATTCGTACAGTCTATAAATAAAGGTTCTTAGGCATATACAAAGATAATGGCAATAATTACAAAATGAATAAATATTACTAGACATATAGACGAATTCCTGCAGGATGGACAATACACATTTGGATCCAATTGACAGGCAATTTCAAAGGTTCTTAGCAACAGATAATTGAGATTGCTAATGAAATAGCATGCAAAGTATTCAAGATTTTTCTTTTTCTTTTTATGATAGTGATAAATTAATGTTTACTGCTGCAGATTTCTAATAATGTTTTATCACTTAATTAACTGGTAATTACACAATTTATGACTCAGCAATAAATCTTATAAATTTCCACATGGAACATTAGTTTTTCACAAATTAGTGTTAACTATAATTGTATTTATCTGGGTGTTCATAATAATTTGTTAAAGGCCACCCATTAGGCGAATACTTTATCTATTTATGATATTCACTTAAGTATAGACAATTCCTTAAACAACAATATATTTTTAATATGTTAAGTATAAATGAGGAGAACAATGAGTAAAATATACACACATAATGTTCACGCTCTTCCACTTGAGTTAAGTTATATGCACATTTAATAGACATCAATTATCCATTAGTTTTATATTAGCCATGCATTCAATTCCTTAATCTCATAAGATATAAATGGTTAGATATAATTCTCAGCCAATAATAGTTTATTGCATGATATACTAAATTAAACATGCATTCTTTTCTCTGAGTTTTTTTTTATACAGCTAGAATTTTTTTTTAATCTAGAGTCTATGAAATGTTTTTTTCCAAAGTTCTACATAAATTTCCCCATAAAATGGCAAATTTTACACAATTCCATTTTATTAATAATACTAAAGATTGAGGTTATGAAAGTTAACTCTGAATGATAGATGCATATATACATTTTAAACAATGATATTAAATCTAAATTTACTTGATTGAAAGACAGTGTGATATACCTTGCTTGAGGTTGACTATGTTCTCATCCTTTCTTTATTAAAGAAAAAATTTTTCTTTTTGATACTAGTTTTATTAAAAAATACTTAAAGAAAGTTGTACTATTTAATTTTAAATTAAATATCAACCACTTGACCTCCCAGAAGGCAGTGATACTTTTTTTAACTATCAACTATTGCTTAAATGTCTATTTTCTTTCACCAATCAAGAGGTCCCCCAAAGGTCAACTTCAAGAAGGTCAATTCCATCTTTAGCACTAAGATAATTAGCTGGAAATATTCAATAACTTTTTCTCTCTTTTAAAAGAAAAACAGTTGACTTCTAAATAATATTAATCAAATTGAACAATAAAAAAAAATTCTCTCTACACTTTTAAATAATATTTAAAATAATTATTTAGTAAATAAAGTAAGTAATAGTGTGATCCATTAACCCATTAATCACTTAAAATGCACTCGAATTGGTTATCAGAGACATCTATAATAAATTTACGTATTTCACTGTAAAATATAGTATTCGGTACCGTAATTAAATACATTAATGAAAGATGAAGCTGTAGGATGGCACAAACACATGTCCATACACATATGCTGCAATATAAATATTAAACCAATCTGATCAAATAGAAGCTTATATGACTACTACTCGAATATACTGTATTAACCATGCTATGGACTGAAGTATTAATGAACAAATGAACCCACAAATCACTAAGAAAATGTCAACTACTGTCTCACCAGACAAATAAAATGAATCTGTATTAACTCAATCTACACACTAACAGTTCCTGAAACAAGCCACCCTTCTTCTATCATCAAATATTTATCAAGAAATACTAAATGCTTTTAAAACTTCTAAACAGCATCTGCAAGTAATTTCTCCAAACAAGGTTATGGATTTTTAAAGTAAAAAAAAAAAATTATCATATTATTTCCATTTTTTTAGTTAAATGTAATTGGTTACTACTGACACAGTGTTATTTACTTAAAATTTGTTCCTTGTGCTCATTTAGAAGGTCACACTAGCTTGTGGCTTTTGTCAGTGAGGAGCCATGGATCTGAGAGCACTGCACCTAGATTTTAGGATCTAGTGCAGCCCTCAAGCAGTGACCTTTTATCTATACTTAACTACAAAACTATAAGTCTAAAATTGAAAACACAGTAATAATTTTAATCTAAGCTCATTAGCTTATATAGTCATATAGGTCTAAAATCAGTTCAGTATTCATACATTTTGGTGATACTGGCAACAAAAATTGTTCTATTAAAAGCACAAGATAAAACACTAGAGTTAAAATGATTAATAATTAAGAAAGAAACCTAGTTGTTGTGAGGTGTTGAGTGTCCACTATCCTATTAGGCAGAATTGGTATTAAACCATTAAACACCACATGATCATCATTTCTTATGCTTTCTCATAACTGTTATTAAAACAGGAAAAACTTTCCATACAATAGTGTCACCCAGTGCAAGTCAGAATAATCAATGGATGCCAGAAGGCTTGTGCATAAAATTCCTATCTAGTGCCTACTCATCCAATATCCCCAGACTAGTGTCTATCTTGTGGCTTTCATCAGTGAGTAATCCTTCATTACTCTGGCTTGCACTGTGTAGTACTACTGTATAAAAAATTTTGCATGTTTTTATAACAGTTATGAGCAAGCATAAAAAATGGTAATCATGTGATATTTAGTGGTTTAATACCAATCCTGCCTATTAGGATAGTGGTGACTATGGTTATTAAAGAACCAAAGACACCAAAATGTATGGGTACTGAACTGAATTCAGAGCTATATGACTATATAAGCTAATGAGCTTGGATTAAAAATATTATTGTGTTTTTAAATTTTAGACTCATGGTTTTGTAGTTAAGTATAGATAAAAGATGGCTGCTGGAGTGTTGCATTAGATCCTAAGATCTAGGTGCAATGCTTTCAGATCCAAGGCTCCTCGTTGATGAAAACCACAAGCTAGAAACTAGTCTGGGGATATTGGATTAGTAGGTACTAGACAGGGATTTTATTCACAAGTCTTCTGGTATTTATTGATTACTCTGGCTTGCAGTGGGTGGTACTATTGTATGGAGAGTTTTGCCTGTTTTAATAACAGTTATGAGTAAGCATAAGAAGTGGTGATCATGTGATATTTAATACCAATCCTGCCTAATAGGATAGTGGTGGCTATGGTTATTAAAGAACCAAAGACACCAATATATAGGTACTGAACTGAGTTCAGACTTATATGACTATATAAGCTAATGAGCTTGGATTGAAAATATTATGGTGTTTTCAATTTAAGACTCATAGTTTTGTAGTTAAGTAGAGATAAAAGGTGACTGATGGAGGGTTGCATTAGATCCTAAGATCTAGGTGCAATGCTTTCAGGTCCAAGGCTCCTCACTGATAAAAGTCATAAGCTAGAAACTAGTCTGGGGATATTGGATGAGTAGGCACTAGATAGGGATTTTATGCATTCTTGAATCCATTGATTACTCTGTCTTGCACTGGGTGACACTATTGTATGGGGAGTTCTGCCTGTTTTAATAAGCTGCTATTTCATGATATATTAGAATGATACATCTTATCTAATTTTTTTTTAATAAAAGTAAATTGATAATATTTTCACAAAGATTAGATTCAGCTTTAGATTTTTATATTCTTACCTTTTAATATATACAGATCAAGCATCTCATGGAAAATTAAGCAGGAATGTTATTTCAGCAATAAAAAGACTGATATGTTTTTTTAAAAATAGGGATATTTTAAATTAATAGGAGGAAAAGTCATTAAATGATCTGTAAGAATAATAAAGCTTGTGTGATGTGATCATTTAAAAACGTCAAGGGTTGATGTTCGAGTGATCAGCACAGCTGCCTTACAAGCAGTTGTCCCGGGTTAGCGGATTCGCTTCCCAACCGATGCTTTAACACATGAAAAAAAAGTGATTAAATAAAAAAATTATTAGTGATGTTATGATAAAAAAAAATCTAAACGATGCAATATTTGCTATCTGACTGGAAAATAACAAAAGTAATATTGATATTTTTTTAAAAAAGAGAAAAAATTATTTATTATAAACCCATCAGTCTCATTTCAGTTATAAGAAGTCAAATATTTTATTCATAGATTATTAATATAATGAATAGAAACTGATAACTTATGCAATTTTTATTACTTCAACACACAGAGTTTTGATAAACTTAAAGTCTTCAAAAATCATAAAGAGATAAAATATCAACAAAGAGCTTCACTGAGGGTGCCAAAGCATAAAACCATTGTTTTGGGGTTTATGTGGGGTTTCTGATAGAGATGTTTTAAATGGTTTCTCTTGCTAAGCATTTATCACAAATCTTGTTGAGCAATTAGAAAAGGTCTTTGTTTAAATTTTACAAGCTTAAAAGAGAAATGGGATCATGTGATAAATGACTTTTTTATATAAAATATTAAATTCAGAGAAATATTTATTGTAATGCAACACGATTAACTATTTGATGATATTAAAAAGATTAATAGTTTTTAAGAAGTATTAAAATGAAAAGCAAAAAGAATTAAAAAAAATAGATATTGCTTAAGTAATTTGCATTTCACAAATGATAAAATAGTGTGGGGGTGTTTTTTTACTTTTCTACATATTGCTTTGAACTGCAAATGTACAGAAACCATTAATGAAATCAAAATCTAGAATGAAAGGTAAATATTTAAAATACCTCAAGTAATTTTCAAGTAATTTTTTTAAAAAAAAATAAAGATTGTTTTTTTTTTCTCATATGTCATAGCATTGGCCGGGAGGCTAACCCACAACCGTCTGCAACCAACACCTTGCTTGCAAGGCGGCTGCGATGACCTCTCGGCTAACAACGCTTGACAAAAATAAAGATTGTTAATAATGAATTTTAAAACAATAAAACTTATAAATATTTTATATAAGTGGTTAATACATACTATATAGATGAAAGTAATCATAGAATTAAATTGGAAGAATGCTTTGGTAGGAATAATTTTACTTTTAAGGGCAATATACATTTATGCTTCAAAATAAATTCATGAGTTTTATCAGTATTTATTTATGATTTTAAGACCTTGGTGTTTAATAGAACTTGAATATTGTAACTACCTTCCAGTCAAAAAGGTATTGATATTTTTTTTTAATTTTATTTACAGTATTAATTATTGTATTGTTTCGTGGAATTATATATATATATATATATATATATATCGTATAATATATATATATATATATATATATATATAAAACCAAAACTGTCTAACACTATATTAGCAAAAATAAAAATGCAAAACCAAGTGAGAAGGTCTATTTGTAGTAGATGAAACCATGGTTGTGTAAGGATTTTGGTAAAAATTTTAAAATTTAATCTAGTATTGTATTGTTTTATGGTTTTGCATATATATATATATATATATATATATTAAGATTAACAAGCAATTGGATATAATCCTGTAGTAAAAAAAGGAACATATTAGTGATATTAGTGAGAATATAAAGAAGCAAAAGTAGATATGGACTAGTCATATTGCTAAATAGTAGGTCAATAAACAAATTGGAGGCATGTTAAAAGACCATGCATATTTTTGAATTGTTAAAAATTTGGTAATATGAAAGGAAAGTTATGACAATAAAATAAGAAATAATTTTGGAAAATTTTTTGACTTGATAATGATTACGCTGTTAATGATATTTACAGAAATTGAGCAATGTAATGGAAACTTCTATCGATATTATGATTTTTTTACATCATGTAAACAAATAAGTGAAAATATATACCAAAGTAGTATTTTTTACTGGAGATAAAAAGGTATATGATGAAATAAATCTAATATAAAGTTTGATGTCAGTTTTCTGTTTAGTTTCAAAAAATGAAATTATTGGGAACTAATTTCCTAAAACATTGATATCTGAAAATAAGGCCAACCATTAAAAATGAATAACAAAACATTCCAGGATTAACAGTGATCAAAAAGTAATTATTACTGAATGAGACTTATAAATATTTTTAAAGGATAGCAGAAAAATATAAAGATGAAATATTACAAAATTAAATAAAATTTAATTCACAATTGAAAACTTCCATATCTTTCAAAGGAGATCTCTTATGAGCTTTACAGCAAAATATTTGTGACCAAAATGCCATTTCAGAGTGGCTATTTTTTAATGTAATTGTTATGACATGGAAAAGTTGGTTATCAACGTAAGATACTAAACAATGTCATGTGATTGAGCAAATGATAATTTACCATGTCTAACCACCAGAAAAAGGACTATCAATTAGACTGCCTTCTTACAACTACAAAATATGATATTGAAACTAAAAGGATTTAATAAGTAAATAACTGAACGTTCTCTTAGTTTAATTATTATTTACAATAAATGGTTCATTTTTACATTTCAAACACATTGCTGCAGATATTGAAAAAAATATACTAATGAAGATTAATATACATCTATACAAAAATTATATTAAAAATTGAATGCAATAAATAAGTTCTAGCCTAATAAAAATAATTAATAATTATATATATATATATTGAAAAGTGGTTGTTGTGAATTGCTGCTTTAAAAGATAAAGTATTTTTAATGATTATATATATATATATATATATAGTGATGAGCACACATACTGCGACCACACATATAGCTATTTAACATTTAAATAATATTAAATATTGTGTTTTGGAATACTAGCAAAAGAATTTAAAACTTATGAAGAAAGAAATGTTTTAATTAATAAAAGAGAGGGAAATAGAATCGAAAAGATTCTTATCTTTTACCCTACAAAGTCAAGATTTTGAGAAATAAAAAATAATTAAAGTTAGAAACATTGAAATTGTATATTAGTAAAATTAATAGTGATAAAGAAATATAAATGAAATATGAACTAAAATATGATTTAGAAGAAAAGGTAAAGTTTGAAGGGTTTAAATCAGAGCAAAATAGAAATTTAAAACATGACCAAAAGATAAGGATATGGGTCATAAGAGTACACATTTGACAATAAAAACGAAATGCATGTATGGAGTATGTATGAAGTATGATAAAGATAGCAACAATTAATGCTTGTCAAAAATAAAAAAACATTTTATTAAAATATCTGTTTAATTTAAAAAAAAAAAGAAATAAGAAATAAAGGTACATAGTGTTACAAGATTGTGTAAAAGTAAATCTATACAAAATGACCGAAGGCGCATTAAGAAAAAGAAAGGTGTGAATAAAAGCTAAAAACAAAGGATCAAAAGAACAAAGGACTGTGGAATTTTTTAATAAAAAAAATCTAGTAGAGAAAGACTTCTTGTCGAGATTTTGGTGGAAGGACTGCTCTAGAAAATAAGTAGATATAATCGGGAGAAACACAAACCTAAGAACCTTTAAAGTTTACAAAAAAACAAACAAGAGAAAAACCAGACACATAGTGGAAGGACTCCAATGTTAGAAGGAATCATTAAATGAACAAGATATGATTTATAACATTGGTGATGCATCAAGAATGGAGGGCTAAGTCTGCTGGAGGGTTCATTTTGCCATGTTCTTGATGTTCTAATATGAAGGAGTTCTCACAACCTAAAATCCAACCTAAGAGCAACCGTTCCCTGCTAAAAAAGTGGATGAAATCCATGTGGTGGTCAGCAAGACCTCAACTTACTTCAGAGACTCAATAAACCTAGGTAAAATATGTATACTACACCTTTACATTTATATGTGCACATATCTTTAAGTTAGACAATTGCCAGATTCTTAATTTGAGTGATACAGACATTTTGTTAAAAACTTTTATATACAAGAAATGACAACTATAAATGTACAATCATTTATAGGATTTTTCTTATATTGTGATCGTAGCACTATAGTAGATAATTTGTTTTATAGTGTGCAAATGATTTAAAGTATTTTTTGTTGTTGTTTAATTTATTGTATTAAATATTTCTTATTGATTTAAATCTGTTTCGTCTTGTTCTTCACCACTCCAAACAGTAATATATTCGTAGTGCTTGGGGAAATAACTATTACTCATTTGAGTACTGAATGAACACGTGAGGCTGGTGGTGCAGCATTTTGATCCCATTAAAATTTATAAATGATCCAAGCACTGTAACTCTTTATATCTTGCAGCAGTCGGGAGACAGTTGACCGAGAAAGATAACCTGGGGTTATACCCATATAGTTACAGGTTCGGTCAAGTACAGGTATAGACTCATTTATGTCCGTATGTTCTCTCTGCTTGTGGTAGTGGGAGGTGGGTGATTTTGAATTTAAGAATTCCATATTATACATTAAATAAAAGGGAAGAAATCATTCGATCATCGTGTTTCCATTACAATATATATGATAAACAAAACAAGTTATAAATTTCATAACTTGCTTTTAGTTTGCATTTTATGACCACTAGATGAAGCTTTACCAACAAGATTTTGTTTACATAAATGCTGAGAGAGATACTAGTCTCCCTACCCTTCACTGATGTGAGCCAACTGGCTCAAAACCAGCTGGTCTGGAGGTGGAGACAATGAAAAAGATATTGAATTCTATCTCTCTCGGCATTTATGTAAACAAAAACTTGTTAGGAGCTATTGGTAAAGCTCCATCTAGTGATATATATATATATATATATATATATATATATATAGATGGATAGCTTTATATATATATATATATATATATATATATATATATATAATGTAAGTTAGTTAATTAAAAAACTATTGCAAGAACAATAATAAATATAATGATAATTAACTATTATATACAAACTTTATATCTGAAGTACTTTCAGTTAACTGAAAGTATTTCTGCAGATTGAAAGACTGTATATAATAGTCATTTGCTATTATACACTTTAATTTTTATTATATATATATATATTTATTTTATACACTTTATTATTATTATTATTATTATTATTATTATTATTATTATTATTATTATTATTATTATTATTATTATTATTATTATTATCATAAATTTATATTATATTACTTTATATGTAAATATTATGCTAAGATGTTTTTTTTTATATGTAATACCTATAAATATACCCATGTTTATACTCCTATTTAACTTAAACATTTTTTATAACCCACAATTTATTTCTAAACAGTTTTCTCTTTATATATTTACCTCTATATATTTTATTTAATAAATATATCTATATCATTAATTTAATAACTATAGCTATACCAATCTCATCCTAATCCCAGAATTCCTATTAAATTTTGGTTTTATCTTTCTTATTAATATAGTTTCTTAGTATTAAAAATAAAAAATAAAAGAAGCTATATTAATAAGAAAGATAAAACCAAAATGTAATAGGGATTCTGGGATTAGGATGAAATTGATATAGATATAGTTATTAAATAAGAATATATAGAGGTAAATATATAAGGAGAAAATTGTTTATAAATGAATTGTGGGTTATAAAAAATGATTAAGTTGAATAGGAGTATAATATATATATATATATATATATAAAGAGTTATAGGGAATATAATATATATATATATATATATATAAAGAGTTATAGGGAATATATATCTTTGGTTTAAATAATATGTAATAGAGGGAGCTAGAATATAAGATAATTTTTTTTTAAATGTTTTATTAAGAGATTAAAGTGAACTGGATAAGTTCAAATACTATAATGTTTATAGGTTTTAGACATTAAAAAATAATAATAAATATAAAATATTATTTTTAACAGATGAATGTGTAAGGAAATAATAGATATTATATGATTTAAAATTAAGAAATATTAGTTAATAACCATAAAATTTAAGTTTATAAAGAATAGAAATAATTAGGAGATTGTTAATAATAATAAAAATAGATAATATATTTAGATTAATAGTTGTCCTTGTGTGTATATATATATAATAAAAATAGATAATATATTTAGATTAATAGTTGTCCTTGTATATATATACAGTTAGGAATACACATGTATAATTTATATTTATTTTATATTTATGTTGTATTTTTTTTTTATATTAACTGGATTATTTTATTTGGGTTTGATTATTTATTTCAGTTTTATTAGTTTTTATATATTTTATGTTTTTTTATTGTTAAATTTTTATGGTATTATTACATTGTTATGTATTTTATTTTTGTTCATTATATCACAGCTCTGAAGAAGACTGCAGGACAGTCGAAATGTAGGTGTATGTATATATGTACAAATAAAGAGTTTTGCTAAAAAGTTTTTGAAGTGGTTTAGATAAATTGTATTTATAGGATATTACAGCAAAATAAAAAAAAGTGTGATTTTAGTAAAGAGTGTTATCTTAATTTTGATGATGTAAATTGTTAAGAGACTATAATAAGGCTGAATAATTCAAATTTGTGCTTTGACATCCTGACTTTCAAAGAAGCAAACCCAAGTTCTTTCATATAATTGTTTATTATTTATTTTAAAAGTACCTGCTTGATAACCACAAAATTGATGGAGTAGAAAGCATTATATTTCTCCAGGACTGGACAGGATTACCAAAAAATTGTTAAAAGAAGCAAAAAAGTACTTTATAGCATTCAAATTCAGTTTAATATTTCCCTTCTGAAAATGATTATCACATACTAACAAAACATTTTAATAAGGAAATGTAGAAGGATAAAAATTCAATACCTGAGAATATTGGAATTTAATAAATATGCATTGTTTTGAATAACTGTTTATGATATTTTTACTTTGTTTGGATTAGTAAAAGCATTAAAATATAGCTTTCAGAATAAATATTGAAATTAGTCAGTTCTTTAAAGTGTCATATAGGAGGATGGTGATGATATTGTATGATAAGATGTACTTTATTTATGTATTTATTGGTATAATATTTATAAATATTATTGGTTATATCTTAAATTAGTTACTTGTTTGTTTTATACATGTGAAAATAAAAGGAAGTTATCTTTAGTTTAAATTTATATTTATATTCTAAATTTTAATAGTTAAAACTTAGATTTACAATAATATATGTTTATTCATTGGCAGCAAATTCCTTTTGGATATATCTGCTATAAGTAATGAAAATCCAAAAGAATTGTATTATAACAATTACTCATTGATATTTTATTTGGAAAATAAGGCAAACTAATAAACGAAAAATATAATTATTATATTTTATATTAATCAATTACTTTATTATAGAGATTATAGAAGTAACATTATCTTTCTTGTATTTTAAATAGTGTACATATGCTGCAACATTTCCATTTTACATAAATTTTATATATCATATATTAAATATTATGTAGGTGAGTTTTTGGTGTGCACATGTATTTTATTAATATTAATTTATATGGAAAATATCTTTCATGATAATTTATTAGTGTATCTCACAAATGTTTATTGCCTATTTGCCTTTATATATATATTGAAACAGTAAAATTTGTTTGCAGATCTTTGTTTCACCTTTTCTCACATTTTTCCTACCCTCATACCTTAGTTTAAACCCCCAATGTATCGTAGTGTGGCTGTAATGCGCTTATATGCCGAAAATCCCGCCTAATTTTAAACCACGAGTAAAACACTCGTGTTATATATATATATAGTTCTAATTCCCAGCATAAATAAGTAATATAAATTATATGTATGTACACGTAAAAATATTCGTTTAAAAAGTAGGTTATATAGATTGTATTTACGCACATACTGCGATATATTCATTTTAAAAACTTAAAATAATATTTTATTATTTAAAATTATTTCTGTTTAAATCTGTTCATAAAAAAAAGATATTACATTCGTAATATTTGTTTTAGTTTAAAATAAAATTATAGTCATCTCATAAGTAGTTTTAAACATCGAAAATTAAAAGAAGTAAATAAATTATTATTTTAGATTTTAAAATCAGCCATCAATTTTATGTAAAAAATAAATGAGGGTTGGTAAGAGAACAATAGTTTTAATTAATATATTCTAATGGCTTATCAAGAGAAACAGCAGATGTCCACTTAAGATATTTTTAATTAGTGAAGGTTTTTCTTAAATGAAATTAAAGTTTTAATCCCGAATATCTACAAGGTAATTAACAATAGTAAAATTAATTATAACATTTATTAAATTCCTTTGGATGTTCAGATAAGTTTAATTACAGCATTGATTAGATAGCAAATTTTTTGGGAGGGGGGGTATGTTTGTTACGCTGCAGGGCAGTATTATTGTACAGCTCTCAGATATATAAGACTGGTTTTATTTAACAAGTAGTGGGCAATTAGTCTTCAAACAATTTGTTACTAAAGTCAGAAATTAGTCATCAAGTAAATTTTAAAGTCTTCAATTATATTTCTGAATGAAAAAGCTATTTCGTAAAAGTTGAATTTGCTGGGAGTTAAGAATTTATTCCACTACAAGAAGCTAAAGCCAGGTGTTTTTGGAGAATTGCACACTCCAGCCTTTAATGAGAAATTTAAAATGTCAGAGTAGAGCTGGCAAGAAGGCTATTTTCCTTTTGGAAATGGCCATCTGCTGCACATCATGCCATCTGATGCCTTCACTTAAGAAGCCCTGAAAACTTCCACTGCTGCTGAAGATGTGAACTTAGAACCAAAAGTTACTGCCAAATTCTTGTAAATGCTGCTGCCATCAAACTAGAAAAGTCTCCATATGAAAATAAATTTGAATGCCCTACTTCTGATGAGGTAACCTAATTAACCCAAGAGCTCTTGTGAAATTATATTCCTTCTTATAAGCTATAGCTATTTTAATTTGTTTTCTATCTTAAAATGTTTATTTTCTTTGTAAAATTTCTGTAGCTTAATTAGTGTGCTCTGTCTCTATACTTGGGTTAATCTTTTGTATTTATTAAACTGTTTTTTTATTATGATGGTGTTCCAGTATAGCCATCGATTGAGCAAATTACTTCTTTTCCTTTTGTTAAATTAATATTCCATCGATTAGCGCATTTTAATTATAAATTGGTCCTATTTTAATATCTCATTAAATCGCTCATTTGAGGGCTATCTTACTATCTTTTAATCATTTAATAATTTTGCATTTAAAAATCCATATGTCTATTTGTTTTAACATAATGCGAGGATATGTGTGAGGTTAATGAATGAATAGTATATAAATGTGTGATTGAATATTAATTCCTGTATTCTTATAAAACCCTGTAATTATACATTTTCCCATTTCAAATATGTTTTATTGTCTTTTGCTTAATTTTCAAAACTTATAATTTTGAGGTCAAAAATGTGTGGACTTTTTTAAAATAAATATTTGGGAATTGATTAGGCATCTTATTAAACTAAAATGGGTCCTTTTAAAATATTTTATGTACTTTGTTCGAGTGTTGCTGGTAGGTGTATCAGATGTTTGAGACCTCTTTGTTCCTTCAAGGGTTTTAAACGGCTAAGACCATTTCCCCTTTCTTTTTCCTGTAGTTCCCAGTTAGAGTGTGTACTAGAATTGTAACACCTAGGAATTCTATGCAGTTGTTGTGCAGTCACTAATTGGGCTGCCACGTGATACAACTTCCAATGTAATTATGGCAAGATGCCATCCCATGTATCATTTTTCTTATTTATTGATTAGTTATTTTATTTTGCAAAGCTCCATGGTTTCAATGTACCACACCTTCCATCCTTTACATTAAATCCTCACTAGCACCACCAATCTCTTAATGTTTTATTGAAATCTATACTATCTCAAATCTTTTAATTCAATAATTTATTATATTTACTCAAAGCACCTCACATATCTTCGCAAACTCTCTTTATTAATTTTACTTAGGCACATTATCATAATGTTATTGCATTAACCTGAGGTATAGAGAATTAATTAACAAGCGATTATGTAAATTTGACTGTTTTGTCTCAACATACATTTTTAATTATTCAATGTCACTGTCTTACATACACAGACAGTGCATGTATATATTTGTTAAATCAATAAATCTTTTGAATTTTACTATTTATTTTGATTCTAATTATTTACTTTCTTGATCCACACCACTATCTCAGTCTACATCACTTTTATATATCTATTTTGTACCATCCATATATGTTAGTTAGCAAACCTAAGTTTATATTGTAGTATAGTGTCTCTTGTTTTTCCCTGACCACCGGCACTGGTAAAAAGGTTATATTATTAGTAGCATCAGATGTGTTATCATGTAAATGGTGCTGTGGAGCTTAGACTTTGGATTTGAATTTAGGATTTCCGGGAAGCAGTCTTTCTTAGTGTTGAGTTTAGTGTCTGGGTTTAAATTCTGCAGTGTGTTAGCGAGATAGACGAATCTGGACATTACAATATATACACTTTGTGTTAATAAATTTTAAATTCATTTAAACAAATAAACTTGCTTTAGTTGTCATTCACTTAATAATGCTAACCTATTGGCTAATAAAATTTTGATAGATAATGGTCATGTGTTGACTTACACCATATAGTTTATAATGAAGAATCATAAAATAGTTCAATAGTTAGTTCATCTAGCTAAACGATTGGATTGTTAAGTGTATGTATTATTATGTATTATTTTCTGTATATTAATTTCAATATGTTATCATACATTTTTATATAATAATAGATTAATTAATTTGGTATTGCTTGATGCTTAATGATTAATTAGAAGATCATCATAATTATTTTATCAGTTATATGCAATAGTTATATTTGAATAAAAAAACATATCTGAGTTAGTTCTATAGTTTATAAAGTATAAATATATTAATTATTTAGGGTAAACAATGGTGATTATAATTGAATACTTGCATATTCTTTTAAAGTATTATTTATTGGATTATGTTATAGTAACTTGGTATTTAGTTAGTAAAATAATAATTTTATATTATAAAATTGGTAATTGTATACATTGAAGTGAGTATATGAATTCCATTAGATAGAATGATTTACTTTGTTTATAGTTAAATATAATTATATACACAACTTTTCACTTCTTTTTCTTTTTAAATTATAGCTCCATGATAATAAATATATAAATTCAACATTCCTTTTCTTTTTAAAACTTGTTTTATTCCAAACTATAATTTTCTTTCTCCTTCCATACAATGTTTCAACTACATTCTGTAGTCATTATCAAGTTTCCTTAAAAAAATAATAATAATAATAAAATAAATAAAAATAAAAAACAAAAATAATAACACAAATAAATAAAATATTAATACATTCCAAATATATAATATTCAATTAAAACCATAATATTATTATAATCTACAAATACAATTATTTACCTCCTTCCCTATCTTTAATTATTTCTTTTAAATTACCTTTATAAATTAATACTCTTCTTATATAAATTTATATAAGAAGAGTATTAATTTATAAAGGTAATTTAAAAGAAATAATTAAAGATAGGGAAGGAGGTTATATAAATTTATATAAGAAGAGTATTAATTTATAAAGGTAATTTAAAAGAAATAATTAAAGATAGGGAACGAGGTAAATAATTGTATTTGTAGATTATAATAATATTATGGTTTTAATTGAATATTATATATTTGGAATGTATTAATATTTTATTTATTTGTGTTATTATTTTTGTTTTTTATTTTTATTTATTTTATTAGTATTATTATTTTTTAAGGAAACTTGATAATGATTACAGAATGTAGTTGAAACGTTGTATGGAAGAAGAAAGAAAATTATAGTTTGGAATAAAACAAGTTTTAAAAAGAAAAGGAATGTTGAATTTATATATTTATATTTAAAGCTCATCAGTCCAGATTTTAGACTTAACTTAAATATTAAACTTTTAATGTTATCATTTGATTATAATAGAATATTAAAAATACTATGCATACAAGGATAATTATAATTTAAAGCTTAATAACTTGTTTTTATTGATTTGAAGAATAATTTGTTGTTATTTGTTAATCATATTTGTGTAAGCGTCAAATAAGAATCTTTCATTTATTTCATGTCATCATGATTGGATATTGTAAATTGTAAGGTGATTTCAGGTATTGACTTTCATTTTAAATTATCATATGTTGGTGTAAGTGATGAGGTATGTTATATTAATTGAACTTATGTATTGTATTTTATTATAATTTTGTATTGTAGACATTTTATTCCATCATAATTTAATGTTGTAAATTTGAGAAACTTTTATTTATTTTATTAAATATAGAATAATATACATAAAGCTGTAACACAACAAAGCCTTTTACCAATATTAAGATTTTTAGCTCATTACAATTGATTTATCCAGCCAGGTCATATTGCTATTTATAAAATAGTTTGCTTTATTATCATCATCTTTATTTTTATTTTCATTATCATTATTGTTATTTGATTCAGTTTTTATTGGCAATTAACTATTGGTTATACTTTACATTGTTGCAATTGGTATCTTAAGTTGCAGGTTATATTAAAGTCTTTGCTTCCTATCCTTATTGTTTTCATTCCATTACAAATGACATTCAATATTTAGGCTAGGTTTATGTTATTATACTAAAGTTATCCTATTCTCATCCCTTATTCAAATTTTATTCTGTTACCATAGCAACAGAGTGGATGAAGTTTATATGGAATGATCACCACTTTATCAAAGCTCAGACGATGTGATATTTTATTATGGCACAACTGTATGGAGAGTTTTGTCTGTTGTAATTATGGCACAATACAAGATGAAATAGTTTTCTATAGTTTCAATATCTTGGATCTAAATAATACTAAAGCAAACGACATAAAAATGAAGCCAAACTAAGCCTGCAGCTAATCAAATAATTATGAAATTCATAGTATCAAAAAACTGTTCAAGTCTCTTGAGACCAGAAAACGATAACAAAATAATCATTAGTGGATATTACAAATAGTATTAAGAAAAATAAAGAATTTCTCTTTGAATGGCTGATCATAAGAATATAATGCAGTCTTTTCCAGGATCAGATCGTGTACATTGTCCTTGAATAAAGTTTAATATCTTCCTACTTGTTTATTAACTACAATCTCACTACTTTTTTTAATAAAAGGAATCAAATATATTTAATAGTTTAAATAATTAAATATACGTTTTAGCAATCTGGTGCCACTAAATTCTGCTTGCAAAATTATTTAATTCTAAATCTCAAATAAAAATAATTCCACTACTTTCGTCTAAATGCCAATAAATAAAATTCCACAGATGGTGATATTACATTTTTCTTAGTTACAATCTATCTGGATGCACTCAATCAATAAGCAATAATATTGATAATAAATGTTTGAATCCTAAAATTCAGAAAGTACTTTTATAACACGAGCTAACATAAAAAGAGACAGTAGATATAACTTATTTTTAAATGCAAAATATTTTAGTAAACAATTAATTCGATTGATTAAGAAAAATAAATAATAAGCAATTAATGAAAGTAAGTCTATAACTGTATATTATATATATGGACCTTAGATAACAATACTTTAAATAACAGAAATAGTGCCAATAACAATTAAACATTTTTTCTGGTTTGAATAAGTAAAATAAATAAATAAACTTACGGTTCAGGCATACATATTAATTATTAGATTAAAGGAAGATTAATTAAATTAATATTAGAATTTTATATTCCAAAATTTTACCCCTTGTACTAAATCCTCTCCTTTAAAAAAAAAATTCAGATAATAATTGTATTGATATTTTTTGTAGCAATGCAAACATAAATACAGGTTTACATTAGATTACAGAATTATAACTATAAATTTATTAAACGCACATTGATTACGTAGGTAATATTTACTGAGGCTATAACCCTACTATCGCATTTTATACGCATATTATCGAGATTATAGCCTCAGTAAATATTACTTAGAATTATAACATAAAAAATAATATACAAAACTTATAAAATTTTATTTTTGTTTAAAAATAATAACTTTTGAGATGCTTTATTAACTAACTGTTGTTTTAAAAGTGCTCATTGTATTGAAAGTTTTTAAATATAGATGGATATCATTGGAGATATCCATTTAAGAAAATTTTCTTTCATAACTTTTTTACTTGTAACTTTTAGGCTGAATTATTCATTTTAAATATTTCACTGGAAATTCCTTTATGCTTCTACTATTTTTATTTATCGATTTTTCCTGTGTTTCAATATATTCTTTTTTGAAATATTTAATATATCTATTTTACTTTAATGAAGAATTGAATGCGTATTTCCGAAGAAAATTAATATATGTGCTTTTTAAATGTAATCCAAGGATAAATTACATAATTTTTTATTGGTATTTCTTTTTTTATTTAAATGATCATATGGGAGTTTATTATTCACATGTATATTGGTTTATTACTTGTAAAGCTTTTCTTTGTGACAAGTTTGATTTTAAGAGTAACATGTATCTTACAAGACAAGGTGACTAGAAGGTGACTCCATATCTCCAAAACTTTTTACAGCAGTGCTGCAAGAAGTATTTTGTGGATTAAAATGGAAAGATAAAGGAGTAAAAGTAAATAGAGATTATTTAAGTCATTTGAATTTTGCAGATGATATAATTGTTTTTGCAAACAATGCTTTACAGCTTCAGGAAATGTTGCAGGAGTTATCAGATGAAAGTAAGAAAATAGGATTAAAGATAAATGATAAACAGACCAAAATACTGTTCAGTGGATTTTCTCAAAAAAAGAAAGTAAAGATTGATTATGATGAGTTAAAAGAAGTTAACAACTACAAATACTTTAGTCAGATTATTACTACAGATGTAAACGTAATGGATGAACTTGATCATAGAATTAAACTTGGCTGGAGTGCTTTTGGTAGAAATAACTTAATTCTAAAAAAAAATATGCCTAGGTGTTTGAAAAGGAAGGTTATTAATAAATATGTTTTACCAGTTCTTACTTATGGATCTGAGACTTGAACACTTAATAGAAGAGAAATATAGAGACTTTAGACCACTCAAAGAAGTATGGAGAGATGTCTATTAGGAGTAACAAGAAGAGATCAAAAACACAATATATGGATAAGAGAACAAACAGTTATTACTGACATCATTGAAAGAATTAAAAGACTGAAGTGGAGTTGGGCTAGACATATTGCTAGAAGGGATGATAATAGATGGACAATTGAAATCTTAAGCTGGATTCCAAAGGATTGTAAAAGACCCAGAAAGAGATCATATTTGAGATGGATGGATGAAATAAGAAAGTGTGCCAGGGTGGTTTGGAGAAAAGACTAGAAATCAGAGAAGATGGATTGAGACCTTCATCCTGCAGTGGATTGATAATGATTGACAATGATGTTTGATGATGATAGTTATGGCTAGGTTTTTATGAGATCATGTTTTGTTAATATAACATCAAGATTATTTTATACCATGATGCAAACATTTTTTCCAATCAATATTTTCATCTTCCAAACTCATGATGCTCTATATATAGTTCAGATCTTAAAATATTAACTTGAATTTTTATACCCTTACCAATCACCAGATCAAATTTTTATTGAGCCACTTAAACAAAGAAAAGTTAATATTTTATATTGGCATATTTGTAGGTAGTTTTTTTCTTCACAGTAAAAACCACAGATTTAGTAACTTATACTATATTAATAAAGTCATTACATGAATTTTTCTAGTCCCTGAATATATGTATGTATAAAGTAAATGTTGATGAGATGCTTTTCTTAAGAAATTATTTGAAAAGATAATAGATTAATAATAATGCCAATCAAAAGTATTATTTAATCACAGCAATATTAATTGTTAAAAAAAATTTGAATCACTGCATTTGCTTTACAGCAGCTTACTCGATACACACATTATATACTTAGACTACATATATATTTAATTTGTAAATGAATCAATGAATAACAGACCCACACACACACACACACACACATATATATATATATATTCTAACCTATCAAATAGAAATACTTTTACTATTAAAATAAATGAGCGAATTCAATAAAGAGAATTCGGAAAGCCTAAACTCTTCCGTCTATGTATCGGGTAGCAAACCCTATATTACCTAATATAGCTAGACGTTTGGTTAGTTATAATAATTCAGCTACAGCGATATGCAGTTCAGACAGAGATAGAATTAAAAAAAATTATCATTAATAAAATAAATTTAAAAAGAAAATTTAGAATAACTAATATTCTTTCTCTATCCAAAACACATTCTCTGAGCTGTAAGTACTTGCACTGTTCGACAATGATGATGATGATTTCATGTCATTGTTAGTATTACTGACTAAAACAAAACATTTATTCATTTGCCAATATGATCTCAATATTTTTGTTATTATACAATTAGATGTTTCAATCTCTTAAGCCATGCCACGCTTGTAATGTTGATCATAATCAATTCTTAATGTAAGAGCACTTATAATAATGACACTAATCTCAGGGTTCTCTGTTATTTTTAAAAAAAAAATGCTCGGCAGTATTGTGTTGTCGCATATGACTGACATTCTGGTCGGCTATAGGAAACATTTACCCTATTTAAATTCCAGGTGTCTTCATCCACATATCAACTATTATAATATTTAACGAGATGATAACCATATTCAATAACAACGCATAATTTTGAATAATACAGCCCTTTTAAATCCAGAATCTCAGTCGGAATGATGAAAAGACAAGGGTGCTTTTGTGTCCTTCCATCATCCATGACAACACAATAATTTAACTAAGATTTATTACTTAGACATTTCACTTAAAGGTGTACTTAACAATGTACCATCAAAACTTACTAGTTTGGGAAGAAAGTGATTTTACACACACATAAAATAAAATGTCTTGGTCTGAAGTTTTCAATTCCACAAATAATTCTTATTAAATTAAACTATACTGAAATATTCTGATCTGCTTACAATTGTCTATCTGGTGTATTGAATTTAAGATTTCATAAATGATTTTGGACTCAAGAACGTATTGCAAGTATTATGCAAATACACTTTTATTTAGCACACAAGAAAAATGACTCAAAACAACTTGTAACAAGACTATAATTTATTATTAAATTTTAACAAGATTATAATTTATTATTACAGTTTAACAAAACTATCCTTTATGATTAACATAATAAACAAACATATACAATTTATTGGATCCCATATGGATAAAACAAAATATAACTAACATTAATTCGTCTATACTTTTAGACTTGGATTCGAACTACTTCTTCATCTTCTTTTTACATTTATGCAAATTGAATATATAAAAAAAAAAATATTATTATCGATACATCGACTCATCCATTTAGTGTATCTTATATGAACGGCTGCTTAACTTTATTAACTAACTATTTGTTTTAAAATAAAAATAATCTGATTCTAGGCAATGCGTACAAACGATTTTTATTATCATATCTTTAACTAAATGATAGTTTTTATTTAGATAACTTATTATAATTTATGGGTTATTTATCAGAAGTTACACTTATTATTTTTAATATTTACCTTAATAACAACTGAAGTTGTTATACACACTGTATTCCTCAGTATAAGTTATATTGTGAGTGCTAATTAATCATTAACCCGAATTAAACCTAGTATTTGAATCCTCCATTGGCAAATAAAAATTTCTAAATCACGCAATTTTAAACTTCCTCTCTCCATTGACTTACGTGTGGATTACCGGCACTATTCCACCGCACAATCCAGACATTGATCATATATACTAGCATGCTATTTTTACTAAATGGATCTTGAGGAATTAACCTCCAATATACCGGTTATCTTGCCATAACTTTCTAAACAAAACACAATATTCAACACCTTCCGTGGTGGAATTATCTCTATTTTCTCATGAGGAATATGGAATAACACTGAAGGTCTGTAGAATTAACTACTACATTAAAATAGTTTGGTGGGTCCTTGCCTCTTACTTGGGCATAATAGGAACACACACCAAATATAATCCTCTCCTGGGATTTTAATGAATGAAATACACTAAATACGATATAAATTACTGATCGTCCTAACTCTGAGAAGCGATCACTTGGGTTATAAACATACCCAAATACTAGATTTATCTATTCCCCTCATGGAAAATAAAGCTTTTGGGGAGATCATTTTCCATCCCACAAAATAAAGACATTACAATTATTACTTATGCGAATCTTAAGCATATACCAATGCTATATCGGGGCAAGACAAGCAAATACACTAATTACACTAAATTTATGTTCCGGGGTATACTTAGATCAACGTCTGTAATCAATGGATAACACAGAATAAACCATAATAATTTTCACCTTTGCCAAAGAAACATTCAACAAGTAATTGGTAGTATAGTATCTTGAACTAAATTAAGTGAATGCGTTAATAAAGAATAATTGGGAAGAAGCTCCGCAATTAACATAGTATAAATTTGTTTCAAACTTTAAATAAGTAATATCCTGTATAGCACTTCTCTTTAATTACTTCTGATAATTTTAACGAGATATTTTACCTATTAAGTATCTAAATTTTTCTTCTTTTACGCATCTAACATATAAATTTATACCCATAATTGCATATCATAAGTAAACACATTTTATAAAAAAAATTTTCCATGTCAAATATAAATTTAACCTAGAATAATTACAGGAAAACATACCTTTATGATTACAAGGTCATTTAAATATTACTTGATTATACAGCCTTTAACCTATTGATATAAAAAATAAAAAAAATACACATAATTTTACAAATTAGTAAAAAAAAAAAATCATTACTTAACAAGTGATTATTATCTCACTAGAAAAATGTTTTTCCGTTGGGCAATTTATCTAGATGAAGAACTTGATCCGTTCGTAGTTCACGAAGCAAAATTTAAAATAAGAAACACATTTTATTATTTCATTTATATAAAAGTTGCCTCCATTCTGGTGCAATTAATAAATTAGGCAAAGAAAACATAGCAGCGTTGGATGTTAACTCTTCCTTGAATTAACTGATATAATTTTGGGATCCAAGAAAACAATACATATTTTAACATGACGAATATTTGACGATTGACGATCATATATACAATTCTTTTCTTTTTACTATTGGCAATATGTATCATTTTTAGTTAGCTGGCTTATGAATAAAATAATGTGCGAATTTTCCAAAATACTATTATTATAAGGACTGCAGCTGACTTACGTGGATATAGAGTTTTAACGATTCTAATTAATGTATAATATAACATATTATTTTATGGTTATAATTAAGTCACTAATGTTTGTAGTTTTTATTCCTATTCTAGGAATTGTAATTTGTCTTTAATAAGGAATTCTCCGTAAAATGCACACATACCAATTTTCTGATATTCGCCTTGAGAAAATTTATATTTTCTTTTTTAAAAAATATACAGGTGCATAAGTAAATATCCTTAATCATTAATATTATTTTTAGATAATTTTCAGTGAATAAAACATATTTTAATGTGGGGAGCTTACATTATTTTCAAACGCAGACAATTTCTTTTAGAAAGAGTGCGAAATGTTTCGCGTTAACTTCCTTTGGCTTTTATAATATGTCTTTTAATTATAATTTTTCTTTTATACCATGAAAAGATAATTAAATAAGGTAAAGTTAACAAATCATTGATTATTTCCTGGAAATTATTTATACTACTTATTTTAAATATAATGACATTTTCAGTGATTGCTGTAGTTAATACGGTCATTTTGAACTTTAGCATAAGATAGTACATTTTTGCATATAAAAAGCTTTAAAATAGGTAGATGGCAACAGAAAACAGAATATTTTATCAAATAGGATTAGCAACACATGATATTATTAAAAATTTACTTGACTTATATTTATTTCTGCAATAAAAAATAATAAAAAATTTGTTACCGAATTTCAGTACTGCTTCCTCCTTGTAAAACTAAAGTCAGACTAAACTTTCTTCGAAATTTGGCGGTCTTCTTTTAGTGACCTCTTACAGAAAAATAATCATTTAGTTATAACATAAACAAAAGAAAGGAAAAACCCATTACAATCATATAGCTTTCCGTATGATTTAAATGAATTACAAAGTAATTTGACAAATAATGAAAAATAATAAATATACTTAATTAACAATGTTTATTAGTGATGTAGAATTCTGTCTACATTATTATCTAAAATAATTTAAAAATTTACCAGAAGTTATTGTGCTTTATGACAAGATATTCATCTACTCTCCCTCTACCCATCCAAAATCAATTACTGTTTATAATATGTGCTTTTATACTATATTAAATTGCTCTTATTGTTAATATTTTAATTAAATTATTCATGCTCTTCTTCAAAATGACCTTGGATTACCAAATTTTTTAGTTATTTGCTTAAAACACGTTAAAGTGAGTAACTAGCATATTTTATTAATCACTTAATATTATTATTATTTTATCTTTTTATTTTCTAAAAAAGGATAGCATTGTTTTCCTGTGGAAACAATGCTAAATAAACCAAGTGTCAATAATACTAGGTTACAATATATATATATATATATATATATATATATATATATATATATATATATATATATATATATATATATATATATATATATATATATAGTAATGAGATTGAGTGTAAGGTAAAGAATGAGATTGAGTGTGAAATAGTTGAGTATTCAGAATACACAAATTAATAAAATGTGTATTTTCTTTAGTTTCACCATTAATTGATTTCAAGTTGATATTAGAAGAAATTGATAAAATAAGTAATCTTCTCAAGGTTGGAATATGTTGTCCTTCATCAGCTTTATTTAAAGCACTTTGTCTTTTTAATCGGTCAATAGATTCTCTCATGTTTCTCAAATCATATTGTTCAAAATTAGCAAGTATTTTAGCATTCTCTAAATCAGATTCATGACCAATTTCTAAAAAAATGTGAGGTCTGATTGAAGACATTTTATGTTCCTTAATTCTGACATTAATTTGTCTATTGGATTAATTTACATAACTTTTTGCACACTGTAAACATAGAATTTTATAAACACTCATTCCAAAAGTACTCTATCATTGAATTTTTGCTAGTGGAAAAAGTAATCTTTATCTTAAAATTAGATAACCTTCTACTGACCTTATCAATGACTCCTTTAAAAAAAGTGAAAACACTCCATATTTAGTTGAATCATCAATTTTATTCTCTTTTTAGTATCAATGCTATGCAAAGCCTTATATATGATGTTTTTATTTTCACCATTAGAAAAGAGGCTATTTTTTGTTTGTTTTATTCCTTGAGTAAGATGATCTTTATCAGATAAACTACAAGCTCTCATCATATTTGATCAGGATGATGAGAATTGAAATTAAGGTACCTGATTGTATAGTTGAATTTTTTATAAACCGAAATTGATAAAGAGTTATCACATTTTATTGCAATCAAAAAAATAACAAATCACTTCTTTTTCTAAATGTTTTGACTCCAAGAAAATGTGATGACTCCTCATTAATACTGGTTAATAGAAAATCCATCCACACAAACAGATGTCTTTATTTTAATTCTTATCATCATCCTTCTCACATATTTTCTGTAGCAAAAAGTCTTTTGATGAGAGCCTGTAGTTTGTCTGATAAAGATCATTTTACCCAAGAAATAGAATTAACAAAAAATATTTTATTTTGTAATTGCTATAATAAAAACATCATATATAAAGCTTTATCATTGATACTATAAAGAAAAAAGAAAGTAAAAATGGATAAACTCAATCAGTTATAGAGTAACTGTACCTTATATTAAAGATGCCACTAATAAAGTCACTAGAAGACTACCTAATTTTAACATAAAAATTATTTTTTCAACTAGCAAAAGAATTTGTGATTTTTAGCATAAATCTAAAGACAGAGTATTTTTATAATATCAAGGTGTTTATAAAATTTCATGCTTATAGTGTTTAGAAACCTATGTAAGTCAATCCAATAGACAAGGGTATGCCAGAATTAATGGACATAAAAATGACTTCGATTAGATGTTAAGTACTCTAGCTTTTGCTTCACATTTTTTAGGAATTGGTCACAAACCTAATTTTGATTATGCTAAAATACTTGCTAATTTGGAAAGGTATTATTTGGGAACCACAAACAAGTCTATTGAAATATTAAAAAGACCACCTGGTTTAAATAAAGTTGATGAAGCATAACATATTCTAACCTTGTAAAAATCACTTATTTTATCTCTTTCTTCTAATATAAACTTGGAATCAATTAATGGTGAAACTGAAGAAAATAAACATTTTGTTAATCCACATATTCTGAATAGTCAACTACTTCATGCTTAATCTCATCTTTATCTCACACTAAATCTCGTTACTATTTGAGATCTAATAGGTTTTTTTTAATAAAAAAACTTGTGTTATTTCATTGAAAAATTGGGATTTAATACAAAATAATACATAGTTTAACCCAAAAAATACTTTATTTATATATATCATATGTTTTAAGAATGTGAGGCAGAATGGAAATTTCAAGTATATTTTTTAAAAAATATATGCAAAAAAAAGTAAGAATAAAATGTATTAATCATACCATAATTTTCAACTGAGTTTAAATTTTATATCTGGACTAGAAATAATATGATAATATCTAGCTAATAAATAATTAACAATGACTTAAAAATTTATTTACAATGGATAACATCAAATATATAATTGCAAGATGTTTAGATCGCTTGTAATTCAATTTATAAATATATGGGATTTGAACTCAGACTTTCAAGCCACTTCACTATCCGCACTATCTCATACTACTGATACACACGGCCACACAATGCAGAAAAGATAAATAATCATTCAATATACGTATTTCGTGCTAAACTAGCACTCATCAGTTGATCCAGATTTATAGTAATATATTTGTACAGTTTGTTGATATAACATATATATAATAGTAAATCATTAGAAAACATAATACAGTAATAAACATGGTGATATTTTTTTAACAAAAAAACGGTAGATTTGTTAATTATGAAAAGTTAAAAAATATTTTATATATGGTCTCAGCTTGAAGGTAAATGAAGTAAATAGCAATAGAATATCATAACCAGGTATATTACTTGAATATCACTGGTGATAGTTTTGTCATTTCTTACCATCCTCTTAACACAATTTATTTTAACATGTCAGTATTTGGAACTATATAATAAATACAAGATGCGTAAAATCTAATAATAATAAATTAATTAACAAATTGCATTTGCATTGATCTTTATTTCATCCCCATTTCTTAAAAAACGAAATAAAAGATTTTTTATAATTAAAGACTCATTAACCTTCTACAAGATTGTCAGTGAAGTTTTATGCTGGAAATTAGAAAGAAAATTGGATTAAGATCAATCAGCCAGTAAGTGGATTTTTTAAAATGAATCACTGTCAAGAAATAATTGAGACAGCATTCGAAAACGCAATGAATATTAGCTTCAATTGCGAGCAAGTTTTATCGACTACGAAAAACCTTTTGATGGATATTAAATAAAATATTATTAGACTAAAATATGTTTAAAATTGTATAAATCAAATTCTTATACTGTATATCAAGAAAATAATAAAAATGTAATTATTATTTGCAGGTAAATGTGTATATTTATAAAAAATATTATTTTCATAATTTTATTTTACATTTTTTTTTTTGACAAAACATTTTATTTATGCAATTAAAAACAGATTGATTATTTATAGGAAGGTTTTTCTTATCATTTATAGCAGTACAAGCAGAAATGATTAAAATATTATTCGTTTAATAACCCAAAGTATAGCTGATAAATGTAGATAAATGATTTAAACAGTATTTTATTGCTTGTAATGATAGTTTAAACAGCCTTCATTGTTGTTCTTTGTGTTTCTTCCTATTAAAACCAGAGAAGAATCGCACTATTACAACTATTTTTAAAGAATGCAGAAATACTAAACACTATGATTCATATTTACTATGAATAAGTGTCTGAAAAATTCGAAGGTAGGGACCTCCACAGGTCTTAGTCACAAGCTTACGCTCAGAAGAAAAGAGGGAAACCTTCTTTACTTCAACCTACTTTTATATATGAATAGGTGAAGCTGAAGTGGTTAGATCTAAGAGAGTGAAGCTATTCAATACTTCACTAATTAAGTCCACAATTCTTATTATACATTAATACTCGCGAAATCTTACGATTTACAACGAGTCAATGGAAAGATCTTATAGTAAGAAATCTATTACGATAATTTAAAGTTGTAATTATAAATATTATTAAACGCACATTATTATCCCTATCTTCGATTTTTTCAGACGCTTATTCATAAGGTTACAGCCTTAGTAAATATGACTTAATATAATAATGTGCGTTTAATAAAATTTATAATTACAACTTTAAATTAGCGTAATAGATTTTTTACTATAAGATCTTTCCATTGACTCGTTGTAAATCGTAAGATTTCGCGAGTATTAATGTATAATAAGAATTGTGGACTTAATTAGTGAAGTATTGAATAGCTTCACACTCTTAGATCTAACCACTTCAGCTTCACCTATTCATATATAAAGGTAGGTTGAAGTAAAGAAGGTTTCCCTCTTTTCTTCTGAGCATAAGCTTGTGGTTAAGACCTGTAGAGGTCCCTACCTTCGAATTTTTCAGAGCTTATTCATAAGGTTACAGCCTTAGTAAATATGACTTAATATAATAATGTGCGTTTAATAAAATTTATAATTAAACAGTATGATTGCAAAAAACGTCATAATCTTGAGTAAAGCTGGCATTTTGCCTATTAAAAAATCAAATACAAACTTGCTTTTGAGGGGCATTCTTCTACAACTGGCTGAACATAAAAAAGTTAAAGTAAATCATCTCTATATAAAGTACTTTCATTAATAATTAATAATAAAGAAGGTTAACAAACGTTAATATAGGATTGTAGCACATATGTTTTGTCATTGGTAAGAAATCCAATATAATTATTTTAGGGTATTTGATCCTTTTAAGTTGCTAAAGAAATATATCACTTAATGAGATTACAAGCAGCACATCAGGATGGTTAGTATGAGTTATTGTAGGATTAAAGCAGAAGGTATATTCTCAAAATGGAAATCTGTAATAAAAGTGTTCTGATAGATAGATAGATAGATAGATAGATAGATAGATAGATAGATAGATAGATAGATAGATAGATAGATAGATAGATAGATAGATAGATAGATAGATAGATAGATAGATAGATAGATAGATAGATAGATAGATAGATAGATAGATAGATAGATAGATAGATAGATAGATAGATAGATAGATAGATAGATAGATAGATAGATAGATAGATAGATAGATAGATAGATAGATAGATAGATAGATAGATAGATAGATAGATAGATAGATAGATAGATAGATAGATAGATAGATAGATAGATAGATAGATAGATAGATAGATAGATAGATAGATAGATAGATAGATAGATAGATAGATAGATAGATAGATAGATAGATAGATAGATAGATAGATAGATAGATAGATAGATAGATAGATAGATAGATAGATAGATAGATAGATAGATAGATAGATAGATAGATAGATAGATAGATAGATAGATAGACAGATAGATTAGAAAATACAGAAATACAGATTTGCTTTGAGAAATGCAATGAAATTCAAAGATGAATAATAATATATACACATCTACTTTTATTTTCTGTCTATCTCATTAACTCAATGATTAGAATATTTTATTTCATGATTATCACTTATAAAGAAGTATGTATAGATATATTTTATTCAATTAAAAACATGCCAAAAATAAGACCTGTAAATATGCTCACATTTCAAAGTTATGACATTGGACATGCAATTACAAAAAAAGAAAGATACATATTAAACATGAAAACAATATTAATATTAAAATAATAATAATATTTCAAACTTTAATGAGATTTTGTGATACAACCATAAAATATTTTAACTCTTAAGATTTATTATTTATAAAAAGTTTAAATAAAACAATGATATTTTCAAATATTTTACATGTACATATTCATCATACAGTTTTTGATACCTGAAGGATTTTGAAGTTTAATATATGACCATCCACATCAAATTTTTCATAAAATTTCTTTTTTCCATTGGGAAAGCAGCAATTTGGAGTTTATTCATACAACTGTTTCCAATGCTTTGCAGGTATTTCAAAGAGCTGACTGTTGAGGATTTATCACTCTTTTTGTCATGAGTTCAAAAAAAAAAACAATACAATATTATGCTTTATCAATGATCTTTCAGCTTCTCAGACTGTTGTGATTCAAGAAAGCTTTTCATATAAAGTCATGGACACTATGTAAGAAACCAGCCATTTTCTTAATTTAAAAAGTTTCTTGAATCATAACCACTACAGAGCATCTCAACTATTTATATTAATAGTGATTGAAATATGCCATTTTTACTCTCAAATATAATCGGCATTGTAATTATGTATAGTTATATATATATATTAATTTCAAGCTTTTAGTGGATTTAGAGATGTAAATATTGAAATATATAATTTTATCATAGAAAAATAAATATTGAAATATAATGACAATTTTCAGTAATTTAATCTAGATAAAAAATGTAATTATGATGTGACTAGGCAACAGCCAATTGAAATTGGAATGCAGATTGAAACCATGTGATGTAATCATTTTGTCTAATTCCCATTAAACTGCCTTTTCTTGTGATAAGCTGCAATCTAAAAATAATAGATATTTGCATGCAGTAATTTTTAAAAGTTTACTTATGATACATTAAAAAATGTGAATTAATCTTTATTTAAAAACAATTTCTAAAAATATACTTCTAAATAACTCTACTGAAATAATAATTACATAAATAATAATATTGTTGATAAATATCTAACATAATATACACATTAAAATCATAAAATGAAACTAGTCAATAAATAATCAAAATTACCCCAAGTCCACAACTCAACCAGACTAGCCAAGAAAATAAACTCTAAAATGGTTTCACTACTACAAGCAGACATCTCAAGTGTAGTTCTTTATACTTGAAAAGTCTGCTTGGAGCAGTGAAACTATTGGTTGTGTTTTAGAGTTGTTATTTTTTTTTTTGGCTAGACTGTTTGAGTTGTGGATTTGGGTGTAATTTTGATTGCTAACATACTGTATGTATATATATAATAATTCCAGTGCATAACGCTATACTGAAATAAATATATACAAATATTAAGCATTAAATCACCCCCATGGCTAAGAAATCTAGTACTGCCCTCTGTGAACTAATACATAAAATACATTAGAGTTCATATTTCAAAATAGCCAGATCAAAATGATACATACATATATATATATAATATTTTTTATAAACTCTTTTATTTACTTGCACTAAAAAATCAAAAAATAATTATTTTCTTCAAGCTTTTTAGTGTGGGGTGTTCAAAAAACACTTAATTCAATCACTTGCAAAATTTAGTGATTGAACTGATTAATTTCTGGATGTGCCACATTTTTATTTTAAATTAAACATAAAACCCCAAAATATGGTGAAAATATTTAGTATTTGGGTCTGTGATACTGATTAAATAAAAGCATTTATTATAAAATGTTTATATCTATATATATTATTTTTAACTTTTTCAGTATTGGGATCTTTGTTTTATTATTCCAATTTTAATTAAAATAAAGAATATAAATATCAGACTGTTTTATATTTAAAAGGAAATGCTTGCACATTAAAAATTAACTCCAATATTATTTTGTTTATGAAAAAAAAACTTTTTAAAAAAGAAACTTTTCATGCTTGAATATCTAAATACAGAAAATTTTCTTTGCAATCAGAAGTAATTAAGATTGATTTTATTTCTATTTGAATTTATCAGAAACATTAATTTTAGGTGTTTTTTTTTTATTTATTTGAAAATATATATATACCAATTTTTCATGCTCATTACTAAAAATTTTCTGAACCAATATCAACACATTTAAAATTTGGTCTATTAACAACTACAGTAAACAAAATAGAAGACAACCTTAAAATATTTCATTGTCATTTACAAATGCATCCTAACCAAATAAACAAATATCCAGAGTTACTAAGTTAAATAAAAGCATTTAATAAAAAAGAAGCTATTATATAAAGTGAATATGAATATATTATAATGAAATGGGGTAACTGAGGTGGAAGGAAAAGAAGTTGTACCTTGGGTGATAGCAAATCATCATCACTCCCAGTCAACTATATTTCAAATAAAATGATTTAATATACAATATAAGAAAAATAAGATATTATAAGGGCATGAGATTTCACTGAGAAATAAGCATAGCTAACTAAGTTCACTGGCATTATAAAAAGTAAAAGTGCTATTCAAGTATTCACTTAAAAGTAATAACCATTCATCATCATGAATGATCAATCAATCAAACTATATCAATAGTCAATCTTGTGACTGAATTTTAACAATAAAAAATATAAATGAACAGTCAATCTGATGACTGCATTGGAAATGCATCTTCTGTAGACCAGCTAACTATTTAGCCCTTGCTAGCTTATGGCAGATTATTAAAACCATTAGTTTGAATGTACCACTTAAGTACTAATCCATCAGAATACATAACCATAAAAACAGTAATGCGCTGATCATCATGAATGCTCTGGCCACTTAGTACCATTAATGTACTGGCCATTATAAAATTAATTTCTAATAACACTAAGCTAAAATAAAATGTAGTGCATGGGCTTTAAAGAGTATGCTCATAGCACCAATAAGGATACATCAATCATCATAATAATAATCATTATCTGGATGCCCAAAAGCACTGAAATACATTACCATTCATATAATCCAACCATTATGTGTGAATCTAGCTCAGAAAAACACAAACTCTATAACTGTTACTGTGACCAAGAGATGATGCAATACAATATTCTAAACTCTTTAGAATTAAGTCATGGGAATAATTTTAACAAAGAAATATAAGTTTATTAACAATAAAAAAAATGATATTCAATTAAGATCTTTAGAATTAAGTTACACATATAAACCTTCTGATTTTGATTAACATATAGTAATAAAAAAATTATCACATTTATGATTTACAAAATTATCATACACAATTCAAGTTATTACATTATGATTTACATCAGGGATCCCCAACCCTATGCCCATGGGCACCATGGCACCCACAGAGTATTTTACGTGTGCCCACCGCTATCCGAACACGATAAAAAATTATTTATCTGATACAAATAAATTTAATTTTTAAAATTTCTTATAAATTATTGTATTATATTGTAATCAAATTGTAGGGCATACTATACTTTTACAGCGTAAAAACATAAACGTTAATTATATGTTAAAATTTTATTTTTGAAATAAATATTTTTTTGTACATTATGTGTATTATTAACAATATCCAACTATAAATTTACATTGAAAAAATAAATGGTGCCCACCACCTGGCCGGTGTTATAGAATGTGCTCTTAAATGTAAAAAGGTTGGGGACCTTTGATTTACATGATTAATTCTTTAAGTTTACTTACAACCCATTCAGTACACAGGCATGTGGCTTGATATAAAATGAACATTTTTGAATTGACATTTAATATTAAAAAATGATCAAAATTTTACATATAAGTGTTTATCTGACACACATTGGTATTTGCAATACAATTGACATATATATGCACATATACATGTGCATTCATGTCATCTCTGAACATATTTGACTTGCCATAAAATAAACATTTTTGCCATCACCTTTAAATGAGTTAAAATACCAATAATAATAAAAATGCTTGAAATTTATGAATATTTGACACGCATTTGATATATATACACACACTGAATGCAGTACAATTGATGAATAGCATATAAATGAATGTCATTTTCTAACATATTTCAATAATATGTTTAACGTACATGTGTGTGCATATTGAATTGCAGACACACACAGAAGTCTCGATCATATATTTCATTTTTGTCAAAATAAAATTATTAATTTTATAATACGTAATTATTTCTTGATTTAACATATATGTTGTGTATGTATACGTGCAAATTGACATTTACCTATTTTAACTTGTTACAATGATATATCTTTTATAGTTAATTCCTTGGTTCTTCATCATCATCAACCATTATCAATCTACTGCAGAATGGTCTCTCCAAGTTCAAACCATCTTCTCCAATCTTTAGCTTCTCTTCTCCACATCACCCCTTCACACTTTCTTATTCCATCCAACCATTTCACATGTGGTCTCATTCTGGGTCTTTTACAGTCTCTTGAAATCCAATTTATGATTTCAATTGTCCATCTATTATCATATATTCTAGCAATATGCCCAGCCCAACTCCACTTCATTCTTTTAATTTTTTCAATGAGGTCAGTAACACCTGGTTTTTCTCTTACCCATATATTGCATTTTCGATCTCTTCTTGTTACTCCCAACATGCATCTCTCCATACTTTTTTGAGTGGTCTGAAGTCTCTGTATTGCTCTTCTATTAAGTATCCAAGTCTCAGACTCTTGGTTAAAATACATTAAATTCACACATACATGTGTGTATTAATAAAATCAAATTCTATCTTTAATGATTACAGTTTTTTTTCTTCTTTTTAAAAACAAATAGTCAATTTTTTTTCTGACCGCTGATGTAAGTTAAATCCTTCAGTAGGTATATTTTATTATTTAATATTGTCATAAATTTATAAATGAAGTTTCGTTTTATATATATTTAACATACATGTGTGTGCTTATCGAATTACAAACACATACTAATATCTATATATATATATTTCATTTTTATCAAAATAAAATTAATTTTACAATATATAATTAATTCCCGATTTAATATTTATGTTGTGAGCATAGGAATGTATATGCACATTGATGTTTATATTATCTATTTTATTTTATCACAAGAGTATTATTATTAAAAATTATTTTGCAATTAATTCTCTTTGCAGAATATAGTCTTTTTTCTTTCAAAATAAGGACTGTCAAATTTTTGTCAGTTGATTGATTTAAAATGTCTTTGTTTTTTTAAATCTAAAATATTTTTTTAGAAATCTCCTTTTAAAAAAAAAAAATAGGACAGTTAATAAATTATTCTTGACTCTTAATTATAACATTTTTTTTAATTTGAAAATATAAATTTAAAAAAAAAATGTCTCTTGTAATTTCCGAAAATATTTCAATTGTCCTACAATAATACATGATTAAATTTTTTAACTTATATTTTTAATAATATAATTACTTTATGCTAGGTTTACTTAAACTATATATATATATATGCATATCAGTGGGATATATTAATTTATTTACTTAACATATTTGAATTGTTATATAAAATACTTTTTTTTAGCTGTCACTTTCAAATTGTCAAAATAATAAATGACATTAATTTTTATAATAACTAACTGATTTTTGTTTTTTGAAAGTTTATAAAAGGTATTTTCTTAATGAAAATAAAATCAGGTTTTAATTAATTATAATGCTTTTAGATTTCTTCCATTTTTTTCAAAAATAAAATCCTTTAATAGCCCATGCTAAGTAATATTACATTTTTAGACTAGTATAGAGTCATCTTTAAAATTAATACAGCAGGGTTTTTTTCCAAGCTAAAAAGACCCCTAAAGTCTTTTTCCTTTTTCTTTTAGATAAGATAGTCAAGGAATTAATCTTGACTCTTAATTTTTAATCCAAGCCCAATTATTTGTGTTTGTTTCACTTTTAGAATGTCTCTTAATAATTTTTTTTAATAAACGAAAAGTATAATCATTTTTAGAATTAAAAATATAAATTTCAAAATGTCTTTTTTTTTCCTCAATAAATAATTTAAAATAATCATTATAGATTATATATCTCACTTTTAGAATGTCATTTTAAAATGAATTATTAAAAAAAAGTTATTGAAAATTTTGTTCACATTATAAAAATCTACTCACCAGTGTATATGCATTTATATGTGCTTCTCTCTGCATATAGACACAATAGCATATATTTAACTACTTCTTCATTCAGCTGGGGTTTCTATTGGGCAGGCTGGTTTTTGGTCTACTGTCAAAATACGTTTTTCCAGGCAATTGTCATCAACAAGTATGTTGGCATTGATCAGTTCCCTTCTGGCTAGGATTGGTCCAGGAAAGCTAGCTGTTTCCTCAGAACATATTTGCAGCTATAAATATTAACACAAAGAAGTGGGTCATTTTTCTCCATGTGAATTCAAACTCCACTAGTGAACTGTAGAGCAGCTGCTTTCTTGCATTCTAACATCCTTGTGATAGTTTTTTGTGTAACTGTGCTAGCTATCTCTTCTGGTGAGCTGTCTTCTACAGCAAACTATTACTTCATAAAATATTTTAGCCAACTTTGCAGATAGCTATTAGCCAACTGCTTCTCAAAATATTACTATCCAGACTGAACTGATATTTTTATCAGTTCTTTTATAGAATCATCTGAGATGATAAAACACCTTGTAGACTGTTTTCAAACTGCCTAATCCTTTTTACTCTTGAGATGATAAAAGCACAGTAAATGAAAACAAATTTTTTTCTGTCTTGGTTAAAAGCTACATTTGGAAATCTTATCAAAGATTTTTAAAATAGATAATAGTAATGTATACAAGCATTAACAAAAAGATTTTCAAAAATAAATCATGTTTGTTTTTAAATTTCAAAATCAGAGTTATAATAATACAAAGTTAATATTTATTTAGACCTCTTTAAATGTTAAAATTCTGTTTTAACTTGAGAGATATTTAACCCTTAATTTATTAATTTTATTCCAAGAAATAAAAAAAAAAAATCTACAAAAAATTTATGTCTGTGTTTATTTCTTCTTTTCTTTTATTTTTTATACACACAACTATGTTGTTGTGTGCCTTGTAACCCAACTGGTTACAATATATATATATATATATATAATATTATGATTCAATGTCTTTTTTAAAGCAATATACGTAATTATATAACTGAATATTTGTAAATACAGTAACTAAATAATTAAAAAAAATTTATCCACTTAGGAGTGCTTTCGATTATCCAGTAATCTGTGTCAACTAAAGCTTTGAAATGCTAACTTTCCCACAATTCCATGATCTTAATGTTTGCTGCTTGCCTGTTAATTAAGTCATGTTTATATTTATATATTAGCATAGCTTCCTTTATTTTTCTTTTATTGTTATTTTTTTCAATTTTCAATATTTTTACACTGTTAAAATTGAAGTCAAAACCATAAATACATGATTTATTATGGTCGTAAAAAACAGATGCTGAAATATTATTATCTACTATGCAATTTTGTTTCAATTTCTGAACATGTTTTAATAATAGCAAGTGTTCTTTAATTCTTTTTTCCAATGTACATCTAGATTCACCTATATATTTACTGCCACACCTACATATCCATTTATAAATGACACAATTTTTATTTAAAAATGAGGTTTTATCTTTAGAGTTCTTTATTAATTTGTTCAATGTAGGAGGTGTGTAAAATGCAACATCACATATATCTTTATAAATTTTCCTTATAAACTTTACTTGATAATTTGAAATATATAGGATTGATATCCATATTTTTTTATTAGCAGGAGAATCAATCTTGTTATCAAAATTTTTATTTTTATATTTTGTATTAAAATCTCTAATAACATTATATATGTGATTATAACTATAGCCAATGCTTAACAATTCATTCGCATATATTTCAATATTTTTGCCTTTATCTGATAAATATTTGCAAAGACTATTATTTCTAAATATGAAGAATTTCAAACCTGCCATTTTGTGTGACATTGGCACTTTTGATTTATATGGAATATAACCTCTTTTTACTATTGATTTAATGGTCATACAGTAATCCAGCATGCATTGATTTCTAGTTATTTTAAGATCAAGAAACTGAACGTACATTAAATCTTCAGTTGTTTTTATCCATCTTAGGCCTTTCAAATCATTTAATTCCTCAAACAACTCATTAATTGTATTTGGTTTACTACATACAAAATCATCATCAACATATCGATAATATGCAGTGATATTTTTTTGATAATATTCCTTTTCCAAAATATTTTCTTCATATGTAGAAATTATAAAATTGCATATTTGAGCAACAGTAGGTAATCCCATGGGCCATCCATTACACATTTTATAAAAATTCTTATTAAAAACTGTTGCTCAAATATGCAATTTTATAATTTCTACATATGAAGAAAATATTTTGGAAAAGGAATATTATCAAAAAAATATCACTGCATATTATCGATATGTTGATGATGTTTTTGTATGTAGTAAACCAAATACAATTAATGAGTTGTTTGAGGAATTAAATGATTTGAAAGGCCTAAGATGGATAAAAACAGCTGAAGATTTAATGTGCATTCAGTTTCTTAATCTTAAAATAACTAGAAATCAATGCATGCTGGATTACTGTATGACCATTAAATCAATAGTAAAAAGAGGTTATATTTCATATAAATCAAAAGTGCCAATGTCACACAAAATGGCATGTTTGAAATCCTTCTTATTTAGAAATAATAGTCTTTGCAAATATTTATCAGATAAAGGTAAAAATATTGAAATATATTCGAATGAATTGTTAAGTGTTGGATATAGTTATAATCACATATATAATGTTATTAGAGATTTTAATATGAAATATAAAAATAAAAATTTTAATAATAATATTGATTCTCCTGCTAATAAAAAAATATGGATATCAATCCCATATATTTCAAATTATCAAGTAAAGTTTATAAGGAAAATTTATAAAGATATATGTGATGTTGCACTTTACACACCTTCTACATTGAACAAATTAATAAATAACTCCAAAGATAAAACCTCATTTATAAATAAAAATTGTGTCATTTATAAATGGATATGTAGGTGTGGCAGTAAATATATTGGTAAATCTAGATGTACGTTGGAAAAAAGAACTAAAGAACACTTGCTATTATTAAAACGTGTTCAGAAATTGAAACAAAATTGCATAGTAGATAATAATATTTCAGCATCTGTTTTTTATGCCATAATAAATCATGTATTGATGGTTTTGACTTTAATTTTAACAGTGTAAAAATATTGCAAATTGAAAAATATGACAATAAAAGAAAAGGCTATGCTAATATATAAATATAAACATGACTTAATTAATAGGCAAGCAGCAAACATTAAGATCATGGAATTGTGGGAAATTTAGCATTTCAAAGCTTTAGTTGACACAGATTACTGGATAATCGAAAGCGCTCCTAAGTGGATAAAATAATTTTAATTATTTAGTTACTGTATTTACAAATATTCAGTTATAATATATATATATATATATAATATTTTTAACAGTTAATATAGATGTAAATTAATTATTAAATGGGATTACTATTATATGCAGAAATTAAATCCACAGCTTATATGTATTGACATGAAGCAACAAATCAGATGTGGCTCTCCAAGCTGAATGAACCCAATAGCAAACCTGTCTTTTTGATTAGTGGTAACTTGAACAGATTTACTATTGTTTTTATTGAGTCTGCAGAGCTATGTCTAATTAGTTGCTGTACATAAATACACTTAGACTGAGAATTTAACTTTCTATACACAATGGTGATTCTATTTATTAATTAATATATGCACACACACGCATATATATATATATATATATATACACACCTGGGTCTCATTTTATGTTGATTATTTTAATGTGATTTTGAAGTTATGTGATTCATGTTTCTTCTTAATATCCTTCATATTTCACTATATTTATTAGATATCAAGAAATTTAAATTATTAATAACTTACTTTGACTTGAAATACTTTTTTTTCTTTCAAAAATATAATGTTATATTAGCAGCTTACGTTAATATAGCCATAAGCTTATTTAGAATCTTAGCTTCTATGTAAATAACCTACTTATACTAATGAGTAAATAATAATAATAGATTTATACGTATGTATAAAAATATCGCAATAAACATTCAAAAATTTTAAACTTTTAAAATGTATTTTGTTAGCTATTAACAGAAATAAATATTTTTTTAGATTTTTAAAATAAATAATAACGAAGATTTTAATTACAAATTTATTAAACACACATTGATTATGTAAGTAATATTTACCGAGGCTGTAACCTTGAGAATATGCATGTAAAATGTGACAGTAGGGACCTCTACAGGTGTTTAACCACAAGGTTACAGCCTCGGTAAATATTACTAATGAAGACTTTATTAATTTTATAAACTGAAAATAATCTTTCGAATGATAATGTCTAATCTTTTTGTTTTGATTGCAATCTCACTTTTTTAATAGAGAAACAGCACAAGACTAGAAGTGGCACTAGTTATACAACACATATGAATCTGATTTCTTACTAGTTCACAAATGAATGCATATTGTAATGATTAAAATATGTAGGAAAAAATGTAAAATTAAATATTGTAGTTAATAAAAAAAGCAAAAAAAAGTTTGTCCTATATTAATTTTTTTCATATATTTGAAATTTTTTATTAGTCATACTTAATTTCCTTATTTTTTTAATGCAAATTTTAAAGTAATTTTTCCTTGTTGCTTTGCTTTTATGCCAATTTCTGAAAATTACAGGAACCTATCCCCCAGTTTTCAAGGTAAGTTATGTTTTTTTTGTGTGATTTCATTTGTGCGCATTTTCTGAGGAACCTATCTACCACATAAAATGAGACCCAGGTGTATATATATATATGTATATTGTACCACAATTGAACAGTGATATGTGTTTGTAATTTTGTTTATCATAAAATTTTAATGTCAAAAGAATTTATAATTAGCTAAAAAAGTTTAAACAAAAATCACTGCAGATTATTTTATCAAGAAATGATTAAAGTAAAAAAAAACTTATTCGAAAGAATGAATTATAAAAGTTTAAGAAAGAGAAATATAATTCAGAAAGTTTAACTGCTTGGGACTAAGCCACCATATTGAATTTTTTAAAATACTGGCCTGAAACACAATTTTCACAATAACTTCAGTTTTAATTATGTTAGAGCAAAAACAATTGCATTGCTAGAAACTAGAAAAATTAAGGAAAACAATAAGCATAAAATAAATAGTGATAACTATATAAAAAATAAGGAAAAAAAGAAATTTTCACATCTGAAATACTTATTATTTTATTGTTTGTTCATAATTTGGAAATTAACATTAACTAAAATGCAAATTACATCTTCAGTGATAATTTCTTTATATTCCTCACAAAAAATCTTTCTAAACATATATAATAAGTCTTATCTGAGATAATCCATAGCTTTACAATGTCCAAAAGTGTTTCTATAAGAGTTCTTCATTTTTATCTTCTACCCCAAATGTTGCAAATTGTCAAGGCACCTGGAAGAAAAAATGTTTTCCCTAATAAAAGATACAAAAAAAAAAAATTCTATCAGAATGTAAAAATAATGAAGAAAGTGGAAATATTATTACTTACCATTATAAATACAATAAAAAAATAAAATGTCATCATCATCATCATGGTACAGGTATATGTATATTATAAAAGTGGTGTATATGTATGCATCATGAAAGTTCTGCTAATGGTTATGGGAAAACTCAAACTATTTTGATTTTAGATTTTGGATAAACCAACCTTGTTTATAACATCGTCATCATACTGAATAATCATTGCCAATATAGAAAACAATTTACAAATTTAGAATATGAAAAAAATTCTCATTTCAAGAGGCAGTCAATGATTACTAAAAAGGTTCTATGGCATATATTTATATAAAAAATGTTTATATTCTACCTCTTTTAAGACATGTCTTCCAGAGAAGCATACCTGTTCATATATATATATATATATATATATATATGCAAAATATTTCATATTATTCAATATTATTATTAACCCTTAAACCGCTAATTTTATTATTGGTTGTATCAGATAAAAATCAAATCTTTTAATTGGCCAACTCACAAACTGAAGACAAAGCCTATTGTTAAAACATATTCGCCTATAATATTAAATTCAACTCAGATACGTTTATAAAAAGTTTTTTACTAATTTTTCAGGTTATGAAGAGAACGAAAGTTCTTTCAAAAATAAATTGCTATTTATTTATTCTAAAATATTCACTTTCGGCAACGTAAAAGCTATAATATAAACAAAAAGATCGACTTTTACGTTATAGAAAAGTAAATATTTTTTTTTACTAAATCTTCAACATTTTTACAAAAATCTTCGATATTTTTCGAAAATAATTTTGTTTTTTTAGTATATTTTTTAAAAAACTAGTTTAATTTCTTAAATTATATTTTTTTAATACTTAAAATTGATTCAAATGAAAATCTCAGCGTTTTTCTTTATTTTCTTTGATCAGGCAGTTTCTTTGTTCTTTCCAGCCAATCAGAATGTCTTTTTTGGCTGAGAGCTTGTAAGAACCAATCACAAATAATGTTCTTTCTTTGTTTAGGTTTAAATGCGTTTTTTTCTATTTTTTACTTGTAAAATAAATCGGAAGATGGCACCATCGTACAGAACTTTTAAAAACGCATTCAATACGTCTTTAATGAAAATTTTCGTATGAAAACGGGCTGAGTTAGAGTGATTTCAGATGTCGACGAGGAGCCTCGTCGGACGCGGGAAAAGGGTTAATGAAACATGATTCATTCCAGATCTTGTTTACCACTTGGCAAAAGTAATTAGTAATGAAGCTGTTACAAAATTCTAATAAGGAAGGCAATCAGGCAGTCATATGCCTATAAAATATAAAATGAAGTTAGTAAAAAACCAAGTTTTTAAAACAACAAATAAAAACAAATTAGTAAAACAAAAACAATGAAAACCAAAAATTAGTAAAAACAGAATAAAAAATTATTGCAGCTTTGAAATTTATATTGCATTTTTCTATTATTATTATTATTGGTCTAATCTTATAAATTCGGCATTTTTTTTATTGTCATTGAAATGTATACATGATAAAATATTGGCATTATATTTGCAAAATATGGTACAATTCACGATCTGTTACATTCATCACACATACACTTTTTTTAGTGGCATATTTATTTGTTTTCTCAATAACAGCTGATAAAAGTTTTTTATTGAATAACATAAGAAAACAATCTAAAATTGAATACTCACCTATTATAGAAAACTTCAAACCTGGAGTTTTAGTGAAATTCTCTACATTTCCCGGTTCACAGGTTACATTTAGATGCACATCATGGTTACTAGATGATGAGCCTGGTCTATTGGTATCGTCCTGAAGAACACTCATAGTTTTTTTTCTTTTTGGCTGGTAAAGGGGTTTCTTCTTCTGATGATGACAAATATTCTTCTAGATTGCTGAAAGTAACACTATCCTCAGAGTCAAAGGGCTTAGACAGGGAAAATTGATAGTCACTAGAATAATACATATCGGAGGCCATATTTCCCATTTATTTATTTTACGTACTTTTGTTTCCGTATAATCAAACAAATTGTGAAAAAAATTAAAAAACAATTGACCATATTCACAAAAAAATTAATAAAAACTTTATTTTTTATCGTAGAGAAAAATGGCAACTACCTATGGAAAGAGAAAAAAACAACGAAAAGAATTATGGTATAGGTGCATGCATAGTCCATACAGTTTTTCTGTAATTTCAAAATGAAAACCAACAAATGAACAATGACAAGCACACACAGCACTGACAGAGTGCAAAAAGTTAAAGAGTAATCAGAGGGGGAGAAAATTTAACTTAGCAAAAATTAAACTTTCGAATAAGTTAAGAAAAACGGTATTTAGAAAGGTAGTTTTATTTTTAAAAAATGCAGTTAGACTTAGGGGGAATGTAACTGAGAAAAATTAAAACTATTAAAGAAAAAAAAGGAAATCTTAAAAACTAAAAATCTATCTTTCCATTTATTTAAAAATAAAATATATGTGTGTGTAAATAACGAGTTGATTTTAAATATAAAGAAAATAATAAAATGTGTGCATGTTAAAAATAAAATAAAATATGAAAGTTAAATATTAAAATAAAGGAAAGCTCATAATTAAATTTTAAAACTCAAAGATTGCTTAATAGATAAGCTGCATAGGAATGGGATTAGCAATGGCTACTAATTAATTAATTAAAATCCATAAACAACAGGACTAATTAAAATGCATCTTATCTAAAATTTAATCAACAAAAGCAGTGGATGGATTTTGAACAATGAAAATGACTAGTGGGTTTAAAAAATTAATTAAAAGATAGCAACAAGATCATCACATAAATAGGGCTGAAAATCTCATCATGCAGTCATTCATGTATCTAGAGTCAATCACCTATTAGACTTATTTTTCAATGAATACAATGTCATGTTGAGCAAAATTCAGAGCATGTGGCCAGATTCCAGCCTCAATCTGACAGAACATCAGCATTCTGCCTGATAGAATCCATGCCCATCTTATAATTTAAAGCTGCCAAGGATGTCTAACTGCCTGAAATAGAAATAGCCCAGAACTGCAATTGTCAGGACCACATCAAAAGCCTAAAATCCAACCGGTTATTAAATCACACACACAGCAGAAAAGAGCAAGAAGTCACAACTTTTAAAATCCTATAGGTAATAACATTTTCTTATGCTCATTTCTTTTTTTTATTAATCTATAAGTAGCCATTGCAATCGTTGATTATCTCCAGAGTTAGTATAATAAATGAACTCTGTAGCCAGCATATAATGCATTATAGTATGTGCAGGTTCACATGTTTCCCAATGTAACAAATAAATAATTACAGACCTTTCAGGTCATGAAATGATTTGTTTATAAGTCCAAGTTTGTGTGCATCCCATATACATGGTGTTTATATTATATTTTGATTGTATATTTTATAAATAAGAGTGTGTGCTCATCATATCAGTGATAATTGTTTATTGAATTAAAGAAATGTATCAAATTAGTCTATAAGTTTTAGTATTAAGTCTATTTAAAATATTTATAATAAAGTATTTGTCTATCAATCGCTGTCAGTCAATTCTTTAATTATACCACTAAGAATTCCATTTGTTTCCGTTGAGCTAGTTTGGGATTTATCAGGTGCTGAGTTAGTAGCTGTCATCCAGAGTATGTTAATTACTTCTTGTAATTAACTGGCAACTGAGGTTTACTTCAAAACAAATAAAGTACTTTGAATGACAGGGTTTGAATTCGGCAGTTGAGAAGTTCTGTAACCTGGAAATATGGCTGTATGTTATAACTTGTGTAATCTCATTCTGACTACAGGTACCTTTGGTCTTGTGCTTCTCTGCCTGAGGGATCAGGTGCTGTAGTATTTAAATTGCAGCTGGAGTGGATCGAATTTATAATAAATAATTTTATAATATTGTCATTTTTTTATAAAAGATGGTAACAATTTGTTTATAATGTTTTCACAATTTAGTTTATCACAATGTTGTTTTTATTAAAGAGTAAGTTTTATTCTAGTTATTTTATTAAAGAGTAAAACAAAATTTTTCGATCCCACTTGGTTCAATATATATATATATATATATATACTATATATATATATATATATATATATATATATATATATATATATATATTAGCCTTGAGTATTATTACACTTATTATTTAAGTAATTGCGGGTGCAATTTGAAATTTTATAATTGCAGCTTGTAATGTTATAATTGACTATTTATTAGTGTGTATTCAGAATAAGTTATTTTTACTTATTTAAAAAAGTTTATTTAAGCTTTTTTGTATCAATAATTTCAATATCTGTGGTCAAGTTGCAATCTTTAGAGTCTATATAAATATGTTGGACCATTAATAAAGGTGGGATTCCACCTTTATTGTTAAAAGGAAGTTGTCTTGACAACAGTTTGAAATTGAAGATTGTTGTTGATATTAGGATTGTCTGAGTGTTGACTGGTTTTTAATGATATATTTATAAATATATTGGATCAGTCAGCCACAATATGCCTAAAATGCTGGGGAGCAAAGCATTTGGAGATGCTACAAGTTTAATTTTATGTGATACTTTTCAATAACTATTTTTAACTTGATTGAATGCCATCAGGTTTTTCAAAAATCTGGAAGATGATTTAGATTGGGTTTAAACCCTGATTTTCTAATCAATGTACTTTTTTATCTCAAGTTTCACTGATGTATTCCTTAAACCAAAACATTTATCCAGGTTAGAAGAAAATTATTAAACTACTAATTTGAAAGGTTTCTCTTCTGATTCTTATTTATGCATTTTCTCCATTTCATTTTATAAACATCGTATGATGTAAATTATTTCCAACTTAGATCAAAATATCATGATTCTCTTTGATTTATACTGTGCACAAGGAAATATTATTTTAAAAAATATTACAAAACATTTATCTTTGTATGCAATTATTTCCAATGCCACTATCAATTGATTCAATATTTTGCATTTCAAATTCATATACAAAATACTTCAGCATTCCAAAGAAGTTACTCTGTCTTTGTATCAGTTTCATGGAGTTATTATTTGATCATCACAGAAAATTTTTAACGTGTTTAACTTTTCATGTGATATTGCTTTAACGACTTTTTTTCTTAAATAATTTACTTTTCAACTTTAACTACCAAGTCCTTATCTTTAATAGTAATTGTCATCTTATGGTCAATTTACATGTCCTGTTTTAAATTTAATTTATGTATGTATATGTTTGTAAATATAAAGTACAATGTTTTAAAAATAAATTTTCTCTCTAACTTTTAACAATTATCTCATTACTGACATAATATCTGAATCAGATCTTTAAAATTTCCTTAAGCAATATAATTACTCATTTCAGAACAACATCTTAATAGTATTGCCCATACTGCGTAACACAATTGAAAGATATCAACATTGAAATATTTTATAGATAGATTAATTAATACAATTATTAAGAGGTAGATTTTCACATGTCATCAAACAACATTTGTCAATATAAACAAATATATGCAATCCATGTAAAATAACTCATAACATTTTCATGTGCACAAATAACAAGCTATGCCCATTGCATATGGCAAATTATAAATCATTTAATCACTAACAAAATTTCAAGGGCTTATGATACAGGGTTACATTAATTCTTATGAAAGGCATCTAGAAATAAATCACCAAGCAATTTCTCTCTTAACTCATAAATTTAATAAGAGCAGATGATACATAGTTATAGAAATACTATTGTATTATATGAACACATACTTAATTCTGCATTGAATTCTTGAAATCACTTCGCTAGTAATCAGCTATGATTAATACAAACTGTATACAATACTATTGATAAAATCTGCAATGATATTACTTTTTTCTTTGAATATTAAATCAATAATAAATTCTTATTACCAATATTTCCTCTCTCTCTCTCGAACTCTAATATGGTTAAGCAAATCAGAATCGTAAGCAGTTTAACATATTTCAGATAACAATATAACTTTTCAAAATTACTAACTCATGACATTTTATCTCATATTTCAATAATAAAATTTACTTCCAAAACCATGTACTAAATTAATCAATTTCTACATTATAAATGTACTAGGCTTCTCACACATACATTTAACACTAATGTTAAATGAATTTTATTTTAGTAATTGAGAAATCTGTTTAACCAATGCTGTATAAAGAGAGTTGTTTTATTCTTTCACATATCAACTTATATGTTATTCTTCAAGCTCATTTTATTACAACCATTTTAGTTTTACTTACACACGACACATGACATAATACTCATACATTCTCAAAAGTTGATTTTACCTGAAATTCCCATAAATTTATAGAAAAACTTTTCAAAATATTTCTTTTACTTTTTATCATGACTGATTTTTTTTAGCTAAACTTAACTATTTATCCAACACCCTTGCCTTAGAATTACTCCCCGGCTCAATATACCTTTCCTAGTATTTTGAAATGAATTTTGACCATATCAAAAAAATATAATAGAAAGATTATTGTATAGTACAAATAAATATGAGTTTTATCATTAAAATGTTTTTAAAAAAATTAAACTCACTGTGAAAATAAATTAAAAACAAATTATATTAATAATATATAGTTAATCTAAATAATTGATTGGAGTGTTTTGTGAAAGTTATAGCAAGAGTCTACATAAGAAAAATCTATAACTATATCACTTACAGTATTATCTAGTTATGTATCTTTTAAACTTGTTTAATGGGTTTTTATGATCTGTATACATTTTTAGACAAACTTTTAATAGTGATATCAATTTTTGAATTTCGTAGTATTTTAAATAATATCAAAAATTGTATATTTTTTTGTGCTAGGTAATATTTAAAAGAAAAGTTGCAGTATTATTATTTTTTTACTTTGATGGATTAATAATGAATAAATATAGGAGGCAGTTCTCCTGATACTACTTAAAGCTAAGACAACTAATCTGAAAAAGAGAGATAGATCCTAAGGGGTTTTAACTTATTTATTTATGGTTTATTTTCACTTATTATATATTTTAGTTAACATTGATGTTTCTCTAGTGCTGTGCAATGGCCAGAATATGAGATCTTTTCCTATATCTATCTGTTGTAGAGAGAAGTCCAGAAAAAAATATCCACAATCAGGCTACCTGGAAGCAGGGTGAATGACTTCGACAAAAATCCTTTTAGTCTTTATATAACTTTAAGAGATAACATCTTTTTATTATATTATTTATATTTATCTTATATGGAAAAGAAAATGGGATTAAATTATATTTTTATTTTTAAATTATCACAAAACTATTAATCAATTATCCTGTTGTCTTTTTTTTTTTCAAAAAAATAAGCAGATATAATTAAAACTTTGGTAATAAACCTTTTTCATCTTGTTTGTTGTTGTTTTTTTACTAAAAACAGATTTATTTAAAATTTTGATAATTATCAAAAAAATAACTTATTAAAAAAATATTTAAAATTTAGAACTGAAATTGGACTTTTATATTATTTAATTTAATGTTGAAAATTTAAACTTTTTATTGAGTAAATTAATGTTAAAAATTTTAGTTTTTCAAACATTCCAACATTTATATACAATTCATTTTAAATGTTGGTGTGTATAGGTAATTAAGTATGTAATAAATTAAACGTTAAATTATTATCATTAAGTGTCATTAAACTTATATTTATGATTAAATAGTCTATACTCTAGATCTCCCCCATTCAACCAATTTTATATTACTTCCTATTCGTTCCTCTGAATTTGGCAATTGATTAAAACTGCCAAATTACTAAAATTTATATTTCATTTATATTTTTGAAATATATGCGTAAAGATATCTAAAAAAGGTAAATATTTCCAAAATATACTTATGCTAAAACGGAACTCTTCAATTTATCAGATAATCTCTTATGAACATTTTTATTATTTGTTCCATATTTATCAAAAGAGGGATCAAGTCAGATTAATAATGTCATGTATTTATGTTGTTTTTTAAATGAATATATTATTGGTGTAAAGTGTATGTCTAGGCCACTTCTAGCTTAATTAATGTTTAAAAAGAATCATTAATGTATTTATCTACAGTTAATAACATTAATAATGTGAGTGTAGATTAAATTGCAATAATTTAATATTGATAAATATTAAAAAAAATAATGAAGGCATATCTAAGGATTGTGACCTAGATCAGCTAAAGAGTACTAATTCGTCAGGAAATGTATTTTAGTGATCATTTGTCTTATCAGATGTTTATATTTGTATGTTTCAAGAATTTGTAATGGAAAGGTTTTAAATATATCCAAAAATGATAATACACATGGAAAAAAGAAATTGAGTTGTTAATAAATACTATGTGATTATATTAATTAAAATCAGATATATTAATCTTTAAATACTTTTAAAGTTTTTATTCGAAATAAGACTGACGTGAAAATCTCAACAATTATGCAATTCTCGTGATTCACTCATAATGTTTTTCTACAATTCAAGACAATGGAAATTATTTAATTTCTTCACTTGTCAAGTTATAGTGGAAGAAGCATTTATTCGTCAAATCCTTACTTTAATTTTTTGCTGATAAAAAAGCCATCAATATAAGTAATTTCAATAATAAATTAAATAATAATCTAATAACCAGAACAATACTGATTATCATAGAAAAATTTCCTTCCTCCAAAATCATTCATTCATTTATATTTATCAATAAGTAAAATTTTTAAAAAATTATATCATCATCATCAACCATTATCAATCCACTGCAGGATGAAGGTCTCTCCAAGTTTAATCCATCTTCTCCAATCTTTAGTTTCTCTTCTCCACATCACCCCTGCACACTTTCTTATTTCATCCATCCATCTCACATGTGGTCTCTTTCTGGGTCTTTTACAATCTCTTGGAATCCAGTTTAAGATTTCAATTGTCCATCTATTATCATCTCATCTAGCAATATGTCCAGCCTAACTCCATTTCAGTCTTTTAATTTTTTTCAATGAGGTCAGTAACACCTGTTTGTTCTCTTGCCCATATATTGTGTTTTCATCCTCTTCTTATAACTCCCAACATGCATCTCTCCATACTTTTTTGAGTGGTCTGAAGTCTTTGTATTGCTTTTCTATTAAGTGTATTGTTCTTCTATTAAGTATATGGATATATATATATATATAGCCATAAAAAAATTTAATTTAATTTACCTAATTATAAAATATTATCATTTATGAAGCTTTGACCAAAACAATAAATACTTATTTTGTCAACTTTCAATAGGTTAAATTATTAATTAAATTTCAATTTTGTTACATTGAATTATATAATGTTTGTCAACTATATACATGATTATTACACATTAGTACTAGACATCATAACATGTATGATATAAATGATTCCTATAAAATTATTTTTGAAACTGTTACTAAAATAGTATATAAATATGATTTAATTATTAACTAGAAATATAATATTAAAAGGAAACATTGGATGTGCTCCTCACAACTCTCACAGAATGGCTCTGAAAAGTTGGTTTTGTAGCAGTGAAAGGTACCTTTTATATTTCATCATCATCATTATCAACCATTATCAATCCACTGCAGGATGAAGGTCTCTCCAAGTTTAATCCATCTTCTCCGATCTTTAACTTCTCTTCTCCACATCACCCCTACACATTTTCTTATTTCATCCATCCATCTTACATGTGGTCTCCTTCTGGGTCTTTTACAATCTCTTGGAATCCAGTTTAAAATTTCAATTGTCCATATATTATCATCTCTTCTAGCAATATGTCCAGCCCAACTCCACTTCAATCTTTTAATTTTTTCAATGAGGTCAGTAACACCTGTTTGTTCTCTTACCGATACATTGCATTTTCGATCTCTTCTTGTTACTCCCAACATACATCTCTCCATACTTCTTTGAGTGGTCTGAAGTCTCTGTATTGATCTTCTATTAAGTGTCCAAGTCTCAGATCCTTAAGTAAGAACTGGTAAAACACATTTGTTAAAAACCTTTCTTTTCAAACACATAGGCATATTTCCTTTTAATATCAAGTTATTTCTACCAAAAGCACTCCAACCAAGTTTAATTCTATGATTAATTTCCTCTATTATGTTTCCATCTGTATTAATAATCTGACCAAGGTATTTGTAACTCTTAACTTCTTCTAATTCATCATAATCAATCTTTATTTTCATATTTGGAGCAAATCGATTAAACATTACTTTAGTCTTTTTAACATTTATCTTTAGTCCTACTTTCCTACTTTCATCTGATAACTCCTGCAACATTTCCTGCAGCTCGGAAGCATTATTTGCAAAAACAACTACATCATCTGTGAAATCTAAATGACTTAAATAATCTCCATTTACTTTCACTCCTTTAGTTTCCCATTTTAATCCACAAAATACTTCTTGCAGCACTTCTGATCTCCAGTTTTGGAGATATGGAGTCACCTTGTCTTACACCTTTCTCAATGTTGACTTTCCCAGTATCATTATGTAATCTAATTGTTGCTGTTGCATTTTTATAAATATTCTTTAAAATATGACAATATCCTGGATCTATACCTTGATGATCCAATGCTTTAATCACTGAAGAAATGTTTATAGAATCAAATGCCTTTTCATAATCTACAAATCCAAAACATAATGACAACTCATATTCATTTGTCCTTTCTATAACTTCTCTCAATACTTGAATATGATCTACTGTACTAAAACCACTTTTAAATCCAGCTTGTTCTCTTGGTTGGTGAAAATCCAAGGTTCTCTGTAGACGAGTTGTAATTATCTTGGTAAAAATTTTATATAAAACTGATAAAAGGCTGATAGGTCTGTAATTTCTAATATCTTCTTTATCACCTTTTTTAAATATTAATATTATTACTGCATTCTTCCAATCATCCGGTACATCTTTATCATTTAGACATTTGGTATATAACTTTGCTAATATTTTTCTGTTTCTTCACCTGCTTCTTTTAATATATCAATTATAATTCCATCATTACCTGGAGCCTTTCCTTTTTTCATACATTTAATTGCATTTCTCACTTCTTCATTTAAAATTCTGGGCAATTCGGAAGATGTAATAGATATAGGAGGTACTTGTTCTTTATTACTATATAATTCTTGATAAAAATCTTTTACCAATTTCATAATGTCATCCCTCTTTTTAGTAATAATTCCATCTTTTTTCCTTATTGCAGATATAAATTTCCTACCAATACCAAAATGTTGTTTTACATTCTTAAGACTTTTATTTTCTTCTACAGCTTTTCTTGCTAGTTCACAGTTATACTTTCTTATATCATTTTCAACTCTTTTCCCACCATTTTACAAAATTCGAGATATTCAATTCTTTTTAATGCATCATTCTTGCATATCTTCATATTCCTTCTTTTCTTCATAAGTTCTCTAGTCTCAGTAGAAATTTTATTAGTCAATTGCTGCTTTTTTCTACCAGCTATCTTTGTTGCAGTTTTTAAAAGTGTATCAGTTATTTTCATATTAATTTCATTCAAATCTGAATCATGTTCAAAATCTACTAATACTTGAAACCGATTTGTAAGTTCTAATTTAAATTCATTAGAATGTTTCTGAAGATTAGGAATATCAACTGTAAATATAGTTTTTCTTAATAATTTTTGTCTCTCTAGTTTTACATTAACATGTATCTTACCCCTTACTAATCGATGATCACTTCCTGTGTTAAATTTATTAAGAACATTACAATCTTGAAATATTGTAATTTCCGATTTTTCTTCACTATTGATAACTATGTAATATTAAATACGCTTAACGTATATAGTGAAATTAAAGTTCAACGATTATATTAATATTTCTTAAGGCATGTATTTCCTGTTAGTCAAAATATAATCCAATTCTGCTGTACCTTCATTTGGATGCTTCCATGTCCATTTCCTTCTAATATTTTTCTCAAAAAAAGAATTCATAATATAAAGTTTTTCCTTCTCTGCAAACTCCACAAGTCTATGTCCTCTCTCATTTCTATTACCATAACCAAAATTACCTACAACAATTTCATCTTTCATTTGTTTACCAATTCTAGCATTAAAATCTCCCATAACAATTTTAAAATGTTGTTTACTCTGATCAAAAGCCTTTTGTACATCCATATAAAAATCTTCTACTACTTCATCACTGTGAGAACTTGTTGGGGCATAAACCTGAATTATCTGCATTTGATATCTGCTATTAAGTTGTATAACTAATCTTGCCACTCTGTCTGATACACCATCAATCTCCACAATATTGTTTTTCCACTTTTTATTTATAATGAATCCTACTCCACTTGTATTTCCAATATTTGTGCCTTTATAATAGAGCATATGTCCACTTTTTAAATCAATTGTCTCTTCACCTTTTCTTCTAACTTCACAAAGTCCAATAATATCCCATTTAATATAAGAGAGTTCTTCTTCTAATTCTTGCAATCTTCCTTCACTTGAAAGTGATCTGCAGTTGTAAGTACCTAAATAAAAAGTCGTCATCAAATGGCAGCCTGGGTCCGCCTCCAGGATATTCTTAGCACCCTCCGCCTTCGGCCACCAACCCTGCCTTGGTTGGTGACTTTACAGCCTCCTGGGATTAAGGGCCATGCTTTATTTTTGTCTGTCATAATTGTATAATTGGGAAAAATCTTTATCATTTACACAAACATTCATTCTGCCTTATCAGGCACTGAGAAGAAAGACCATGGTGTTTCTTGATCTTAAACTCAGAGGTAAAAAGCAAATAAACTCACCATGCTGGCTAATGCGTGTTGGTGAGCAGCCCATCCATGTTCGTATACTATATGAATAAACATATAGTAATAACAGCTGCAACGACAAGAACGTATGGAGTGGACATTAGGAATTTGCCCTGCTCGGTTCCTTTAAGGCCTCCAAGAGGAATCAAAGGGTCTCCTTTCAGTTAATAGCAAACTCCTTTCTGCAGCCCTTTTATATTTATATTTATGTGTCCTTTTAAAGGCCTTATTTTGCTGCTAATGTACTCAAATCTCAGTTTTAGTGCATTTTTAACATAATTTCCCTTTGTCAACCTTGTACTTATCAGCATTTAACTACCTCATCCCCCCCCCCTGTTTGGTGGGTGGTTCAACTGTTTCATGAACCATAAAGGGTTTTATTCCCTCTTAGACTCTTAAATATTTCTCCTACTCTAATTTCCCTGTCACTCAGAACTTGTTTATAAAGTGTTGTGTATTCCAGTTATTTAGGCCGTTTTAACGATCTTTTTTTTTTTTCAGACATCCCCTCCTCTGGGGTAACTAACTGCCTAAAACTCCATTCAATTTTCTCATTATTCAACTAAAATTAGTAATAACAAGTCTCCCAGTGTTTTTTTGTTGTTTTTTTTTTGCTTTTACATAAATATATTTAATTTTTCCCATTTCAAAATTGTTTTTCTTTATATTACTTTCCATTCTTTCAAACGGCTTAAGGATGGCCATTGCCCCTAGCGGAAAAAATGTGCAGAGACTGAAACTACATGAACTAAAACCTTCAAAATTTACCAAATTTTGCCCAAATCGAATTTCAAACAAAACTTAACTAAAAACTTCATCACCAAAGAACTTATTTAAAGACTCCATTTCCTTGCTCTCTGGATTTTCCTCCCTTTCAGGCTGTGGTTTGCTCTATCAAAGGTAAAAAGCAAGTCAAAAAGAACAACATAACCAATCACAATACCATTCCAAGTACAATGGGAAAAACTAAAATTACTCATCTACAAAAGAGACAAAATCAACCTGCTGCATCTAAGCATTACTCCGAAATCTCCCCATCCATCCCTGAAATCTCTAAAGATTTAACATGTAGCACTTCCTCCAAAGTTAATGTGACATATGATCCTCCTATCAATCCATCAGGGCAACCACACCTATCAACATTGCTTTTTACCAAAGACTCTTCTTTTCCTGGACTACACACCCTTTCCATATCCCCTTCCCATTCCATATGTATTCCCTTCCTCTTCACCATATTGTACTTGAATTTCATTTAGCCATGTAATCATCTCTTTGTAAACCTTTTTTAACTGTTTGTGTATTTTGTCTTTTTGATGAATAAAAGCTTTCATCACTGAGGAAAAAAAGAGTATGTATCTAAATCAAACTATAAATTTTAAAAATAATTAATACCTCACATGATCTAATGAGTACTTTATTTTGATCTGTATCGCTACTTTATGATAAATGATAATTGCTTTTTCATTGACTATCTTTTCAGTATACAAAAGCATATAACCCCTTTTATTAATAGATGGTTTTCTCAAATAAAAGTATATTTAAACTTGAGCACTTATGAAACTTCATTATCCACTATGCTTGAAAATGATATTTTACAGTTATTTTTTTAAAATATCTAAATATATTTTATCAAGATAGATTTATTTTTCTTTAACTGAGATTCCTGATACAACTTTTAAATAATATTTTTTTATCTTCACAAAAACCTAGACTTGTGTTTATCTCAGATATATTCATAATAAATAATATGTATTTATATGTTGTGTTCTTTAATTCTTCAGTAGATCAAATTTGTAAAACAAGATTTCAATTTTTTATTAAACATAAAACTTTAGATATAAGAATTTCGTTCAAAACATAAGTTATTAAAGTGATCATTTATTATTAAACAACTGTAGAAATCAAATTTGATTCCTATGTCAGCCATTTAAATATTTATTTTATGAAAATTTAGTGTTATTTCTCTTGCACATATACATATATTATGTTTATTTATATTTTATTTAAATGATAATATTATGTTTATTATAATTATTTAATTCTATTTAGAAGATAATTTTTCTCACTTGCGCCATACTACAAATTGGTGGTGTTAAAGGTGAGGTTACTCTCATTCCAGCCATAAAATAAGAACAATCATTTTATTTTCAAACCTAATTGCATTTATTATAAGCCAATCTTAAGTGTCTTGGAATGAGAACCTGAATTCATAGCGCGGTGCAAATGAGAAGGGATTATTACCTTCTAAATAGAATTACAATCTGACACTGGGTTAGTAAAATTTATCGATCATAATATGATTTTTTTTAATACATAATGCATTGTACTGCAATTAAATTAAATAAATATTCACTGACAATTATGTGTTTTTAATAATTAATTCATTTAACAATTTTAAGATTTATAATATTAATAAGTCAATAAGCTGATACACATGCGCTTTGCAGATGTCACAATATAAATGAATACTCCCACTTTTTCAAACCCAAGATAAAGTCTTTAAGAAAATATAGAATGAATCCACCTATATTTTCGACCCAACCGTATATGTATGGGAAAATCTGAAGTGTTTGAAAAGAAGAGCGTGAAGTTATTAATTGATCACTTTAAATTACTTTTTCACATCGTAAATGAATGACGCCAATGAAATTTCTAGAATTTACGATACGTCATTCCTATAATTAAACATATGTAAACAAGTCATTTATTTTTTATATAGCGCGATGTTTTCTATAATCTATAATATTAATAAGCCAACAAGCTGAAGATTATTTTAAATTTATATTTTAAACAAAATAAGGTGTAAATACATGTATATGTTTTTATATAAATATTTAATTATAAATATAATTTTAATTAATTAAAATATGATTTTAAAAAAATGAATAAGCTTTAAAAAATGTTTACATAAGCAAGTGTCTTGTGCTGATCCAGCTAAAAAATGATTTCATAATATTATATTTTATGCTCTTTTGAGATATAAATGAATATAAATAATATTTTAAGTAATAGCAAATTAAGTATAAACAATACAAAGAAATACATTAGGTAAACTGGTCATTTGTATCAAATATAAAATTAACAAAGATGAATCCTTGCATAATTGTATAAATGTACATTTTTTAATTAAATATATATTGTTTATTTCAAATGTAAATTCATATAAGAACTTGGGTTTAACAAAAAACTCAAACAAAACAGAAAAAAACTAGTTTTGCTTCAAGAACTGTCAATTAGTAGTAATTGATAATTTTTTGATAACATCAAAGATTAAAGGTCATTTCTATTTACATGGATATTATCTTCTCATTTCTATTCTTTATTATAATAATAATTTGTGGAAGTATTTAATTCATTATATATATAAAAGACATATTTTGCGGGTTCATCCATGTTAAAATATTTTAAATATTGATATACTGACATTTCAACTTGGTAACACAAGTCATTCACTGAGTGATAAAAAGTAGAAAGACGGTTGTAGAGGCGCTACAATCACTGATTTGAAAAAAACGTTAAAGTTCCACCAATAGCAAAAATGTTAAATTAAGAATGTTTTTTAAAAAAATCTTTCCAAATAGGAGGAAGTTTACTTTTATCATCTTGCTTATTGATACAATCTGGCCTTTTAAGTATCTCAATGGCTTCTCTAATTTTGCACTGGTATAGATTATCACATCTGGATATGATCCTGGTACTAGAAAAATTAATTTTATGACCTGAATCCATAGTATGGAGTGAGAGTGCTGATGATGATGAATGTTGTTTAACTGCATTAGCATGCTCATCTCTCCTAACACTGATGCGATGATTACTCATATCTATGTAAGAAGCTTTATAATTTTCACATAAGATTTGATAAACACCATGAGATTCAAGAGGGATTGAATCCTTAGGCTTGGTTATTACATTGCTGATCTTTTGATGAGTAGAAAACGCTGTATTTATATTATAGCATTTTAATATATGTCCAATACTGTCAGTAGTTCCTTTTACATATGGAACACAAATCCTAATAGCTGACTTATCATCTTTTTGTTTCCTATTTTGTCCATTTTGGGCTTGAAATAAGGATTTTTTAATAAATTTATTATTGTAATAGCTAAACAGCATTAAGCTGTTGCACATGCACTTTGCAGATTTTAACTATAAATGACTGAATACAAACACTTCAAACACACGATAAAGTCTTTGGGAAAAGATAGAATGGCCAAAGACTTTATCATGTGTTTGAAGTGTTTGTATTCAGTCATTTATAGTTAAAATCTACAAAGTGCATGTGCAACAGTTTAATGCTGTTTAGCTATTACAGTTTATAAAACATCGTGCTATATAAAATAATTGATAAATTTATTATTATAACTATTTACTAATAAAATACTATTACAACATTCTACCCTCTTGTTTTATAACTCTAATTCATAGACCTGCATAGAGCGATATAGATTTTTAAACAGGGAAATCCACAATTAACTTGGTTAAATTCACTACCATAAGCTTCACGAGGGAGAACTCAAATCAACTTAATGACACATCCACATATGATATTATTTCAAGCCCATTAAAAGGAAGACACACAACATAAAAATTGATATTAATAAAAAGGGGCTCAAGTGATGATTATTAGTTATATTTCCTGATCACCCTGTTGGTGTCAATCTCTATAAGGATCAGAAAAACTTACCATCAATAAAATATTTTTATAAAACCTGAATAACATAAACTGTATGTGTCCCTTCTTCCTTTCAGAGACAAAGTACTTTAAAAAAATCTTTATAGAGAATCCACCTATAGTTCACTACAGCATATTCCAGGTTCAATCTTATAAAAAAAACCTCTTAAACTCTCAAGCTAAGTGGTATACAGTATAACAAAAAATAGATAAAGCAAAATATATAGTTTATATTTACTGTAAAGTAAGATGAGTCAATTTAATAACTAATTTGGTAGTTGTAACTTATGCCCCATGTGGCCACATGTGGCACTGTTTCTGTGTCAACACACAAAAGTGTTCAGAATAAGGGCCAATTACCGTGATGCAAGTTCCAGCTGCTAGATGGTGCTGTTCATCATTTGTACACACAAGAACCTTATACCAACTAGCTGCCAGCACTACTGCCCACTTGGTGGCACTGATAGGCATGTGTAAGAACATTTAGCTTACATCATCTGCTACCAGCAACTATCAGCAATCTAGCCTGCTATGTGGTGCTGTTTCTTCATTCTATGCACAGAAAAATTGCACCATTTGTTAGCAATATTGATACCTGCTCGGTAGTGTTGTTTTCTATGCATGTTCTTAACAGATTGATAGCATGAAATGTGAAGGTGTGATTAATATGGAAGCCACAACTATTTAAATCTGCTTTGACATGTAATACTGTTACATTGTATTTCACTCTCTGATAAATCGATGTATTTTCAAATTATTTCCTTTTAAAAATTGATCTCTTTTTAAAATTTTCTCTAAAAATAGTTTTTCTTTTTTTAAAAAAAGATAATTTTTACAACTTCTTTTTTACAGCAATCATTCTTTCAAAACTGATAAAAATCGGTCTGGCAATATTTCTTTCAAAACTGTGTTTTTTAAAAGGTGATTGTTTGTAAAAAAAAAATTTTTATACTTTCAAATAATATTTCCACTAACTTTTAAACTAATACAAATTATATTTCGGTTTATAGATCTTTCAATTATTATTTCTCAAATGTGTTATTTTAAAAAGGTTTTTGTTTTCAAAACTAAACAAAATAAAAAAAACCACCCGTTTAATAGAAACAAATGTTTTTTTTTATTTACGTTAAGATGCTACAATGAAACATTGGTGCACTATAACAAGGAATAAGTATGGCCTCAAACATCTTCACTCTCATGATAGCATTGCCAAATGAATTCACCCAGATTGTTGTGAAGGGATTTGTACGCTGTTACACACAAACAATAATTTGAAGATAATTCATTTTTATCCATTCATTTTTACAGTACCTTTAGCTGAGAGATTTTTCTGATCTGTTGTTCTGAACTTGATTCTGTGCTGTGCTTCTCTTATTACAATTATTTAAGTTCTGTTATTCTATTTCTAAAATTCATATTTTAACTAAAAACCATATATTGCAGTTTATAGAGATTTTGATCTGTTTATCAAGAGTTTCTTTCACAATAAATATTTTTAAATTACTTGAGAGAAAGCAAATCAAACTCTTCTTTAAATATATTAAAATATCTATTCAGTTCAAATTTAAAGGAAGTTTACAGTACAATTTATGTATGCACATATATGTATTATTTATAATATAAGATCTAAATAAATCAATTATACTTACGTGGTCAGTCAAAAGGCAGATTTTATTGCTCTAACAATTTATTGAATAAGTTTCTTGATTATCATCCATTTTTCAAATAATCCATAGAAAAAAATTTCCATTTACTTAGTATCATAAATGATATATAAATTTATAATTCATTCAAGTTTTACTATCTTTGGTAAAAAATACATTTATTAAAATTAATGTGTATAAGCAATAAAGCATCAAACAGATTATTGTGACATAACAAACAAAATATAGGATTCATAAAATTGAAGGGTACATTTGCTGTGAGGAATTGTTGCTTTTAAGTATATCCTACATATTTAACATTGTATTCTTTGTTGACTGAATAAGATGTCAGAGAACTGCAATTTGTGTAGTGTATGGTGATTTATCCATGAGCTCTCTTCAGTGTAAAAATCAATTAAAAATATTCAAGGCATAAATATTAATTGAAATTGTATTTAAAACTTTAGGATCATTTTAATAACTAAAAATGTCATACACTCACAAGGACATTTCAAAATAATAAGTTGAATAAGTGTGGCAAAAATAAGATATTATAGAGACTCAGAAAAAAAGATTTAGAGGAAAATGCAAAAGCTAATGACAATATAGCAAAAAGATTGTTTTGAAGGAAACAACACAAGATGTAAATTAATGAAGATAGGGCAGTAATCCAAGATATGTGAGAGAGTGTCATCCACAGATTTAAGTTGCAGGTTAACAAATATATACATTTAGTATCTTATTAACACAGATTGAGGAACTATTATACATTTAGTATCTTATTAACACAGATTGAGGAACTATTTTGAAATTTGGATTGTTTTGTTTAAAAAGTTAAAAAAAACATTGCAGTCAACTGCATCTAAATTATTAAGAACAACACTCAATGTATGAGGGTCCATTGAAATAGATATGAATGTTTGATGCTTATGTTAGGCTTTTATACTGTTAAAATTAAAACTATTAGTCCTCATAAATAATTTGGAAGACATTGCCTGTCAAAATTGAATGATCATTGAAAATTATATATGATTTTAATAGCCTAAAATTCAGAAGCCTAATAGTACTGTCTTTGCCAGTGCGCTGTTTCTTTCTGTCATTATTGAATTAGTAATATCACCACAGCTTGTAAAAGTAATGTTACTTACTATAAGAGCTTAACAATGACTTAATTTGTTCCATAATTACGCTGTTACAAGTTTTGTTAATTTTGATATAGGATATATCTAGATGAATGTCTACATATTATGAAAGAATTTTGAAAAAAGTAAAGGCAATACTTTTTTAGTAGATACTTTCCAAGCTCAGGATTTATCAATGAAAGCTGAAATCTAATTAGAATTTTTGCAATAGGTCACTCTATCTCCTTGATGATAGAACCATCAAAATGAGAGTCATGTGATGCTGGATACAGTTGAGAAAAGATTAATTACTTGTTCAGTAATTGAAGGTTATTGGTTTATCATGAGATAAGTACATTATCTGCAAAAGCTAATGAATACATATTTAATAATGGTAGAAAAAGTTTAATTAAATTTGCATATTAAAGTAAAAAAGGAATTATTCTTATACTGCACTTTTAGGACCTTAAGAAAATAATCTATCTATATACAAAAAAATTGATAGAATTGTTTAGTTGGATAAATACAAAATACATTAGATCCAAGAAACTATAAAGGTAAATGCTATTTTATAGTTAATACTGATTGATAATTTGGAATTAAGCTAAATGTCATTTCTATCAAATCTATGAATATTTTTGTAAAGTTGAACTGAATCTCAGAAAAGCAAAATTAACAGTCTGAAGTTGAGACCAAAAATAGAATGTCATTTTTATTGCATGTCTAGTAAAAAAAAAAGTATTATACAGGATCTCAATAATATCTGGGCATATTCTATTGGCACAGTGGGCAAATGTACAGTTATTGTAGATGATTGCAATAATAAATGAATATTAAATGTGTAATGAAGACACTGGTGGTATGGAAGAAATAGGTTGGAAATCTAGCTTTAAGAAAACTTAGAAGATATAAGATTTTTTAAAGAGAATTTTCAAAATTGATTTATAAACATATTAGAAAAAATCTGTAATTCATCATGAATAAGTATATCATATAAACAGTTGTTGCAAGTATGAAAATCTACTTAAGTAATTAAGGATGGCAATAATTGTAACCTCCTGAGTGTAGGCAATTTATTGCATTAAATTAAATCTTAATGATTAATCAAAGTAAATAATAGTTTATTAGTTGATATTGTGAAATTGGTAAATATTTGAGTGTGTCTGTTGTATGATATATATTAAAATTTGTCTATTTAGAAATTCATTTATAGATTCTTTAAACTATCTAACTATTCACAAACATTATATTAAAAAATCTGTAGAGATTCTAACCAGTAAATAAATTCAAGTATATTTATTAACTCCTTTAAGTTTGCCACTGTTTGTTGTTTAATCACAATGCCATAAGTTAATAATTGTTGAAATCTACTGAAAAATGCTATAATACATCATAACGAGAATTCTAGAGATATCATTCAGTTATAATTTTAAGTCACTATAAATCCTTTATGAACTTTCATTTTAGTAATGGTTATTAGAATTTGTTATAATTGTACAACTGGTCTAAATAGCACTTTCAATGAAACACATTCCAATCTTTGCAATTGTAAAAAAAAAGGACAACAAAATTCAAACGACTGTGTTATAATTTTCCAAAAACCTTTTTAAAATAATTTGTGAAATAGTAATTTCCAATAACTTTTAAACTTATACAAATTATATTTCGGTTTATAGATCTTTCAATATATTTAAAAAAATGGTGAAGTATATTAAAGTCTGGGAATCGCCAGCCACAGAAAAAGAAGCAGTTGCATTTTTACAGTCTGAAAACATTTTGCCACAGTGCAGAAAATGTTCTTGCAGGAAAGGCATGACTCTGCATTCTTACCGCAGATGGCATTTTTACAGCAATTCCTGTGCCTGCAAGAAAAGTCATTCAATTCATGAATGCACATGGTTTGAAGACTCCGGGATTTCCTTTGTGAAAGTTGTACATCTATATTATTGGAGTGGGGATGACCTTTCAGTCCAACATGCTCATGATGATCTACAATTGTCTTACAAGGCCATAATTAGCTGGAACAATGGGCTAAGATAACTTCAGTGAAAACCAGCAATCCCGCACAGGATGTCTAATCAGTGGTCTCAATAACATTGTGGAGGTGGATGAAACACTGTTTTGCAGGTGTAAAAACCATCAAGGACATATGCTGCCCCAGCAATGGATATTTGGAGATGTGTGCCATGACATGGGAATGCTTTGTCACATGTGTTCTATGTAGATCTGTGAGCACACTGCTTCAAGTCATACGTTGCAACATACAGCCAGGATCTATTGTATACTCTGACTGCTGGAAGGGCTACAGGATGTCTGACCTTGAGGATGCAGGTTTTAGCCACATGAAAGTCAACCACTGCTACAACTTTGTTGACCTGACAACTGGTGCTCACCCACAGAATATTGAGCTTCTGTGGGGGATGTTAAAGTGGCATAACAAAAAACAGTGTGGTACAGCCTGCCAAAACTTCAACAACTATCTAGAAAAATTCATGTGGCATGCTACACAAGGAAGAAGATTTGTTGCATGTCCTTCTAGTGAAAATGCATCTGCAACAGTTGGATGGTGATTTATCTCCTGCACAGGTAGTTTTTTTTGTAGATGTTTTTTATAGTAATAAAATGGTTTGTATTACTGTCTATATTAATGATTTAATTTTTGTTTGGTTTTTTTATTTTTTAGAACTCAACAAGACCCAACTAACATTGCAGGTGTTCTTTTTTTTTTTTAATGGGATTTTTTTAATGGTTTTTTTCTTTAAATTGGTGTTCAATGATTTGAAATATCTGTAAATATAAACATGTAAATGTAGCGTTAAATTACTCTTAAATATCTCATTAAAATTGTTTGTATTTGTAATAAACTTGTTAAAATTGTTTGTATTTGGAATAAACTTGTTATTTTTCCAAAAATTGTCTTCACTTTCATTAAAATAGTTATTTTACAACTGCATATCTTATGGCTTGAATGGGGGTGTTATAATTTTTCAAATGTCAAATAAATCCGTTATGTTTTCCGTATAATTTTTTTTTTTAACAGTTGAACTTTGTGTGTATATTTCATAGTGGATGTGTGTTTTGGCCATATGTAATTTTGGGGATTACAATGGGAAGCTAAAGGAGTGAAAGTAAATGGTTAACATACAATACCAAGACTGCATTCTTCTTAAAGACAAAATTATATCACAAATTCTAACTTCTACAATGATCCTGATATCTCCACTATATTTTCACTAAATCATCTAACTCTATTACACAATTAACCTATTGTGACAATAAAACCTAGATCTTAACATTTTACTTATGGATTCAGCCTTATTTGTGGTAACCATAATGAATATTAAAGATATTAATCCACAATTAAAAGTTCACAAACTAATTTTTTTTGTTGAAATCCGTTTGCTTTTCAATAATGTGCAATTCTAAAACATGCTCAAATTCTGGCTAATTCAAAATAATAGTTGAATGACAGACCAGAAATGGGCATTATTATCTTGTTTCATTTGAAAAAATGTCTCTGGTCTAATTTATCTTTAAGAATTTTATTGGCTTTGTTATAATTATACATGTATTCCAATATTAATGCTAGTTACCTGACATTTTTATAACACATCATTAAACCCAAAGATGTCATTATATTTACTTTTTAATTTCACAATGTAGTCAAACCCTAAATGATTACAATTTTGCATTTTCCATGCAACATTTATGCAAACTATCATTTTTATTCCACTTCTCAGTACTTAACAGTTCTTACAGATTGATTGTATTGTTGACAATTTCTCAGTCTCATTAATTGATTGCATATTTCTCTCTTCATCACTTCCAGCAGTCTACATAAGTAAAGTTCTTTTTTTTTACTCTGATATTATATGATCAATCTTAGATTACGATTATAACAAATTCTAATAACCATTACTAAAATGAAAGTTCATAAAGGATTCATAGTGATTTAAAATTATACCTGGATGATATCTATAGAATTCTCATTATGATGTATTATAGCATTTTTTAGTAGAGGTCAAAAATTATTAACTTATGGGGTTGTGATTAAACAGAAAACAGTGGCAAACTTAAAGGAGTTAATAAATATATTTGAATTTATTTACTGGTTAGAATCTCTACAGATTTTTTAATATAATGTTTGTGAATAGTTAGATGGTTTAAATGAATTTCTAAATAGACAAATTTTAATATATATCATCCAACAGAGACACTTAAATATTTACCAATTTCACAATATCAACTAATAAACTATAATTTACTTTGATTAATCATTAAGATTTGATTTAATGCAAGAAATTGTCTACACTCAGGAGGTTACAATTATTGCCATCCTTAATTACTTAAGTAGATTTTCATACTTGCAATAACGGTTTATATGATATACATATTCGTGATCAATTACAGATTTTTTCTAATATGTTTATAAATCACTTTTGAAAATTCTTTTTAAAAATCTTATATCTTCTAAGTTTTATTGAATCTAGATATCCAATCTATTACAAAATATTAAAATAACAGATACTTATATAACACATCTTCTAATGCATAATTATTTAATAAGCGTTTGTTTTGGTTAAGTATACATATATAAAATAACAATTGTGAGGTACTTTTCTAAAAAAAAATCAATAAATTAAATAGATGCGTATATACATATACGAATGTATTTCTCATAATGTAATTAGATAATGCATCTAGGGTTTAACTACTTATAAATAAATAACTAGCAATATGTTCTCTTTCTCTTTTTTTTAAAAAAAATATTTAATAAAAACAAATGTGGGAGAAGGTGGATGAAAAATCTTTTAGAATCAAAATAATTTTTATAACTTATTTGAAAATGAGTTCCACCTTATATAGTGGGTTGAGGGAAAAATAAAAGAAAATGTTTTAACTTATTTTAAACTCTATCATCCAATTTCTCACTTATATATATATATTCATTCCACATTACCAATGAAATAATAAATAACAATAACTTGATTTTGTAGGTATACTAATGATATGACAATATATATAACAAGAAAAAAAACTAATTGATCATTAGAATACATATGGTGAACTTAGTTAATATATATAATGCCGGCTTAAATGCTGCATTGTAGATAGAAATAACAAGAACAATAAAAAATTGATAAAGATAAAAATTACTGGTAACTAAGAAGCACATATAGGGGCTATGTTTTACAAGGGTGGCATATTAAGAGTTCATACTGGAGGCTTCATGATGACTATCAGTCTTTCTGAACAGCTGTTATGGTCTTCATCATGGATATCAGTGCTTCATGTTTTCATTTAGATAGGTCTTTTAATCTTCCGGGCAGCAAAGGTGGTGTTATCAGGTATGGTCCGTAGGTCTTCTGCTGAACTCTTGGGCACTCTCTAAGAATGGACTCATGGGATGGCAGAGGTAAATTTTCTTTACTCAGACATAAATTATATAGAGATTTATGTATCTATTATATCATGGCCAAAATTTTAGAAAAAGAACCAGAACAAAGGAGAACCTTAGTATTTATACCTTTTTAATCTCTTTTTACATTGATTAATTAATGGAAGTCTACTAATGCTTCAATTGTTTACAATCTCTTAAGAGCAGCCCATGATTTTGCATTATTCTTTAGGTGTTCATCCCTGTGGACAAACACCTGATTTTATATCTCATCATTTTCTCCTTAATTGATTTAAATTTAGTAAGGAAGGTGTTCATCTGGAACTATTCTTTATTGTCACTTTGTTTAATCTATTTTGTATTATATAAAATGCATTAGCTAATTTGTCTATTTGATGGTGCAATAATTTATTTATTTTACTTTAAAACTTTTTCTTTTCTTTTAATTTCCACCTATAATATATATATACATATAAATTTCATTAATAATTTACAATTTATTTTAATATCCATTTACTATGGTTGTAAATGTACAGCTTCAATATTTAGCCATGAAATCAATTATTTAGCAAAAAACTGTAAATTAATTAACAAAAAAATGTATAATAAAAAATAAAATATATATAAAATGCAAATTTATAAAGGAAATTCCAAAAATATAACTGTCCATTAGAAATTAAATTCAGATGTGATGTCAAATGCAAATTCATAAAATATTATATTCCATAAATAAAAGTATTCAAAATAACAAATATATCAAATAAAAGCAAGCACAATATGTTTATTAATTACAAAAGCAAAAATAATACAAATGAAAAGAACTTTTACTGGCTACATAAAAAATAATAAGTTATAGCAGGCAACAAAATTAATGTGATAAAACTACTAAATTTATTGATTCTGTAAAAAACAATTCACTTAATGATTATGTTGCTCTTTAATGCAAATTGATGAAGTTATTAAACTAATAAATAATAATAATATTTGCTTAACACTTTCAGGGTATGTTAACTCCCATATTTATAGCCTTTGTCATTAGTGATACCGAGCAATTGTTTTATATGCAAATTTATGCAAATCATTTAACTCTACCATTTTTTTGAAACCATGAAACATGTATTTTGTCTATTGATGGCATTTGGATCGTTCATGGTGAAGTATACTTCTTTTATTTTTCTTTTAGTATCATTTCTCTCAGAGCACACAATCTTGGCATTGTTGGGTTCAAACCTGTGGCTAGTGTCATCTAGTAGTATAATGAACACAGTGAATGTAACACTTATGATTATTTAAATTTCTAAAAATTGTACTTCTGTGTGCATTTATAACATTATGTTTTGCATTAGTAAGTACATTGCTTTTTGCTTTATTATGCTTGCTTTTATTTTACGGATTTATGTCTTTATTTCTGGAATTTTATTTATGAATTTGAATTTCTGCATACATTTCATTTCTTAATGATATATTTTTTCTTTAAAAAAGTGTGTTCTTTTCTAAATAAATCATTTTCTATGCTAAGTATATTGTTCTTTTTGATTTTATTAAAAATAAACTAGCAGTAGTATGTATATTCAAAAATAAAAATAGACATTTTACTTTTTATCAATTAGTTATTTCAGGTTTCTTTTGTAAAATAGCATAGAGGTTCAATGAGTCAGCAGAGCATATTTTGGTTTATATGATTTTTTAAATTTTTAAAAAATCTATTTTTATACACATATTTGTAAATTTTTGTTGTTTATTTTTTGGAATATTTTAATTTATTTATTTTGTTTTTATTTTATGTTTATATTTCTGGAAATATTATATGTCTAGCTAAAGATTATATTAAATAATCAAAATATTAGATATATAGATATAATATATGGACGTGTTATTAATTCAAGATTTAATTTAGAAATGAACAAATTTTTAAAAATAGGAGGGCTATATTTTATATATTTGAAGTTATCTAATTATATTAATTGAATATATAGAAATTTTATAAAACACCTCTCTCAATTTGAAGATTATTTTTCTGCTTCAGAAACCAACCATTTTATAATAGGAATAGCAAATAAAAGCCACTGCTAGTTCATGTGTCAACATATTTGAAAGATTAATTTATCCTTATATATATATATATTTGAATTTATTTCTAATTTGCTTCATCATGTTAAAAGTTGTTTATTAAAATGGCTTTTAAATTTAGATGTATATATTTTGATAAATGGAGTATAATTTTTTTGCAACATATTTTGGATTTAACATGTTCATTATTTGTGTAATATATTTGTTTGTTTTTTCTGTCTTATTTATTAATTTATTTATTTATATGTTTATGTCTATTTTTCAAGTGAAATCATTGGAACATGTAGAAGCATGTTATTTGCAGAGTGGAATATAAGATGTCATCAATCAATTCTATATATTTGATAAATTATTGATTGATAAAAACATTAATTTTGCTCATTATTTTATATAAAATATTAAATGTATAGAGTAGTCTTTTTAAGTGACAGCAATATAGATTTATCCAATAAATCTGTTTAATTTATTAATTCAATGTCTCCCCATATCTTTTGTATTAAAAACAGTTTATTGGTGATTATTTATCTTTTCAATGTGTGTGTGATCAAGTGTATCAGTGGTATGAGATTGCATGATGGTTTAGGGTTGTGTGAAAATCTGAGTTCAAACCCTTTATATATTACATATGTAAGTGCAGGTATGAAAAAGCATGTTCTGTAGAAAAAAATTCATATTTTAAATATAGTGCTTTAAGGTTTGCTCATCCCTCATATATGTATGCAAATGGACTGTCCTGTACATGAGGGATCAGAGTGACTTGTGGTCAACATGGGTAGGATAAGAAGGTTGGTACTAATGTGGGTTTTGAACATTCCATCACCAGATTTTCAAGAAAATGGATGTCTGAAGAATGGTGGGGTAGAGTAGTTTGAAGTCTGTTCATTAAAGTATGAAGATTGGCTATCTTAATATAAGCTGAGCTTTGAATGGATATATGTGTGGAGATGATAATTAGCATGAAATATGTATATTGGTGATTACTTTTTTAACATGTGTGTGATCAAGTGTATCAGCAGTTTGAGCTAGTATGATGGTAGAGAGTTGTGTGAAAGTCTGAGTTCAAACCCTCTAAATATTACATATATACATGCAGATATGGAAAAAATCATATTTTAAAATGAAAATTGTTTTTCCCCCACTTTATCAAAATTGCCATTAAAATAATAAATTTTTAATTGAACATAGAAAACAGACACATTGCAGTTAATCCTATAAGTGTTAGTGCAGGAATCGAATAATGGATTCAAGAACGAAAGATTTCTGGATTGAAAATCTGTTATATGATAATGTTACCAATTTAAGAAATTTATTTTATTAAAATATAAAATTCACTGATAAATATTAAAAAGTATAGTGAAATGATTTTTCACCCTTCCACAAGATGTTAAAAATGGATAATAATCAGTTACTATTCTTGCATAAGAATGAAGATAAAGTTATTGAATTGTCAATATGGGCACAAAGACTCAAGTATTGATACCTCTAGCTCATTTGAAGGGTGAAGTTTCTTAATAAAATACAGGCATAGTGAGAAAGAATGGTCCAACATTCCGTGATAATGGGGGTTTGCAATATGATAGTTTAGACGACAGATGCACAGACAAAAACTAAAAACATGGATATATGTGGTATGCATAAAATTATATATCACAATTATAATTTTCCAATCTGAATACCTGTATATAGAAACAATCTTATTTTGGCAAAGATTTCCTATTGCTTGTTTTTATTTATATCACCGCATGTATATAAATAAAAATTGTTCACTGTGTAAATATTTGTATTAAAACAATGATACATTAATTTACGTTTAAATATCTTTACTTCAATGAGATATTATTATTAAAGCGCATTAATAATAAAACTATTAAACACATCAATAAATTATTTAAATTGAAGTGTTTCGAGATATTTTACACACCCACAAACACACAAAATAATTTACATTTAAATAAGTTATTTCATCAAAGAGAAGCAGATGTGTATTTTTTTCTATAATGTTACTTTCCGTTTTCTTTTGTTAAAATCAAATAATAAATAATTAATAGTATATAATTTACAATTCTATGTATTGTTTCTTCGCTAGCAATGTGTTTTTTCTATAACTTTATATAACTACGCTTCGATACAAAGTTTTTTTTTCTTTTTGTCGAAGGGACGCTTAATTTTCAATCTAATTATGTGCTGCTGTACACATATTTGATGTTTCTATATGCATTCCTTTTTTTCTATTTTTAGTAAAAAAGAAAAAGTATTAAATATTGAATAATTAATGTGTCAACAATAAATAATATATTGTTTAAATATATAAATTATTGTATAGGAAATGTATATAGATAAGACTAATTTAAACATGGATTAATTTAATTCTATTTATTGTTGTCGTTTTTTTTTTTTTAACTCAACTGAGCTTTTTCCTATAAGTGTCCATTACAATATAATAATGTATTTTTACAATATAGTAGATACTGTTGTAATTTTGGTAGTTGAGATTTTGGTAAAATTGATTTTGTTTGTGATGATTTTTAGCTTGATTTTTTTTATAAAACTTCAGTGTAATTCAATAAATATTAATATCATAGGAGCACAAGCATTGCATGATCTCTTTTATATTTTCTGATTGATGATTTGTTGAGCTACACATTTTATACTTTAACATCAATTAAAGCTCCAAAATCAGATATCAAGCATTGTTTGAGTAATCATTAAAAAATCTCATCCATCAAAGTTTTCATTTTATTGAGAAAGATTGTTTTTCATAGCTTTATTTTACAGTTTATGATGTTATTAGGTGATGCTATTCAGTGAGTAAATTGTGGTAAAGTTATGAGTTATGTTGAATGTAAAGCGATCATATCAGGTCCTGCTTAATAGAGAAGTAATATTTTATATTTAGCATTAGTATTTATTAATCACATGATCACTATTTCTTATGCTAGCACATTACTGTTATTAAAACAGGCAAAACTCTCCATACAGTAGTGCAACTCAGTGCCAACCAGAGTAATCAAAGCTTCTCACTGATGAAGGCCACAAGCCAGAAACTAGTCTGGGGATATTGGATGAGTAGGAACTAGATAGGGATTTTATGCACAAGCCTTCTGGAATCCATTGATTACTCTGGTTGGCACTGAGTGGCACTACTACTATATAGAGAGTTTTGCCTGTTTAAATAACATTTATTGATCATATAAAATGTCAGATTAATTTAAATAAGATATTTTTAAGCCATAATTTTATCATCTCCGCTTAAAAAGAAATGTCTACACTACAAAAGTAACTCAATTTATTAAATTTAAATCACAAATAATCTTTAATAAATTATCCCGATGCAACATATCTAAAATGTAAACAATAGAAGCAGGGTGGCTTTGATTAATGTGTAAATAAAAAGATAACTGTAATTCAATATATAGTTATTCTTTACTTTCCTATATTATATTTTATATAGACAAATAAAAACAGCTGAAAAAAAGTCTCATTGTTAACCATATAATCAATTTGAAAATTATTATCTTCTACAAATGCAGTGACCTCTTGATTGACTATTTATATATGTATATTTTTTCTGACTCCTTGGCCTATTTACTTTTTTGATTCAAAAATCAACATTATAAGAATGTCAGAAATTTTATTTTTATGGTCATTTTATTGCAGTTATCACTGATAGATCATACTCTTGATTTAATATTTTCCCACATGGATAATTTTATTTTAATTAAAACTAAAATTTTATTATTAAAAAAAATAACAATCACATTTTAATTTTACTGGCTATGTTTAATGTCAAATCATAAAATGTATACTTTTTTTAAATTAATAAAAAAAATTTTTTTTTAAATATCCAGCTGATTTAAAGATTTTTTCCCCCTCCCATTCCTCAATTTTCTTCCTTTCTTAATTCCTATTCATCTAAATTTCTTTCGATAGATAATTTTTATTCAAAATTATAAATATTTTTAGAATGGTTATATTAATAGTATATTTTAATTTAGAGATATGTCTTCTTGCCTTCAGTGTTTTATTAATTTTGTTATACATTCTTTAAAAGAAAGTTATTTTTTATTTATTCTAGATTTTCAGATGTCAATTGAAGTATAAAGATCAAATAATATTTTTATTTATAAAATTAAAAATATAGTAATCAATAAAGCAAGTTATATATAGTGTGACATTGCTTTTATAAATATCTAGTGTCTGGATGTTCTATCTCCTCACTGAGGTGAGCCACAAGTTTGAAACCAATTGGTCTGGGGATAGGAATGTTCTGAATAGAGATTTTAAAATTAAAAATAATAAATTAAAAGTATTTTTAATAATAAATAATTAAACAAAATTATTTATTTAAAAACATTATATCTGATCACTATAATTAATATTAACTCTAAAAATTTTAAACACATGTAATTATTGCAATATTAAAATTATATACACTGTATATGAATATATAGATATATACATAATTTTTGAAAATAAATAGATATTGGATATTTTAAATTATGATATCTGAGTTGTATTACTGAACTGTGTTTTATGTGAATAAATTTCAGTAAATTATTCTCATTTTTGATACTTCCATTTTTCCATATCTTTTTTTTATTTATTCTATCTTTTTAAAAACTATTAAATAAAAAGTTTATTAAAGTCAATAAGCTCTGCTTTGGAGATATATTATTAGTTATCATAGTGACCTAGTACTCACTGAAGCTAATGACAAAGGATTATTTTATTAAATGTTAACTGAATATCTTTTTCAAAATTTATTTAACTTAACTAAATCTTTTGAAATTGTTTATTTTGAATCACAACTATTAACTTTAATTGTTTAGATTAGTTTTTTCAAGACAAAAAAATAGTTTGCTTAACTGAATTTTACCTTCTAAGCAAAGTTGTTATTCAAGACATTTGATGTTGAATATAATGTTTGATAGTTATTTATAATTAAAAAGTAATCTTTGAGTTTTTTATTGCATTTTTATTGCATTTTGTCATATTTTCCAAATAAAATAAGAGTAGTTGTTTTAATTATGTTTTTAGTTTTGATTTATTTACTTCTAATTATAGATATAAAGAACATGCTAATAGCTCTAAACAAGCTTATTTTTTTATTATTATTTTACTGATAAATGCAGCAAGAGAACATATTCAAAATATCTATTTCAATCCCCAAACTGGTTTTGAGCTATGGCTCTCATCAGAGAGGAGCTAAGACATCCAGATACCAGACCTAAAATACAAACTCAAGTCAAACATTTATCTACATTCTTAACTATTAAGTAGGAAATTGAAATTTTCAGACCTCTATATATCTTCAAATCCAGCTCTCCAACTCAAATAGTCATATGGGACTAAACTAAATTCAGATACACCTTATATTAATAGCCTTAGTAATCTAATATAGCCAAGCCTTAACAGTCAAACTATAATATTAATGAAATCAAGTCCCATATGACTATTTGAGTTGGAGAGCTGGATTTGAGGACATATAGATGTCTGAAAATTTCATATTTCCCTACTTAATAGTTAAGTATTATATAAATGCTGTTTTTGAGTTTGTATTTTGGATTTGGTATATGGATGTCTTAGCACTTCACTGATGAGAGCCATAGCACAAAACTGGTTTGGGAATGGAGATAAATCTAGATAGAGATTTTGAATGCATTCTCTTGCTGCATTTATCGGTAAAAATAATAATAATAAAAATAAAAGCTTGCCCAGAACTATCAGAACACTCTTTATATTACATTTGTAAATACAAGCTACATAAGTCATGTGATATATGACTTGATTTCATTAATATTCTGATTATAGATATATTTTTTGGGGTGGTGGAAATTAAATAACAGTATTTTCATTGAAATCCTTTTTAATTTCTGTAAAACTATATTTTGCATTTATTGACTTTATAATAAGTAGGTATAACTTTTCTTTTTGTTTACACATATTTTGATTTCTTCATTATTCTTATTGAGAAGTCTTAACTTTAGGAGTTTTTGTCACTGTTGTTTACATGTTTTTAACCTTTTTTAAAAACTTATCACAAATACATTTTTTAATAAAAATATTCAGTTATTTATAAAACTTTAAGTAAAATTTTTCTTTGTGTTGTTAAAGGTTTATGTAATATATATATAATAATCCCAGTGCATAATGCTATACTGAAATATACAAATATTAAGCGATTAAATCATCCCATATGATTAAGAAATCCAGTACTGCCCTCTGTGAACTAATATATAAATATGAACTCTAATGTATTTATATATTAGTTCACAGAGGGCAGTACTGGATTTCTTAATCATGTGGGATGATTTAATTGCTTATATATATATATATATCATGTTATTTATATATACATAGGGAGATTTAAAAAGGGGGGAAAATAATGGTTGAGAGAATTTCAAATTGAGGTTTTGATAGAGTTAGAAATAAAAAGATTGTACTTTTTTGTTATCAAACTTTGTATTTTGAATTTTCTTTGAGCAATATAATTATATAGTTATAACTCATAAAGAACAGCTTTTTTTTCCTATGTCAAATGCATTGATCAGGAAGCGAACTTGGACCAGCTGCTTGGAAGACAGCTATTCTAACCACTACACCACCAATGCTTTGCATAAAAGAATATGGTAAATTATCAAAAATCTAATAAGTGGTTGGAAAGAAAATAATTATGTAAGAGATATTTGAGAAAAAACACTTTTTGATGGGAATATTGGAATATATTTTTCAAAAAAGCCTATGAGAGAATAAATCATATTAGCTTATTTCAGGAATGTCAGAATTACTCTCATTAATATTAGTTGTTTCCAATTATTATAAATTTATAGTAAGATGGTAGCCATCTTACACTCTGAATGTGTCATCAGATGAGGATGATGCAGAACTGAAATAGCAAATGAATTTGAACGGTTGTTTAGGCCTGAAAAAATAGCTGTTTTATCATCATGATTTTTCTGATGATGGTGAGCCTACATTTAGAAGAAATGTTGGAGTTTCATAGGCTGGGGACATTAACTGTAAATTTCCTGCATTGGAACACTGCTGAACTCATGCAGACAGATTTTGGAGACAAATTGAAATTAAATAAGAAAAATCTGTGACATTAGAAATAGAAAGATGCTTATGGATTTTATAAAGGTAAATTATCAAGTATGTTTAGATGCATCTTCTACCATTGTATTTATATCTATAGTACAGGTTCATTCTAACATTTACATGAAAGAATCTGATTTTTAGAATTTGTATCTAAATTTTAATATTTTTATGTTTTTACATGTCAAATACCTACATTTTTTAAACATATATACACATGCAAACAAGTCTACTTTATTCATTGCTATTTTAAGATAGTTTTAGCTTTAGTCTATCTCTCTCTCTCTCTCTCTCTCTCTCTCTCTCTCTCTCTCTCTCTCTCTCTCTCTCTCTCTCTCTCTCTCTGTCTCTTTATAGGTAGGCAGGTAAGTAGGTAGGCAGGCAGGCAGGTAGGTAGGTAGGTAGGTAGGTAGGTAGGTAAGTAGGCAGATATTGTATTATCTTGGTCTAGCAAAGTTGGAATTATTATATTTCTTAAAAAAAAAATTTGTTGTTGTTGTTGGTTTATTTATTTTTTAATTGTTTTGAAAGATCAAATAATTCACATTATTTATAGATGGTTATTGATAATACAGAATAATATAAAATGATATGAGGTTTGTATTTTTTTATTTTTTATTTTCTTAACAGATTGTATAGTAAATCATATATCATGATAAAATTAATATTTTATTATGATAAAGATTGGATAGATTAAAATACTATTGATATTCATTTATTAATATCTCATTTACTGAATATTTTTATTTGCTGCATATATTTGACGGGTAATCATCATCATCATCAACAACCATTATCAATCCACTGCAGGATTTAATCCATATTCTCCGATCTTTAGCTTGTCTTCTCCACATTACCCCTGCACACTTTTTTATTACATCCATCCATCTCATATGTGGTCTCTTTCCGGGTCTTTTACAATCTCTTGGAATCCAGTTTAAGATTTCAATTGTCCATCTATTATCATCTCTTTTAGCAATAGGTCCAGCCCAACTCCACTTCAGTCTTAATATAAACAGAAATAAAGAAAATAATCAATTGTTATTTAATGTATGTGCATATATATGTGCTCTGTGAATATGAATTATGTGAAATTATATATATTTTCAAATATTATTTATATGTAATTGTTTTACTAAGTATTTTAAAGATTTATAGAATATTTTATATTAAAATAAATAGATGTATAAAAAATATTTATTTTATTCAAATTATGATTTTAAAAGATGTATTTTATATTGTTTTTTATTGTATTATTATTTTTTATTATTTTACAAACTATTTATCTATTTAAAGATTAAGAGACATTTTTAATTCAGGAATTCTGCTTTATTAAAAAAACATTTTATTGAGCGAAAATTTGACTTTTATAACAGAGATAGTAGAAACAAGTTATTTTCAAATTAAACTATGAGAACAATATCCAAGGTAATGTCCTCAGTGTTTCATCATTAGCAAAGAAGTTTAGAAGCCCATGTTTTGAGATCAAACTCTCTCAGCTCTTCTCTCTTTTCCTCTTAATCTGTTCTTTTGTGTAAGCAAGTCAATGTGTTTTACATAAAATTAATAGTTGGATTGCATATAATATTGAACAGCTAAATAAAAAAAAAGTTTGCTCCAAAAGACCTTTTCTTTTGAAAGATCTAAAAACATCCTGGGGTAAAATTATCTCAAAGTATATATTATTAGGCCTAAGAAATGAGGAATACTCCAAGTAATATATATATATGTGTGTGTGTGTGTGTGTGCGCGTGTGTGTAATAATATTATAATTTGTTGTCTATATTTCTTCAAAGCAATATATGTAATTATATAATTGAATATTTACAAATACAGTAACCAGATATGTTTTACCAATTTTATCCACTTAGGGGTGCTTTAGACTATCCTTGTAGTCTTTGTCAACTAACACTTTGAAAGACTAACCTTCCCACAATTCTGTGATCTTAATGGTTGCTGCCTGCCTGTTAATTAAGTCATGTTTGTATTTGTATATTAGCATAGTTTTTTTAATTTTTCTTTTGTTATTTTTTTTCAATTTGCAATATTTTAACATTATTGTAATTGAAGTTAAAACCATAAATACATGAATTATTTTAGTCATGATAAATGGATGCTGAAACATTATTATCTACTTTGCAATTTTGATTCGATTTCTGAACTCTTTTTAATGACAGCAAGTGCTCTTTAGTTCTTTTTTCCAATGTACATTTCGATTCACCTATATATCCACTGCCACACCTATATATCCACTGCCACAGCTACATATCCATTTATAAATGATACAATTTTTATTTATAAATGAGATTTTATCTTTAGAATTATTTATTAATTTGTTTAATGTAGGAGGTGCGTAAAATGCAATATCACATATACATTTATAAATCTTCCTTATAAAATTTACTTGATCATGGTATTGATATCCATAGTTTTTTGTTAGCAGGAAGATCAATATTATTATTAAAATTTTTATTCTTATATTTTGTATTAAAATTCCTAATAACATTATATATATGATTATAATTGTAACCAACATTTAACAAATCATTTGAATATATTTCAATATTTTTGCCCTTATTCGATATTTTCAAAGACTGTTATTTCTAAATAAGAAAGACTTCAAACATGCCATTTTATGTGACACTGGCATTCTTGATTTATATGGAATAAAACCTCTTTTTACTATTGGTTTAATAGTCATACAGTAATAAATATTCAATTATATATATATATATATGATTTCATATTATTATTATTTTCGGGATATTCCATGTAGTAAAATAGCTAAATGCTGATGTTTCAGTACAATATCAAGTATCTTCCTCAGAGAGTGCCTGGTTTTTAAATACTTACACATCAAGCTCGTATCCTGTCCATCCCTCTTATATGTATTTAAATGGATAAGGTCCTATACATGAGGAGTCAGAATGACTTGAGGTTAACATGGGCATGGCGATAATATTGGCATCAGCATGGAATTTGAGATTTCATCATCGAATTTTCAATGATATGGATGGCTGAAAAGTTGGAGGTTGGAATGGATTGAAGCCTGACCATTAAAGTATGAACATTTGCTATCTTAATATAAACTCAGAACTGATCATATATACGTGTGGGAGATGATAATCTGGACCAACGAATAAGTGCTGGTATGGCATGAAATATGTATATTGGTGATTATTTATCTTTTCTACATGTGTGTGGTCATGTGTATCAGTTGTATGAGATAGGGTGGATAGTTAAAGGGTGCTTGAAAATCTGAGTTCAAGTACCTATACTTAAAATTAAGCTCCCAGGTTTGTGAAGAGTGCTTGGTTTTTAAATATATATATAAGACATATTTTGTGGGTTCATCCGTGATAAAATATTTTATATATTGATATTTTAAATATTGATTTTCATGGAAAATATAGAAACTCGTGCTTTAGAATCATCCTCTTTAAAACCCCTCATTTGGCTCAGATACATAGATGACACTTTTGTCATATGGCAACATGGCAAAAATAAATTAGATGATTTTTTTCTTACATTTAAATAATATGCATCCTCATATTAAATTTACAATGGAGAGAGTCTGATGGAAAACTCCCTTTTCTTGATGTTCTAGTCACCAGGACACCAAATAGTTTATCTTTTTTCAATTTACAGAAAGAATACACACATGGACAGATATTTACATTTTCAGTCTCATCATCACCCAACTCAGATAGTTTCTGTAGCCAAAACTCTTTTAAATAGAGCAATTAACCTTTCAGATAAGTCATATCTGAAAGAAGAAATAAATCATATTAATAGTGCTTTATTAGCAAATAGTTATAATTATAAATTTATTTTTAAATGCCTTATTTCAAGCCCAAAATAGACAAAATAGGAAACGAAAAGATGATAAATCAGCTATTAGGATTTGTTTTCCATATGTAAAAGGAACTACAGACAGTATTGGATGTATATTAAAATGCTATAATATAAATGCAGCATTTTCTACTCATCAAAAGATCAGCAATATAATAACCAAGCCTAAGGATTCAATCTCTCTTGAATCTCATGGTGTTTATCAAATCTCATGTGAAAATTGTAAAGCTTTTTACATAGGTATGAGTAATCATCACATCAGTGTTAGGAGAGATGAGCATGCTAATGCAGTTAAACAACACTCATCATCATCAGCACTCTCACTCTATACTATGGATTCAGGTCATAAAATTGATTTTTCTAGTATCAGGATCATATCCAGATGTAGTAATCTGTACCAGTGCAAAATTAGAGAAGTCATTGAGATACTTAAAAGGCCAGATTGTATCAATAAGTGAGATGATACATGCAAACTTCCTCCTATTTGGAAAGATTTTTTTAAAAAGCAATTTAACATTTTTGCTATTGGTGGAACTTTAACGTTTTTTTCAAATCAGTGATTGTAGCACCTCTACAACTGTCTTTCTACCTTTTATCACCCAGTGGATGACTTGTGTGACCAAATCAAAATGTCGGTATATCAATATTTAAAATATTTTAACATGGATGAACCCCCAAAATATGTCTTATATATATGCAATCCATGAAAGTCTTCATATCAACATATATATATATGTCATAAAATAACTAAAAGGATGATTAAGTTTACTAAAAGATTCCGTTTATTAAAGGATTAAATAGTGCTAATATTCATATAAAAATTGAAATACTAATATTACAAGGATTCACTATGGAATATATTATTTAAAAGTGTTTAATTTATTAATTGACTAAAATTCTATTATAGGTGAACTTCAAATATAATATTTATTTAAAATGTCTTTGTTTTATACATGGATTATTAAAAAGTTTCAAGACTTATGAACTATATTTTTTATAGTATTTTTTATTATGGTTATTATATATTAATAGATATTTTAACTAAATAACCTGTTAAAGGAATATCCAATGATCCTTGAAAAAGTTAACCAGGTTGTATGTTTTTATTATATATTGAAGCTGGAAATATAGTACATATTTCTGCTTCACCTAGTGCCAATGTCATCAGCACTGAACCCAACCTTTTATATTAACTGACATCCACCACATAATAGGTGGTAGTATAATTATCATCAATATTATAATCTTTTATCTAATTAATTTGTATTTTATGATTAACTAACCTTTTATAATAGTTTATTTATTTTATAATATTTGTAAAACTGTATATTATGTTTATTTTATTAAATTGGCATTGATATGTAATTGAATCCTAGATATGTATAAAATGTTACATATATTTTAAATTCTTTTATTAAAGTTCATTTTTCTTAAATTAATCAGTTGATAACATTTTATATTTATCTTTTGATAAATGTACATTAAAAGATCAATTATGTAAACAGTCTAATATTTGTAAGAAATATTTTGTAAATTTCTACTTAAGTTTTATATCAAATATTAAATTTGAAAGTCATTGTATCAAATACCTAAAATTTTTCTGAATAAAATTTACATGTTTGTTAATCTAAACCTTAATTAAATAGGCTTTGTTAATACAATGACTGATAAACTGAATATGCTTGTTGCTGTTTTTTTTTAATTAGCAAATGAACCCTTGGGGCATGTTTAATGCAGGAGGATAGATTTCCCTCTAAAGCAGGCACCAACCTAAGAGAACTGCTTAGAGCAATTACAATTGGTGGATGTCAATGTAGATTGAATCCTATAGATAAAGCCAGACCACATAAATAGTGGAAATTTTGATAAGAGGGGATTATTATTGAAAAAGAGTTCACTGAAGAGAAGTGATTAATATATATAGTACATCATGTCTAAATAATGACTGGCTAAAAAGATCGACCATTGCTTTCCAGAGCTCTGTCCCACCAGCTCATCAATGCTCTTAACATCTAGCCCAAGTCTGTACTGTGCCAAGGAAGCCTGCTAAATGATCTGACTGTATAACTGCCTGTTTCAAGCCATGGAATGTCTACCGATTGATTCTGAGGTAACATCCAATTTGCCACAAGCCACTGATTCTATTTCACTTGTTTTCCAAATCAATATTAATTTATATTTTATATATCTGTAATGTTTATACAACTTAGTTTAAAATGCGTCTTTTAATTTTTCTCTTAAATTTAAAATATCAATTCTTCTAAAAATCTCACATAATTTTGATGCTGCAAATTTAAATTAATTTTTGTTGGTTTATTTATAATATTGACATACTGAAACTGCCAAGTATAAAAATTCAACGAGCAATTAACTTTAAACCTCTCCCTTATTTTCTCCAGTTAAAAATGATTACAGGGGACTTAATTCTGTTAAATTAATTAATTAAAGAAAGCTCATTTAGTTTTGTACTTCATATTATAAATTTATTTTTAAATGATTGAAATTATTTTACAAGTATCTTATTATTACCTCCAATTTAAAATTGCCCTCGTAATTATGGTATTTTATTAAATCAGTTAGTAAAATCTATTACGATTTCTGTAAAACAAATGTCTTGAAAGAAAATTGTTGAAAGCATTTTATCAGTATATGTTTCATACATATATTTTTATTTGTCAGAAAATAGTAAAAAAAATTGATGTATAATTTATTATGCTGTATATTGTCAAACTTCACCAGAAGTTAGTTTGATATCCAATGCTCTGTCTATGTTAATTAAAAGACAGTCTTATTTTGTAACCTTCCATGATGAATTATTTGAAATATTTGGAAAGTGTGGAAAACAATTTATATTTTAGTTTTGATTCTTGCCTTTCTTTTCATATTATAATTTATGATTCATTCATTAATGGCCTAAGGTTTCTGGGACTTTCCATTATGTCAGGGAGCTGATTATTTTAATCAGGGATTAAGTTATTATTTTCGTCAATAATACACACTCTATCTATATACATCTAAGGCATTATGTATTTATAGTTACAACCATTTCTTTATTATTGTTATTCTTGCTTTGCTACATACCTCTCAGGACCTTCGGAAGTTTAAATATGACCAGTCCAATCTTTCACTTTCCCTCAAAGTAGACATAGTTCATGCCAAGGGATCTTTTTTCAGGCATTGCCATTAAGATGTGTATGGGTAGTCCAGCACATCAAATCTATTATTATGATTATTTAGAGACATGTTTTGGCTGGAGGGCCGGCATTTCTCATCATCTAGTTGTATTTACTAGGAATTTCCTTTAGCAAAGCTACCCAGAGGTTCGTAACAGACCTCATTTATTCTGTTGTTGTAAATCTATATCATACTGCCTTTATCATCATATATAGATATATTTGTTTGCAAACCTGAAATGCTTTCTGCCATGATGGCACGTCTTTCACAAACCAATTCCAATTAATTAAATCTGACTATATAATTGTCAATTATTTATTTAAGAATTATTTTGCTTTCCACACTCATTATAGACAACTGATTTAAATGTAATAGTATTATAAATGTGCATCTTTCATATCTTCTTATCTATCTATCTATCTATCTATATAAAATAGATTCCTTTGTAATCTCTTAAAAAAGGGCTCATGATAATATTTTATTGCTGATTGGTTCTTGGCAGACCAATTAACAAACTGTTACTTTGTTGTCAAATGCCTTGCATTTAGCCGCATTAAAAAATGAATTCAAGAAAATAACCGAGTTGTATAAACAAAACTTAACTTATTTTGTAACTCAAATTCCTGTAATATTGTTATTTTAAATTAGCCTAGTTTGTCATCACTCCCAATCTCTAATATTAATTACCCTAGTTATTTATATTTCTTTGATTTAAATTCACTATTTTGTAATGTTGCCAGTAAGAATTATAATTATTATGGTTCAAAACATTAGTAATCTATATCAAATCACATCTGTACAGTTCTGCAATCATCAGAATTCACTAAATCATTAATCTCTCACATAAACCCTTTATTATTTTGAGTCTCTTTGTGAACCGTGACCTCCAGCTGGGACGGAATAAAATCAAGGACTGCTAGTGTCATCACAAACGTTATCCATTAGTCAGAGAGGCAATCGTTCAGGCAAATAGGTTAGGATACACCATTCCCCTGACATCTGTATCTTGGGTATGGTTGGATTCAAGGTACTTTTGCTTGGATTATTGGTCTTGTTGAATGAATACACGATTTTGACTGGCACAATATATCTTTATCTACTTATATATTTGTTTAATGTAGAATATATATGTTTGTCTATATTACATGAATATAAACTAACCAAAAAGAAAATTAGATAATTTTAAAACAAAGTTTAAATATCTTTCTTAATATTAATCTTGATTTTTATATATTTTAAAATATGTTTGTTTCTTTCATTATTTATATATTTGAAAAGCAATAAAATTTAAGCTTAAGTATAAACAAATCGTAACAAGATGGCATCAAAAATGCAATACATGGGTAAGAGAACAAACAGATGTTACTGACCTCATTGAAAAAATTAAAAGACTGAAGTGGAGTTGGGCTGGACATATTGTTAGAAGAGATGATAATAGATGGACAATTAAAATCTTAAACTGGATTCCAAGAGATTATAAAAGACCCAGAAAGAGAACACATGTGAGATGGAAGGATTAAATAAGAAAGTGTGCAGGGGTGATATGGAGAAGAGAAGCTAAAGATTGGAGAAAATGGACTGAACTTGGAGAGACCTTCATCCTGCAGTGGATTGATAATCGTTGTTGATGATGATGATGATGATGATAAACAAATTATATTTAAAATAATGTTTAATTCATGTACTTTTGTGGAAAGTGTAAGTTTGTATTTGAATTGTCATCTTCCATTAATAACTAAGAACAAATAGAAAACAAACTAAAACAGACTTAGTTTTGTTTTGTTTTTTAATATACAGATTTACTTATTAATGCTTATACAAAAATTTAATTTCTTTCTGGTTTATTAGTGCGCCATCTTTTGCACCAACTCATAGATACATAAGTTAGAAATTTTTGACAACACATACCTTTAAATTATTTTACTTCATCAATTTATATATTACTATTTATTTATTATATATTTTTTGTTAATAAATTTTATATTCTTCTCATAATTATTCCCAGTTTATTGATCACATTATACTTTGGTATCAATTTAAAAAGTCTCTTCATAATTTTATTTTTATTAAAAATATTTAGATAGTTAAAATATAAATAAGCATTTATATATCTTAGTAATTTATTATCTTATTTTAGTAACTTTCTTATTTACATTTTATTCATTACAAAAAGTTAAGCTAATGTTTCATTAAACAATAATTGGTTAAGTTACTACATTTATTTATTTTAAATTAATAAATTGGTGCTCAATAGTATTAGTATTTTTATAATTTATATTCTTTAAATCTTATTTTATAAGTATTTCATGCTATTACATTTTAATATTTAAATTAGAGTATAATAAATTGAAATATACAGCTATTTTATACTATTATAAAATTAGTAATCAAATATGATTGACTATTTGGTAAAATAATTATGGTATATTCAACCTTATTCCATTAACAGATTTCCTAATAATAATAGATAAATTCATTTTTATACTGTTACAATAAAACAAAAAAATTTCTAACATGTATTTACATAATTTCATTTAAAACAAAATTTGTTTTCAAGAAAAGATTAAAGATAAAAGGAGAGAATATTATAAACCAAAGAACCCAATATAAGTTTGATTTTGCTTAAAATTTCTAAAATAAAAATTATTGAACCATCAAACATCACATAATCAACATTCTTTAGGTTTACACAATCTTGTTTGCACTGAGTGACACTACTGTAAGGAGAGTTTTACCTCTGTGTGTATAAATTAGTGATTGTATCTTTTATATAAAGAATTACATTTTACATTGTGTCTTTTTTATTAATTAATTCTTACATTCTTTTGTTAATTATTGGTCTTATTAGACAGTGTATGTCATATTATTTTATCTGAATTTTTTATTTTACTTGAATTAGCTCGAGTTTATTTGTAAAAAATGAATAGTTAATCATTTTGGTATATATGCTGCCTCTTAGTTTATAAAAAAAGAAATGGATATTGACTTGAAAACTCAAGAAATGGCAGATGATCTCATTTAAACTATTATCTGGGGATAATGTCATATATATTTTATGCAAAGCAAATAACATATATGCATATTGTAATAGATATAAGGGTTTGGTTAAGTTGATTTTGCACTTGCCACAAAGCACCATTAGATACAAACTTTAGACTTTTTCTTTATTTTAGGCTACCATAAGAGGCTGCCATAAGGTTACTTGATATATACCCACAGGAAGAGAAGTTAATTTTTTAGCAAGGTAACACTAATATTCGATTTCATTAATCATACAATGTCTTTTTTTTTATAGCCCATTTGGTCACAGAAATCAAAAACACTATTTATTATCAATATAAAATGGCAGCATATCCGTATATAAATGTATTTATTAATTCTATATGCTATTAAAATATTGGAAGGAATAAAGCAAGTGAAGAAATAGAAAGTTTTTTGGCAAAGTTATACACTAAATGTTTAAATGATAAAGATGTAACAGGTGATTGGGAGAATGCAGTATTAGTATTAATATTTTTAAAAGATGATAAAATAAGATATTATCAAATTACAAACTTATCAGTCTTTTATCAGTTTTATATAAAAATTTTATCAAAATAATTACAACTCATCTACAGAGAAAAAGTGGTTTTAGTCCAGTAAATCATATCCATGTATTGAGAGAAATTATAGAAAGTACCAATGAATACCAATTGCCATTCTGCTTTGGATTTGTAGATTATGAAAAGGCATTAGTGATTAAAGCATTGAATCATCAAGATATAGACTCAGGATATTGTAATATTCTAAAGAATATTTATAAAAATGCAACAGCAACAATTAGCTTATATAATAATATTAGAAACATTAACATCGAGAAGAGTATATGACAGGGTGACTCCATATTTCCCAAACATTTTACAACAGTGTTGCAAGAAGTATTTTGTGGATTAAAATGGTAATCTAAGGAAGTAAACATAAATGGAGATTATTTAAGTTGTTTAGATTTTGCAGATGATGTAGTTGTTTTTAAAAAATAGTGCTTCAGAGATTCAGGAAATGTTGCAAGAGTTATCAGATGAAAGTAAGAAAGTATGACTAAAGGTAAATGTTAAAAAGACTAAAGTAATATTCAATGAATTTTCTCAAAAGATGAAAATAAAGCTCGATTATGATTAGTTAGAAGAAGTTAACAATTACAAATATCTTGGACAGATTATTACTACAGATGGAAGCATAATGGATAAAAATAATCATAGAAATAAACTTAGTTGGAGTGGTTTTGGTAGAAATAACAATATTAAAAGGAAATATGCCTATGTGCTCGAAAAGAAAGATTTTTAATAACAGCTCTTACTTATGGATCTGAAACTTGGACACTTAATAGAAAAGCAATATAGAGTTCAGACCACTTAAAAAAGATGGAGAGGTGCATGTTAGCAATAACAAGAAGAGATCGAAAATACAATACATGGGTAAGAGAACAAACAGGTGTTACTGACATTGTTGAAAGAATTAAAAGGTTAAAGTGGAGTTGAGCTGGACATATTCCTAGAAGAGATGATAATAAATGGACAATTAATATCTTAAACTGGATCACAAGAGAGTGTAAAATACCCAGAAAGAGACCACACGTGAGATGGATAGATAAAGGTGTGCAGAGGTGATGTGGAGAAAAGAGACTACAGATTAGAGATGAATTGAACTTGGAGAGACATTCACCCTGCATTGGAATGATAATTGTTAATGATGATGATATGTAAAGTAAACTATATTATAATGTGAAACAATTGATTAAATATGACAATAAAATCACATATGAATAAATAAAGGGAAATAAAGCACATATGTCTGTGCTCTTTAATTGAGCAACTAAATGCTAATTAATAATGAGATGATTTCAAAGTCTTTTGAGTAGCATAAAATTAATTTATTGTTGCTCAAGAATGATAAGATTGCTGTTATAACTCTTAATATTCAAGATTCACATAATAGAAATCGATAAATATTCACATAATCTGAAAAAGTTTTTTATAAAGACAAATCAAACCCAAATAGCAATAATATATAATTAATATTGGAGATATTCATTACTTAAATGCTTAAAGACCAGAGCAGTGGATGGTATACATTATAAATTTACAAAAAAATTTACTCATAAAAATATACATCAAGTTAGTAGCAACAATATTTAATATCATTTATGGGATATATATATATATATATATATATGGCAAATACATACACATATAATTTAATATCATAGTATGCTCTTAGAAAACATACTAAATAATAAGAAAATTAATAAAAGGCATCATGATTCATGGAAGATACTTGAATTCAGTAATACATCATAAACTAAATATCTCTAACTTTTCAACACTTCAACCTTGTCAATGCATGCAACATTATCCAATCCTCACACATAAAACCGAATAATCTCATGATCATGGAATATCATTATGCATTATACAATTTATCCAGTAATTGTCACATACACTTAAAATTTTATTACTCCAGTTTGTGATAGAGAATGACGTTAGAATGTTTAATGTGATTAATAAAAGTAAATAAATTGTCGAGCATTGGTGGTCGAGAGGTCAGCGACAGCAGCTTTACAAGTTGTTGTCCCGGTTGCGGGTTCGCTTCCCGGCTAATGCTATGACATATGAGAGAAAAAAAATAGAAGTAAATAAATTGTTTAAAAGTATTCATCCTATATTTCAAACTTACACAAAATAAAATATTTTTAAATTTTTTTTTAATTAATAAGAATTTTAAAAAGAGCATGCGTATATATTAATAAACTTTTAAATGTAATAATTATTGCAGAACTGATATTGATTATGTAAAAAGAAAATAAATAATGATTATAGAGACTATATCAGGAACAGTTTATTTTTAAAATATTTTAAAAATTAGAATTTAGATTTATGAATTGTCTGTATTTTGTTACCTAATCCAGGTGATGTTTTTAATCAGTGATTTTTTTTTTTATTATATGTCATAGCATCGGCCGGGGGACGAACCCACAACCGTCTGCAACCAACTACTTGCTTGCAAGGCGGCTGTGATGACCTCTCGGCTAACATCGCTTGACTAATCAGTGATTTATTAGGAAATGCTAGGCTAAGCAATAAATGATAACAATATGTGTTAATGGTGATGTTTGTTTTCAAGCCTGTAATGATTTTGATGATAATATGTTTGGTTTGAATGATATACATTTATAGCAACAAATGATGGTTTTGAAAAAAAATTCATATTGATGACACAATTGGGGATTGGGTAGGTTGAAATTATCCCTTTGACATCTGCAATCCATCTGGGATAAAATCGCAATGAAATCATCAAAACATTGGGAAAATTTTACAAATCAACCTTTTCAATAGATAAAGGATGGAGAACGTGCTTAGGCCTATTCACCTAATTATTTTCACTTAACTCGTATATTTTCTAGAAGATCATTCTTAGTAACATTTGAATAAAATAATGAATTATTTTCTTGTTTCTAATTCATACTTTTAAATAACGAATAATCAATCCCGGTTCTGTAAACTGATTTTTCTACAATGATAAAATTATCAATAAATTAACCTTCAAATAATAAATTTACAAAATTGACTTCATTTAAATAATGATGCAGAATGTATTTAAATTCCATCATTGCAACTTTAATTTGCAACTTTTTATTTTATCTTTCTTGAGATTTAGTTCAAAAAGTACGGTTTCAAATTAGTTTTAAAATTAAAATACTTTGAACACATCCGCATTATGTATTTCTATAGAATATCATTTCATTATATATATATATGCCATTTACGCATAGTAATCTAACTATATAACTAATTCATTCTCTTCTTTACTTTTATTCTGATTATTTAAATCAATATTGTTATTTGCATTTAGAATAATCACCTTTATTAACACTATCACCCCCATACTTATATAAGTATTTCCAGCATCACTTATTTTTCTATTACAATGTGTGTGTATATATATAAAATAGAAAAATTTAAGTTTAAGAAATATTAAATAATAATTAAATACGGGTATACTATCTATATTTTAAGCTAGATGTAATTAGAGCGGTTTGAACCCAAACTTTCAAGTTCCCGTTACTTATCCACTCCATATTATACAATTGGTACACATGACCACATACATGTGAAGAAGATAAATGATTTTTAATATATGTATTTCAAGCTTAACCAGCATCTATCAGTTCGTTCAGATCATCATCTCTCATATATATAATCAGTATTCGATTTATATTAAGATAGCAAATCTTTAAACTTTAATGGACAAGTTTCAATCTTTTCCACTCTCCAACTCTTTAACCATCCATATCTGTGAAAATCTGATGATGTTAGGTTAGATTGACTTATCGTCAACATGGATATGACACAACAAAAATTGACAAACAGGAGCTTTGAATGGACATGCTTTAATCTTCTCCACTCTCCAACTCTTCAGCCATCCATATTTGGGAAAATCTGATTATGGTGTGACAGATTGACTTATGGTCAACATGGGTATGACACAACAAAAATTGGCCAACAGGGGCTTGGAACACCCCATCATCAGATTTTCAATGATATGGATGGCTGAAGAGTTGGAGAACAGAGAAGATTAAAGCCTGTCCATTAAAGTTTAAAGATTTGCTATTTTAATATAAATTGAGCACTGAATACTTACGTGCTTGAGAGATGATGATCCAGATCAACTGATGAGTGCTGGTTCAGCATGAAATACTTATATTGGAGAACATTTACCTTTTTACATCTATGTGGGCATGTGTATCCGTTGTATAAGATGGACTGGATGACTAATAGGAGCTTGAAAGTCTGCTTTCAAATCCCCTCTAAATATTAAATAGTAAATAAATTGCGGAAGGCATTTACTTCTGAAATGTATTTATTACTTAATGTTTTTTTTTAACTTTAAATCTTACATTGATTTTCTTTTTTAATAGATATATTGTTTGTGGTTTATATATATATGCTACTGTTTTTAATAGATAGAGAATATATATATAATGTTTTGACTCGTATTGCTTTTGATATTAAATCTAAAATTCGCCAGCGTTTCATCTTCCAATTATTTCTTGAACTTATCCGCATAAACAATAATACCCTTTATCAACTAGTTTGCTGCTGATATTTCGACTCCAATAAGAGCAATTTTCCTGTAATAATATTGTTACATATTTATCAGACAAATACTAATAACAAAACAAGGCTTGAAATATTAGTAGATTTATTTATCTGAAGTGAAAAGTCATTGTACAATTAATAGATTTTATGAAAATTGTTAGAAAAAGTATATAATGTGCAATAGTAGTATTTGCTAATAATATTGCATAGTCTATAAACATCACATGATCACCATTTCTTATGCTTGCTTATAACTGTTATTAAAACAGGCAAAACTCTCTATACGTATTGCCACTCATTGCAAGCCAGAGTAATCAATGGATGCCAGAAGGATTGTGCATAAAATTCCCATCTAGTGCCTATTCATCCAATATCCCCAGAGTAGGTGCAGTGCTCTCAGATCCAAGGCTCATAGTCACTAGATGGAGATTTTATGGACAAGCCTTCTGGCATCCATTGATTTCTTTGGCTTGGACTGAGTGGCAATATATAGAGAGAGGTTTGCCTGTTTTTTTTAATATTGCATAGTGTGAATAGACTGTTGATGCTGTAATATTTCTTTTTGCTATAATTGATTGCATTTTCATTAGTTGATTAGCATTGAAAGTATATTTTGTCTATCTAATGTCGAAAAAATGTCTTCTTTTCTATCTTTTCTAGGATTAGTTTCAAAATTTCTCCAAATTTACTTGGAGTCCCCTCTGGAAAATTATTAAAAATTATAATAATTCTATTTCTCCTACTTCAGTTCTTTCAACTACAACAAGCTTGAGTAATCAATAGATATCAGATGGTAGTGATTAATAACTTCCTAGTATCCTATCCATTTTCCTAATCTATGCTACGGTTTATGGCTAGAAATTTATTAGGCACTACTGCTTATCATCTATTAATAATATTATATGCAGAATTCGATTAGGAGAATTAGTATTTGTTATAGAAAAGTATTGTGTAAGCTCGGATTACACAATTTTTTTACTGGTTTTAGAAATTATTATTCTTAAAATGTGATAATAAACCTATAAAATAATAACTAAAAATACATGTCAGTAAAATACATGTGGGTAATCTTCCTTAATATGCACATGTACACATTCACAAAAACACATTGTTATATAGTGGTGTAAAAAGTAATGGATTTTTCAGATGATTGCTCATAGAGTAACCCGGCTATGCTCCATGTCAATATTTGTTTGTTATTTATTTATTGAAATTATAAGAGTAATAAAAAAATCTGTGATTGAATAAAAGTTAAATAAGTTATCTTAATTGATAATAATTTATGCTATCACTCATAATTAAAGTAATAATTATAATTCCATCTCTCTACATTGTTTTTGCTCTACTTTCTTTATTTCCTCAAGTTAATGATCAAGAACCTCTTATGACCCTGTTCATCTCCCCGTATTAACTGTGATGATGAGAATGTTTGTTTAAGCAATTAAATTTCCATCTTTCAATTATATGTGTAGCAAATTTGTCTATGAACTTTACTTTTTATTTTATCTTTATAAGTAAATAGGGGTTTGAATTCAGGATTTTCCAGTTTATTCATTTTTCCACTCCATATCAAGCAACTTATACACCTGACCACACAATATATGCATTTCATGCAAATCCAGCACTCATCAGTTGGACCAGGTCTAATCTCCCACACATATATACAATTAGTGCTCAGTTGATATTAAGATAGCAATTCCTCAAACTTTAATGGATGTGCGTCAATCTTCTCACCCTTCCAACTATTCAACCACCCATTAGTTTTTTTTCCCTTCTACTTCTAGTATTGGAGTGATCCTACTCATTTATGATGATGATGATGTAGATATGTTTATAACTATGATTTTTTTAAATGGCGATTTCGTGTTTAGAAAATATTCTTAGTACAACTTGATAAAGAAAATTTGTTACTATGGTTACAAAAGCTAAATTTAACAACAACAAAAAAAAATAATAAAGTTTTGAAATATGTACTTAAAAAACTCCAGGTGGAATAAAAAAAAATAGCAAAAATAACAATACGGAAATTTTTGAGATTGTTTTAAAAAAATATTGCATAAAAAAAAACATTGTGAAAACAAAAAATAAAGATTAAAAGTAATACCTAGACTGATTCTACAACTGACTCTTAAAGTCGTTAGTTTAAATTTTTTTAAACAAGTTTTTATTTTTGATTTTAAAGTTTCTAAATTTCTGATTAGTTTAGTATTAAAAAAAATTGTAACCAATGTCTATTTTAACAAAAAAATGCAATATCACTATATGACTCCAACTGTATGAACAAAATATTATTACACATATAAATATTTATAATCCAAAAATATAATAAATTATTTAATGCTTTAAATAATATATATGTTTGCATCCTAATAAGACTTTTCAGATTGCCAGCTTCATTTCTCTCTATATACAAAATAATGAGCATGCTAATAGCTCTAAACAAGCTTTATTGATAAATGCTGCAAGAGAAAGCATTTAAAATCTCTATCTAGAATTATCCCCATCCTCAAATCGTTTTGAGCTAATAGCTCTCCTGGGTGAGGTGCTACAATATTCAGACACCAGATCCAAAATACCAATTCAAGGCCAGCAAAATCTGAATATCTTAGTGTCTTGCTGAAGAGAGCCATTAACTCGAATCTGGTTTGGGGATAATTCTAGATAGAGGTTTAGTATGGCATTTATTGATAAAGTTTGTTTATAACTATTAGCATGCTCATTACTTTATTTTGTAATACAAGCTTATCAAGTTAAGTCATATGATGTATGACTTGATTTTATTTACTATTATTATTATCTAAGGAGCATGCTAATAGCTCTTAATATGCTTTTCAGAAGATCCTTAACCTCAGACTGATTTCTAGCTTCTGGCTTTCCTCAGTGAGGTGCTAAGATATTCAAGCATTAGATTTAAAACACCAGGTCAAGTCCAGCACTTTATCTAATGGTTAACTATTAAGTAGAAGATTTGAAATTTTCAGACATCCATATGTCTTCAAATCCAGCTATCTAACTTAAATAGCCATATGGGGCTGGACTAAGTTCATATACACCATATATTAGTATATTAATAGATGGATTTGAAAACATATAGATGTCTGAAAATTTCAAATTTTCTACTTAATAGTTAATCATTAGATAAAGTGCTGGGCTTGAACTGGTATTTTAAATTTAATGCTTGAATATCCTACCACCTCACTGAGGAAAACCAGAACCTAGAAATAAATCTGAGGTTAGGGATATTCTGAAAAGCTTGTCAAGAGCAATTAGCATGCTCATTAGATAACACTTGTAATACAAGCTTATTAAATTAGGTCATGTGATATATGGCTTGATTTATTTGCATATATATATATATATATATATATATATGTATATATATCAATATATATATATATATATATATATATATATAATTTAAATAGAGGTAAGTACCTCTACTGTAAGTTATGATAAATAACACTGTTATATCAATAAACAAACAAGAATAAAATGAATCCTAATGAAGCTTTAGATCACCAACTTTTGATATTTCTGAGTCACACTGAAAAAAGAAAAGTTGCTTATGGCCATTCATTAAATACATAAATATTACCAAAACAAGATCTTTGATAATATCCACCACTACAGATAAATAAAAAAATCCTCACATAATAATCTTAATACTATGACAGCCCATTCAGAGAATGTTTTAAAATAGTTGAGCAGGTCCCAAGTTTGTGACAATTAAAGTAACAAAAATTAATGGAATATTTGCCATTTGTCCAAAAACCCAAGGAAAAAAGGGGTGGGGGGAGAAGGCCCCCCCCCCGGGTTGATATGGTTGTGTGTGGTGATGATGATTTAAGAAACTAATGCATAAATATCTAAATTTGATAGGTATAGTTACAATTCTCAGTGAGTCAAGGTGCTCATGAAAATTTTTTGGTTGTAATTTTACTCTTAATGCATTTCATTCTTAAAAGTAATTACTGACAAATGTAAGTACTGGCAAAAACCAACATCATATAGAAGGTATGATTATGAGCAAAGAATATTTGTCTCTGGAGAAATAGGATCTATAATATAAAAGTTAAAAAAAATACATATCAAGTTTTTCTTTAAGTTGAATATCTACCCATTCCATTTGAAAATTGGCAATTAACATATTTATGTTTACTGAAAACGGAGTTGTGCATATAGCAAAATACTAATTATTTTCCTGAAAACATTAAACTCTGTTTTCAAATTATTACATCAAATTGAAAAGCAAGGCTACATAGTTTTCATATTCACAGAACTCTGTTTATCCAGTGTATAGAAATGCATCCTTAATTTGAGCTTGTCATAATTTCACTTCCATTTGGAATGCTATTATGATTAGAAACATTGTTTTGATAAGTTGGCTTTTACCATAATGATGCATGTTTAACTTATTCAAATAAGCAGTTAAATCCACTAAAAAATTTAAATCTATAAACCAACTTATGTCTTCAAGTTCCAGCACAAATTTCTTTTTTGATACCATAAATAACTTGTTATTATGACACAAATCATAGAATATGTTCAAACAAACAATTTTATTTTAAAAAAAGATGACTTGAAATTTAATTGGATATGTCAAAGACAAAAATACAATGGTAAATTATACATAGAAAAGGCATACAAAAGTAAAAATAAAAAAAAGAAATTATCTACTTATATTGGGGTCGGAAGAGCAACCAGGTTTCATGTTGCATTAATAATACCTGGAGGGGCAAGTGCCCTTGTCATAAAACAGTGATTGTAATTTCTTAGATGTAAAATTGAAGCAAAAGCATCCTAGAAACCAAAGGGTAAACATAAGTAAAATAGTAACACTAATTGATGACAAACAATGAGAGTAAAAACAGATGTATATGATTTAGTAATTGACTCAATGATATACATTTGTTCTTGAGTTAGCCATCTTACTTCCGAAAGTAAATAATGTCCTCATAGTCAGCATCAACATTTTTAAGAATTCCTGTAACTGGAAATGATTCATTATCTTGCCCTTAGGGAATTCATACTTTTGGTGATAATTTGCATGACATCCATTTTTTACATTTTGGTGCATAAACTTTCTTGATGTATTGTGCAATGATACTTCATCAAACAAAGCAAAACTCTCCATACAGTAGTATCACCCTGTGCCAACCAGAGTAATCAATGGATGCCAGAAGGCTTGTGCATAAAACCCCTATCTAGTGCTTACTCATCCAATATCCCCAGACTATGGATTTTATGTACAAGCCTTCTGGCATCCATTGATTACTCTTGTTGGCACAGGGTGGCACTACTGCATGGAGAATTTTGCTTTGTTTAATAACAATTATGTGCTAATATAAGAAATAGTGATCATGTGATGTTTAGTGGTTTAATACTTCATCAAACTTGAATTTTGGATCAGAAATTCTATCTATTAATTTTACAATTTCCTATCTTTAACTTCCATTGCTATGGCATCATCGTTAACTGTATCAGATGTGTTGGCAATAGACAAAGAAAAAACCATTAATATTTTTACTGCTTTATAATATTATATTCATCATCAATATCTCTAATAAAAATGGCAGGATGAAGTGCATTTGTATAATAGTGCAATTATCCATCACAAAAGCATAAAATTTTAAATCAGCAGCTTTATTCTCCAAACTTCTTTTAATATATATTTTTTAATTTCTTCAAAACACTTGGTTATACCCTAATGAGATAAACTCATTTTTAAAATATTCCCCTTTTTCCAGGGAAAGTTATATCTGCCATGCTTTCCATACATTGCTTAAGAAACTCACAACCAGGTGATGGTTTTGATTTTTTGTTGTTAAATATGTTACCTATCCAAGTTGTGACCATTTGAAAAAAATTTGTTGAGAAGATAGAATTTTTTCCCATTTCACTTTTTGATCTTTATGACACAATTCTTCATATACATTGAATTAAAATCATATTATTGCATATAATGCTTTTTCAAATTATAGTCTTTGAAAACTTGCACAAATTTTTTACAAATTAAGCAAAATATCTTTTTATTTTTTTGACAAAAAAGTAATTATCCACCCATTTTTCATTGAACAATCTTCCTTCATCTGTAATTTTTCTTTTTGCAAATTCTTTTTCTTTTGAGTCATTGGAGATTAGGGATTTTATTTACTTTTATTAGGAAAATTAGTTGTTAGGAAAATAGAAAACAATGTTTGGGCTTTTCCATGTCCAATCTCACCTGCCAACACAGGCAAGATGCAGGACCAATTGTAAGGTTCCTATTAGATAATCCAAGTCAATCTGTAAATAAGAATCAATCTTATAGATTGGTGGTCATTTACAGAACCTATTACAAGATTCAATTAGTATGCAGAAGAACACATTCTCTATTGAAGAAGTGAATATGTATATAATCAGCAATGATTTTTCAGCCTGAAAAAATGACCTGATCAGCTGATAAATAAATGAACACTCATTTGATAACTGATTGCTAATCCTATTTTATAAGGTGCATAAAAAGTTCTATAAAGCTGTGCAAATAATGTTAATAATTGAATAAAAATTGTTATCTGACTTTCTAAATAACTTCAAACCCCTAACATGACAATGGTAGAATAAAAATATTATTGATAATTTCTGCCTCATGAATTTACCACAAACAGTTGTAACATCTGATATTGTCAATTTTACTATTTGCACTTGGAAGATAACATTCTGGAATTGTTTTTTAATTCTATTCCAACACTCATCAAGGCTATTAATATATTTCTCATCCTGAACAATCCTTTTAAATTCACTTTTCGCATACTAAACCAAATTTTCCTTTTCCATTTGTTTTTCATTTATCCAAATCCCATCTTACATATCTTTTTCTTCTTTTAATGCTTTTTAAACTCAATTTTAATTTAGTCATAACCAAATTATGATCCGAATCTATATCAGAACCAGGGAAAGCATGTGAACCATTAATAGCATTCTTATATCTATTCTGAATCAATATATAACCAATTTGATAATGTTCTCTATCACTTGGAGCTTTCCATGTATACAATCTTTTAATATGATTTTTAAAACAAGTGTTTGCAATGACAAATCCATTCTCTTTACAAAATTGTACAAGCCGACTACCCCTTTCATTTCTTTTTCCAATACCATAATTTCCAACAATTTTTCTTTTCCTACCTTTTCCCACAACAGCATTCCAATCCCCCAATAGCAATATACATGCATTTTTTTCTTCACATTGAATACTTTCCTCTATTTTCTCATATATTTAATCAATTTCAATATCTTTATGACTATTCGTTGGCATATAATCTTGTATAATTATCAAATCCTTAGAACTTACATTTATTTTCATCACCATCAGCCTATTGTTAATACAATCAACCTTCACCACACTATTCCAAATTTTCTTTCCCACAGTAAATCAACTCCATTAATTGATCTATCACCACCCAAATAAAATAACTTTACATTTCCACTACTTACTTCTCCACATCCCTCCCACCTCACTTCTTTAATCCCATAACATCAATATTATTTATGGACAACTCCTTTTCAAATTCTTCTATTTCCCATCTCTCCTCAAAGGTCTAACATTCCACATTCCAATTCTCAATGTATCTTCTCTTAATGAATTTATATTTATGAGGATTTCACAGGTTGACAACCTGAGTAGCCTCATGTACACTTCTGCTGGACACAACACCAAAATCATTCTTAACTAAGGTCTCAACACCAAATGTAATGATTCATGTAGACATACTCATAATAAAACCAAGATAAAGTGTTTTCCCATTGCCTTCTTTGTTGAGCAATAACCTCCATAATAGGCTTAGTGTGCTAGCCAAATCTCATAAAATGAATATCCAACTACCACTTCCTCCTCGTCATTGTTGCCTATAATGATCTTCCACTGATTTGGAAGAAATGTCATTGCTGACTCAGTGGAGTGTTGACTTATTTAATGGCAGTCAACACTCACCATCATACATCCACCATCATAGGAATTGTGGCATTTTATAGAAGAAAAAATGCCACTGTCTCCTTCACCACTTCCTGATAGTGAATGTTGTCCCATTGTCAGTGACTGCTCATTTACAGTACTCTGCTTATTCACAGCTAACATTCATATCTGAATGCCATTCCCCTATCCACAACCTGGGGACACTCTGGGTGGCATGGGACCCATGCCCTATTCACAGTATGCTATATTACCAATTAAAAATAAAATAGAAATTCATATAACACTACAATACTAGCCAAAACAACAAAATTTTACTAAAATTCTTACCCAACCATGGTTTCATCTATTAACAAATAGACAATCTCAAGTGATATTCAAGTTAACATACAACATATATATACAAAACAAAAAAGTCTTCCCAACATTCACTTCAACAACTAACTTCCTTTCACATCAAAGAATGTCTTCATGAGATTGATGTCCTCAGATTCAAAAAATTTTATTAACCAAATTTCTTTTATTCTTCTTTTCATTTCACTTTTTTCCTAAAACATATTCTCTGCATCATCAAGTAATATTTTATGATCTATATTCAGTTCATAAATATACAAAGCTGAGTTTTGATATTTATTGTTAACTCTATTCTTATAAACTTTAATTCTGTCATTAAGACTTAATTTACTCTGCCCTATATAAATTTTATGACAACTACAAGGTATCTTATAAACTATTCCAGGAATATATTTGCAATCAATTGACTGTTTTGAACTATTTAGCAATGAATTTAACAGGCCTTTCTTCCAGGCCACTTTCATACTACCCAATAAAAACTAGTCTTATAAATCAATTTACTAATTGCTGCTTTATAGGACAAAAAAATAAACTCTTTATTCACACTATCAATTAAATCTTTATTATTAACTGATTTATAGATATTTTTATGAAATGTAATATTACTAATAAATTTATGATTGTATCCTAACTCAATATAGTCAGAAGCAAGTTGATTCCTTTGAATATAACTATTATTTTTAAAATTATTAAGTCTTTTATTCCTATAACAAAAATTCAATAAAGTTTTTTTATGAGTAATAATTAAATATGAATAAAATAATTAAATAATGGGAAGTATGATATTTTAAATTCTGATCCTGATAAGAAAATAAACTTAAGTTAATTGAAATTATGAAAATTATGGTAAATAAATTTTTTTAGATATATCTACTTGTTTAAATTGTTATCCTAGTAATTTTTTGCTTCTAAGGTTTTCTTCAATTTGAAATCTCATAAAGATAATTTTCCTTTAATATGTATTTTTGATTTTACAGGCAGAATTGTTGATAAAATTTTAAAATTTCTTATAATGTTTTTTTAAGAATTATATAGATTTAAGTCAATTTTGTGTATCTTCTTCATTTCATGCATATAAAAAAATTAATAGATTTGTTTTAAAAAAGAAATGTGTTATTGGTAGTTTAGATATTGAAATCATATATCAATCAGTTAATAGGAAGAAAAGCATTAATGTGTTTTTTACTGTTTCAAAAATTTTTTAATACTTTTCTGCAGATAGTATTAAGGTTATTCACGATTTCTATTGTTATTAGAGGATTCTATATGTTTTATGTGCAATGATGTTTTTATAAAATTAAAAAAGAATGAGTTGTTGGTTATCTTATTTCTCCTTTAATGTGCTCAGTTTATATTGACATTTTAGAGAGTAGTGTTATTAATAATTTTGTTGGTTCTTAAAAATTATTTATTAGATATGTTGATAATTTGTTTGTTTGCTATGCAAAAGATAAATTGAAGGATTTTTTTTGATAGATTGAATGCTTTTAATTCTAATATTAAAATTACTGTTGAGAGGGGTACATTTGAATTTGATAAGTCAAAATTTTTAGATTTAATTGTTGATAAAGTTAATAATGTTTTATATTGTAATCATTTTATTAAAGTAAAAAAAAGAATTAAGAAATATGATAAGGCCACATAGTTATCAACCTTTTACTCATAAAAAAATTTTTTATTGAATTTTTATTATAGGAATAGAAGACTTAGTAATTTTGAAAATCAGAGTTATATTCAGAAGAGTCAGTTTGCTTCCGATTATATTGAATTAGATACAGTTATAAATTTATCAGGAATATTATATTTAATAAAAATTGATTTATAAGAATAGTTTTTTTATTGGGTGGTGCAAAAGTGGCCTGGAAGAAAGATGAATTTAAATTCATTACTAAATAGTTTAAAATAGTCAATTGATTGCAAATCTATTCCTGGTATAATTTATAAGATATCTTGAAGTTGTCATATAATTTATATAAGGCAGAGTAAATTAAGTCTTAATAAAAGAGTTAAGATTAAAGTTAACAATAGATATCAAAACTCAACTTTGTATATTCATGAACCGAATACAGGTCATAAAATATTATTTGACAATGCAGAAGTTATCTTTTATGAAAAAAGTGAGTTAAAAAGAAGAGTAAAAGAAAGTTGGTTAAGAAAATTTTTTGAATCTGAGGGCATCAATCTCATGAAAATATTCTTTGATATGAAAGGAAGTTGGTTGTTGAAGTGAATGATGGGAAGACTTTTGTTTTGTATATATATCATCATCATCATTATCAATCCACTGCAGGATGAAGGTCTCTCCAAGTTTAATCCATCTTTTCCGATCTTTAGCTTCTCTTCTTCACATCACCCCTACACATTTTCTTATTTCATCCATCCATCTTACATGTGGTCTCCTTCTGGGCCTTTTACAATCTCTTGGAATCCAGTTTAAAATTTCAATTGTCCATCTATTATCATCTCTTCTAGCAATATGTCCAGCCCAACTCCACTTCAATCTTTTAATTTTTTCAATGAGGTCAGTAACACCTGTTTGTTCTCTTACCCATACATTGCGTTTTCGATCTCTTCTTGTTACTCCCAACATACATCTCTCCATACTTCTTTGAGTGGTCTGAAGTCTCTGTATTGATCTTCTATTAAGTGTCCAAGTCTCAGATCCATAAGTAAGAACTGGTAAAACACATTTGTTAAAAACCTTTCTTTTCAAACACATAGGCATATATATATATATATATATGTTGTATGTTAAGTTGAATTTCACTTGAGAAGGTCAATTTGTTAATAAATGAAACCTTGGTTGTGAATGAATTTTAGTAAACTCTTCTTGTTTTAACTAATATTGTGTATATATATATATATAAGTTTGATATAAATTAATAAATATTATTTTAGTGGAATTTATATTTTAATCAACATTCTTTGTATTCATTGAAGAAATTAAACAGATATTATATTTTCATTCTTTATTTATTTATTTTGGAAGTTAAATTACATTTAAAAAAAAAAAAATTTAAATATATATTTCTTAATGCTAATTTTTGATTTATTAAAATTGATATGTTTGTTTTCTTTACATATATTAAAAGCAATAGAATTTAGTTATAAACATTTCCAGGTAATCTTGATAACAATGTATATTTAATATGCATTGATGGTATAATACTTTATGCAATTAAAGTAATAAGTTTATGTTTATTATTGTAAGAAAACAGTAAACAAACTAAACATACTTAATCAATTTCTTAAAATATATATCTAAGTATTCATTTGGAAGTATTTATCCAAATGTCTTTGTGGTTCCATTAGTGTATTATTATTCACAACAGGTATCAGATATATTTTAAAATTATATAATAGATGCAATAGATAAAAGAATATCTCATTCTGATCAAATAGCTTAATAAGAAATATTTTATTTGTTTATTAACTCATATATATATTTTATTTGTCATGTTTATTATATTAATAAATTATATTTTTATTAATTAAAATTGGATTTTGTGATTATGCATAGTCAACTTATTACTTTATAGTTTAATATAAACTTCAAGAATCTCTACATATTTTATTTTATATATTAAAATATCAGCTAATCAAAATATTGAATAAAACATTTTACTCATTTTAATAATTTATGATATTATCTTTAACATTTCATTAGTTACATTTTGTTTTTACAATGAATAAATAATTAGTCAAAGATAAGTTAATGTTTTATTAATCACTATTTGATTAAACTAATATAATTATTTTATTTCAAACCAGTACAATTTGGCACTCAACAGTTATTGATATTTTTGATCAATTATATTTGTTCGAGTCTTCAATTGTAAATTCTTTATGCTAATACAATTTGGTGTCCAAATACATGGTCCAATAATACTTTAGTTTTAATTTATAAGTTATTTAAATATTCATTTTGAATATTTATTTCATTACAGTTTTGAAAATCAAACAGTGACTTGGACAAAATCAATTACTGAGATTATTAATATACAGAAATATGAGTATTTCTATTTTTATACCTTTACAAAATTTGGCACTCTAATGCATGGCTTGAATAAAAATCAGTTAGTTGAGATTACTTGATACTTAATTCTATTACAATTGGTATCGCAACTAGGTCTGAGAAAATAATTTATTTATTTTCTTATTCTGTTACAACTGGCATCCAAAGTGGAAACTGAGAAAATCATTTATTTATTTTATATGTATTTAATTCTGTTACAATTATTTATCTATTTTAATTCTGTTACAATTTGCGCCTCAATTTTGTGAGCATCTGATAATTTAAATCATTTATTTATTTATTTTATGTGTTTTTATTCTGTTACAACATATTTATATATTTTTATACTGTTATATAGATAGATAGATAGATAGATAGATAGATAGATAGATAGATAGATAGATAGATAGATAGATAGATAGATAGATAGATAGATAGATAGATAGATAGATAGATAGATAGATAGATAGATAGACGGACGGACGGACGGACGGACGGATGGATGGATGGATGGATGGACGGACTGATGGATGGACAGATAGATAGATGGATGGATGGATGGATAGATAGATAGATGGATAGATGGATAGATGGCTGGATGGATGGATAAAGATATTGTAAAATAGTACTTAATTAAGTAACCTACATCAAGTCAAAGATTTTTCCAGTACTTTTTTTTACAGAATAACAATAAAGAAAAATACTTTCTTATCTTGTCAAAAAGGATTTGCCGGATTTTTTTTCTTGTTTCATTATTTTTCTTCAAAAATTGCAAATTGTAAAGATTCTAAATTTTTTTATTAATGATTATTTTTTCCAAGCTTTATTTTGCTAATAAGATTATAATAATGTGAGAGTATTCTTTTTGAATTTACATTTTATTTGTTATTCATTCATTTTTCTATTCTGAAATATTTTTTTCATAAACTACCAATAATGATATTTCATGCTTTATATTCTTACTTTAATAGCACTTGACAATATGAAAAAAATTTCCTTGATAGCTTTTATGTATAAAGGTGAAACTGAGTGTTAAATTGCCATAACATTTAATCTGCTGTATTTAATCATGTTAAAAGATAGAATATTTTATCATTCTGCAAAATTTATTTTTTATACAGGAAGTAAATAGTAGACTTGTTGAGTCCATTATTTTTATAGACCATGGTTTAATTGTTTTCATGCATGAGTTCAGGTGCACTGTACATCTTTTGTGATACTATTCTATTTTGTATAAAATATATTAATGTAAATATATTAAATTTGAGCATAAACAGATAATATATAATAACGTGAAAGCTAAACACCTTCAAACAGATACGCTTTAAAAATGCTTAAGTGACAGCCAATCAGATGGAATAATGGCATCACATGGGACTCTAAATTCTAAAACACAAGCCAGAACTATTAGAAAAAGATGGGACCCATCTTAATCTATGCCTCAATTATATTTAAATAAGCCAGACTAGAGCATTTTGAACTAAGAGTGTGAAGTTTAAATACCTTCACATTTAATCCACTAAATATTATATATATAAATTAACAACGCGAAATCATCTGATTTACAATGAAGAAATATTTTTAAATCTAATGAAATGATATTAATAAATGTAAATATATTAAATTTAAGCGTAAACAGATAATATATAATAACGTGAAAGCTAAACACCTTCAAACAGATACGCTTTAAAAATGCTTAAGTGACAGCCAATCAGATGGAATAATGACATCACATAGGACTCTAAATTCTAAAACACAAGCCAGAACTATTAGAAAAAGATGGGACCCATCTTAATCTATGCCCCAATTATATTTAAATAAGCCAGACTAAAGCATTTTGAACTAAGAGTGTGAAGCTTAAATACCTTCACATTTAATCTACTAAATATTATATATATAAATTAACAATGCGAAATCATCCGATTTACAACGAAGAAATATTTTTAAATCTAATGAAATGATATTAATAAATGTAAATATATTAAATTTAAGCGTAAACAGATAATATATAATAACGTGAAAGCTAAACACCTTCAAACAGATACGCTTTAAAAATGCTTAAGTGACAGCCAATCAGATGGAATAATGGCATCACATGGGACTCTAAATTCTAAAACACAAGCCAGAACTATTAGAAAAAGATGGGACCCATCTTAATCTATGCCTCAATTATATTTAAATAAGCCAGACTAAAGCATTTTGAACTAAGAGTGTGAAGCTTAAATACCTTCACATTTAATCCACTAAATATTATATATATAAATTAACAATGCGAAATCATCCGATTTACAACGAAGAAATATTTTTAAATCTAATGAAATGATATTAATAAATGTAAATATATTAAATTTAAGCGTAAACAGATAATATATAATAACGTGAAAGCTAAACACCTTCAAACAGATACGCTTTAAAAATGCTTAAGTGACAGCCAATCAGATGGAATAATGGCATCACATGGGACTCTAAATTCTAAAACACAAGCCAGAACTATTAGAAAAAGATGGGACCCATCTTAATCTATGCCTCAATTATATTTAAATAAGCCAGACTAAAGCATTTTGAACTAAGAGTGTGAAGCTTAAATACCTTCACATTTAATCCACTAAATATTATATATATAAATTAACAATGCAAAATCATCCGATTTACAATGAAGAAATATTTTAAATCTAATGAAATGATATTAATAAATGTAAATATATTAAATGTGAAGGTATTTAAGCTTCACACTCTTAATTCAAAATGCTTTAGTCTGGCTTATTTAAATATAATTGAGGCATAGATTAAGATGGGTCCCATCTTTTTCTAATAGTTCTGACTTGTGTTTTAGAATTTAGAGTCCCATGTGATGCCATTATTCCATCTGATTGGCTGTCACTTAAGCATTTTTAAAGTGTATCTGTTTGAAGGTGTTTAGCTTTCACGTTATTAAAATATATTAATATAAATTAATAATATTTAGACTTTTTTCATAATATATTTGTGTATTATAGAAAAAATTACTGTTAAACATTATGGTACTTGTGGGTTTTCCAGTAAACTAAGATGGCCACTCATATTTTTAATAAATCTAAAAATTTTGGGGGCCACCATAAATGTTACAAAAAATGCCTGCTAAGAAATATTATTGTATTTAATATTTACATTTTATTTTTTATTACTGTACTGTTATTTTTAAAAAAGAAATCATTGTGGGAAAATTAATTACAATATTTACATTTTATTTTATTTATTTTTGGATTGACTTATTAACAGAAAAATGAGAGAAAAAAGTTAAATACAATATTTACACTGTATTCATGTCAGTAGTGTGCAATCATATTATGATCATTAATGCACACTTTTTAGGAAGGCAGGAACCTCTACCTTTGTAAATAGTCTACTGCATCATGTTCTGGGTCAGGAAGGTTCCAAACTTTTATCATTTTGACAATTTACCAAAAAAACAGCTGACAAAAAAAACATGCTGAATTGAATCAAAGTTTGACAATGTTAAGAGCATCTGGTCACTTCTGCCATTATAATATAAGTAAAAAAAATTGAAATATGTCTTTTTGATGAAATTTATGGGGATTTTCTTTTTACAGTTTACAATCAATTTATTAAATTTTGTTTTAATTTAACAACTACCACATCTTTGGTAGATTATATGCCCTCAAAACTGTACATTCATCAAAAATATGGAATGCCATCTTGGTTTACTTGAAAACTCATCCAAAATTAGTTACTTTAATAAAATGTTTGGGTCAGTTTTGTTTTCTCTACACTTTTAATATTTAGAATTATGTTTGTTAATGAAATCATCAGACCATTTTTCAAATCTGAATTAATTTAGTTTTGCTTTTTAACAATTTCATAGATAAAAATAACTTTCATAAAAAAAGCAGGACTGCAAAGTTTACAAAAGATAACCAAACAAAGCATAACTCATCAACATGAGAATGATGCAAAATTAAAATAAAATAATCACAGACACCCTCTGAATTAGACATCTCAAGATTAGACCAATAGCAATATGTATTTACAAAATAAATAAAGAATAAATATTATTTTTTATGTAGTTTGCCTCACTGAAATCGATTTTTTGTTATAAATTTCTTTTCTGAGCACCAATAAAAATTGTTTTTTGATTACAATATTACTTTATAAAATCTAGACTTTATTTTTGTATTCAGAGATCGGATTTACAAGGTTTGCCAAATATGCTATAGATTTGCCTTCCCTTTGACAGACTTTATAATCCATCATAAAAACATTAAAATATATCATTTAAGAGTATTTCATAAGAATCTGAAAATACAATGATAACATCATTCTGCCTTCTGGATCTGATATTAAATCAATAACTATGAAAATGCATTCTTTTAGATTGATCTTGAAAATCAGATAAAAAGTATGAGCTAGATATAAAGGTAATTTATTGGTGAAATGAAGCATAGTCTCTTGAAAAATGTTGATTGCAGTAATAAATATTTTAAGAGATGCAGTACTAATTGGTTTTATTTGATTAATGTTGCTGAGAATATAATATAGTGAACAGTGAGAGAATATTGAAAGTTTTCAGAAAGAATGGTTAACTACTGAAAAGATTAAAAGATAGCATTATATAATATAAAATTAATATCACATGATCACCATTTCATGTGCTTACACATTCTGTTAATAAGAGTACCAAACACTTCAGACAGTAGTTGCCATAAATTGCAAGTTTTCACACATATATCTATATGCAACTATTCAAATTAATTTACAATATTTCTAATTTGAAAGTTATCTTAAATTTGATGTATATGTTTTAAGGAATATATATTTTATTTAAATTTTGTTATATAATGAGTTAAAAATTAAAGCTTTGCCTGAAATCTTCATGGTCATGATCTCCTTATAAACTATTTACTTGTCATTCAACATCTTGACAAATTATTATCAAAAGAAATATTAATATTCTTCTAGAAATTTACAAAGTCAATTGTTAATAGGAAATTCAAACTTTTTCAGGGTTAAAATTTTAAAAGAAAATTTTTTAATGTTTGTTCATGAACATTTCAATTTAAAAAAGACCTTTCTTGAATCATGACAATAACTGATTAAATAAAATATTTGCTTACAGTACTTTAAATAACTTGTTTAGTAATATTTACTAATGCTGTAACCTCAAGAATGTGCTAAAACTGCGATAATGGGGAACTCTACAGGTCTTAACCACAACCTTACATTTTGGAAGAAAAGAGAGGAATCCTTCTTTACTTCAATCTACTTTCTATATAAATAGGTGAAGCTTGCTTAGTTAAATTAATTAGAATAAACTCACTAATGGATCTTCAAACTTCATTGAATATTTATATATTTTATCAACAATTTTATCAAAATTTTCAGAAATAAAACTATGATGAAGAAAATAATTTAATTATTTACTACTTTAAAAAAAAGTTTATTATTCAATTTGTAAAAGAAAATATATTTAAATGTTTTAATATTTTATTATGAAAATTGATTTATTTTTAAATCTCTTTCAAGTTATAAACAAATACCTGAAAATAAGTAAAGGTAAATTTAGTATACATTATTATTATATGATTAAACATATTTTCATATATACTTACATTTGTGTGTATATTTTAATAAATGTATGTATGAATGATTATGCAGTAGATCTGATTGTCTTCAAATTTACCAATTAATTTATTAATTTGAAATAATATTTATTATATGTAATAGAATGTAAAGATTTAAAAGGATGTATTTATCTTATAAATGCTTCTAAATATAGTATATACAGTCTTTGCATTGTTAAGGGAAAAGATTCCTCATGAAATATATTTTCTGTTATAGATAAATGTACTTAGAACTTTTTTAAGCTATTTGTAAAAATAATGGATTCTATGCAAAAGAACTGCAATTATTATGTTAACTTTCTTGATAATAATTATTTAATTAGTTGTTTACTTGAACACTTTAGTGAGGAGTTTATTTGTTCATATATTTGAGTGATGTTAAGACCAATAATTAGTTCTTTTAAAGAAACTTTTCAAACATACTTAATAATTTATGTTAAAGTTAAGTTATACATTTAGCCAAATCTAAACAAATTATATGCTTATAATAAGACAATCAGATTTATTAAAGTTTATTAACATATATCCACTCATATTATTCATTATAGTTTTATATACACATGTTCACAAAAAAAATGTTTTATAGAAATTTAATTTTCTTTAGGAAAAGAAAATAAATAATATTTTAATTTTTTTAATTGTTCTGTATAATAAAAATAATTTATTATTTGTATTAATTTAATTTTGATTTCATATTTTTTTAATTTACTTAATTTATATTTATTTACTGATCACATGTTTGGTGACACATATGCATATCTTGAACCCTGCCATATGTTTTATTTTAGATATTAATTGAAGTGGAGATATAATTAAAATGGAATATTTTATATAGCGACGGTATCCAAATGAAATTCATAATCATAGCACACACTTATATTAAGAAGATAATTTAATATTTATACAAAGATTTTTATCTACTTAAAGATATATGTCCAATGTATAAGACATATTTAATATTCATCTTATAATCTTATTTTGGCTAAATTTAAATTCAGTAATTGTAGTTATAATAAGTATTTATAAATATTAATTCTTATTAAGTGCTATGTCAGCCTTATATAAGTAATAAGTATTTATCTAAATTAAATATAGTTTAAATGCAATAAAAGGTACTCTTTTCCTCCACACTGTATCAATGTCTGTACTCAGCTCTTGGCATAAAGTAAAGACTCCATTTAAATATCTCAACTCTCTGTTAGCTATCATTCTTTATATATATATATATATATATATATATATATATATATATATATATATATATATATATATATATATATATATATATATAATATAACAGTAATTAACTATTATATACAGTCTTTCAATCTGCAAAAGTACTTACGGTTAATTCCTTAACATGCCTCAACTGCCATTATTTCAAATAACAAAATGGAAGCAAACATCATCAACTCAAATCCCATGAATCCCCATTTTTAATATTAGCAGCTTGTCTATTAATTACATTCATTTTATTTCTCTTTATTAAAATTGCCTTCCTAATTTTTCTTTTATTACGGTTTCTCTCTTCATGAAGAATCTTAACAATTTCAACATCAAACTTAAATTTATATTTACATGTTCTTTCAGGATTCAAGAAAACTGAAGGAGTCATTAAATCATTATTATTTTTACTTTTCACACACTTGTATAATAGTTAATTACACTATAATTATTAGTTTTATTGTTATTACAATAGTTGTTTTTTTAATTAATGGACATTTTATTTGTGTATATATATAATTAGGATTCTAATTTATACAAAAAGATTTTGTGTTTTATAAACATTAGATTATACAGACATTACTTTTTTTCATTATATAAAATTGTCATCTACATTAACTACTGCATCAATTTTCATCTATCTGTGTTGACAATGATGTTAGTATGAATAAAGAAATTCCAGATTTGGATCATGAATGTAATAATATTGTGGGGGGGGGGGACTTGCAGTTAATGCTAGATCTATGCAAAATATTCCATTACATTACAATTTTCATCTATTGAAAGATTATAGATATAGACAGAGATCCTAAAATACTGAAATATTTTGAATTGATTTTTAATGATAAATTATTCAAAAAAATTATTATTGAAATAAATAATTATGCAGATTGGTAGCTACAAACATGCATAAGCAAATAAAAGGATTAAACATGATAGCTGGAAGCCCACTTACATAAAAGAGTTGTTTGGGGGATAATGATATTGCAAAGTATCATCAAAATGCCATGTGAGAATGAATTCTGGGCAAACATTAAAAATTCAACAAATCCCCATATTTTTCAAACTGATAAAAAAAATGTAATGAAAATGACCATATAAATCCAAAGCCCTACAAGTTTTATAGAATTATGGATATTTGAATGAATGCTTTAGGTTTTCATATATTCAAGATCACTCTTAATTTGTATAAAAATTTGATGCTTTTTAAAGAGTAGTTTAGATGAATATTGTGCATTGCAGAGAAGAGAATTTATTTTGGAAAACATAAATAGCCTTTTTTTGTTTCCACTCTAAAATAGAATAACTTAACTTTAAAGAAAGCTGTTTATATTTTTTCAATTAACACTTTTCTTAGTAATATATACTTTCCCACTAAGGCATCCTTTCAAGAGCATCAGACTTTCATCCAAACTAAGAAAGTAACTTGAAATATGTAAGCACATAAAGTATTATTTTAAATACTCCATAATTTTGTAAAATTGCACGCCTAAAAGGTTAAATAAATATTGTTATGTAAATAAATTCTAATTCATGTTAATATATATATATTGTAATGGATGTTTAAGACACCATTACAAAAATTATAGTTTTATAGGGGTGAAGAAAATAAAATAAATTTTTATATAAAGTTTCGTTTGTAAAACTTGATTAAAAGTTTTTTTTTTTTAATGCTTGTACAAATATATATGTATGTGCGTGGGAATTATATTTTAATACAACATTTATATGTGGTTTTTAATTTTAATTTTGAAAAAAAAAGAAAACTAAGATTTTTTTTTTTGTTAAATTTATGTAAAAGTAAAGTGTACAAATAGATTGCTTTTCAGATTTGGGGATTTAGATTGATAAGGCTAATTAAAAAGAAAGAAAACAAAAAGAAAAGAATTTTTCATTAGTTAATTCCTAGATCTGTAAAGGGCAATTTATTTCGTTAATTAGATAACTATTGTTATCTAGATCGAGAATTTTTAAATTTTAATTAAAAAGAAAAAGTTTGGTAATTGGTTTAAGAGATATGATTCAGATATAACAGGCTGAATCAGGCCATTGGATTATCTTGGACTAGCTTTCAATACTGGCATCAACTAGAATACTTGCACCAGCGCAAAGAGACAGACACCAACTCTGACAGGAGAATTGCACGATTCCTGCCAAAATACTTGGAAAGAACGATTCCTGCATATTCTGAAAGCTGATCCAGTAATTATTCTACCTAGAATGAACATTAAACCTACAGCAAGAATATTTTCTTTACCATGATGTGCTAAGCTTTTCGTCAGGACAGGTTCGGACATCCTGTGTCTCCATTAACTGCCTACAATGCCATAAGAACCGGCTCCAAAGAAACCACTAACCAACTCACCCAAGCCTACCATCAGTGAATCCAGAGCAACGGACTAACCTAAGAAGTCTAGTGCACTAGTATTGAAATAAATTGTTAAGGTACCTTACATTTTTGCAATTTAAATAATATTATCTTAGATTTGTTCCCTTTTTAAATATAAATGTTTTTTTTAAGTTATATCTTATGTAATTCGATTTCTTTGTGCTTGATTTTTTTTTCTTTTTTTTTAATGAGTGCTAGTTTCAAACCTATTACTGTCCATCCTATTTAAGTCTTAGTAAGTAAGATAGTAATTTATTTATAATCTCACATTCTTTTTTTTATAGAAAGCAGTCTGGATATTAGACTATTTTAATTGACTTCTGGCTCGTGACCCATTTTATTATTAGTTCTCCTTATGTAATGAAACTTTATTATAATAGTTCTTAGTTTTATTTCTTCAAGCTTCCAATTCGTTTATTAGGGGCACGTACGATCGTTTTAACCCTCTCAATAGGTAGATCGTGAGCTCCTAGTCTGTCTCACTCAGAGGGAGGTCAATCGATTGAAAGTAATAACTTTCAACACTCTTTTTATTATTATTAATGTTTTGAAAGCTACTTTCGCATTTCTTCAGTTTCGACATAAGCTTACATAAATCTCAAATATGGAGATTCAGCCTTTTTCTAACTATGGGTTATAAGCAGGAAGCTAACTTCCCTTTTCTTACATGAGATCATGGAATACTTACTAATACTTCTGCTACTGTCAGTATTTTGCACTCTTTCACGCACAGAAAATCGCTCTCAAAGCCATATAAAATATTTAAATTTAATTTTGACGTATGTACGTGTAGTACATATTTTAAGTGTGCTTTAAAGATTATTATTTAGATTTATGTTTATTTAATCATACTTTTAATAAAATTATTTATTTATTCATCTACTTAGTTGATTTTGTTTTCTGTTGCTACTTTTCCAACTCACTGAACAAAACATAGATCTCATTTACTTGATTGAGCTAGTCTGGCGCATTCGATTCGCATATCCTGTAACCCCTTAAAAATAAATGTCTAGTTCCAAATTTCGGACTAGTGGCGCCCTGGCGGTCAGTTTATGCAAGTCTAAAGCTTTTGTCTGTTATAATATATATATATAATAAAATGTTCGTTAATTAAAACAAAATTGCAATTAAATTGAAATAATAAATTTAATTGATTACAAACTATTATAAACAATCCTTAAATCTGCAGAAGTACTTTTGATTAATTTCTTAATCCTGCCTCAATTGACATTAAACTAAAAAAAAAATCAAGCCGAAGCAAACGTCATCAATTCAAATCCCACGAATCTCATATTTTAATGTTAGCAGCTTGTTGATTTATTAAATGCATTTTATTCCTGTTTATAAAAATTGCCTCTTTAATTTTTCTTTTATTATGGTTTCTCTCTTCATGAAGAATTTTCACATTTTCAAAATCAAATTTAAATTTATATTTACATGTTTTTTCATGATCAAAGAAAACTGAAGGAGACATTAAATGACCATTATTTTTACATTTTACACACTTATATAACAATTCATGCTCCCTCAATTTCTTCTCAATACCGCACCTAGATTCACCTATATATGATAGCATACAATCAAAAAAAATTTGATATATGACATTAGTTTACTGCTTGATAGGTATGACATCCTCAGAATTATTGACTAATTTATTAATATTGTTTGGAATGTAGAATAAAACATTAAACACAGTCTTATATATATCCTTAAAAAATTTCACTTGTGGATTTAAAATAAATGAAATAGATATTCATTGTTTACTACTAATCTTCAGTTCCTTTAAATCATTATAACTTTTTTTAAATTGACATAAAGTATTGTTTATTTGTTCCATTTTATAACCAACATCAAGCAATTCCTTGGAAAATATCTCAATATTTTTCAGTTTATCACTTTGGTAATAACAATTTTTCATTCTGAAACAAAAAAGATCTAAAACTTGCCATCTTATGCATCATTGCTACTTTTGATTTACAATTTATATATTCTCTTTCCTTCATTGGATGTTACAGAAATGTATGGATGTAATGATAGAATAAATTCTATAAAAATAATTGAACATACATTAAAAAGTAAAAGTATTTGTAAATATATGATAAAGTTTATTGTTGATTCTTTAAAAAAATTTAATGATAACATTGTTGCATCTTTTGAAGGTCAATATTATAAAATGCCTAAAGGTTGGCCTATGGGTCTGCCTATAGTTGCACAAGTTTGCAATTTTGTTTTATCTACATATGAGAGTAGTATTTTAAATATGTGTGCTTTTGGAGATATTAAAATTTACAAATATATGTGGATGATTTTCTGTTTGTGGAAATATTAATACTATAAATTTTCTTGTAGAGAAATTAAATAAGTTGAATGGCTTAAAATGGATTATTGAAAAGGAATAAGAGAAAAATATTAAATATTTAGATTTAATTATTTATTACAAGAGATAACAGTATATTAAATTATAAATTAATAATTAAGCCACTGCAAAAAAGAAGATATATAAATTGTAAATCAAAAGTACCAATGATGCATAAGATGGCAAGTTTTAGATCTTTTTTGTTTCAGAATGAAAAATTATGTTGTTACCAAAGTGATAAACTGAAAAATATTGAGACATTTGCCAAGGAATTGCTTGATGTTGGTTATAAAATGAAACAAATAAACAATACTTTATGTCAATTTAAAAAAAGTTATAATGATTTAAAGGAAATGAAGATTAATAGTAAACAATGGATATCTATTCTATTTATTTCAAATCCAGAAGTGAAATTTTTTAAGGATATATATAAAAATATGTTTAATGTTTCATTCTACATTCCAAACAATATTAATAAGTTAGTCAATAATTTTAAGAATACCATACCTATCAAGCAGAAAAGTAATGTCATATATCAAATTTTTTGTGATTGTATGCTATCACATATAAGTGAATCTAGGTGCAGTATTGAGAAGAGATTGAGGGAGCATGAATTGTTATATAAGCATATAAAAAGTAAAAATAATGGTGATTTAATGTCTTCTTCAGTTTTCTTTGATCATGAAAAAACATATAAATATAAATTTAAATTTGATTTTGAAAATGTGAAAATTCTTCTTGAAGAGAGAAACCATAATAAAAAAAAATTTAAAGAGGCAATTTTTCTAAACAGGAATAAAATGCATTTAATAAATCGACAAGCTGCTAATATTAAAATACGAGATTTGTGGGATTTGAATTGATGATGTTTGCTTCCGCTTGGTTTTTTTTTTTTTTAATTTAATATCAGTTGAGGCAGGTTTAAGAAATTAACCGAAAGTACTTCTGCGGATTTAAAAATTGTTTATAATAGTTTGTAAACCGTTAAATTTATTATTTCAATTATATATATATATATATTTCAAATTGATGTCTGTATTTCTTTAAAATAATATACGTATCTTTATAAATAAATATTTGAAAATACAGTAATTAAAAGTCTATAAAAATTATATGTATAACTATAACTTAGAAGCGCTTTCACTACCTTGTAGCTTTGTCAACTATCACATTTAAAATGTCAACTTTTCCATAATTCAATGTCAACTTTCCCATAATTCTGTGATCTTAATGTTTGCTGCTTGCCGATTAATTAAATTTTGCTTGTATTTATATATTAACATTGCCTCTTTAATTTTTCTTTTATTATTATTTCTTTCAGTTTCCAATATTTTTACATTGTTATAATCAAAATCAAAACCATATATACATAATTTATTATGGTCATAGGAAACAGAAGCTGATAAATTATCACTATTTTTAATATTTTGTTTCGTATTTTGAACCCTTTTAAATAATAATACGTGCTCTTTTGTTCTTTTTTCCAATGTGCACTTCGATTCACCTATATATCCACTACCACACCTACATGTCCATTTGTAAATGATACAATTTTTATTTGTCAATAAAGTTTTATCTTTTGAATTGTTTATTAATTTATTTAATGTAGGTGGTGCATAAAATGCAATATCGCATATTCCTTTATAAATTTTCTTAATGAAACTTGCCTGTTGATTAGATATATATGGTATTGATATCCACAACTTTTTATCAGAAAAATTAACATTATTATTAATATTTTTATATTTAGAAATAAAATTTTTAACTGTATAATATACACAAGCATAATTGTAGCCAATGTTTAACAACTCATTACAATAAATTTCAATATTTTTAGTTTTATCTGATGCATATTTACAAAGGTTATCATTTCTAAATAAAAAGGACTTCAAACCTTCCATTTTATGTGACATTGGTACTTTTGATTCATATGGAATATATCCTCTTTTTGCTATTGGTTTAAGAGTCATATAGTAATCCAGTTTATCCTTATTTCTGGTAATCTTGAGAACCAAAAATTGAACATTCATTGAATTTTCATCTGTTTTAATCCACTTTAAACCATTTATATTATTTAATTCATTAAACAAATCATTAATAGCATTTGGCCTTCCACAAACAAAAACATCATCAACATATCGACTGTATAAAATAATATCTTTCTGATAATGATCCTTTTTTTTTATGTTGATGATGTTTTTGTTTGTGGAAGGCCAAATGCTATTAATGATTTGTTTAATGAATTAAATAATATAAATGGTTTAAAGTGGATTAAAACAGATGAAAATTCAATAAGTGTTCAATTTTTGGATCTCAAGATTACTAGAAATAAGGATAAACTGGATTACTATATGACTCTTAAACCAATAGCAAAAAGAGGATATATTCCATATGAATCAAAGTACCAATGTCACATAAAATGGCAGGTTTGAAGTCCTTTTTATTTAGAAATGATAACCTTTGTAAATATGCATCAGATAAAACTAAAAATATTGAAATTTATTGTAATGAGTTGTTAAACGTTGGATACAATTATGCTTGTGTATATTATACTGTTAAAAATTTTACTGCTAAATATAAAAATATTAATAATAATGTTAATTTTCTGATAAAAAGTTGTGGATATCAATACCATATATATCTAATCAACAGGCAAGTTTCATTAAGAAAATTTATAAAGGAATATGCGATACTGCATTTTATGCACCACCTACATTAAATAAATTAATAAACAATTCAAAAGATAAAACTTTATTGACAAATAAAAATTGTATTATTTACAAATGGACATGTAGGTGTGGTAGTGGATATATAGGTGAATCGAGATGCACATTGGAAAAAAGAACAAAAGAGCACGTATTATTATTTAAAAGGGTTCAAAACACGAAACAAAATATTAAAAATAGTGATAATTTATCAGCTTCTGTTTTTTATGACCATAATAAATTATGTATATATGTTTTTGATTTTGATTATAACAATGTAAAAATATTGGAAACTGAAAGAAATAATAATTAAAAAAAAAATTAAAGAGGCGATGTTAATATATAAATACAAGCAAAATTTAATTAATCGGCAAGCAGCAAACGTTAAGATCACAGAATTATGGGAAAGTTGACATTTTAAATGTGATACTTGACAAAGCTACAAGGTAGTGAAAGCGCTTCTAAGTTATAGTTATACATATAATTTTTATAGACTATTAATTACTGTATTTTATATATATATTGAATTGCTTTTTATTTTTTTATTTCCTATTTACTATTACAGCATACTGTATGTATATATAAACTAGAGATTTTTACAATGTTTATACATTTAAATGTTAGAAATTTAACAGGAATTTCTCTATCTATTTTTATAAATTAAATTTCAGCAATAAAGTAATAAAACAAAGTACCAAATTGAAAACAAATATTTCAAACTGAAGTCATATTATCTAGCAATAGTAATAGGATTTGACTTACTTTAAGTCAAAAGTGAATATATATTTTACCTTAATACCCAGCCTAAATAAGAATTATAGATCAAATAATAGAATTTTATAAATATAACAACTTTCCAGAAATTTAACAATCAATAAGGCTCTGCTATAAAAAGTCATATATTTTAAACAGGAAAATTTTAGATTTATAGAAGTTTAACAGGATTCTTCATATATTTTCATACATAAATTTTAGCTGTGATATAATAAAGTGAAGTACCAATAAAAATTATTTACTGCAAACTAAAATTATACTATCTATCAATAATACTATCTAGTAATACTATTTGTTTGAAATACTTTAGGCCAAAAGTAAATTTTCTTTTACTTTAAGGAGTATAGATCAGACAATACAAATATGATTTGTTTTCTATGCTGTTTTTAATTGATACTTTAAAAATACAAATGCATTATTGTGACAGGGTAAATCCTTGTCAAAATAGGGTGGTTAATATATATATATTGAAGCAATGATTCTGTAGTCAGAGTGAGCGTCATGTTTTCCTTCCTAAAAACTAACCATTTACAAGGGTTCAAACCCAGCAATTATATTGAATGTACTAACCTTGCCATCACCTACTATGTGACAACATATATATATTTTAAAATATGCTAAAATTTTACTATATAATAAATATTTTATAATTTTGATTTTGATATTTTGATACGTTTGAATATTGTGAGAAATCTTTTTGTCTGTAAAGTTTGTCATTTTTGTAAAAATGGTTTGCATTTAATTTCATTTTGTAAAAGAAAGAAGATATAATCAAGATGGCAGGTTCAAGTCAATCCATTGTGAAGTTCTCTTCACTAATTAAATATTTTTTATTAATCAAAATATTGTCTTATCATAGTTTTTCCGTTTATAACTTAAAGACTTTAATTAAAAGTTTTGCTAATGAAAGTGATTTGAACCTTATCTTCTTATATCTTACTTTTAATTAAAATGGACTGTAATTTGCTCAGGAATTTATTAAGTGTCTCATCTGCCTCTGGGTAAATGAATCAAAGCATTCCTTTAATAGCTTGGGTGGTATAAATAGAATAGATTAGAGATAAGGTGGAGTTTTAGTCTGAATCTTAGTCTTAGCCTGAGTCTTAGTCCTACAGTCTTAGAATCTTACAATCTGACAGTATTTGTTTGCTCTTAGTTTTTAAAATGTCCATCGAGTAGGTAATCGAACTGTCTTTCCCTGGGCCTCTCAGGGCTGCCTCTAATATGCTGCCGTGAAACTCCTGCCATGGAAGAAGGCTGCTATTGATGAAAAAGCTGTAGTGACTGAGATTGCTGACTTCCAAGCTAATCCCTGTAAACTAAAGTTCAAAGAATTAACCACCTAGCCATTGCAACATTGCCAAGGTAACAGTTCCATGCTTATCTATATCTGTACTAATAATTAAGGTGTTTTTTGTTATATATTTGTATCTAATCTCTGCTTGAAAGTCTCTCTATAATCCTATCCATCATATATATGTAAATGCTTACATCTATTTAAGTTTAAATATTACATTTTATTTAGTGCGGAAATTTTATTATTATAAGTATTTGCTTTTTATTTTTATATGTAATTTATATGCCAAATCAACTCAACTCCATGAGCCTCTATTTTAGATTAACCTTTTAAATCCTCCCTCCCCCACTTCTGGGATATTTTAATTATGTTAAATTATTTGTTTTAAAGCCATTTCTCGCTGGGTTGAGAAATAGTCAAATAATATTTCTGTTTTTAGGTAGATTATTCTTATAATACTGCCATGAATATATATTTATTGATTATAAATTTAATGTTATCCAGGAACGCTATTGCTTGAATTCTAGTCAAGATATTTTAAATCCTAATGACCGATATTTTTTTATGTAATGATCATTTATATGTAGCCCCTTGAGCATTATAGTATTAAATAATGCTTATTGATCCCAAATGCATATGGGACCCATTTAATGAAGGGAAATGTAATCATATGTCATTAAGACATTCATATAGTTTTAAATTTCAATTATTTAATCTGGTTTAGTATACAATTTATGTCATTATGCTCGATTAAAACTTTATATTTAGGCCATTAGTTATTTTGATGTCATTAAAGGATGTGTTATAGTCATAGCATTGCCAGCATAGGTCAGCCATCATCATTATTTTGCTTTATCATAATTTGAGGATTATCGGGAAACTCCGAATCCTGCATCTTCCCTTATATATGTTTTAGCTGGCATCATAAATGCCCTAGGACACCTTTGGAAAGAGTAGCAGAAGTTCTGCATTGATACCCTATGTGGACAATTGCATCTCCCTACCTTCCTCTTTTTCTTCAGGTATGGTCCATCAGAAGAATGGGTGTACCATCTCTTTATTCCCATTTAAATGATGAAGCATCTACTCAGCCAAAATGGACTGAATCTTATATTTTGCTGCCTCATGCTCAAACTGCTGTTTCTTATAGTATTTTAGAATTACACCTAAACTAATCTGTAAGCCATAACGCTGTGATATAACTTAACCATTTTGTTATTTATTAATATATTTATATTTAGAATGTCACAAAAAGCTTGCATTAAGCTATTTTCCTTCTGTGAGCGACTACCATGTGCATAAATGAATTTTCCCTTATTATATTTTAATTCAAGAATTAAAATATAATGTTTGTTATATTGATGTTTGTTTGATAACTTTATTGTTCAATAATTAATAAATATAACAGATGTCAGAGATCATTTTACCTGGCATCACAGTTATATACATGTAGTTTTCTTGTGTGATCGAAGTGACATTGGTCATATTTTGTTAAATGCATGATATTAATTTATTCAAACACTAAATTATCTATCTTGTGAATTCTTTTGTCTAGGTCATTATTTAATCAAAATAGCATTTCTCTTTTTAAACCCATTATGTAACTTTTTCTTTTTAAACATTGGCATATAAATATACTGCACTATATATGTATAAGCGTGACATCCCATAATAACTACAGATGTAAGCATAATGAAACTATTCTAGCATGAACTATATAAATAATTTATGTTTAGAATAAATTGTTGTTTTTTTTTTGTAATATTAAAATAAAGTATCTTTTAATCCTATCCAAAGTTTGAATCCTTATTTTGATTAGTTTTTAAATATAACAAGGTTTTATATAATTATGTATTATTTTAGCTCTCTTATCTTATACAGGGATTCATCCTCAAAAACCCTAGTTCAAATCTCATGTCTCTGTACTGCTGTGTGACGTCTGGTACAATATATATATATATATGTTGATAAGAAGATTTTCACGGGTTGCATATACAAAAGACATATTATGCAGTTTTATCTGTGTTAAAAAATTTAAATATTGATATAACAACATTTCAACATGATCACACAAGTCATCCACTGGGTGATAAAAGGTATAAAGATGGTTGTCAAGGTGCTACAATCACTGATTTGAAAAAAACATTAAAGTTCCACCAATAGCAAAAATGTTAAATTAAAAATGTTTTTTTTTAAAAATATTTCCAAATAGGAGGAAGTTTGCATGTCGCTCTGGCAGAAATTATCACATCTGGATATGATCCTGGTACTAGAAAAATCAATTTTATGACCTGAATCCATAGTATGGAGTGAGAGTGCTGATGATGATGAGTGTTGTTTAACTGCATTAGCATGCACATCTCTCCTAACACTGATGTGATGATTATTCATACCTATGTAAGAAGCTTTACAATTTTCACATGAGATTTGATAAACACCATGAAATTCAAGAGGGATTGAATCATTAGGCTTGGTTATTATATTGCTGATCTTTTGATGAGTAAAAAATGCTGTATGTATATTATAGCATTTCAATATATGTCCAATACTGTCTGTAGTTCCTTTTATGTATGGAACACAAATCCTAATAGCTGATTTATCATCTTTTTGTTTCCTATTTTGTCCATTTCGGGCTTGAAATAAGGTTTTTTTTATAAATTTATAATTATAACTATTTGCTAATAAAACATTATTAATATGATTTATTTCTTCTTTCAGGTGTGACTTATCTGAAAGGTTAATTGCTCTATTTAAGAGTTTTGGATACAGAAACTATCTGAGTTGGATGATGATGACAATGGAAATGTAAATATCTGACCGTGGGTGTATTCTTTCTGTAAATCAAAAAAGATAAACTATTTGGTGTTCTGGTGACTAGAACATTAAGAAAAATGAGTTTTCCATCAGACTCTTGTCTCCATAGTAAATTTAATATGAGGGTGCATATTATTTAAATGTAAGAAAAAATCATCTAATTTATTTTTCCATGTTGCCATATGACAAAAGTGTCATCTAGGTATCTGAGCCAAATGAGAGATTTTAAAGATGATGATTCTAAAGCATGAGTTTCTATATTTTTCATGAATAAATCAGCTAGGTCTTTGTATTATTACACTCTTTTTAATTATTTGTATCAAAAGAAATATAAACAATTTTACTAAGTTATATATGTGCACAATATCTCAGTTTGTTATAATAGAAATATGATTATTGCAAGGAAATCAAGTCATAAATCATATTACTTAATTTAATAAGCTTGTATTAGAAATGTTATATAATGAGTGTGCCAATAACTCTTAACAAGCTTTTCAGATTCTCAAACTGGTTTCTAGCTCTGGCTTTCATCAGTGAAATGCTAGGATATTTCAGGATTAGATTTAAAAATACCAGATCCCAGCATTTATCTAATAGTTAATTATTAAGTAGAAAATCTGAAATTTTCAAACATTTATATGTCTTCAAATCCAGTTATCTAACTTAAATAACCATATGAGATTAAGTTCAGATACACCATATATTAATAGCTTTAGCAATATAAAATTGCCAAAGCCTCAAGAGCAAAACAATAATTGCAAGGAAATAAAGTCATATATCACATGATTTAATTTAATAAGCTTGTATTACAAATGTTATATAATGAGCATGCCAATAGATCTTAACAAGCTTTTCAAAATATCCCTATCATCCAATTGGTTTCTAGATCTGGCTTTTGTTAGTAAGGTGCTAGAACTAGAAACCAGTTTGAGGATAGGGATATTCTGAAAAGCTTCTTAAGAGCTATTGTCACACTCATTAAATAAAATATGATTATATATAAACAATGAAATTTCATTCCAAAGCATGGTCTTTGAATATAAACTAGTTATTATGTTATAAAATATCTCCCAGTGTAAAAAAATTTGCAGTTCAACTTCTTTCATTACATATATATTTTAAAAACAGACTTCTTATTATTAACTGGAGGCTTGAAACACATGATTTTCAACACCAAAATTAAAAGTAGGATCTATCTATAAATATTGAGCTTGTACCTTATTTAATTTTTAAATCCTGAACTTTCTTACAATCAAACATACATATACACAGCATTTAACCTAAATATACCATTTTTAAAATATGATATTCTGTAGCACTAAATATCATAATATGGACATAAGTTATCCCCACCCTGTGTAATGGGTTTATGATATCACATTAATAGGTTAAATACCATATATATCTACATTTGACAGAAAATAGATTCAGGCTTTAAAATCAACAAGTCACAATATGATATTTACATATGGATGAGACTATCAATTCTGGTATAGAAATTTGGGTAAAAAAATCATCAAAAAAATATTTGTCTTCAAGTACATATATAGTAGTGACAAAGGTTGATCTGGATTTTTTTTACACTCACAAATAGTTTTTTTTTTTTAAATGTCATAGCATCGGCCGGGATGCAAACTCACAACCCGGGCAACTGCCTGCAAGTGCAAGGCAGTCGTGCTGGCCTCTCGACCACCAATGCAAGACACACACCATATGTTATGAAGTTTAAAAATTAAATGGTTATATATATTTGTATCTTTTAGATGCGATAGTTAATTATTATCTCAACCAAGATCATATATTTAAAATGCAAATAAGTAATCTTTATTCATTATTAGATGAAGTCATGGTAACTGCAAGGGATGCATTCTTACAAGCCACAGATCTATCTACACACTGGGTAGTCTTTGGGTCAGCAATATAAAAATAAATTATACATATATTTTAAAAATTAAAAATTTTTAAGTTTGTTCAATCTAAATTTGAATGCCTTGACATGGAATGATGGATGGATGAATCAACGACCATCTACCATAAGACTTTTCATATTTGCAGAGTTTTATTTTTTTTAAAAATTTCACTTTTATGATATAATAAATATAAGAATATAAATACATCACAGAACAAACATATTCGAATACGTTACATATTCAATCAGCGATAAAAAAACATTTACTTGCTATTAAAATTTTTAAAATATATACACATTTATTATAGAAGAAGATTTGTAATTAGAATAATAATTGTATTTTAAAATATGTTTAAAAATGTTTTTTTCATAAAACCTGTAATTAAAGTAAATAAAATGTAGTTATAAATAGCAGTAGCAAATGTTATTTAAAGTCTAATCAAAATGCTATTAAAATTGTTTTAATATTCACCAAAGCAACAAATGTTATTTGATAAAGTGCTTTGAATTTTAACATTGCAAATTTTTTTTAAACTTTATGCTATATGATATCCATTTTAATTATTAAACTTTTCTTATCTTATTTTCACGTATGAAAAAATATTAATTATAGTTTAATAACTTTTAAATAAATAATGTGTTGAAAAATATAAATAAGTTATATATTATTCTTAATTTATACATCATCAAACGATATTTTTAAATATTACTTTATATGTTTGAAATATTTCATTTTATAAACAACAACGTGTGGTAACTATGTTCATACTAAGCATATTGTAGTATATAAATATTGTTGATGGCTTTAAAAATCACGACCATTGAACATATTATTTAGCTTTTTTTTTCTTAAATATTTGATTACAATTGCGGTTTTTTTTTATAAAACAGACTAATTTGAACAAAAAAGGTCTTAAAAAACTAAAAATATTTATTATAATTTCTTTTCTTTTTCACATACATTGTATTTATTCTATTTTATTATAATGGCCAATTTTGTCAAATTTGTTTATACTGTTGACATGTTTATAATGGCTTACATATTTTTTAAAATGTACTTGTACCTCTGAGAAATATGGTTAGGACATGTGACTTCCTTAAAATTATTCTCTTACTTCCTAAACTTGGTCAACTATAGACCTCTGGGGAATTTTGAATTGTATCTACAAATATTTAATATTTAAAATGAAATCGAATATTACTTAATATGATGATAATGTAATCTTACGGAAAACATTTATTAGGTAAAATTAATAAATTTTAAGTTTTATCTATCGTAGTTAAAAATTGCAGTTTATATATTAAAATGTAACACCTATGATCTAACTTATATATGAAGAAATTTATTAATCTCTTTTTAAAACCCAAATTTGTAATAAATCTATTTATCCATTACTTAAGTGATTTGATATCTTATAATTTTATTTAATGGTAAACCACAGTAATATTTGAATTAAATATATATTTCAGTCATTAAAACAACTTTCAAGATTTTTAAAAAAATCGATTTCATTTCACTTTATATTCAATTCTTTTCTTTTTTCTTTTATGCATAATTTCAAATAATTCACAAACTGTATAATATTTATAAATTCTTGCCATCTTATTTTAAAATCGTTATTAATCTATAGAATTTATTTAAAATTTTATGCATTAATAATTTTAAAAAAAATAAATTGGTTTTTGTTTTGTTTACTCTTTTATTTTTAATCTGTTTCTGAGATTTATTGGTGATTTTCTGGAAATATTAATTGTTTGTCATTTTTCTCATTTATATATACACCTGGGTTTTGTTTTATGCAGATTATTTTAATGCAATTTTGAAGTTATGTGATTCATATTTCTTCTTAATATCTTTTATATTTCACTATATTTATTAGATATCAAGAAATTTAAATTATTAGTAACTTATTTTCACTTGAAATACTTTTTTTTTTTTTCAAAAATATAATGTTATATTGGTAGTTAACATGAATATGGCCAGAAGTTGTATTTAAGAATTTTATCTTTTATGTAAATAAACTATTTATACTAATGAGTAAATAATAATATATTTATACTTACATATAAAAATATCGCAATAAATATTCAAAAAATTTAAACTTTTAAAACGTATTTTGTTATATATATAACACAAATAAATAATCTTTTAGATTTTTAAAATAAAAAATGAAGATTTTATAAACTGAAAATAATCTTTCTAATGATAATGTATAATCTTTTTGTTTTGATTGCGGTTTCATTTTTTTAATATAGAAACAGAAAACCATTAACACAGCACAAGACTGAAAATGCCTTAGTTATACATCACATCACGAATAAAAATAAAGTGGCTTAGCAGGTTTCTCTGTGCATAATTGCTGAGAGATTCTTGACTTCGTTTAAGGAGAAGCCACAATACATCACATCACATCGAATCTGATTTCTTACCTGTTTACAAATGAACACTAGTGGTAATGATTAAAATATATATGAAAAATGTAAAATTAAATATTGTAGTAGTAAAAAAAGTTTGTCTTGTATTACTATTTTTCAAAATTTGAAATTTTTTATTAGGCATATTTTATTTGCTTATTTTTTTAATGCAATTTTTAAAGTAATTTTTCTTTGTTGCTTTGCTTTTATGCGAATTCTGAATTTTACAGCACCTATCCCCCATTTTTCAATGTAAATTAAGTCTATTTTTGTGCGATTTTTTTTAATGTGGGTTTTCTGTGGAACCTATCTACCACATAAAATGAGACCCAGCTGTAGTTCAATATAATAATTTCCATTTGTTTACAGAAAGCTGGACGGTCATGTATTGAGTATTTTGAATAATGAATACTATTTCTGTAGTGTAATTTTCACTACCCTACCCTCACGCAAGGTAGGAACTGGTTTCTATTCACTTTTAACATCTAGTGGTTGGATGTAATTATAAACATATAACCAAAGATATGTGAAAATGATGTATGATCCCCAAAATGCATATTTTGTGCTATACCAGTACTCATCAGTTGGCCCAGACCACAATCTCGTACACATGTTTTTACTATTGTTTCTACCTTGTGTGAGAGTGGTGTAGGGAAAATTATACTATAGAAATATTATTGATTATTAAATAAACTGTAATCTAATGAATGACAAATAAAAATTATTGAGTATTTTTAGTTTTTTAATTTTTGAAAAATGACATATGTGTATGCATGTAGCTTATGTATGAAAAATGTGTAAATAGCAGTTAATGTCTGTATGAAAATACATAGTAATGTATAGGGTATATGATCACAGACTTTCACATGACCTGTCACTCTCCACACTATCTTATAACACTGATACACTTGAACACATATGTATTGAAAATATAAATAATTATCAATATGCGTATTTCATGCTAAACCAGCAATCTTCAGTTGGTCCAGACTAACATCTCCACATATATATACTATAAGTACTCAGATATATATTAAGATAGCCAATCCTCACACTTTAGTGGGCAGGCTTCAATCTACTTCACACTCCAACTGTTCAACCACCCATCCAATTGAAAATCTGATGATGGAATGCTCAAAGGCCACCCTGAGGCAGAGATTCTTGTCACACCCAATATAAAAATAATATTATTACATATCTGTGTAAGAAATATTATAATAGAATTGGATTTTGTAATTCTTAAAAACTTAAATTAAATAAAGCAGTGGATATCTATTATTATCTCATATCCATTTTATTACAAAACCTTACAATAGATAATTTTGTGTAGAGTTGATTCTAAAAATATAGCATTTGCATTAGAGAAAAATTACCAAAAATAAATAAATTAGATAATATGAGGAATTAAATAATATATTAAAAATATAACTGATGAATTTGCTTGTATTGGTTGGACATGTAATCACATGAAGAAAATTAACTTTGTTAAAAACATATTGATGTGAAAACTGTCTAAAAAAATAACCTTACTGGATGTTCACTGGGAGGTGTAGGAGTACTGTCAAAATAGGCAAAAATATTTGCTGATTAAAGCAGCTGGAACAATTATAAAAACAATTCTACAAAAATAAATTACTGAAGCTTCCAATGAATTATATCATGCTTGCAATCCAATCACAAATCATCCATTAGCCCAGAAGCCAGACCAACCTCTCAGCCCATAGATACATTAGAAACATGCACTTTGTCAAGCAACTTATGTAGCACATGTGACATTTCAACTTTATATACACATTACTTTTAAAGAAATCCTAACCTTAATTTTTTTTATAATTATTTTTTTTATTAATTACAATTCTATCACAGATTACTGAAGCATATGATCAAAGACATGTGAAAAGATTAAATGATGCCCAAGATGTGCATTTCATGCTGAACCAGCACTCATCAGTTGGCCCAGATCACAATCTCTTACACATATCTTCATCATTTGTTTGATAGTTTCAAATTTTCTGCTGTACAACATTATTATAAATTACTCTAATGGAAATATATTAATAACCAAGACATTATTGCTAGCTCAAATAAGTTTTTAAAATTTTATTTAATGGATAATGTATCTGCAGAGGCATAGAGATATCAACACCTGATTTCCTTGTCCCTGTTGATAGTGTTCATAAGTTTCATACTTTTCACACAAGGTGGGACAGTATCTACTTTTAACATCTTGTAGAGGGATGTACAATCATTGTACTATGTTCAGAAGATCAAAGCAGACTTTAGTTTCAACAACACTGAATAGGAAGTAACTGTAGCTTCCAATGAGTTATATCATGCTTGTAACCTAATCCCAACCAACCATCTACTCAGAAGTCAGACCAACCTTTCAGAGTATAGATACATTAGAAACATATACTTTGTCAAGCAATTCATATAGCATGTGTGACATTTCAACTTCATCTATACATTATTTGTAAAGAAACCCTAACCATATTTTTATATATACACCTGGGTCTCATTTTATGCTGTAGATAGGTTCTGCAGAAAACCCACATTTAAAAAATTGCACAAAAATAGACTTAACTTACCTTAAAAATGGAGGATAGGTTCTGTAATTTTCAGAAATCACATAAAAGCAAAGCAATATGAAAAAGTTACTTTAAAATTTGCATTTAAAAAAAATAAGGAAATAAAGTATGACTAGTAAAAAATTTCAAATATTTAAAAAAAATTAATACAAGACAAACTTTTTACATTTTTTTATTAACTACAGTATTCAATTTTATATTTTTTCATACATATTTTAATCATTACTGCTATTTGACAATATGCATTCATTTGTGAACTGGTAAGAAATCAGATTCATCATACGAGGAAGTTGAACTAATGCCACTTTCAATCTTGTACTGTGTTAATGGTTTTCTGTTCATAATGTAATCGATGATTAAACTTTGACATGATGATTTTACTAATTGTTTATAAAGCTCATAATATTCAGACATATAACTATTTAGCTCTCAGAATTTAAGAGGTTGTTCATTGCAAGAAACCTAGATTTCAGCATTTTCTGATGTTTTTCTTTGTTTCACATATCAATGTAAAATCTATGATTAACTGATTTTTGCTTATCAGAAAATAATAAATTTATCTTTTTTTGTTTACTACTGAAATAAATTTTAATTGTTCACATTTTGTTTCTATATTTAAAAAAATGAGATATCAATCAAAACAAAAAGATTATACATTATCATTAGAAAGATTATTTTCAGTTTACAAAATCAATAAAATCTTCATTATGTATTTTAAAAATCTAAAAGAATATTTATTTCTGTTATATCTATCAAAATATGTTTTAAAAGTTTGAAATTTTTGAATATTTATTGCAATATTTTTATACTTGTACATATAAATCTATTATTATTATTTACTCATTAGTATAAGTAGGTTATTTGCACAAAAGCTAAGATTCTAAATGCAGCTTCAGGCCATATTCACATTAGCTGCTAATATAACATTATATTTTTGAAAAAAAAAAGTATTTCAAGTCAAAATAAGTTATTAATAATTTAAATTTCTTGATATCTAATGAATATAGTGAAATATAAACTTCTTTATCGCATAAAAGAAAGTCCGCATAAAAAGATATTAAGAAGAAACATGAAATCACATAACTTCAAAATCACATTAAAATAATCTGCATAAAATGAGACCCAGGTGTGCATATATATTTCTTTTATTAATTACAATTCTATCACAGATTATTGAAATATATGATCAAAGACATGTGAAAAGGATAAATGATCCCCAAGAAGTGGATTTTGTTGAAACCAGCACTTATCAATTGGCCCAGATCACAATCTTTTACACATATCTTCATCATTTGATAAGTATATATCTAGATAGAAAATTACAATAGTTTAATTGACAGGTTTCAAATTTTCTGCAATACAACATTATTATAAACCACATTGATGGAAATATATTAATAACTATAATAATCATTTATCAAACTAGACATTATCACTCAAATAAGTTTTTTTAGTCTTATTTAATGGATAATATATCTGCAGAAGCATAGTGGTATCAACACCTGGATTCTTTGCCCATGATGGTAGTGTTAATAAGGTTCATATTTTTCACACACTGTGATAGAATTGTAATTAATAAAAATAATAAGTAAAAAAAAAGGTTAGGGTTTCTCTAGAAATAATATGTACATAAAGTTGAAATGTCACATGTGATATATGGATTGCTTGACAAAATGTAAAGGTTAGTCTGACTTCTGGGCTGATGGATGATTGTGAATGGGTTGCAAGCATGACATAACTCATTGGAAGCTTCAAATACTTCTTGGTCAGTTACATATAATCTGAGCTATTTATTTATTTAAAAAGAAATATTTGTAAGCTTGTTTTTTTTTAAAGTTTTTAATGGTTTAAATATAGTAATTAATTCAGCCTAATATGTTTTTAGTACAGTGATAGATAGATAGATTTAAGGTCTAACGATTCCTGGCTCAAGTTAAACCAGTTATTTCCAATGCTTCAAAACAATTAACTATTAGATTAATTATTTACATATTACATTGTAGAGATGTCTGCCCATCCTTGCATATGTATTAAATGCATTATGTCCTGTACATGTGGGGTTCAGATTGACCGTAGGTCAACATGGGTGTGACAAGAATCTCGCCTCAGGGTGGCCTTCGAGCATTCCATCATCAGATTTTCAATTGGATGGACCGTTGAAGAGTTGGAGTGTGTAGTAGATAGGAGCCTGTCCATTAAAGTATGAAGATTGTCTATTTTAATATATATCTGAGCAATTATAGTATATATGTGTGGGAGATGATAATCTGGACCAACTGATGATTGCTGGTTTAGCATGAAATACATATATTGGTGATTATTTTACTTATGGATCTGAGACTTGGACACTTAATAGAAGAGCAATATAGAGACTTCAGACCACTCAAAGGAGTATGGAGAGATGTATGTTGGGAGTAACAAGAAGAGATCGAAAATGCAATGTATTGGTAAGACAACAAACAGGTGTTACTGACCTTATTGAAAAAATTAAATTGAAATGGAGTTGGGCTGGATATATTTCTAGAAGAGATGATAATAGATGGACAATTGAAATTTTAAACTGGATTCCAAGAGATTGTAAAAAGACCCAGAAAGAGACCACATGTGAGATGGATGGATGAAATAAGAAAATGTGCAGGGGTGTTGTGGAGAAGCTAAAGATCGGAGAAGATGGATTAAACTTGGAGAGACCTTCATCCTGCAGTGGATTGATAATGATGATGATGATTGATTTATCTTTTCAGCATATATGTGCTTGAGTGTATCTGTGTTATTAGATAGAGTGGAGAGTGATGGGTCATCTGAAAGTCTGTGCTCATATACCCTATATTACATATATAAACCCAGGTATATAATAAGCCTGTGTTTCAGTCATATAAATAATATATTTGATAAATGTATAAAATAAAATGAAACTAATAAATCAATTTTGATGGGGATTTTTTTTACATATAGCATAATTTTCAGAGAAAATTTTAGACAGAAGCAAAACTTTCTATGCAGTAGTATCACTCAGTGCAAGCCGAGTAATCAATGGATGAGGGAAAATTTGTGCATAAAATCCCTGTCTAGTGCCTACTCATCCAATATCACCAGACTAGTTTCTAGCTTGTGGCTTTCATTAGTGAGGAGCCTTGGATCTGAGAGCACTGCACCTAATTTTAGACTATTTAATTTTACGGCTTTATTATTGAAGTTATTTTAAGGTCAAAAATTGATTTGTCCCATACTACATGATCTGTATAAGCTGTATTTAATAATGTATATGAAGGATATTCTCCCTGTGACTAATCAAAAACATCTATTTTTAAACTTCATTGATTTTTACACTACACCACTAAGATAATTTGAATTTATTTTCGTCTTGCCTATTTTTATTGTTTGGAATAAATTCATACCACTCATTTGCAAATTGAATTCTAATTTTTTTTCCATTCTATTATGTTTTTTTTAGGAGAGAAATAAATGCAGCCCATGAACTCCTTTAAAAAATGACATTTTTACAAAAAAATAAATCTTTAAATGTTTTTAGTTAGAACAGAAATAAATCATCTTACAGTTAATTTTCCAGATGAACAAGCAGTGGTAATTGAGATTAAATTTCTTTGAATTTTCCCATCTATTCTTGAAGAAAGTTGAATTTTCTTTTTCATTTTCATCTTGTTTTTATTTTTGAAATAAATTAACATGATTATTTTGCATCCTCAGTTTAAATTTTTATTTTATTATTTCTTTTTTAAATAATAATTATGACTTATCCAATACTTTGTAAGATGACATTTTTAACAAAGAAAATATTTTTTTATGGAAACAGCCAACATTGTTTATACTTAATTCATACTTTTTTTTAAACAAATGGCATATATTCATTTTTTTTAATCAGTGCATCCCTTGTATCAAATTCCATTAAAAATTCAGAACATATTTCCTCACGATGCATGTACGTCATAAACAACTTTCACTCCTGATATGAGTTAGAGGCATTCAATATATATATATATAATTTTAAATTCATATATTTATGTGTGTTATGCAATGTAATTCATTCTGTTATTGTATTATTTAAATAGGTATAAATGTGAACATAGTCCAGTTTTAAATTTAGCTTTAAATTTTATTTAATGTATGACATATATACCAGGGATGGCCAAGACATCGACCATGGTCGATCAGTTGACCGCAATATCTCTGGATTTGACCATGAAGCTGTCATGAACATTGACAAATTATACTGATAAATTCAGAGCTGATTTGAATATAAAAAATAATAAAAAATAAAAAAGGAAAAATTCAAAATTATTTTTTTTAAAAAATAGTTAAATTTAAAATAATACCTGTTGTCTCTCAAAAATAAACCCAGGTTGGAAAAAGCTGAAAAGAATTAAATTAATTTTGTGTAACACTAGAGCTAAAATTTTTAGAAATATTCAATTGCTATTTTCCTGAGTAACTTGTTCTGGAAAAACAAGGATTTTAATGAACTGATTTTAAAACAAAGAAGTTGCAAACTTTTTAAAACATTTTATATAGTAGTTTAGTAACTGTAATTTAATAAATATTTTATAGCATGAATAAATTATCATATTAGAGGGAACTGAGGCAATTTAATAGTAATCATAGTAAAATGTCTGACAGTCCATATCTTGTAGAAAAAAAATCATCAGCTTGTAAGTATCTTCTAAAAACGTCACCAATATTTGGAAGTACCTAAAAAGCCCTTATAAAAAATCCACCAATTTTTAAGTACCTTCTAAAAGAACCAGGACTTAGAATCATTATTTTTTTTCATTCTGGTTTTTGTTCTGGTAAAAATAACATTTTTTTTCTGGTTTCCAGTTCGAATCCCTAAAAAAATGTAGTCGCCCCCAACATCTAAAAGTTTGGCCACCTCTGATGTATACTCTATACAGAACAAATCATCACTGCTAATCAAAATTTAGAAGATATTATTTAAAATTTGTTAACTATTTTGATGATTATATACTTGAAAAGTTTCTTGTAGTGAACAAAACAACTGTGCAATGAAACATTAATAAAATCCTTAATATTTATTGTTAAAATTGTAATTTTATATTAGCTTATTGCTTAAAATATAGACAAATGTGTGCTGAATTATAATAACTTCATCAAATAGACTTCAAGATAAAAGATAAACATATCTTAAATAATATTAATAGAAGTCTGAGCTTGTTATCTTGAAACTTATAAAATAATACTTCAGTTTGGATGTATCATTTTGTTTCACAAATAGCATAATTCTTGGAGAAGATGTTAAGCTGTTTAACTACTTTGCTTTACCAGTGGAAGTAGTTCTAGAGACAAAATATTGTCATGTTTCCACCCAAAATGAAAAAAATATATCATGCATTTTGCATGAATGATATTTATTAATATGCATGAGCTGTTATTTTTTCAATAATAATAATAGTATTATTAGCGATTAAGCCAATGCACATGCGCTTTAAAGAGATTATATAAATGAATACTCAATTTTCCAGACACGAGATATAGTATTTTAAAAAGAATGGCAGGAATCCACCCATTCTTTCTGACCCAAACGTTTATGTATGGGCAAATCTTAAGTGTGTGGAAATAAGAGTGTGAGATGTTACACGATCACTTTAAATTACATTTGTTAAGTTTGAACAAATGACACTTTGCGAAATCTTTACAATTTATGAACCGTCATTCTTTAGTTGAAATTAAACATATATAATGTGATATTATTTTATATAGCGCTATGTTTATTTTATGTAATAGTAATCTTTCTAAAATACTATATCTCGTGTCTGGAAAATTGAGTATTCATTTATATAATCTCTTTAAAGCGCATGTGCATTGGCTTAATCGCTAATATTACTATTACATAAAATAAACATAGCGCTATATAAAATAATATCACATAATAATAATAATAATAATAATAATAATAATAATAATAATAATAATAATAATAATAATATGTAAATGAGGCATTTATTTATATAGCGCTATGTTTATAAATTGTAATAAACTAAAGATTAGCCTTTTAAGCTAACGTACATGTGCTTTTTATGAATGTTAATAATAATACATGAATACTTTCATTTCCAACATGTCAGCTTGAAAGGCTAATCTTTAGTTTATTACAATTTATAAACATAGTGCTATATAAATAAATGCCTCATTTATATATGTTTAGTTTCATTTAAGAGTGACGTTTCGTAAATTCTAGATAATTTCATTGACATCATTCATTCAGATATAGTAAATAGTAATTTAAAGTGATTGATTTATCCTCACGCTAGTTGCCCATATATAAGCATTTGGGTTGAATAAATAAGTGATTCATTTATTCGTTCGCAAAGACTTTATCTTGTGTTGAAAATGAAAGTATTCATTTATTATTATTAACATTCGTAAAAAGCGCATATACGTTAGCTTGAAAGGCTAATCTTTAGTTTATTACAATAATAATAATAACAATAATAATAACAACAACAATAATAATAATAACAACAACAATAATAATAGTAATAATAATAATAATGATGATAATAATAATAATAATGATGATGATGATGATGATGATGATGATGATGATGATGATAATAATAATAATAATAATAATAATAATAATAATAATAATAATAATAATAATAATAATAATAATAATAATAATAATAATAATAATAATAATAATAAAAAAAGTATAAATTCAAATTGCAAATTGATTTTATCTGATTACTCCTGAAAAAAATTAGATGAAAATAATTCATCTCTATATAGAAGAAGACAATAAAAATCATTAAAACTTAATGCATTTGACTACAATAATTTTTTATTATTGTTTTTTTTTTATATATCAAAATATCGACTGGGAACCATTCAGCCACCAACATTTGACAATTTTTTTATTATTGTTGATCTCCATACCCAAATCATAGGGTAGCAATAATGGAAATGTTATTCCAGAAAGATATTGTAATTTGAATTGAAATGAAGTTTGCACATAAGACCAAATAACAATTTTTTACACTGATATATATATATATCAATTTCATGAAGTTATTTCCAATTAGCTTCTGATTCACGATTATCAATAATTTTCTTTTGAAAAAATCTATTGAATATTACTATAATTTTTGTGTGTTTTTTAGCATTTGTCCTTAGTTTTACTTTCTTATTTTCATTTGATAATTCTTATAACATTTTCTAAAGCTCTAAAGCATTATTTGCAAAAAAAAACCCATATTTTCTACAAAATCTGGATAATTTATATAATCTCCATTAATTTTTATTTTCTTAGTTTCTTATTTTAATCTGCAAAATACTTCATGTAAAACTACTGTAAAAAGTTTTGAAGATATGGAATCATCCTATTATATACTTTTTTCATTTTAAACTTCTTAGTTAGATCAAGTAATTTAATTACTGTTGTAAAAATTTGAAATTTTTTAGAATATGACATCTCAGATCGATAACTTGCTTATACAAAACTATAATTACCATGAAAATTCTTAGTGAATCAAGTATCTTTTCATAATATACAAATCCAAAGCATAATGGTAATTCATATTCACTGATCCTTTACACAACTTCTATCATTGCTTGGATTGGGTTACTGTGCTAAAATAACACAATAGATCAAATTAATCATAAAATTCAACTAGGGAACTGCTTTTAATAGAATATGTATTAAAATGAAACATGCCCATCTGTTTGAAAAGGAAGCTTTTAATAGATGTGTTTATCAGTTTTTACTCATCAATTTGAGTATTTGACATTTAACAGTAGAGCAATACACAGACTTCAAACTACTTACAAAATATGGAAAGTTGTGTGTTATAAATAAGAATAGATTGAAAATGAAATGCATGGATGAGCGAATAAACAGGTACCATTGATATTATTTAAAAAAATTAAGAGACTAAAATGGATCTGGGCTAAACATATTGCTAAAAAGGATGGTAATAAATGTGGCATTTGATTGGATTCCAAAAAAATTTTAAAGACCTAGAAAGAGATCATATATGAAATGAATGGATGAAATAAGAAAGCTTGCTGGTATGATATGGAGAGGAAAAGCTACAGATCAGAGAAACTGGATTAAATTTGGAGAGATTTTCATCCTGCAGTGGGTCAATACTTGTTGAAATAATGGTGATGATACATATCAAAACATCACTGGCATCTAATTTCAAAATATATAAATAAATACAATCTTTTAAAACAGTGAACATAGTTATTACAAAACGTTTTTGTACAAGTTATTTAAATTATATATAAGAAAGTAGTTAGTATTAAAATAAACTGATCATTTTCTTGAGCATGACTTTCTCAAGATATAATGATTATATTCAAACACTTTTTACAATCCTTATGCTAAGTGTAATTGATTTATTTCAATGTATTAGCTAAGAAGAAAGAGGTCTTATTCAGTATATATGTAGACAATGGCTGTGAAACCAGATTCATATCACTCATAAGCTGCAGGATGTGTTGGATAATTTATATGGAATGCTAATTTATGTAAATTGATAATTTACATATTGCATTTTTTACATAGTTGAACACAATTTTCTTTCTTATTGATTGTTTGGGAATGTTCAGATCATCTGTATTGAATGTGGTGACAAAAAGTGAAAGATAAAAGAGGCATGTTATATTTCTAACAATTCCCACAAAATCAATAAGAAAGAAAATAAAGGTCAATTATCTAAAAAATGGAATACGTAAATTATCAATTTACATAAATTACCATTTCATATAAATTATACAACATACCCTCAGCTCACAAGTACTAGGAATTTGATTTTACCAGCAGAAAGCCCACTCTGCCATTGTCTACATATATACTGAATAAAACCTCTTCTTAGCCAATGTTCAAAATATTGAAATAAATCGATGATTATATATACACACATACATATATACACATGTGTGAGAATAGTTTTGGAATTCCTTCATATATATCATATATATATATATATATATTATCATAAAATATACGTTATCATTTATAATAAAAAAAAACCAAAAAAAAACCAAAAAAAAAACATAAAAAAAAATAAAAAAATAAACAGAGACGAAGAAAAACAGGGACAAGAAGATAAGAGCCAAACCCCAAGAACACCCAAGCAAAGAACACACCCCCACACAAAAACAACCAAACTATGACTTAAAACTTCACTCACTAAGATAAACAAAATACACTAACTCTATCTAAAACAGCCAAAAAAAAACCAGCAAAATACAAGTAATAAAAAACGAGAAAAAGAGAAGGGATTTAGCAAACACACCGAAACAAAAAAAAAAAAAAAATCTCATGTTTCACACTGAACTTTCCTAATTTTATACCAAAAAAAAAAAAAAAAAAGACTAACCATAAAAAAAAAAACACATTTGAAACGAAAACAAAAAGGCAACGAACAAAACAAAACAGGAAACGATAGACCAAAAAACAAAAAAAGAATAAAAAGAAACAAAAAAAAAACAAAAACTCCTTTACTTGCAAATAATTTGTCAATAGAATAACGTGATTCACAAGAAGGGAAAAAAACAACAAGACACAAAAATAAAACAAACAACAAAAAACAACAACAAAAAAAAAACAATAGACACATACAAGAACCTATTTAACACATTTATTTACTAAGTATAAAAAAATTAAGTTAGTATACTTATTAACTGACAAAAAAAAAAAAAACCATCCTAACTATAAAAAAACTACAACACCAATATACACATTTAAAAAACAAGGAAAACACACAGAAAAACAAAACTAAAGAAGGATTCCAAAAACAAAAAAATTTCACCAAACAAAAACAAAAAACCCAAAACAGACAGATAGGTTTACCCGAGTACAACGAAAACTAACCCTAAGAGAAGGAAAACAAAATCCTACAAAAACAAAAACCAAGTAAAATACGCAGATTAAAACAAACTTTCCAAAAAAAAAAAAAAAAAAAACCAAAAAAGCGAACCAAAACCAACAAACCTCGCACCTATAAAATTCTGTTCCTTATAAGCAAATAAACCAATCTTATACAAAACGATAGCATAACCTAAGTTCTAAATTATTTATTATTTCTTTTAAAAATATCTTACTAAAACGATGCAGTTACATGAAATAAAGATAGCGAAACAGATGTATAGAATTTAAGGAAGAAAGCTAGAGTATCACTCATAATATATCTCAAAATCATGGCACAGTGCAAAGAGGTATGACCTTTACCTGTCTACTAACCTCTAATACATGAACGATGTTAAAGCTATATCTTCAGCTTTATTAGAACATCAAATATTTAAAGAAATATAAAACACTGTCCATATAAAATGTGTACCAGTCATAGGGCTTTGTTAATTATGCTGATATTCACACAAAGACTAAATATTATTTCTATTCCTTATCATATCCTATCCTTAAAAACATCATCTTGGTTTCCTGTTCACTAAGTACTTCCAAGCCACTATCTCAACATTATTTCTCCAGATTTTCCACAACTTACATCGATAAATAACTATCTGCATTTACAAAACAATAAATAACATTCACTGATAATTTTAAAACAATCTAGCTGTTCCATAAGAAAAGTCTGTCCACTTCATCATTCTGTATGCTTAATCATATATAATCTAATCAGACAATATTTGAATATCCTAACATGAAAATTTTAAAAGAATCACATAATTATTTGTTATTATGTTGGATTATATTACTAATATATAAAAAAAATCGTCGTATGCATATTTTCAAATCAATTCTATCTCATAATGTTTTTTAAAATGTTGTATGAAATGCGTTACATATAATTAAAAAAACTTTTACACTTCATTCTTACGATTCATAGATGATCTAAAGAAAACAAAAATATACATTATAAATTATTAATATTCATTATTATTACCAAAATAACCTTTATCTGGTCATCATATTCAGTAGACTTCTTCATCCACTAGATACCGATCATTGCAAACATAAAGAAATATACATTCATACACTTTATTTTAAAATATTCTTATAAAAAATTATTAAATTATGATGATATAAAATTCTAATATTAATAAATTAATGTTTTATGTTTTCCTAATCTTATAAAAAAAAAATTTTTAGATTTAAACTAGGTTAATAAAAATTTAAAACTATAATTACGTATTTCTTCCACCAATTTTTTTTTACTTGACAACAGTTCATGATAAGTCCCAAAAAAAATGTTTATTACTTTCTCTAGAGTTTTAAAATGTTCTCCTACAACCGCTTTAAAGTTTAAAAATAAAAATAATTATTAATCTATTTAGTAAAATTTATAGAAAATAATCCTTGGTTTTAGTATTTAGGACGATAATTATTAAATCATAATATTAATTAATCCCGTGAAATTTCTTCAATATTCTCTGCCAATATTCTCTGCGGTGTATCCAATGCATCACTCCATCTAATTTAACTTCAAAAATATTCGATAAACTTTTAAGTACTATTTGTATTTTCATGGATCCATCTTTTATTCAACTATATGTTCACTTTTTTTATATAAGTTTCCTTCTTAATACATTTAAACTTTCCGTTTGGTATTTTTATATAAATCTCTTTAAAAAAAAAAAAAACTTCAAGTACTTTTAAACAAATCTTTTCTAAATACATTTTAAACAATTCTAAGACTGGAGGTTTTAATATCAAAACGCTTCAGTAACATATTCTCCTGGGTTCTTTCTTTAATTCTTGAAAATATTTTTTTCAAAAAATGTTACCTTCAGAAAGGATATAACATTTTACTCCTTTTGATATAATATTATATAAAATGATTCATAAGATATAATTGTCTTATTACTATTTTTAAAAAATGAATCTTGAATAAGCTTATAAATAATACGTCTCAATACATTTTTCTTTTTTTTAGACGGCAAATAGATTTCCATTGTATCACTATAATGTCCGTACTATGATTTTTTATGCACTAGAATAGTTCTCCAGTGAAACATTAATAAAGCTGTATCAAAATATTCCAAAAACATTTTTATATTATTAGAATTTATATCCATTTTATTCCACAGTATATCCATCTTTTCATTGCCATGTTTATGTCAAATTTCAGATAAAATAATCCTGGCAAGTAACTTTTAAAAATTAGAAAATCATTTTCAAGAAGTTCCCAAATATATTTTATTTTAAACTCTCTTTTGCAAAATACTTTTAAAAATATCAATTAGTTTTTTGCAAATAAAACTATAAGAAAGTATTAAAAATTGACTAAATAAAAATGTAAAAAATACTATCTCTTTGATAGCTGCTAATATACCTTTCTCTGGTTTCAATACATTATTAAATCTCCCCTGATACCCCCCCCCGTGTAATTCATATTTATAGTCTGTAAGAATACCTCATTTGATTGGTTGATTCTCACTTTTAGCTTGAGAACAAATTTACATATTTTTAGTTTTTTACAGAATTGAATCTTTAAAATAAAAATTTATGACGTAATAACTCAAAATATTATTTAAAATATTACTTTTAAATCAATTATTACTTTATCAAAATTATTTAAACATTTAAAATAACTTTTAAAATAATTTTAATAACCTATTCCATTCCTAATATTCAATTTATCTTGTTTTATTTAAACAAAATATTTAATTTTTTTTTTATTAACTGTATTCGTCTTTATTACATTATTTAAAACATTACATAGGATAGTTAACTTAATATTTATTATTATTTGCTTTTATGATAGGCAATAATTCTATCCAATTCTATAATATAACTTTCAAAATATCTTAAACTTTATTATTAATTCAAACAAGCAGTGTGTGTGAAAGTATGCATTATACAAGTCACATGATCAATAACTTTGACAGACGATTTTTAATCTATTTCTCTGCCTAGACTAATAAAATTGCTACACTTATTATATTAAATAAAATAATTATAAAAATTTGGAAAAATAATCTTTTTTTTTTTTTTTTTTTTTTTTTTTTTTTTTTTTTTTTTTTTTTTTTTTTTTTTTTTTTTTTTTTTTTTTTTTCCTTTTTTTTTTTTTTTTTTTTTTTTTTTTTTTTTTTTTTTTTTTTTTTTTTTTTTTTTTTTTTTTTTTTTTTTTCTGTCTCCTCCCCCCCGGGGGGGGGCTCTCTTTGTTTTTTTTTTCCCTTGTCTTTCCTTTTTTTTTTTTTTTTTTTTTTTTTTTTTTTTTTTTTTTGGGGCCTCTTTTTTTTTTGTCTCATTTTTTTTTTTTTTTTTTTTTTTTTCCCCCCCCCCGGCCGGCCCCTTTTTCTTTTTTTTTTTTATTTTTTTTTTTTTTTTTTTTTTTTTTTTTTTCTTTGTTTATTATTTTTTATTTTTTCCTTTTTTTTTTTTTTTTCTTTTTTTTTTTCTTTCTCTTCCTTTTCTCTTTTTTTTTTTTTTTTTTTTTTTTTTTTTTTTTTTTTATTTTTTTTTATTAGGGGGGGGGGAAAAAACCCGGGGGGGGGGGGGGGGAGGGGGGGGGGGGGGGGGGGGGGGGGGGAGGAAAAGGAGACTCCCTCCCGGGGGGGTGGTGGTGTGGGAAAAATATAATTATTTCTTTTTTTTTTTAAAAAAAAATTTTATTTAATAAAAAAAACCCCCACTACCTCCTACCCCACCACCCACAAAAAAAATGGAAAGCTTAATTGGGGGCCCCCCGAAAAAAAGGGGTAAAAAAACCCGAGAGAACAGAACTTTTTGAATACCACAAAATCAAAATCACATTCTTTGTACAAATAAACTCTTTAAAATATAAAACTTAATCAGTACACGAGGTTCTTGGCTTATTGATTCTTTTCTCTATTCATTTTAAGATGTCAAATGTTAACTATATAATATATGAATTTAAAATATTATTATAAAGTATAGCAATGCTATAAATATGGAACAAATGTTTTGAAAAAATGATAAAAGTCATTTTAGTTTGAAGCTAAATTGAAGTGATTTTTTTCTTAATGTTGTTTTTATCTTTATTTTACTTTAGTGCTATTTATGTGTGCTTGAGTAACAGTATATACCAGATTTACAGTACAATGAAATCCTCATCTTTAAGCTGGTTTCTGAATTTTGCCTTTGTCAGATAAGACTAAAACTTTAAAATTGGACTAATACATTTATGCATCTAGTAACAGATGATAAAGTGTTATAGATGCAATGCTCTCAGATCCAAAACTCCTCACTGATGAAAGCCACAAGCTAGAAACTTGTTTGGGTATATTGGATAAATATGCATTAGATAGGATTTTTATGCACAAATCTTCTTGCATCCAATGATTATTCTGGCTTGTATTTGGTGGCACTATTATATAGAGAGTTTTGCATCTGTTTTAACAGTTTGTCTAAGCTTAGGGAATAAGAATTATATGACATTTAGTGGTTTAACACCAATTATGCCAAATGGAATGATGGTAATTATTGTTACTAAAGAATCAAAGACATCAAAATGTGTACATGCTCAACTGGGTTCAGATCATGTGACTACACAAGTGAATGAGCTTGGATTGAAAACACTATTGTATTTTCACTTTGGAATCTTATCTTTATAATTAATTAAATAGGTAAATGTGGCTGCTAGAGGATTGCATTAGATCCTATGATCTAAGTGCAGTGCTCTCAGATCCAAAAGTCCTCACTCATAAAACCCATGAGTTAGAAATGAGTAGCCACTAAAGAGAGTTTATGCTATTCAAACTAATATCCTGAATTTCAAAACATCCAGAAACTGATCTAAAGATAGAATAACACTTTACCATTTGTTACCCACCAATTACTCAAATGTATAGTAGTTAACGTTATAGAAGAATGAAGTTAACTGCTCTTGGAAGCAAATAAAAAAACAGATAAGAAATCATGTAGTGTTGTCATTAATGTTAGTCTTCAAACCACTAAACATCACATGATCACCATTCTTTTGGAGAGTTTTGCCTCTGTGAGTACTATAGTCTTCCTAATCAAAAAATAAAAAGTAGTCTACATTTCTCATAAAACTGACATCTCTAAAATATATGCAAACTGATTTCATGTTGAATCTGTACAATTAAGCATATAAGTTAAACTATGTTTAAAAATCTTGTTTTTATTTTTATTTTTTTTGTGTTTCAATAATATACTTTATTGTACAAAAAATAGATTAGATGAATTTGTTGTTTATCAAAAACTACATTGTTTAAAATAGATAGTTTAAAACTATATAGCCATGGAACAAACAGAAAAAATTGTTAAAAAGGGGATATGTAAACAACAACAAAAAAATTAATAATTGTTCTTGTTACAGATAAGTCATAATTTGTTTTTTGAGGTTATGGTTTGTTTCAGGTTTTTAATAGTGACCATATAGCAGCAAATACATCTGGGTGTGCAATTTTTGCCATCTCTGGCCTTCAGTTGTTCAAGATTATTAGAGAATGTGACTGGGTGCTTTGTGGTATTGTCTCCAAGGCAGAAAGTACATCTGGTGCACCAGAAACTATATAAACCAAAAGTTGCTGATGCTGATATTGAGCCTTTACTGAGTGTCTTTATTAGGTTATCAAGCGTGATGTTATTTTGTCTATATGTGTTAATCATAATTTCTCAGGTATTTGTCAGAGCTGTGCAGGTGTGAAATAGGTGCTGTTGTGTTTCTTCTTTCCTGTGGCACAAGGAACAAAAGCATAAATTTTGTTGTAAAACCTGCAATATTTAAGGAAATAGGAGGTAGGTAGAGCATGAAGATTTATCTTCAAAAAAAAGTAAAAAAATTTGGGTTGCAATGACCATTTTTTTAAATCACTGCATCAAACGACTATTGTTCATATTTAGCATAAGTGAGTGAGGATCTGTAGTTATGTATGGGTACAGCATATTATAAATAGTCCAATAGATGTATCTACCAACACAAAAAAACATCTGATCATAAATGCTTTGAAGTTGGTTTATGAGCAAAGACAAATATCCATGTGAACGTGGTGGTCGGTCGGTGGGTGTTATTTGAAGGATGCATTCGAGAGCTGGAAAACTTCTTATCAGTGCAGCTATGAGATTAATACTTTTTTGTTTGTAAAAAATTTGTATGGAGTGAAGACCTAATCCATTTCTGGTTGTTGAAAGACTAAGTCATTTTACAGAGATGGAGACTACTTTTCTGCACCATAATAGCTTGCTACAGAGTGAGTAAATGGATGAAGTGAAAGATTTAATGAAATTTATGATTGGTGAATAGTAGGTTATTTTTGTAGTTACAAGCTGATTGAAAAGGCATACTTTTGCATATAGTGAGAGATAGGTTTTGGAGAGAGAAGTGGTTGTATGTTCAGCATCATCTTTCAGTTTTTTCTGGATCTTTTGTCTCATTGCAGAGGACCCTAGGTAGAAAGGAAACCCAAGGAAATTAGTTGTTTTTCCATGATAAACTTGTGTATTTATCTTGCCAGTATAAAGAAACCAAGCTGATGTTTTGTTAATATTGATTTTGAGTTTATATTAGAGGGTGTATTCATTAAATATTTTTCCAGAATAGGTAGTTGTTTTTTGGATGTAAGAAAAACAATAAAATCATCCATGTATGCAATACACGGTATATATAGTCCAGTGTGTGGAATTTGGATTTCTTGTAATTTTTGTTGTATTTTGTTTATGAGAGGGTTAATGTAGAACATAAATAATAATAAACTGAGTGGAGATCCTTGAGGTATGGATTGGTGGGGAGAGAAGGGAGGTGATGTTCTACCATTAATTGTAATATGGATTTCACGACTAAGGAGTAGATTGGTTAGTAAGTATAAAAGATAGAGAGGTATTGTTTTGAATAGCATAAAAGAGTAAATGGTGGATGCTAAATACATTAGTTTTAACTGTAAATCCTTCACTGATAAAACAAATCTAATAACTGTTTTGGAATTGGAAATTTTATAACATAATACTATCTGGGACACATTTATTACTCAAAATTATAATAGATGAAATTAGAGCAGGATGGAAATAACTGTTCTTGTAAGTATAAATAAGAAAAGAAAATTACGTGATATTGTTATTGGTAATATTGTTTATATTAAATTTCATGTTGCAACTGTGAAGATGAACTGGCAGGAAAAAAAAATTAAGCACTCTTTAAAGATATGAAAAATTAAATAAACTGTAGAAGTAATTAAGTATGCTTTATATATTGGATTTAATCAGTTCTTTTCTTGTATTGCTAGAAATAAAAAAAGATATCTCTTAATAATTTTCTATTTCTAATGCTTTTAAAAACATGTGTAACATCTTATATAGTCATTATGCTTATATGATATTTCATAAATTAATAATAAATTTATTAATGACATTAAAAAATACTTCATACGAGTAATATTGAAGTAAATCCGTCTTTTTGAAAATTCAAAATTTTAATTTCATATAAGAAATCAAATGTTTTATCATATATGAATTGTTGTTGATACATGATTATAATTTAAGACTGTTTAATAACTAAAACACACAGGCATATTATATACCTATGTCTATATATGTAATATATAGGGTATATGAGCACAGACTTTCACACGACTCACCACTCTCCACACTATCTCATAATACTGATACACTTGAACACATATATGTTGAAAAGATAAATAATCACCAACATACGTATTTCATGCTAAACTAACAATCATCACTTGGTCCAGATTACCATTTCTACACATATATGTTATAAGTGCTCAGATATATATTAAGATAGCCAAACCTCATACTTTAATGGACAGGCTTTAATCTACTCCACACTCCAACTCTTCAACTGTCCATCCAATTGAAAATCTGATGATGGAATGCTCAAAGGCCACCCTGAGGCCGAGATTCTTGTCACACCCATGTTGACCTAAGGCCAATCTGACTATTTATAATAACCAATAGAAGTACATTTACCTCTCACTATAATACTAAATTTAAATTATAGTACATTTTGAACGTTACAAAGAGTAATATAAAATAAACATTTCAAACTCTCAAAAAATATGCTTTTAAAAGGTCAATTCTTAATTGCCATGCAAAAATATATTTGTTCAAATAAAAATTAGACTGCTAGAAAAAATTGGCATTTCCATTTATTACGTGACTATGTGTTTACAGTTGAGTATTACATAAAGTAATATATACACATACAGTTATTCACAGTCTCAAAACTTATAAATAAATAATGGTTATATCTTAAGGTAGATAAGCTGTCAGTTTGAATGCATGACAGATTTGTTTCAAAATATTTTTCTTTTAAAAATTAATCGATCTGAATTGAATGAAACATAGCTACTATATACATAAATCATAAATTCAAAGATTTTATTTTAGGTTTCGATTGTAAATTTGACACCTGGACTTATCTTATCTCAGAATGAAATTTCTAAAGTATATTAAATACCAAATTAGTCTTAAAATAGATTTGTCATGTTTTACGATAATCTTATCTACCGAGATTCGCCATTCAAACTATCTATATAAAATATTCTAATAATTTATGTATGTGTAAATGTATTAATCATTTATTAAACTGGTGGTTAGATATTTACATAAAAATTCGTCAAAATAAATTTACATATATGTTTACAAAATAAATTATCTCCTGTATTGAAACATTTCATTGTTTTTGTTACATTCCGTGACGTCACTGACAATGTTTTTATATTATTGTAGACAAAATTAAACCATTGCTATGATTTATACGTCGCTAAAGAGAACATCTGATTTCAACTTCATTTCAACTCGTTTAGAAACTTGTTCCTAAAAATAGAATAAAAATAAAATATTTTAATACAGATGTTTAAAGAAAGTGACTCTACTTAAAATCAAATACATTAAAATGTTTAAACAAATTATTTATCTAAAATCTTCTTTATATGTATACTGCTTTAAAGCCCGTTAAGTTGTTCTTATAGATTTTTCTAACACTGATTAACCGCTAATTTCTGATCATTATTCCCCAGTACATCCATTTTGAAATGAATTTCACTTGTTAATTACTATCTCTACGTCAATACTGTAACTTCAAACATCTATTATGAATTTATTTCTTGAAAAAATAATCACAATTTTTTATATTTATCGTAATTGTACTTTTTTTTTTTTTTTTGCACAATGATTAGTCCCGTGACTGAAAAGTGACTAATTAAAAAATTAAGTGGCCTGTTACTTGGAATGTTATATGATTTACTAATTCTTTGAGCTTCAACCCAGGCACCTTTAGTTCTTAAATCTGTGACATTAGAATAGGGCTACCACAAATGTTTTGACTGCAACTGGGACATTTTGACGATAGCGAGAAAGGAAAAGGGAGAAAAATTTAATTGTGATGCAGCTCAATAGAAAAAACTTATATATATAATTTCAATACTAACTTTGTAAATCGCAAAGATTGAACTCCTTTCATATAATTATGTAATACTTGAATAATTTTAATTAGCAAGTTAATATGAAAAGGTATGCCAGAACAAAATTAGATTAATAGCATTAAGCTAGCTTTCTGCGTATTTTCACCAGAATTATAGTGCAGTTGATAGTTCGAATATATAGTAGTTAGAAAATATGTAAATTTGTCCCAGTATGTGAAATTATATGTTCCATTTCTTTGACAGTGGGATGCAAGATTCTTGTCTATTAATTGAATGCAGGTCCCCTGCAACTTCCCATGTTTTTTTAAATTTTCTTTTTCTATCATTCCTTTATGCCCATATTGTTTTAACGTTAGAGGAAGAATAGATGTGCCATAACCATCTCATGTTCAACAAAAATTGATCTGTGTTTGCAACTTGATTTTGCCTTTTTATATAAATAGGTGTTCTAGGCAATTCTCATTGATGTGTTAACCCAAGATTCACTGTAATATACTGCACTGCAGACTGGGGCAGGGCATGAAATCTTATATATGATTTTGGGGCATATTTGAAATGAGTTTTGTCTTTGATATTGTTTAGAAGGTTGTTGAAGAAGGAAGGCAATCGAAAACTTACTCTAAGAATGTCCGCACTGATTTTCTAGAATTTTGTTGACATGTGAGTGATGTATGAAAGGCTGATCCATGATTTGGCTGTGTTGATATTATTGGGAAGTTTGTTAATATTCTTGTAGAATTTTTCTACTATTTTAATTAATTTAGTATAATTATATCCAATGTCCATTAAGTCTTTAATATATAATTCAATGTTAGTTCTTCTGTCCACCTCATATTTACATAATTTTTTGTTTCTATATAAGAAATCCTTCAGACCTGCTATTTTATGTTCAAATGAACATTAGATTGGGGATTTAAAAAAAAAATACAATTAAAACTAAATATAAATTTAAATATTGTAAAGGAACTTTTATTTTTTAAAATTAGTTACTTTGTAAGTTAGTGGTTTTAGAAATAATACATGATAGTTTGTAATATCTATGCATAATTTAGAAACTGAGACATGTCCAGGAGTACCAAAACATATGGCAGCCCTGCACTAGGATTATGCTAAACAGGACTAATCTGATTAGTTGCTCAAAAAATCATGTGATAGTTAAGAATCAGAAGTGAAGATTCAAAGTGAATAATGTACTGTTCTATACACACATATATACAAGAATTTTGTTACTTTATTTTTATATAAAAGGGTATTTAAATAATATATCAATTTACAAAATACCTAATATGCTCAGTGTAGAGACTGAACAACTAAAAAAACATTTGGGTTTTGTATGCATTGCTAAAGATATCATTATGTGGTCACATATTTTATTGATAAAAAATAAATTAGAGTACTATTCATAAAGGAAAGCAACATAGATCATGATTTTTTATCTACATCCCATTAGAACTATAAATATGTCAGTTGTATTAGAGGAGATTTACATATCTATATTTTAAACACATATGGATTTTAACGTGAATCAAAGTGTAAAGAAAGTCATGATTCATCCTAAGTATGTCCTAATTTCATTTACATGGTTTGAAAATTTGCTACCCTTTAAATTTGGCAATAACGTATGGTCAATGATGGCTATAAAAATGATCAGGTCTTCCACTGCTTACCATTTAATGTGTGACAGAAATATTCAAATTTTAATCATTATCAATGCTGGATGTTTTCTGTAATGGTTTTGTGATTGCCTAGCAATAAATATGAAAGTCTGACATCTTCTAATTGGTCTAAGATCAAAATTGAATCATTTCTACAAATACTTATTTTAATGCACATTGTGATGTTTGCATCAACTATCCCTATAGACCATAACTTTCAGTTACATGGCTGATTTAGCAATAATATCTTCTAGTTTTTAAGCTTTGAATATGTTGTAACAACATTTATTTATTTTATTGCTTGATTTAATATAAAATACAATTTATTTAATAACTTTCTTGTGGTTTATTTTCTAATTTATTTAATAACTTTCTTGTGGTTTATTTTCTACTTTGTATCATGCATATAATTGACTATCAATTTTAATCGTTTTTATATATTACTTGTAGACCTATGATATGACTTAACTTAATAATAGTTAAGCAAATTAATATAATAATAATAATAGATAAGCAAACTAATATTATAAGTAAAAAAAAATTAAAAATAAATAAATAATAGAAGAATACAATTATAAAAAAAGTCAATGGTAAAATAAGTTAGAGAGAGTATATACAATTGCATAAGAACATAGTAATATAAATAACTTGCAGATTTCTCATGTAAACTGCAGTATTGTCACATAGCATAAAGATTGGTTTACATTTTAATGCCTTAAACCCTTTTTCCTGCTTTATCATTTTATAAATGTATGTTTAATTGGACATTTCTTTCAGAACATCTTAGCTTCATTCACAATTAATACATTCTTTAAAAAAATGTTTTTCTTAAGAATTTTTTGAAGTCTACTCAAAACATAGTAAGAGTCTTATTTTCGAATATATATTCTCCCCAATAATTTTAATGTTTTTAAAACTGTTTCAATTTGTGAATCAAAACAAGCACTCCCTGCTTGCACAAAACATTTGAACCCTTACTTTTGTTAGAAAATGAATACTTAGTTAATCTTTTCACCCAGACATAATTTTCTGATTCAGTACAGAGCTATATATGAAATATTTTTTCAGTTCATGTTTTCCATCTATAAATTTAAAGATTTTTTTTTTTACTTTTAAACAAAAAATTATTTTGTGCTATGCATATAACTAACTTTAGACCTTCCAATGGCACAAACAACATAGGTGCACTGTTGTTTTTCTCTTTTCATTATTTTACAATTTGATAATTTTCCATATGTGTAAATAAATACAATAAACATCACATGGTCACCATTTCTTGTGCTTGTTCTTAACTGTTATTAAACAGGCAAAACTCTCTATACATATTGCCACTCAGTGCAAGCCAGAGTAATCAATGGATGCCAGAAGGCTTGTGCATAAAATCCCCATCTAGTGCCTACACATCCAATATCCCCAGACTATTTTCTGGCTTGTGGCCTTCATCGGTGAGGAGCCTTGGATCTGGAGGGTTGCATTAGATCCTAAGATCTAGGTACAGTGTTCTCAGATCCAAGGTTCCTCACTGATGAAGGCCACAAGCCAGAAACTAGTCTGGGGATATTAGATAAGTAGGCACTAGATGAGGATTTTATGCACAAGCCTTCTGGCATCCATTTATTATTCTGGCTTGCAATGAGTGCAATATGGATAGAGAGTTTTGCCTGTTTAAATAAATACAACAAATTTCTTTTTAAAAATTTGTTTTTTATATGACTATAATAAAAATTAAAATACACCCCAACATTTTGACTATTTTATAGTACAGTCTTTTTCAAGGAACATTAAAAAAATAAAATACAAATATATAATAATAATCACATATTTCAAACAAATACAAAAACATTAAAAAATACTAAAATAGTAAATTAATTTTTTTAAATTAAATTTGATAATTTATTTTTTTAAAACAACAGTTAATTTTAGAATAGGATTTTTATTAATAATTAAATTATTGTCATTTAAATCCCCAAATAAAACACTGCGTGATTTTTTTTAGGCTTGATAGAATTGTTATAATCATTGACTTTATACTTTAAAAACATTTCATATAAAAATTTATATACTTTTTTTTTAAAAAGTGATAAAAACTATACACATGCTTTGATCTTATTAAATTGCATAACATGACTGTCTTCATGTATTTCAGTAAGAATGCATGATTTAACAGTGTATTATTTGGAAAAGCACTGCAAAAAATATATATTGTTGTTTACTATAACATACAAATGAAGTAATGGATGTTGAAAGAGCAGTTACTTTAATATTAACGATTGCAGATGAAATACTATCATATCACAATTTAAAAAGAAATGACAATTTTAAACATTATTTTTTCCTCTAAAAACTATTATTCCTAGAATTTTCATTTGAAAACGGAACGAACCTTTTTTAAAAAATACAAATTTTATAATCAAAATTTTATATATTTTTAAAAGTTTCTTTACATGATTCATATTTTTTGATAACTCTTATAAGAATAATATTTGTATAAGTTTTTTCTAAATTTAAAAATTCCTCCAACATTACAATTAAATCTACAGAGCACAAAAAAAGATATTTTGCATTGATTTATAGAATAATAAAAATATGTACATTGTTGATAATATTCTTTCAAAATAGCATAATTGCATTATTTTTTATATCTTTATAAAAATCTTTTATATATATTTTTTTTTTATATAAATTTATAAATTATTATTATTTAATACATTGGATTCTCTATGTTCTAGTTGCCAAAACTTCATTTTTTTTCCAAACATGCATTCAGCCAATTTCCAATTTACTATCACTTATTCAAGCATGCTCTTCTTGCACTATAAAGAACAACTCATTATTAACACAGGCAAAACTCTCCATACAGTAGTGCCACTCAAGTGTCAACTAGAGTAATCAATGGATGCCAGAAGGCTTGAGCATAAAATCCCTATCTAGTGCCTACTCATCCAATATCCCCAGACTAGTTTCTGGCTTGTAGCCTTCATCAGTGAGGAGCTTTAAATCTGAGAGCACTGCACCTAGATCTTAGGATCTAATGCAACCCTCCAGCAGCCACCTTTTATCTCTACTTAATTACAAAACTATTAGAATAAAATTGAAAACACAATAATATTTTCAATCTAAGCTCAATAGCTTATAGCTTATATAGTCATATGGGTCTGAACTCAGTTCAGTACCCATACACTTTGGCATCTTTAGCTCTTTAACAACCATAGACACCACTATCTTATTTGGAAGGATTGGTGTTAAACCACTAAACATCACATGATCACTATTTCTTATGTTAGCACATAACTGTTATTAACACAGGCAAAACCCTCCATATAGTAGTGCCACTGAAGTGCCAACCAGAGTAATCAATGGATGCCAGAAGGCTTGAATATAAAATCCCTATCTAGTGTTTACTCATCCAATATCCCCAGACTAGTTTTTGGCTTGTGGCCTTCATCAGTGAGAAGCTTTGGATCTGAGAGCACTGCACCTAGATCTTAGGATTTAATGCAACCCTCCAGCAGCCACCTTTTATGTCTACTTAACTACAAAACTATTAGAATAAAATTGAAAACACAATAATATTTTTAATCTAAGCTCAATAGCTTATATAGTTTTGCCTGTGTTAATAATAGTTATGTGCTAACATAAGAAATGGTGATCATGTGATGTTTAGTGGTTTAACAACTCATTATTCTTGATGTCCTTATTTTATGTTTTTTAATGAAATGGTCACTTTTGTACAACACTTTTTTTTATCATGCAATAAGCACTGTCATTAAACTCTGAAATTTTTTGGACTTTGAATATTTTTAAACAATCATATTAATTAATCAAAAATCAGCTTAATTTCTGTCACAATTTTTCTTTATATATACATACATGACTATGAATATAAATAAAAAATGTAGCTGAAAATGTTTTTTTTTTAAATTAAAGACTAGCTATGTATTCATCCAAAGATAAAAAAATATATATAATATTAAATGTAATTCAATGCTAGCGCTATATCCAGGAAATGGAATACTTGAAATTTGCATAGATTTGCATAACATTAGACAATCAGTTACTTCACAAAGAGCTTGATTATGAGAGTCGTGACTCTCAAAAATGCTCATCCTATGGTTTAATAAAATATTAAATATTAGCTTTGTGTTTATGCATTTATAGCACTTGCACTGAATTACAGAATATTAACCAAACACACAAAGTTTAAAATTAAGTTCCTATTACAATATTAAATGTTATTTATGTAAACAAACATACACTTTTACTGATATAAGGATTAATCTTTCTGTTTTTTATTATGAAATTTTATCAAGCTGAAATTTGAGAAATTTAATTTGTGTATTTCACCCCCTACTGAGAAATTTTGCAATTTTTTTTATATCTTTAAAACTCATATATTTTTTTTCTAATATTTTCATTTCAAAAAAATTCAAATGATATCAAGATAATCAAATAAACAGATCTTCAAAGTTTCTTAAACTCTACAATGATGGGTGTCTATTATAGATTTGGAAATTTTAAACTTTGTGAGTTTACTTTGAAAAAATATTACAATGGTCTAAAAATGATTTTTGGAAAGTTTATGATTATTTTTGTATAGTAATTGTATAATAATTATTGGAAATCAAAAATATATATTATTACATATTTATTTTTTACAGAAATATTTTATTTTTAAATATAAAAGAATATATTCTTCTGAATAATTTACCATAGATGTTACGTTCGTGGGAAATACATTTGTTTAGAAATGTCATCATTAAACAGTATGTTATAACATTTAGTGATATCATAAAAATTACAAAAAAATTTAAACTTTTAAAGCATAAATTGATAGACTTCCTAGATTTTAAATATAATTTATTCAGATTTTTTAAAACAAACATCAAACAAAGAAGATTTCGTTTATTTTAAAAATTGAATCGGCTTCACCTGAAATTTGATAATGAAACAATGCTTTGTTTTAATTAAAATCTAAATTTTAAAATAATTCCAAAAATCAAATATAATTTTTTTTAAATTTATTTAATTTCTAAACAAAAATATCTATCAAATAAGGTCAAATTTATTATATTCTGATAAATAATAATGATTTAATATTAAAGTAAAAGTTGAATGCTTAAAGTAAGTGAAAACAAAGAAAACTATCAGAATCCAGGAGAGTTAATTAAAAGTTTATGGCATAGTCTTAAATAATGTGATGTTAAAAACCTTGTTTTAGAAAAGATGTGTGATAATTCTTAGATGAACAAGTGTTATCATTTCTCACAATGTCTTACTGCTTAATTACCTTAAATTGTCTTCAGACAAAGAATTTAAAATGCACAGACATAAATAAATTTTGTACTCTCCCTATATATATATATATATATATATATATATATATATATATATATATATATATAGAGAGAGAGAGAGAGAGAGAGGAGAGATTGATGCTTGAGTTTAAGAGAGAAAGTCTACTGGTTATAATCTTTGTCTTTAATAAGTTTAGTTTATTGCTTTATATATATAGAGAGAGAGAGAGAGAGAGAGAGAGAGGGGGAGATTAATGTTTGAGTTTAAGAGTGAAAAAGCCTATTGGTTACAAAACTTTGTCTTTAATAAGTTTAATTTTAAAAAAAACTTACAGTAGTTAGTATTAGTAATTAAATTATTTTACAGAAAATATATATATTATTAATTTATAAAGGCTTGACCTAAAGAAAGACCTCTTTGGAAAATGTATCTTATGAGTCATTACCACTTTTTTCCATTATCTGCAATCACATGTTTAAAATTTACAACTGGCCATTAATTTAATTTTATTAATTAAATAAAACATTTATTTAATTTAAACTGATGTTTTATTTGCGAAATCTGCTATGTTGCATTATAAGAAAAAATGATGCTAATTTTAACAATAATTTTAACAAACACATAATACCCAAATATATATATGTAAATAAAATAAATATCCATTATAGAATAATTGTTGTAACTATTGTAATAAAAATAATGAATTATAATGATTTTATAAATAAGTATAATAAATCAGAGGTACTTTCAGTTAATTTCTTAACCTTCTTCAATAGAAAACCATTTAAATTCAAATTTAGCAGAAGTAAATGTTATCATGTCATATCTTAAAATTCATGAATTTTAATGTTAGCATATTGTCTGTTAATTAAAGATATCTATTTCTATTTATCAAAATTCCGTCCTTAATTTTTTTCTTATGATTTCTTTCCTCATAAAAAATTTTAGTATTTTCCATATTGAAATTGAAAGTGAACTTATATGTTTTTTTCATGATCAAAGAAAACATATATTACACCCATTTTATGTGTTTTATAGTAATTGATGCTGTTTTAACTTTTATTCAAGACTATATCTCAATTCACTTATCTGTGAAGTCTTGCATTTACCTAAAATTTCATACACAATATTCTTTTTCTTGTTTAAAACATATAAAATGTTTTAATTATTTATCAATCTATTCACATTTGGTGAAACACTAAATGAAACATTAAATGGATACTCTCATTTTTCCAAATACAAGATAAAGTTTTTGTGAAAGAATAGAATGAATCCACTTATTCTTTCAAACCAAACATTTAAGTATGGGCAGATCTTAAGTATCTATAAAATGAGAGTGTGAAGATATTAAAGAATCACTTTAAATTACTTTTACTATGTCTGAATGAATGATGCCTGCAAAATTTACTAGAATTTACGATATATCATTCTGAAACACAGGCTTGTTATATACCTGAGGCTATATATATGTAATATAGGGTATATGAGCACAGACTTTCACACCACCAACTTCTCTCCACTCTATCTAATAACACTGATATACCTAAACACATATATGCTGAAAAGATAAATAATCACCAATATACGTATTTCATGCTAAACCAGCAATCATCAGTTGGTCCAGACTATTATCTTTACACACATATATAGTATAAGTGCTCAGATATATATTAAGATAGACTATCCTTATAGATTAATGGACAGGCTTCAATCTACTCCACACTCCAACTCTTCAACCATCCATCCAATTGAAAATCTGATGATGGAATGCTCAAAGGCCACCCTGAGGCTGAGATTATTGTCACACCCATGTTGACCTAAGGTCAATCTGAACCCCACATGTACAGGACATAATCCATTTAATACATATGCAAGGATGGGCAGACATCTCTATAATGTAATAACTGAAACACAGGCTTGTTATATACCTGAGGCTATATATATGTAATATAGGGTATATGAGCACAGACTTTCACACCACCCACTTCTCTCCACTCTATCTAATAACACTGATACACCTAAACACATATATGCTGAAAAGATAAATAATCACCAATATACGTATTTCATGCTAAACTAGCAATCATCAGTTGGTCCAGATTAACATCTCCACATATATATACTATAAGTACTCAGATATATATTAAGATAGCCAATCCTCACACTTTAGTGAGCAGGCTTCAATCTACTCCACACTCCAACTCTTCAACCATCCATCCAATTGAAAATCTGATGATGGAATGCTCAAAGGCCACCCTGAGGCTAAGATTATTGTCACACCCATGTTGACCTAAAGTCAATCTGAACCCCACATGTACAGGACATAATCCATTTAATACATATGCAAGGATGGGCAGACATCTCTATAATGTAATAACTGAAACACAGGCTTGTTATATACCTGAAGCTATATATATGTAATATAGGGTACATGAACACAGACTATTTCCTCAGGTATATAACAAGCCTGTGTTTCAGTTATTACATTATAGAGATGTCTGCCCATCCTTGCATATGTATTAAATGGATTATGTCCTGTACATGTGGGGTTCAGATTGACCTTAGGTCAACATGGGTGTGACAATAATCTCAGCCTCAGGGTGGCCTTTGAGCATTCCATCATCAGATTTTCAATTGGATGGATGGTTGAAGAGTTGGAGTGTGGAGTAGATTGAAGCCTGTCCATTAATCTATAAGGATAGTCTATCTTAATATATATCTGAGCACTTATACTATATATGTGTGTAAAGATAATAGTCTGGACCAACTGATGATTGCTGGTTTAGCATGAAATACGTATATTGGTGATTATTTATCTTTTCAGCATATATGTGTTTAGGTGTATCAGTGTTATTAGATAGAGTGGAGAGAAGTGGGTGGTGTGAAAGTCTGTGCTCATATACCCTATATTACATTATATATTATTAGATATATCATTCTTAAATAAAATTAAACATATGTAAATAAGATATTTATTTTATATAGCGTCATTCATTCAGACATAATAAAAGTAATTTAAAGTAATTGTTTAATATCTTCACACTCTCATTTCCAGATACTTAAGATTTGCCCATACTTAAATGTTTGGGTTGAAAAACTAGGTGGATTCATTCTATTCTTTCACAAAGACTTTATCTTGTATTTGGAAAAATGAGAGTATTCATTTATTGTTAAATCCACAAAGGGCATGTGCATTTGCTTAATGCTGATTATTATTACAATTTAAAACATCACGCTATGTAAAATAAATATCTTATTTATATAAATGAAACATTACATAAAAAATCACTATATATATAATATTTAACTTGAGGACTTGAAATATATAGAATAAGATGTCCATTCTTTTATCATTAACTCTCTGCTTCTTTAAAGTAGTATATTTCTTTTTAAATTGACATAAAGCATAATAGATTAATAGATTGGTAAATAATTAAAAAAAATTACATCTTTTAAACAAAAAGGTTATATTCTATATCAAATTTTAAACAAATGCAAGATTTCATATATCATTTGTTATATAAATATATAAAAAATAAGTGTAATAAATATTTAATAACAGCATCTGTTTTCTTTGGTCATGAAATAAAAGTGATTGCAATAGCTTACAAACAAACAGAGAATGTAACTTGAACAAAAGCATTTAAAAACATATGTTTTTACTTTCAATTTCCATCTGGAAAATACTAAGATTCTTCATGAGGAGAGAAATGATAATAAAAGGAAACTTAATGAGGCAATTTTGAAAAATAGAAATAGGATATCTTTAAATAACAAACAATGTGCAAATGTTAAAATTTATGAATCTTGAGATATGACATGACAATGGTTATTTCTGTTAAATTTGAATTGAAATGGTTTTCAGCTGAAAAAAGTTAAGAAATTAACAGAAAGTACTTCTGTGGTTTATTATAGTTATTTATACCTAATAATGCACAAGGCTAAATGGGTTTATAAGTAACCATTAGAAACCAGTCAATACTTAGATAATTCCAATATAGATAACAATCAATAATTTCAAACTGTTGTCAAGGTAACTTCCTTTTAGCAATAGATGTGGAATCCCACCTCTATTAATGGTCCCATATATTTATATACACACTAAAGATTGCAACTTGACCACAGAGATTGAAATTATTGATACAAAGAAGTTTATAAATAAACCCCCTTAAACAGGTAAATATAACCTGTTCTAAACATGACTAATAAATAGTCAATTATAACAACACAAATTACAATTATAATTTTCAAATTGCACCCAAAGTATTACTTAAATAATAAGTATAATAATGCTCAAGGCTATATTGAGATTGTCTAAATGTTGACTGGTTTTTAATGGTTATATATATAATATTTGAATAGAAGTATAATGTATATACTGAAATTTAGTTATAATTACAGGGAATTTGAACACACTTTCAAGCTCCCTTCATCTATGCCCTTCATCTTATATAACTGATACACATGACCACATACATGTGAAAAATATAAATGATTTCCATCATCTCTCATCCATGTATATAATCAGTGCTCAGTTTATATTAAGATAGTAAATCTTCAAACTTAAATGGACAGACTTCAATCTTCTCCACCCTCCAACTCTTTGGCCATCCATATTATTGAAAATCTGATGAGATGGAATGCTCAAAGCCCTTATTGATTATAATATTGTTGTGATATCCATGTTGACTTTAAGCACTCTGACTCCTCATATATAGAATCTTAATATGGCCATTTAAATACACAGGGAAGAAAGATGGGTAGAATTCAGGCTGAATCTGTAATATTTGATTACAACTATAATGTATATACTGAACTTTAGATGTTATTAGAAGGAATTTGAAGATAGACTTACAAGTTCACTTCAGTTACTTATTTCATTTTATATAATTGATACACATGGTCACATACATATGAAAAAGATAAATGATTTCCAATATACATATCAAATCATCTCTAATTACATCTAAAGTTCAGTATACACATTAATACTTGTACTTAAATATAATGGATTCCACCTGAATTCTGGTCATCCCTCTTCTGTGTATTTAAAAAAACATATTAAGGTTCTATGCATGAGGGGTCAGAATGATTTAAAGTCAACATGGGTATGCCAATGATATTAAAATCAGCAAGGGCTTTGAGCATTCCATCATCATATTTTCAATAATATGGATGGCTGAAGAGTTGGAGAGTGGAGATGAAGTCTGTCCATTAAAGTATGAAGATTCGCTATTTTAATATAAACTAACTTCTGATTGAATATGTGTGGGAGATGATCTGGACCAACTGATGAGTGCTGGTTCAGCACAAAATATGCATGAGTGAATAGCTGAAGAAGCTTAAAAGTTTCTGTTCAAATCCCCTCTAATCATATATGTGTGTGTGTGTGTGTGTGTGTAACAAATGCATTGTCGTTTTAAAAATAAAATAAAAACATAATATTGATAATTGTTTTTAAGTTGAAATCAATATCATTATTAATATCAAGTCAATATTCAAGTATCTGCAGTGAAAGATTAAGTTCAATTCAGAATCTTTAATTCTACTTCACCAAACCATTTAGGTAAAAACAAGCAACTCATTTTGTAAAACTATAACAGAACCCACCCTACAGAATTGTTTTGTCAATCGTACGAGTTCTCAATATCCCAAGAAATGTATAAATTTATAAATAAATGCAAACTGTCTCACCTTTATATAACCAGAAATACTACAATATTATTAGTAAAAGTCTGTCACATATCACATGATCTATATAGCTTGCATTACCAATATGTAATATATAAAGAGCCTGCTAATAGCTCTAAACAAGCCATAGCTCGAAACCAGTCTGGGAATGGGAACCATCATAGATAAAGGCTTCAGGTATTTTTTTTTTGTAGCATTTATCATAAAAAAAAAAAAATAACTTGTTTAGAGCTATTAGCAGGGTCTTTATATATTACAATATTACTACAAATGTGAAGTCCATTATATTTAATAAATGTTATACACTATACTATAAGTTACAAAAAAAATCATTTCTTTATGTATACTTACTTAATTAAGATGTTTCATTGTTTATATTGTAGTTAATCAAAATGGCATTAAATTTATTGAAAATTCATTTTGTACATAAGATGTTTAAAAGAACATTAATTTTTTTATCTTGAATTTTATATTTATATGCATCGAGATTTTTTACAATTGTACATTTTTGCTTATCAATAAACATTTGGACTAATGGTTAAATGTAAAAACTGTTACTTCTGTTTATTCTGAATATATACATATAATGGAGACTTATTAAAAAATTGTATGCTTTTCAGAAATATATTAAATATTATATTTGCAAATTATACATTAAATCACAATATCTATATAAAAGTAAAGTAAATCATATTTTCAAAGTGACTGTCATTTGTCATTCGACACTTTTCTCTTGCAAATAAAATAGTCATACATCACGTGACTTTTACTTTTCTTCTGGTACGTTTCTGCGCTTGTTTTTATTAGTAGTGAGAGCAGCCATTTTGATCTGTATGCACAAACATACAAAGAGCAGAGAAGCATAATGCACTTAAAGTAACCCGTCAACACAAAATTATTACTGTCATGTCTGGTATATAAGAATATATTTTACCAAACACTTCACAGTATGGAGATAGAAGTATATTTCAAGGTGAAAACATTTCAATTTTTAATAAATGTTTAAACATCTACTTCTTCATAATTATTTATACCTTTTCATACAGTTTTTGCAAGAAGTTATAAAATCATTTAAATCTTTTATAATAATCATAAAGCTGTATATATACACACAGCGCTGTCACATGCAGATGCGCAAAACACAAGAGCACTTCATCATTAGGAGTGATAAATCGTTGTGATAATGAATAAAATTTATATGTAAATAAAAATATTTAGATTTACAAATCACTTTATTGTTAAAATCATGTTCTGATTGCAAATATTTTTCATTTAAATATAAAAGGATTCCTTTTTTACCCAGCCTTGTGACAATTGATCAAAATATATACTAAATATTATATAATCTATCATTGATTAAACTGAACGGACCGTGGTCAATTTGTTGTAATTAATATAATTTATATGTCAATGAAAATTTTTATATTTCTAAATTATTTTTATTTAAATATTTTTTTTTTTTTAAAAAAAGGACACATTACTATTAATAATTTGTGTAAAAATAAACTTATTTAAAAAATATTAACTCATAATTATGCATAGTAGGTAATTTAGTTTATAGCACTAAACATCACATGATCACCATTTCTTATGCTTGCACTGAAATTAGATTAAAAATATTATTGTGTTTTCAATTTTATTCTCATAGTTTTGTAGTTAAATAGAGATAAAGGTGGCTGCTGGAGGGTTGCATTAGATCCTAAGACCAAGGTGCAGTGCTCTCAGATCCAAGGCTCCTCACTGATGAAGGCCACAAGCCAGAAACTAGTCTGGGGATATTGGATGAGTAGGCACTAGATGAGGATTTTATGCACAAGCCTTTTGGCATCCATTGATTACTCTAGCTGGCACTGAGTGTCACTACTGTATGAAGAGTTTTGCCTGTTTTAATTTAGTTTATACACTAATTCAAATATGTTCTGAAAAATTATAAAAAAAAATTGCATAATCTAGATTTTGCCAATCAACCTTGGCTTCTCATCAATGAAATAAACCTTACTTAATAAATATGCAGACCTGATATTTATATATAAAAAGCAAATACTCTATTAAAAATTATTCAGATTTCAATCAGACTAAAAAATTAATTTTGAAGTAGTTGTTTTTACCCATTCATTTGCAATTGAAATCTCTAATTTTAGAAATTGTTTCTGCAGAAACAAATTTTAAATACACCTGGGTCTCTTTTTACCCGGACTTATTTAACATGATTTTGAAGTTACACGATTCATGTTTCACCGGAAGTCTAACTCTGATAATGTGCTATTACTTTAATTAAATAATAAATTTTGTGCACTTATGTTATATTGAAAGTAATAGCACATTATTGGTATTCGACTTTTATCTTAGTAATTTCAATATTTTCAGTGCTTAGTAAGATTTTATGCAATAATGAAATTAAAATCATGATTTCCACATTTTATGTATACACACATTAAATTTTACAAGATTATAATGTAAATTTGTTCAAACATTGTGCGTGTTAATTTTGCATTTTAAATCACATTCTGTTTTTGATTTTTAAAAAAGAATGTAATCAATTATTAATCATTTAGTGTCCACAAGTTTATTTTTAAAAGGTGAGTAATAACAGTGGGCACAATTAAATTTGACAATTAAACATTAAAATCTGATTTTTAATTGTAATTAACAATTTAAAAATTACTTACGGCGACTTGAAATTAATGTGATGTGAAATTTGATTTTTAAACGGAATTGAAAATTAAAAAATTAAAGACAAAAATAAGAATTTAATTTTTAGTTGTTAGTTTCATAAACAATTAATAAAATCATCATCTCAAAGATTAATTACTAATTACATTGTCACCAGAAAACCATTGACACAACATGAGTGTGAAGTTGGTGCTAGTTGTATTTCCTCTTGTGAAGAATTGATTTTTTACCAGTTTGCAAACGAACGTGTTTTTTGGCAAATAGCGTTAATAATTAAAATGTGTATTAAAAAATGTAAATTACTGTACTGTAAATTATGCATAAAAATATATTATTTTGAATAAAATTAAATATTATAGTTAAAAAAAGTTTGTCTTGTATCAATTTTTTTCAAATTTGAAATTTTTTATTAGTCATATTTTATTTCCTTATTTTTTTGCATGCGAATTTTAAAGTAATTTTACATTGTGCTTTGCTTTTATGTGAATTTTGAAAAATCACAGACTGCATCTCCCCTTTTTCAATGTAAGTTACATCTATTTTTGCACGATTCCGTTTGCGCATGTTTTCTAAGGAACCTATCTATCGTGAAAAATGAGACCCAGGTGTACTTTAAATTATTTTAGTAGACTGCACCTAGGGCTATTTAAAACCCAGTGTGTTTTTTAATGGGTTGTTTTAACAATTTTTTGTTAGATTTAATGTAAATTAAACACAAGATTTTAATAATATATATCAAACATGAGAAATGTAACCAGCCAGAATGCCTTTGTTTCAACTTCAAATATAAGCTAATCAAAACTTAAGATTTACTGTAAATTAAACAAAAAAATTTAATATTATATATTAAATGTGAGAAATGTCATCTTGAAAAACCGATGTTTCGACTTTAATTATACGCTAATAAAAACTAAATGTAAATATGATACTAAAGCATCTATTCTACCCCCCCCCCCACTATATTTCACATTTCAAACTTAAATGTATGTACTATAATCACATTTTCTTCACAATTTAAATACTATACCTCTGTAGTTCAAAGCATATAAATCCCCCACCCCCAGGTGTTTTTTTAATGGCAGACATCATCGTTTTTGTAATAATTGGTTGCTTTAACAATTAATTTTTTTTAAAGATTTTATGTGAATTAAATAAAACATTTAAATATTATATAAATAAATTTCTGAATTTTAATAAAGCTAAATTAAAATTTATATTTTTAATTATACCTGGAGCATTTTTTGAATTTTTTTTTTTCAATAAAGTCTAACTAATCGTAATAGTTTTTTTTTTTTGATGCTGGAGTACAAAAAAAACTGTCATTTTTGTAATATTTTTTTTTATTAAATATAGTATTTGAAATATTTTTTTAATTAGTTGCTTTAACAATTTTTTTTAAGATTTAATATTAATCATTGCTAATTTATAAAAGATTGTTACATTTTAAATTAACATTGCTAGGTATATCATTCAACTGAACTATATTAGGGGATTGACATATCATAAAAGCATGGAGTGCCTTAACATCAAATTATAAATCGGAGTTTATGGCTGTTTCTGCAACTGGATGGGAACCTTTACTGTGAAATATATATTACATCTATGTAGGCAAGAGCACTTATACTGATTCCCCCCCCCCCAGCATTTCTTATTTAATGGCAGAATTATTTCCTTCCATAAACATAATGGTTGTGACATCATCAGACCTACATTCATTCAGCAATCAGTCAACAGAAAAAATGTGGATTTTATATATAAGATAATATTATGAGAAACATCAACTTTAAAATAAACTATATGTTAATATTTTGTAAAAGTGATTAAACTGTAACATTTGGCAAATGTAGTTTTTATCCATGGTGATTTCTGAGCAATTTTAAGGATGTATTTATCAATTAAAAATGACCAAATATAGTGATAACTAGATTTGTTTTTATGAGTTCAATAAAATAACATGATTAGTTGTTTGGGCAAGCATTAGACATTCAATCATCCAAGTGGCAGAATTATGCACAATAGATCAGACTGAAATTTTGTCTACTTTCTTCAATTTGAAATCCATCAAAAAAAATTTAACTCAAGATTTTCACTTAATCAATGTAGCAATAATTTTCTTATGTAAGTTCCTTTCAGTAAAATCATTTCAGAATTACAGATAACTAGTGTCTAAAGTTACTCTAGTGCCTCTCTGAGGAGTGCCAAAGCATGAAACCATGGTCAGAGGTTTGGGTGAAGGGCTTCCTGACAGAGATATTTTAAATGCTTTCTCTGGCTAAGCATTTATCATAAAGCTTGTTGAGCAATTGGCAATGCTCATTGTTTATAACTAGTAAGATAATTTATAACATTTTAGGTAGATATTAAAACCATTTTACTAGTTAATATCAATGACTTTTTTGAGTTTATTTTTAGAAATGTGTTTTTTCCAGTGATTTTTGGAAGCCATGGTAATGAGTAGTGTACTAATATATTCCAGTGTTAGATAGATTTAGAATTACCAGATATAAAGGACTTTAAATCAAATCACTCTATTTTCAAAATGATTTAAATTGTCTTAATATGACTGGCAAGAATTAAAAGATTTCTAAATATATCAATTCAATAGTTTTAAAATCAGGTTGAAATTAATCAGATCAAAGGCTGGTTGATCTATGAATTTTAAGATGGCTGACCTTTTAAAAGCTGAAGACATTTTTTATCAGAAGTTTATAAACTTTTTCTAAAAAATGCAATTTTTAGACATCTGTTGGAAGTTGGAATTTCTATAAGCATTAATGTCTTCTGCAAATGCCAATGAAAATTTTTTGGAAATGGTAAACTTTTATTTGGATTAATATCTACAAAATATTTTTTATGGTCTTTGAGGTACTGGAATATTCTCTTTGAACAGTGATAGATAGTTAATTACTGTACCACGGTTAATGTTCAATTATTCTTTGAGACACTCAACTTGTTGAAGGACATTGACAGAATAGCTCAGTTGGTTAAAGCATTTGCATTAAATTTGGTATTCAAGAATCTAAAGATGCGAGTTCAACTTCTAAGTGAATATTGTCACTGTGCATATAGGCCAGCAACACCTGAAGAACAGTGGAGAATAATACTACTCGAAACGTTGTATAATTACTAACCTGTGTTGTCTATTTGTGCGTTATTACTAACAAGTTGTTTGTATTTGGAAAAGTTTAAATAAAGTTTAAAATTTTCTATACATTCAACATTCATTCATAGATGATGGAAATAGTCCAACGTATCACATCTATTAATTTCTTATGAATGTTTTAAGCAAAGATATTCAGCAAAGAAATGTTTGGATTATTGAACTGACTGCAAAAGAGAATGTTTTGTTCTACTTAATTGAATGGGTTGACTAAATTTTACATAGCTAAAATACAGTTAATCAGAATCAATATTAATAAAGAATCAGTACAGAAATCATTGAAACCATGTTAGAATTATCTCAATTAGTTTTATAAAAAAAAATTATTGAGCATTTTTTACTTTTTTAAAACCTTTTGCTTTATTTATAAAAAGAAAAATCATCATCATAAACTCCAGTTTCAGATACAACAGATATAGAGACTAATGCTAAACTTATCTTAATTAAATTTGTAGTAGTTTTTTTTTTTTTATGTGTCAAAGCATCGGCCGGGAAGTGAACCCGCAAACCTGGGACAACTGCTTAGTAAAACAGCTGTGCTGACCTCTCGGCCACCAATTTGTAGTAGTTTAGTGTATTTTTAACCATATAAGTTTAGTTATTTATTTTGATATGTATCATTATAAAGTGATGAATTATGATAAAAATTAATACAAAATAAGAATCTATGTAAGATTATTTATTTGTAGCTTTTCCTACATTGTACCTGATGATTAATTCTATAGTATATTTATTGATTTTCTTGACAATTATGTGGGATATATCATGCACATAACAAATTTACAACATATTCTATATATGTTTTACTTACTTCAAAAAGTGAAGTAGATGTTGCAAAATGTATCCATAAAGAGAGAGAGATGCACTGATAAATACAAAACCTTGAAATTATATATATATATATATATATATAATTTATAAAGCAGTATATATATATATATTTCTAAAGCAGTATATAAGTTGTTTATGCTGAATGTTTTATATATGTAAGTAGTGAGATTTGAATTCAGGATTTTTCAGTCTATTCATTGTCCACTCTATCTCAAGCAACCAATACACATGATCATACCCATATGAAAAAGATACATGATCCTCAATATATGTATTTCATGCAGAACCAGCACTCATCAGTTGGGCCAAATCATAATATATATATATATATATATATATATACAATCAGTGCTCAGTTTATATCAAGATAACAATTCCTCAAACTTTGATGTACAGGCTTCAATCTTCTCATCCTTCTGACTATTCAACCAACCATTGCATTGAAAAAATGATTATGGAACATTCAAAACCTTTATTGGATTTGATATTGTAGTCATACCCATGTAGACATTACACCACTCTAACCCCTCATATTATTTGATCATTATGTATCTATATATATTTAATAGGAAAAGGATTGGTTTGATTGAACTTATATTAAGATGTGATCTATTTCCCAAGAAATATGTAATTCTAAGGTAGTATGTATATTGCTTATACTGAATGCTTCATAACTGTAAATAGAAGGATTTGATCCCAGGATTTTTTAAAATTATTCATCTTCCACTCCATCTCAAGCAACCAATACACATGAGATAAAGTGGAGAATGAAAAGACTGCAGAATCCTGAGTTCATATCCCTCTATTTACATATACGAAACATTCAGTATAAGCAAGTTGCATACTGCCTTCGAATTACATATTATTTGGGAAATAGATTACATCTTATTATAAGTTCAGCCCATTCTTATCCTATTAATAGCTCTAAACAAGCTTATTTATTTTATTTTTTTATGATAAATGCTACAAGAGAAAATACCTGAAGCCTTTATCTACAATGATCCCCATCCCCAGACCGTTTTCGAGCTATGGCTCTCATCAGTGAGGAGCTAGGACATTAAGATTCAAAATATTAACTCAAGCCAAGCATTTATCTACTTCTTAAATATTAAGAAAAAGATCCAAATCTTCAGACACCTACATGTCTTCCAACTCAGCTCTTTAACCAAAGAAACTATATGAGCCTGAACTAAATTCAGTGATCCCATATATTAGTAGGCTTAGCAATTTAATATAGCCAAAGCAAAATTTATCATAAAAAAAATAAAATAAATAAGCTTGTTTAGAGCTATTAGCAGGCTCTTTATATATTACACATTGGTAACACAAGCTATATAGGTCATGTGACATATGACTGATTTTTACTAATATTCTCCTATTAATGTAAATGGATATGTAATGGCTCAATAATATGAGGATTAGATTAGCGGAAAGTCTACATGAGTATGACTGCAATATCAAATCCAATAAGGCTTTGAGGGTTCCATTGTTGGTTTTTCAATAAAATGGATTGTGAAATAGGTGGAAGGGTGAAAAGATTGAAGCCTGTCCAATCTTGATGCACTGACTATATATAGTGAGGCTCAACTAATGAGAGCTGGTTCTACACGAAATATGTATATTGGAGCTCATATATTTTTTTCGAATGAGGTGATCATATGTATCAGTTGCTTGAGATGGAATGGAGGAGGAATAGACTAAAAATCCTGAGTTCGAATCCCTCTACTTACATATACATAAGTATTTAGAAAGATTCATAAACAAGATTTCCGATAATATTTCCACTTTCAAAACGTTTATTTATTTATTGGAAAATAAAATACTGCGATAAATAGTTTTACATTTATATTTATTATCTGCATTGAAAGTTTTTTTTTATAAATTGTCTTTTAATATCTTTCTATCAAGAAAAATGTTGTCATAAAGAAACAAATAAAAGAGAGCGAGAGAAGGAATTCAATAAAGGGATGGTATTCAGTTAAACAGTCTTGAAACATTTTATTGAAGTTAGTACTGAAATAAAATAACTCTAACAAATTTAGTATGTATATATATGTCGGTAAATTAAATCGCTCACTGCAGAGTAAAGATTTCTCCAACATCAACTCTAGAGACGTTTATTTATTAAACTTGAGATGAAAACATATTAAGAATTGGAATATATAGGGTATATGAGCACAGACTTTCACATGACCCACCACTCTCCACACTATTTCATAACACTGATACACTTGAACACACATATGTTGAAAAGATAAATAATCACCAATATACGTATTTCATGCTAAACCAGCAATCATCAGTTGGTCCAGATTACCATCTCTACACATATATGCTATAAGTGCTCAGATATATATATTAAGATAGCCAAATCTCATACTTTAATGGACAGGCTTCAATCTACTCCACCCTCCTACTATTATATTCTCTAGTTAAGTATTTAATGGTTGACCAAAATTGAATTAGATAGAGTTAGACTGGTTAATGAAAAAAAATCATAACTTTGATTTAATTGCTAAAAACATTTTCAACTTTCACTCGATTTGAATTTTATCCAGATCTGGAAACGATAAATAGATAGGCTACAATAAAAGACACTTCTCATATATATATATTATAATGTTTTCCATTTTGTTAGGCCTCTACACGCTAATATAAACTGCGTGAGTTGATCAAGCTATGTCAAAAAAGAAAAAAGTTATATTTCTATTCTAAAAACATAGCTATATTTCCTGATCAACTCGGCCTATTAATTGTTGAGAATTGTGCTATTGACGAAATCAGCTTTTAATTTATTTAATCTGGGCGCCAGAATTCCTAAGAATTTGCTGAAATCATCATATAACATCTCACAAATAAAAAAAAATACTTTTAAACTAATCGGTATTACATCATACCTTAACGAGAATTATTTTCTCCTTTTTGATTATTATTCCTGGGCTTGTTTAAATATATTGGCAAGGTAAATTCTGTTTTAAATTTTATTAAACTAATAATAAATTTAATACTAAAAAAATAATAACTATTATTAATAACGCACAATGAAAAGGTTGATAAAAGTAAAATCTCTTTTATTCTAACAAACTAAAAATATTTATAAGTTAAATTACGAATTAACTAAACAGGAAAATACACACACACTAATCCAGATAATGAATCGATTAACAAAAATAGTTAGATTAAGCAATTAAATCAATTTAATAATGTCCCAAGATCTTGTATAAAATTCTTTATTAGAAAGTCCCTTGAATACGAAAAGAAAAGTCTATATCAGGATGGTAGTCTAAGCTTAGATAAATAATTGTTTGCAAACTTTTAAGTCACTATCAGGAAAATTTATTCTTAACTTACCGGTAAGTTCATGTAGGTTTATGGGATCCCAGATCATGAGAATTTCCATTAGTCTCTCCTGCTGGCGTCTTCCATTATTGTTCCATTCTATAGCTGGAGAAAAGGCACGGTTGTAGTGACCCTTTTATTGCAAAAAGCGGTCTTCACAAGTCCCGTTTCCATGCTTGCGTGGCAGCTTGGTACAGCAAGGGGCATACCTGTGTAGAAGTATATTTCTTGCCACAGGTTATGCTTGCAGAAACCTCCAACTTTCAGAGACGTAACTAGAAGTTAAAGAGAAGACCCAGATTGAAGTTGTCCTCTCCTTTTTATATCGCGATCCAGTTTATGAAACTTCTGCGCACTCTTTTGTCTTTTTATCAGCATATAAGATAATAATCTTGTACACTCTCTCTTAAATTTAAATTACAAAGTCTTAATTTTTTTTAGCATTATTCTTCCATCTTTAATTAGCTAAAATATTTTTCTTTTAGCTTATTCTTTTGGAATTCTTTTAATTTATCTGGATTAGTAATCTGCATGTCATTTATTCTTTCCAATTTTTATTTCCAATTAGATAAAAAAAAAATAAGAATGACAATTTTAACTTTCATTGCACGTTTTAACAAAAATTATACTAATCAAAAAAAAATCTAAATTTACTTTTTTAGCTTTTACCAAATGCCAATATATTTGCAACGTATATAAATAAACGTTACAATATATATATAAGACAATCCAAAAGTAGGAGAATAAGCATTACATCTTCCTGCTGTACCTGGATTATGAATACAAAGGATGTGCTTTCTTCATGTTGTTGTTTTTTTTTGTATATCAGTCTACCTTGATATTTTGTTTAAAAAAGCAATAAGATGAACTTGCATTTAAAGCTAGTTAAAATTTCTGACATATTTTATAAATTTTAATCTCAAAGACTAATCACTATACCGTAAGAATGATGTACTCGCATTTTTGATTTTTATAAAAACATATATAATAAAGTTATAAGCTGATAGGCCTTTCCACTGTTTAAAAAAAAGTAAATAAACTTTAAAATTCAGAATTCGGTAAATTTATCTGATCATCATCAATGTAAATTTTAATGAAGTAAAAGACTTGAATAAATAATTTTTAAAACTAATCTAAAGTTATTCAGAATGCATTTCATTGAGATTATTTAAACTAGATAATAGATAAAAGACAATTTCAAATTTACTTTTTAAATAATAGTCTATATTTAAACCCTGTTTTGAGCGTTTAACAATAAATGATTTAAACGTATAAATCGTTTAACTTGCTTTCGACGTTTGCTGTCAGATAATAGTAATAAAAAAAATGTTTTCCTCTCTCTTTCTCTCCAGAAGCAAGTATGGTTTTTTAAAATTGTAGTGTTCATTTATAGCCAGTGAAAAATGAAAAAAATTATATAATGCTTAGGTTTAATGAACACCATCACCTTCTTCAACCATTATCGATCCGCTGCAGGATGAAGGTCTCTCCAAGTTCAACCCATCTTCTCCGATCTCTAGCCTCTCTTCTCTAATCATTCCAGCACATTTCATTATCCATGTTCAATGGTTAATATTAAATATTATGGCGATTTTATAGTAATTTTTTTTTATATTTATTTTAACTTGGAAAAACAAACAATAATAATTTTCGTTTTATATATTTATATAAATATATAATATGCGAATATATGCATATAAATACGTAACGTGCGAATTTGATCAATTTAATCCAATATAAAACGGCTTTAAAACATGAAAATTTGCTACTAATAAATATGAAGTGTATTGGTTTATAAATAACCTATTATCGTATAATAACTGAAACACAGGCTTAATATATACCATGTGTCTATATATGTAATATAGGGTATATGAGCACAGACTCACACATGACCCACCACTCTCCACTCTATCTAACAACACTGATACACTCAAGCACATATATGCTGAAAAGATAAATAATCACCAATATACGTATTTCATGCTAAACCAGCAATCATCAGTTGGTCCAGATTATCATCTCCCACACATATATACTATAAGTGCTCAGATATATATTAAGATAGACAATCTTCATACTTTAATGGACTGGCTCCAATCTACTACACACTCCAACTCTTCAACCGTCCATCCAATTGAAAATCTGATGATGGAATGCTCGAAGGCCACCCTAAGGCTGAGATTCTAGTCACACCCATGTTGACCCAAGGTCAATCTGAACCCCACATGTACAGGACATAATCCATTAAATACATATGCAAGGATGGGCAGACATCTCTAAAATGTAATAACTGAAACACAGGCTTAATATATACCATGTGTCTATATATGTAATATAGGGTATATGAGCACAGACTCACACATGACCCACCACTCTCCACTCTATCTAACAACACTGATACACTCAAGCACATATATGCTGAAAAGATAAATAATCACCAATATACGTATTTCATGCTAAACCAGCAATCATCAGTTGGTCCAGATTATCATCTCCCACACATATATACTATAAGTGCTCAGATATATATTAAGATAGACAATCTTCATACTTTAATGGACTGGCTCCAATATACTACACACTCCAACTCTTCAACCGTCCATCCAATTGAAAATCTGATGATGGAATGCTCGAAGGCCACCCTAAGACCGAGATTCTAGTCACACCCATGTTGACCCAAAGTCAATCTGAACCCCACATGTACAGGACATAATCCATTAAATACATATGCAAGGATGAGTCTGTGCTCATATACCCTATACTATTATCGTATAATTATAAAAAGATACCCATTTCAAAATTATTTTTCATGAAATATTTTTACTTCATTTTTTATAATTCTACTGATTCGCGTTTTATGGTAAATTTTCTATGAGCATAATATAGCTTTAAAAATACATTTACAAATTTGATATCTCAACTATTATATTTAATTGATTATGAAATGCGTTTAGTCCTCAAATGAAAGTGCGTAAAACGTGGAGCTAAGGCGTGTATTCTGCTGCCGTTTGCTAAAGGCATAGCTGTTTAGAAACTTTCCGTTATCTTCCAAAACTCCACAAAAGCTTTCATTACTACATTATTATACATTGTTTCTTTAAATTCATGTATTATTATATTTTGTTTGTTTTTTTAATTAGCTTTCATTTATGCATTATTTATTTTTAAATTATTTAATTCTATCTTGTAATTACTTTCCGAAATTACTTGACTTGTTATAATAAAATATGTATAAGTAGTTTATGAAATTCTTTAATTTTTTATTATTAAAAAAAAAAAAAAACATCAAATGTTATAAATTTTAAAAATTGTATTAACTTTCATTTGGGAAATATTTAAAAAAGATTTTAAAAAAACAAAAAACAACTTATTATTTAAAAGTAATTACAAATATTTGTCATATTTTTTTATTATTACTAATTTATATAAATATATAATACGGTATTTACAATAAGTCATAAGAGATATTCCACAGGATATAATTGTTAAAGCATCTATCTATAATTTTCACTATCTGTGTTTGAATCGGAGTAGATTGACATTTCTTCAAGTAGTGAAAATTTCCAAACAATTTATTAAACTTAACTTTAGGCTAGTGCCCGATATTAATCCATCCAGTCATTCAATTATTGGACGGTAAATAATTATTGGTTGTTCTTAATTAGTTATTAAAATAAGAGGGGAGGCGATATCCTTTTTCGTTAAACTTTAAGTTGATTAGCCAGTAGAGTAATGAAATTCTTCATTATTTTTCTGTCAATAAATGTTTAAAACGCTTTTTTTTTTTCAGACGGTTATTTGAAACTGTTTTATCTACATACAATTATATATAAGGGATTCGAACTCAGACTTTCACACGATCCTCAATTCTCCAAGCCATCTCATATTGTGTGTGATCAGGTGGGTACGCAATATGAGATGGCTTGGAGAATTGAGGGTCGTGTGAAAGTCTGAGTTCGAATCCCTTATATATTACAGTATATATGTGAAGGTGTGTGTAAGCCTTCACAATATATTAAATTATATACAATTATATTATAAAATATAGTTTAAGTAAAAAGTCATTTGTATTAAATATCTCTCATAGTTATCTAAGTTTTGCTAAACTTGTGTAAAAAATATTTATTATATAATAATTTATAGACTTGTGTTATATTTCTATATATGTTAGCTGATAAAAAGGAAGTTAGTATTAATTTTTTATTTTGCCCTAACAGCGACGCTGATATAAATATAAAAAATGTGCATTATAGAGATGAATGCTATACTGAAAATATGTAAATAAATTATGAATAGATTAATTAAAGTCAGGCTATCAACCAGTATCTATAAATGGTGAATCATGGAATTACTTCCAAATCTAGGGTTAATCAAGAATCACCAATTAGTAACAAGGAATACATGAACAAGAGTATCTTCTGTTATATCTTGCAAATACGATGGTTAACTCATCAAAAATTAGATAGTATATCCAATACAATTAGTATTTTCTATCTCCTTCTGTGTCTATGTTCTTTCTCTCATCTTTCTATTTTTCCTAGAGTTGTTGTTGTTGTTTAGGTTTACAGACTTTAATCACTTGGATTACAATGCCCTGTCATCATGAGCTTTTCTTCATCATCAAACATTCATCTACATCATCTATAATAATGGCAATGCATAACGTATTTCTATCTTTAATTACAAACACAGCAACCTTTTTTTTTTGTATAAAACTGTGTAAGTTTACAAATTATGCAAAGTTTTAGAATTGAGAAAACAGAAATGGAGATTGTAAATAGTCAAAATAAAAGTCATAGATCAATTCATAGATCACATGACCCTATCTCTTAAGCTTGTAAGTTATAAACAGTGAGGATTGCCAATTCCTCTACAAGCTTTATGATAAATGCTTAGCCAGAGCCAGCACTTAAAATATCTCTGTCAGGAACCCCTCCCCAAACCCCTGACCATGGTTTCGTGCTTTGGCACTCCTCAGAGAGGTGTCAGGGTAGGTTCAGACACTAGATCTAAAAATACCAACCCAAAGCTAAGCACTTAGCTAAAAGTTATCTATTGAGTGGAAAATCTGAAATTTTCAGACATGTACATGTCTTCAAACCCAGCTATCCAACTCAAATAGCTATATGGGGCTGATAGATCTTCAGCCATGCCATATAGTAGTAGTCATAGCAATATAAAATTGCATAAGACTTTTTGGCAGAGACTATAAATAGTCAAAATAAAAGTCATAGATCAATTCATAGATCACATGACCCTATCTCTTAAGCTTGTAAGTTATAAACAGTGAGGATTGCCAATTCCTCTACAAGCTTTATGATAAATGCTTAGCCAGAGCCAGCACTTAAAATATCTCTGTCAGGAACCCTCCCCAAACCCCTGACCATGGTTTCGTGCTTTGGCACTCCTCAGAGAGGTGTCAGGGTAGGTTCAGACACTAGATCTAAAAATACCAACCCAAAGCTAAGCACTTAGCTAAAAGTTATCTATTGAGTGGAAAATCTGAAATTTTCAGACATGTACATGTCTTCAAACCCAGCTATCCAATTCAAATAGCTATATGGGGCTGATAGATCTTCAGCCATGCCATATAGTAGTAGTCATAGCAATATAAAATTGCATAAGACATTTTGGCAGAGACTATAAATAGTCAAAATAAAAGTCATAGATCAATTCATAGATCACATGACCCTATCTCTTAAGCTTGTAAGTTATAAACAGTGAGGATTGCCAATTCCTCTACAAGCTTTATGATAAATGCTTAGCCAGAGCCAGCACTTAAAATATCTCTGTCAGGAACCCCTCCCCAAACCCCTGACCATGGTTTCGTGCTTTGGCACTCCTCAGAGAGGTGTCAGGGTAGGTTCAGACACTAGATCTAAAAATACCAACCCAAAGCTAAGCACTTAGCTAAAAGTTATCTATTGAGTGGAAAATCTGAAATTTTCAGACATGTACATGTCTTCAAACCCAGCTATCCAACTCAAATAGCTATATGGGGCTGATAGATCTTCAGCCATGCCATATAGTAGTAGTCATAGCAATATAAAATTGCATAAGACTTTTTGGCAGAGACTATAAATAGTCAAAATAAAAGTCATAGATCAATTCATAGATCACATGACCCTATCTCTTAAGCTTGTAAGTTATAAACAGTGAGGATTGCCAATTCCTCTACAAGCTTTATGATAAATGCTTAGCCAGAGCCAGCACTTAAAATATCTCTGTCAGGAACCCCTCCCCAAACCCCTGACCATGGTTTCGTGCTTTGGCACTCCTCAGAGAGGTGTCAGGGTAGGTTCAGACACTAGATCTAAAAATACCAACCCAAAGCTAAGCACTTAGCTAAAAGTTATCTATTGAGTGGAAAATCTGAAATTTTCAGACATGTACATGTCTTCAAACCCAGCTATCCAACTCAAATAGCTATATGGGGCTGATAGATCTTCAGCCATGCCATATAGTAGTAGTCATAGCAATATAAAATTGCATAAGACTTTTTGGCAGAGACTATAAATAGTCAAAATAAAAGTCATAGAAATGGAGATTGGTTTATCACCCAAAAATCGTTAATTGTGATCCTGTGTGAATTAGTATTATCAATAATATTTTCATTCAGGAAAATGACTATATATTCAAACAGTTTTATTTAATATTCCTTACTTTCTAAATATGTGAAGGATCTGAGGGAAAATGTTCTAAAAATAGTTTGTTGCATAATTGGGTTAGACTGCCATGATTATTTAAGTAGTAAAAAGAATAATATCAGTAATGGTAATTGTAATAAAGCATTAAGTAGTGATAATTTTATTCTAAATACACACACACACACACACATATATATATATATATATAATGTTCAATCTTTGCCTGATTTGGAACTTTCAAAAACTTAACATATATCAGTTCATGAAGAAGTTGGCAAAGTTTAGAAACTCATTTTGGAGAAAATGTTTAATTAAATTGGTAGATGTCTTTAATTTTTCTGTGTAAAAATAAAGATAGGAGACTGCATAATGTTGGATTTATTGTGAAGCCTAATTTAGTACCCTTTGAAATGTCTAGATGTGTCAATGCTCAATGTTTGTATTCCAACATTAGTTTCACAAAATTTAAAGAAACTTAATACATCAGTGCCAATAAATAATACATTTTTTTAAACTTTAATACACATTCTGGTATGAACAATAGATTACGCCTATTAAAAATTGTGGTGTTGAATTGGTGAACCAAAAATTGTGGATTATTGAAGATTTATCTAATATATATTTATTTGGACAGAAAAATTGCTATAATTTTTTTTTATATCAGCAAATATTATAGTTAAGAGAAGAAATGTACAAGGACTCAATATTATCCAAATATTTATAGATGCAAATTGTAGAATAAATCTTAGGGTAAAACAATAATAGCATTAAAGAAATTTTGATACTAACTTCTTCTAAGTTTCAGCAGCTGCTAAAGCCTAAAAATGCTCATAGGGATTTTCAAACTGATTGTGTTACTATGATTTGGAATTCTCTGTTCATTATTATATTATTAAATGATATTGTTTAATAATAAAATGTGTTATGCATTGAAAATAACATATAAACCTCAAAAATTACATCAATACTTTTTTCATTGTTATCCTTTTCATTTTTATTTTAATAAATAGGTTGAAATATTTCTAGTATTAATAAAAGAGAAGTTTTATTATATTTATTTATTTTTATTAAGAGTAGCTAAGCATACTTTTGGTTTGGAAAAATAGATTCATATCATTAATCACCTGGCTAGACATGCTGTAGTATTTCATTAACAAAAAATAAAATAGTATCCAACCTTAAGCAAATGGAATATTTAAATATCTAATTTAAATAATTAGTATACTTCATCAATAAATACCACAACATACCTAGCCAACTCATGAGTGCTATGAATCTGGTTTTTCAAACCGAAAGCATTGGTGGCCAAGTGGTTAGCACAGCTGCCTTACAAGCAGTTGCCCCGGGTTTACTTCCCGCCGACTCTTTGACATATGAAAAAAAAAAGTGCACTCAGTTACTCTTAATAAAAATAAATATAATAAACATTTTCTTTCACCAATGTTAGAAACATTTCAGCCTACTTTTTTATATGATGTGATATTTCAAATGCGTGGAAGAAATATTTTGATCATTTTCAGAATTCTGATGCAGGGATTATTACTCTATCAACTCATTTAAATTTAGTCAGAGATATCCATTTTGAGAAATTAAAATAATTCTTATAATCTTAAAAATGGACATCACAATTGGATTTCTAAAGAAATTTTAAAATATGATGGATCTATTACCTTCATTAGGCCCGGAATTTTTTAAGAATATAAATGAAATCAAGGAGTTTTGCCACTGGATAATAAATAATTTTTTATTGCTAAAATTTTTTAATTAAAGGAGATAAAAGAAAGACTACAATAATCATAAGGAGATAAAAGAAAGACTGCAATAATCATAAGGAGATAAAAGAAAGACTGCAATAATCATAAGGAGATAAAAGAAAGACTGCAATAATCATAAGGAGATAAAAAAAGACTACAATGATCATAAGGAGATAAAAGAAAGACTGCAATAATCATAAGGAGATAAAAGAAAGACTACAATAATCATAAGGAGATAAAAGAAAGACTGCAATAATGATCATGAAATATCATTGTTATCCAGTGTATCAAAAGTATTTCCAAAAATTTTATTGACCAAGTTACCCTGAGTCATAAATGAATAAGTACTACAAACTTAGTGTGGGTTTTTAAAAAAAAATCAAGAAAAATTACAGATATGCATTTGTTGACAAGAAAATTGAGGGAAAAGAGACATGAGAAAAGGTGATATTTGTATATTGCTTATAACATTTTGTTCCAATCATTTATCTGACTCAGTTAATCAAAACTGATTTGCGACAATATTTGAAAATAGCTAGTTATTCAGGGAAGTTTATTAGTATTATATGTCAGCTTCATTGCTAATTATGGGAGATCTGATATATTTGTAATGTGAACTGTTGATAATCAATTGTTAATAGTAGTTTATCATTATTTGACATTTAATACAATTTATTCGAGCATCTTAAAACTTTAGAATTACAACATCAATTTCAATAGATATTAATAACAATCTTCTGTTTTTGCAAACGTTAAATGAAATCTTTTTTTTTTAAAAATAAATAACATAAATAGAGTAACTTAATTATCCATTTACATTTACACACATTAAAGCCAAATCGATTTTAAAAAAACTTTTATTTTTTAATGATATAATTATCATTAAAAGAAACGGATGTACTGGAAAATTTTGAGAACGCTATTTGGCCGAATCAGTTAAAAATCAAAACTTTTAATTGGCCAACTCACAACTTTAACAAAATCAATTGTTAAAATAGATTCACTTTTAATAATATAAATATGTTAGTTTCGTTTGTAAAAAGTATATTAATGATTTGTCAGATTATGAAAGTAAACAAAAGTCTTTTTAAAAATAAAATTTGATTTATAATTTAAAAAATATTCAATTGCAGTAAAATAAAAAGTAATCGCTATTTGACCAACCAAAAACATTTCTGACATAATCTTTTTTTTTTCACTTTTACGTTACGATAAATATGTAGCAATAAATAAATAATTCTTGGTAATATCTTAACTATTTTTCTAAAATAATTTGATTTTTAGTATTATTTTATCAATAATAATTTGTAATTCAATTCAAATATTGTTTAAAATGTAAACATTCATTTATCATTTTCGAAATAAAACACAAAACGACCGTAACTTTTTACTTTTTGGCAGCCATTTTCCTTTCTGACAGAAGTTTGACAGCCAATAAGATTCAAGAAAAGGTGGTGAGAAGGCGGTGCTTTGGTTTTGTTTGACATATATGGTCATTTTTATTGATTTTTTACTTGTAAAATAATTCTGAAGATGGCACCATCTTACAGAACTTTTGATTTTCTTTTCAATGTCGTATCATATTTATACGTGGGATAAAAAGTAGCCGATTTAGAGTGATGTCAAATCTTTTCATTTTTTTATGAGTCAGGCAGCTGAAGAGTTAAAAGAATGTTCTGATATTTAAGGTCTAATATGATTTTATCTATCAACTGAATTAATGGAAAAATAATAATTAGATGCAAACAACAAAGCTTATTAATTGTCACTTATGTATATAAAAATATACTTAATTTTACTTTGGGAATTTTTAATGTCATTTATATTTTGTTAGTTTAAAAGGTTGTAAACCAACTATCAAATTTTAAGATTAATACAATTTATATATTTTGTTTTCATACATGTAATATGTTTATTATCACAGGCATAATACATTTAAATATATATACAAATGCAACTCTCTATTCTAGTGCTGCCTATAATAAGTTTGAATAATTAATGCTTGCCAGATAGTAGCGCATTTAACTTCCGAAGTTGGTTTTTGTCTTTTGCTTTTATCATGTAAATTTACATAGGATTCAAAGCTTAAGCCAATACAATTACGCATTCAGCATTTATCTTTAACTCCTCATATACTATAAATTAAAAACTTGAAATTAAAAAAAACCTATGGTTTTAAACCTAGGTCATTCTACATGTATATAGTTATATATATCTGGTGAGATTTCAGGAACTATATATTTTAGTCACCTCAAATATTTTCTAACTGTGAGCACTTTTGTTTTTTGGCAAATATGTTTGTAGTTAGAAAAGAACTAGCATTACTAAAAGATATAATTACTGACCTAAGGTCAGATCTATGTAACTATACTAAAAAACTGAATTGGATTTAAAACCATAGATTTTTTTTCTAATTTTAAGCTTTTAGCTTGATAATGAACAAGGAATTAATTAAAAGATGGTCACCAGATGCATAAAAGCATTGATTATAGCTTAGAATCCCAAAGATGTCTTGATAAAGGCAAAAGTCATAAATAATTCTAAGGATAGAAGTTTAAATGAACTACCATCTGGTAATTGGTGATTAGACAAACTGTATATTCCTAGATCAGAGATTCTTTTGTTTGTATCATATTGTGTAAGCTAAAGAATCAAGTGGAATTATGTTAGTTTCGAGTGTATAAATATAAATCCTCTTTTACAAAATTTACTACTGTTTTAAGATCTGCTTTTGCTCTTGACAATCCTCCATACTCTCTTTAATTCTAAAATAATTGCGTTCAGTTTGTAATCAAATATGTAAATGATAAGCAGATAAACCAATTTTTTAAATATCAAATAAAGGGCAGTTGCAATAGCTGGATAAAACCAAATAAAATATTTCTTCTTAAAAGTTTTCTTTTTGAAGATATAATACCTCTATATAGATAATTTTTTAAAGTCACCATCTTTAAATTAAAAAACAAAACAATAAATATTGTAGACTTTTGTAAAATAGAATGAATGGATGGAATATGAATAGGTGTCAGAATTTTCTATTCTGATGATAAAACCAAACTTAATAAAATAGAAAATTGTGAATGGTACAAATGCTGGATCTAGATAATAGATTGTGGCTACGAAGCTATAAAATAGTAATAATGTTAAGGTGATTATGTATGCAAGTACTTGTGTGACTTACAAAGTTATTAATATAAACAGAATGCCATGTGTGGTAATTGTCAGACATTCCAATATTCTTTTGGAGAATGGATTTTAGTAAAAAAATGATTTCAAATCAATTTTTGTGTAATATGTAGCTTTTTTTTATACTAGACAATATTTCTTTAACATTAGGCACAGAGGACTGGCTTTTAAAATTTTGTATTATTGCTGTACAGAAATCACGATAGTTATAGACTTGTTTCCATCTGGTTTAATTATTGCCACTATTAGTATAGCCCATTTAATACTTTCTACTGGAGCCATCACTCCTTTCAAATCTAGATCATTTAATTTCTCTTCAATTTTCATTTGTTATGCAAAAGAGACTTTCCATGGCTTAAAAATTATTAGGTTTATCCCATCTTATAAAACTAATTTTGCCCCAGAAATAAATATTGATCTTGCTTTTATCATTTTTAAAATTCTAAAAATTGATTTTTTATTTCCTGTTCAATAGAAATTTTGCTTAACATATGAATTTTTCTATTTCCAGAAAATCAAATCATTCCTTACCTATAATTAGACTATATAAAATAGCAGGTTTTTAATTTTACTTTTTAAAAAGTATTTCAAATTTTTCCTTAATTTTTATGATTTTTCTGCTGGTGTTTGTTGCCTTTTTGCTTCGTTAAAAATGGAAGGGGATCACACAACTACGTATTAAAGTCATTATTTTCACACCTATTCCTTTATCTATTTCCATTGTTATTTTTTGAGTATTCATACTTTTAAATGTTGACTTATTTCCTCTGGGAAATGCTTGCTTGTTTATTGACTTTTTTTACAACATGCTCTTTTTAAATGGTCCCAATCTCTTCGGGTTTTATAATGCTCTTTATTTAACTTACAAGATCAAACCATATGTATTTTCTTATTACTCTGTTTGATTCACTGCTATCATAATTTTGAAATTCCCTTGATCTAATATTCATTCATAGGCTACTCTCATATTAATAATTCCTCATAATTTAGATGCCTAGGGCTAGCAACTACTGTAACAAAGTTGCCTTGAGAGAATCACCATATAAACAGCCTTCTCTAAATCTCTTAGCACCTGATCATACTATCTCTAATTTGCCATCTCTCAATTTATATGTCACCAATATATGTGGCACTTTCTCTGGATCTTCATTAATAAAGATGTAGATCACAATTTCAACATACCTTGACCAGCATAACATAATAAAGTGGTTATTTTAATGAAATCATTTGTGGTTCCTTTTATGAGGAAGAGTTTTTCAATCATCTTTAAATAAATTGGCCATTCATAAAGACAATATTAAACTCATTATTACAACTTCTGATACCAAGATTATCTGCTGTGCTTGAGCACCATGATGAAAGAAGTTATAATAACTATGATAAGATATATGGACATAAATACTTTAGAACAGTGTCAGGGTCTAAACTGATGCTTAATTGAGCCAGAAAATGAAAATCACACAATAAGTAATTAGAGATATTGTAAAAAAAATTACTTAATAATCTGAAGACTCCTAGAGTTTACTAAATTAAAATAATTCTGATGTAGTTTGTAAAATCTCTAGGTTTGTTTTCACACTTTCAGTGGCAAAAAACACTGGGCAAACATTTGATCTTCTATTACTATGGTAATGTCAATCTTCATGCTTGTGTTTTCTTCATCCATATTTTTTCAGCAATAAAAGAATAAAGTTCACTTTCCAAATTCTTTTATGAACTGCTACAATTTACAGATGGTAATGTTTTAATCAGTTTAAGTTTTTACTGTCTATCTAAGAAATATCCTATCTATTGATAAATGTTTAATTAATTGGTAAACTGATTTTTCCAAATAGCAATAATTTTGTAATTAACATAAGCTGGCGTTAAATCTTTGAAATTATATACTATACATCTATAAGTATTTTTTAATTTAATAAATGTGTGCATACTAATCTATTATATGTAAATTGTTATTTAATTCATTAGAAATGATGCTAAACACAAGGTCAAAGAAGCCTGCTATATATCAAGCGACCCCACATCTATAAACAGAAGAGAAGCTTGGTTCTGCATTTACAAAAAATAAATGCTATAGTCAATTTGCATAAATTTACATAAGGATTTATTACAAGCATTTCTCAATTGGAAACGAGCTATGATTATGGGAACTTAGACTTCCTGAAAGTGCTCAGATGATTAATTAAGATTATTTATTACGACACTATATAGCTTCATTACATGTGTGTAAAGCACAATTATAGAGTCAAATACAAATAAGTATTTTTTTTAATTTGATGCCCAGACAGATATGAAAATATAATAATCTTATTTTATATATAAGTATGAATTGGAAACATATGCATAAACACACAAATCTGCCTTTTTAAATATTCTTTATATAATAAAACAATAATGCAAGTGTGGTTGAGCACTTTCAAGGGACACAGCCCTCCCAGTCATAGCCATATTGTAACTAACAAAATTAGTAATGCAAATGAGTTTATGTATTCCATTTCTTGGATATATTGTAGCACATGTCTTTTCTGTTGATGGTGTGATTGTGCCTAGCAATAAAATAAGCCTCTTTGACTTTTTTTTTTTTAAGTCGTGGCATTCTCTACAAACAACCATAGGGTCAATCGGTTTGCAATCAAGCCCTACTGAGATGCGATGCTGGGCACAAACTGAGTTACAAGTTGGGTCTCTTACTGCTTTGTTGTATGAATATATATGTTGAGACAGCAATGCGGATAGAGAGGCTCTGGTTTCACCAAAGTATAAGGCCTGACAATTTTCTGTAGGACAGGCAATATTGTACCCCACTTGAGGTGTCAGTGAGGGTGGTAATCTGTCCTTGGTGTTGCTTACTTTATTGCTAGGCACAATCACACATCAACAGAAAAGACACATGCTACAATATATCCAAGAAATGGAATACATAAATTCATTTGCATAAATTTGCATTACTAGTGTTGTTACTTACAATATGGCTATGACATATAGGGCTGTGTCCCTTGAAAGCACTCAGTCGTACTTGCATTATTGTTTTAATATATAAAGAATTTTTAAAAAGGCAGCTTTGTGTGTTTATGCGTTTGTAGCACAATTCATACTTATGTAATATGTAACCGCAAAGTTTAAACATCTCACTTATTTCAATTTATATATGCATATTTTATATGTAAAATGCATAATATTATATATGTGTTGTACTGTATATTTACAGTACAGTAAATAATATATATTTTCAAATTTTGTTCTTATCGGAGCATTTTTCATTTTAGCGCAATCATAACCCAGAAGTCAGATCAATTCTTCTCATTCTGCTTGCATTTTAAAACATCCACTATACTTTTTTCCAAGTGAATATACTTAGATCATATCATAATTTAACTTCATATACACATTTTTTTAGATATGGTTTAATTTCATATATATATTTCAAACTTCTATTCCATCATACATTGAAACATACAACCAAAGACATGTGAAAAAGATAAATGATCCCCAAGAAAGGAAATGCATGCTGATCAGTTAGCCCAGCTCATAATCTCTTACACATATCTTTATCATTTAATATTTTATAGATATCAATATGCTATAGTTTAAATACAAGTGTTAAACTTTCTGAACTCACAACTTTGATGCAAACCATTTTATAGAAATATATTAATAATTTCTACTGATCATTTATTAAACTAGAAATTATCCCTAATCCAAGTATAAACTTCAATTGTTATTTAAATAATAATCTGTGTGTAGTGTTATAGAGGTCGCAGCATGAGATTTTCCTTGCCCATTTTATAAAAATAAAGTGAACTATTGTCAGCTATATAGAATATAAGCTAAAAGGTGGCTCTGAACAAAATATAGTGGATATTGTAATTCCATTGCATTTAAAAATGATTTAAAATGTAATAAAACTAATAATTGTTTTTTTAGTTAATTTAAAAAACATTGTTGCTATTAATATATCAAAATTTTAAAAAATACTTGTTTAAAGACATTTTAAAATTTAATGAACCTAATAATCTGCAGTTAATCTTTTTAAACAGTAAATATCAATTACTGTGAAATCAATATCAAGAAAAAAAATTTATAAAAAAACAAAACAAAGAAACATATGTTTCTGGAATAGAGCGACTTGACTTGGGAAAAAGTTATTTTTAGATCACCCCACACATGTTTGTGAAAATTGAAAAGACATATGTATAGAATTTACAATTATTTTTAAAAATGCAATTTTTTTTTAAAAAAAAAAATCACACTTACTCTACACATAGCTCATAGATTTATTTTCAATAGAAAATCATATCTTATTATTGAAATTAAATAAATCCAATGTAATAAGTAGTTGAATGATGAACTCAAGTGTTAAAAGTTCGTCAATTGAACTTTAACCTCCCATTACTGATATTTAAGTTTTATAACTTCTTGATGAACTATCATTTGATTATTTAATTAAATAAACATATGTGATATTATTTCACTCAATTTCATATTTCTGCAAAAGCACATAGGATTATTTAGATATGGATGACTTTTCTTTACTGTAACCAGATTGGGACTCCATCTACTGTGTTGGTTAATTTATTTCCTGGTGAGCATATTGGAGGAAGAAAAGAATGATTGACATTATTTAAGGCTAATGTCATCCCCCTCCTTTTTAAAAATATTTCCTGCTCATCAGAGGATGTAGCATTAAAGAAAGATAGCTAGAAATTTATTTGTTTGGTATCCCAAATGGCACCACCAGAGTTCCAGATCACTACAACATTACTAAACCAGATCAAGTTATGCCAGACATATCTCAGAAAACATGAGATTCCTGTCAATGGTACACTAATTGATGAATGATGTGAAATGAAACTGACAAGCTATATTAATTTTACATAACAACAATTTATTTAATTAACAATGCTTTGGATAATAAATCCTGCAAAAAAGTTCATTGTCAGTTCAGCTTTCATGGATCAATTAGTCTATCCCATTTGTAACTTCTCTGATGCTTAATTCCCTCACTGGTACCCATACAGTGTCCCTCATTTATATAATAGGTGTCTCTTTATGCCTATACATCTTTGCAAAAGCTAAGTTTATATTTTAGGCAGCCCTTGGCCAATAATCCTTTTTGACCAGCATTCATATAACAGGGACTTATATATCCATGTGTACATCATGGATATTTTCCTTAACATTCCCATAAGTTTAAATTATCATTCTATAAGTTTATATTCTACTCGTATGCGCACACACGCACACACACACACACATATATATATAGGTCATAAATATGTTTGTTAATTTCATATGGCAGTATACTCCTAGGGCAGCTTGATTATATTTGAACCAATCCTTTTCATTCATCATTTAGTAGTCAATAATTATATTTGAATATATTTGCGTGTTTGATTCTTGTATATAGAAGTACATGCTTTTTTTTTTGTATGCAAACTCACATATGGAAAGTATTAATCCTTTCTCAGTTAAACATTAAGCATTTACAATGTATACATATATCGGGGTATATCTATTTTAAATTAATCCTTACATTATAATTTCTATACTTCTTTAACAAATTGCAATTTAACAATTTTATGCATATTATTTTATCTTCTTCATTCTAATAACACTTGTAGCAATTACATTATTCTCTCAATAAGAAATTAACTCGGTTCCTAATTGTTTTCATATAAATACTGGGTTTTATCCATTACAACATCTGTTTTTAAAATTGATTTGAATATTTCATCATTTCATTGAATTAATTGTTTTAAATAGCTTTATAATTGCGTTTCACTTTACCTTTTTGAAATGCTTTCTTACAGCATTTGCTTAAATATTATTAAATACTTCAAATGTCAAAATAACTCTTTCATGTAATAATGGATATGCATCATTATTAAGTAAATAAATATTGGTAATATTCTTACATCAATCAGAATTAAACATGGTCTAATAACTATTTAGGGTTTTATTACCATTTTAAATCTCCATGATGGTCTTTATGTTTGACGTTAGAGCTGAATGGTACAATCTTCACATTAAAAGGTGGAGCTGAATGGTTTACATATGGGCATTTAGGCATATTTTATCTTCATGTCCTCTTCCATGATGTGGGAAAGAGAATGAGCTGTTAGCCAGACATTTTAGCATTTACCATATTATTAAGTTGTTTTTTCATATTGCAGTTTTATGGTAACTGCAGGTTTCTCTTTAATTGCAGCTCTTTTTTAATTACTAGCCACAGTGGCTCCAAACTTAATTGATCCGATTATTTAAACTCTTCACTGTAGAATGAATAAATACTGACCTGTAATTTACTGCAATGCAACTATTCCCATCAATCAAATGCAACTGCCAGGAATTGATCGACTGCTCTCTTTATATACTCCTATTTCCCATGGTGTTTTTCAATATCCTCTTTGATCTCAGCCATGCTGACCAACATGTTTACATCAAATATGTTTACTTCCTTTGCCTAAGGCAAGAAGTTAATGCTATTATTCTTGATGAATTAATTTCAATGCTTCTGTGCTTTACTTTGGAAAACATTCTCATCTAACCAATAAACATATTATATCGGTCACATTTTTAATTTGAAACCACAAATTTTTCAATGTTTAATGATTTGTTAAAAAGATGTGTAATTTAATTTTTAACTGTAGATTTTAAATATTGATTTTGCCTTTTCTTTGTTAAAGAATTCGACTTCACACATCTTGCTTTATAATGTGAGTGGAAAATCATTTATCCATTTTTCTAAATTTCATTCACTGAAACAGCACCAGCTTTTATTTTAATTTAAAACATTTTAAAATGGGGGGGGGGGCAACTTCAGTATATATATATATATAAAAAACATATCTGTTTCGTTATATATATATGAGCATGAACAAATATAAATAAATATCTAATTATAACTTACATAACTTTTATAACCTATGATTTTTATTCATATGTATGTTCATCTGTATATAATTGAAATGTCTATTTTATAATGTATACGTGATAAAAAAATCCAATCAGATGTCACATGACTTAATTTAATAAAGCTTGTATTTACAAATGTTATATATAGAGGTTGCAAATTAAGCTCTTAACAAGCTTTGAGAATATCCTCAACCCCAGATTGGTTTCTGCTTATGGCATCATCAGTGAGGTGCCAGGATATTAAAGCATTAGATTAAAAATACTAGGACAAGCCCAGCACTTTATCTAATGTATAACTATTGAGTAAAAAATCTGAAATTGTCAGACATCCATATGTCTTCCAATCCAGCTATCTAACTCAAATAGCCATATGGGACTGAACTAAGTTCAGATACATTATATATTAATAGCTTTAGCAATATAAAATTGCCAAAGCCTTAATAGCAAGAAATAAAATGATAAAAAATCAAAATGATTTAATTTAATAAAGCTTGTATTTACAAATGTTATATATAGAGCTTGCAAATTAAGCTTTTAACAAGCTTTGAGAATATCCTCAACCCCAGTCTGTTTTCTGCTTCTGGCAACGTCAGTGAGGTGCCAGGATATTCAAGCATTAGATTAAAAATACTAGGACAAGCCCAGCATTTTATCAAATATATAACTATTGATTAGAAAATCTGAAATTCTCAGACATCCATATGTCTTCCAATCCAGCTATCTAACTTTAAAAGTGCGTACTTTATGAAAACAATTATTTATACTCATCACTTTCAATAAATAATTTTATTAATCATTTTTTGTTAGATTAAAAAAATATTATTGTCCATTTAATCAGGACTAAGTTAAATAAAGTTTAAATATTTCTTCATACATTTATTACCGTTTTTATCTTTTAACTTTTTTAGTTGTGCAGCATGATTTTACATCAGTAAAAATTTTAAATAATGTTTTTTTATATATATTTTAAACATATTTGGCTGCTGACATTAGAAGGAAATCATAATAATGGCTTCTAATATGTATTTTAAACAATAACGACTCTTTAGTATTGCAATTTCCTCTATAAGCATTATTATTTAGTAAGTATTTATTCCCAACATTTATCTTTTTATAAATATAAAAATTAATCATTTTTTATTAGATTAAAACTTTTACGTTTCATCTCAGTAGCAATTAAGAGGGATTTCTTTCATTTCTTTTTCGATTCCTCTATATTCAAAATATAAGAGAGGGAGAATTAATTTTAATTTCTAAACATATGGAGCATGCGTGGAAAACAGTGAATGACTAAAAGATATAAATTATCATGCACCCATATAAAAACATTTAGATATAAATTTTATTAAGTTTAAAGTTTATAGATAAATAAAATATAACATTTTTTTTTAATTTAATAAGAAAGTTTAAATATTAATGTATATGTATATATTAAAAGCTGCAGATAAGTGCTTTCTAAAAAATGCTATATTTATGAAGTAATTTTGTATAATATATAGCAGTAAACACAAAATAACAGTTTATGGCATTTGATGAACAATGTGGTGGTTAACATTGCGTTGCAATCATGCTATTAATTTATAATTAGTGCATTGGTACTAACATGGATTAACATGAAAAGTTTATTATATAGATAATAATAGCTAGATAGCTATAATTTAGCAACTGTTTGCAATCATAGTCTATCAGACAAAAAATCCTAAGTATGATATGGAAAATTTCCAAAATTCATCTAGCCTAAATTCAAACTTTTGGCCATAGATAAGACTAACCACTGTGACACAAAGTCTTTAATAACAACTTTATCAAACATTTAAATTATTAATTAGTATAAAATGTATAATAATCTTCTGGTGTTTTAACTTGGATGCTAATCTTATAGTAGATAAGACCAAAAAATCAACTAGGAATAAAAGATGGTTTACTATGAGAAAAATTCCAATTATATTTTTATAAATTGCTGTAAATTGTATAATGTCTGATTGATATCATTATTAATTTTAATCACTTTGATGTTATTAATGTGTATGTATATATATTTATAATAATATAAATAAATATACATATACCTAAACACACACACACATATATATATATATATATTTCACAATGATGGCATTACAAAACCATTATGTTGTCTTTCTAAAATACTATTCTTTAAAATGAAATACATTCAATTTATAGACAACAAAATACTTAAAATATATAAATAATAAATTTATTAATATCTAATCAATTTTCGTTCAAAAAATGAACCTTATCAAGATATTACAACAATTGAAAAAATTCACATGATTTACATATCATATACAGGTCAAACTTAACAATAAAGATGTTAAAATTTAAAAACATCTTTATTGTTAAGTTTGACCAAAAAACATCTTTATTGTTAAGTTTGACCTGTATATGATATGTAAATCATGTGAATTTTTTCAATTGTTGTAATATCTTGATAAGGTTCATTTTTTGAACTAAAATCGATTAGATATTAATAAATTTATTATTTATATATTTTAAGTATTTTGTTATCTATAAATTGAATATATTTCATTTTAAAGAATATATATATATATATTCTTATTGAATTGACTTTGAAGTTAATAGACAAACATATATTATAATTATAATTTATTTTCATCAAATCTACTTTCATTTAAAATTGAACCTTGTCAAAATGCTATATTAATTTTACATGTCATATGTTTCCCTATTCTCTTTCTTACTACTTCCCCTATTAATCAATAACATTTTTTTTTCATTTAATGACCATTTTCCACCTAACTTTATGGATTATTACACTAAATTCATACATTTTTCTTTCTTTTCTTGTATATATATATATTGTTTCATACACTTTCTATATAATTTTTACAATATTTTATCACTTCAATACTTTCCTCACATTTCATAACATGCCCTCTCTCTAAAAAAAATGGTCCTGATTTATTATCCCTTCTTTGTATTTCACTGTCATGTTCTCTCCCTCTTTCCATCTTATTTTGACTGACCTATATATACCATCATACATTCTTTACATGAAATTTTATAAAACTATTCCTACTTAACACTTCCATCATTCCTCATTTTTGCATTATTCAATAACTTTTTTAATGATTTACTATTTTTACATCCAATTCCTATATTCTTATTCACTTTTCTTTCCCTACCATTCAGAATTTTATGTACCTCATACTCTTGTTTTCATTTCTACTACTGTCTTTTTTATATCCACTCTCATTTCTCACCAATATATTTCTTATAATTCTATCATTATATCTATATTCAATATATTCCCTCCAAATCTGCAACATTTACTTTTTTGACTCCTTTTTATTCAACGTATTCTTATCATTTTTCTTTTTTTTGTTTCTTCTACTACTCCCATTTTTTGACACCAAGGTTGATAAGATCTTGGATGTATCATCCTTCCTTTATCCAATGTTTTACTTTAATCCCTCTATTATCATTCTTTTTACTACTAAATCTAAATATTTTACTCCTTCCTCATTATTCTCTATTGTAAATTTAATATTATATCTATTTTTATTTAGTTCATTAAATACTTTCATTATACTTCTACTTCCTACCACTATTATGTCATCCACATATCAATATTTTATAATTTCCTCATTCTCAATATATTTATCAATTACTCTCTGTTCAATTTAATTTACCATACTTGATGTTACTATTCCACTAATAGAACCTCTCATTCACCATCCTTTCTCAATATTCCAATATTCATTATTATACTTTATAGATAATGTTTCAGAAGTATATTCTCTTATTCTTCTCTTTCACTTTCTTTGCATATCTTCATATAATCATATATATATTGCTTATAACACTTCTTTCATATACACTTCAATGCAAACAAATTTTCTTAAAAACTTCTTTATTTTCCTTACAGTTTCGACTGTCCAGCAGTCTTCATCAGAGCTCTAATATTCTTCTCTGCTTTGATTAGAGCTCTGATGAAGATTGCTGGACAGTCGAAAACTGTAAGGAAAATAATGAACTTTTTAAGAAAATTTGTTTGCATTGAAGTGTATATGAAAGAAGTGTTATAAGCAATATATACATATGATTATATACTGTTTCACTAATTATTACTAATGCCTCTTCTATTACTTCTATCCATTCCTTTGCAACTTTTCTCTCATTTTTAATCTTTCTTATTACAATTTCAATACTTTCCTTTTTAGGCAGACTTTGATACAGTTTTTCTATATCAAATGATGCTATATTACCCTTTCTACCTATCCTAACCACTTTTAAATCCCTACCATTTTCTCTGAACTTTTTACACAGTACTTCCCATACCTCATATTATCTGCAAGTTTTTTTACATATTAAATCACATAATCCTTTTAATACATATTCATTGAAATCCATCATTAACCTTATAGACATATTCTCTTTGTGAATTTTTATCTTAACAAATACTATAGTATGATTGGGTGCTGCTGGATTAAGATAAAACATTGGATAACGGATAAAAATGCTATGAGGATGATACGTGCAAGATCTTTTCAACCTTGATGTCAATAAATAGGAGTAGTGAAATAAATAAATGATAAAAATGATAAGCTTATGTTGAATAAAAAAGGGGCAAAAGACTAAAAGTTGCAGATTCAGAGAGATATATTGAATATAGATATAATGATAGTTATAAAAAATATATTGATGAGGGGTAACAGTGGATATAAGAAAGTTAATAGTAGAAATAAAAACAAGAGCAAGAAATGGATTTCTAAATATCACATGATTACCATTTCTTATGCTTGCTTATAGCTGTTATTAAAACAGGCAAAACTCTCCATACAGTAGAGCCCTTCAGTGCAAGTCAGAGTCATCAATAAATGCCAAAAGGCTTGTGCATAAAATTCCTATCTAGTGCCTACTCATCCAATATTCCCAGACTAGTTTTTAGCTTGTGGCTTTCTTCAGTGCAGAGCCTTGGATCTGAGAGCAGTGCACCTCTTAGGATCTAATGCAAATCTCCAGCAGCCATCTTTTATATTCAGAAGAGGTATATAAAATTCTGACTGGTAAGGAAGAAAAATTGAATAAGAATATAGAAATTGGATGAAAAAATAGTAAATCATGAAAAAAGTTATTGAATAATGCAAATATGAGGAATGTTGAAAGTGGTAGGATAGGAATAATTTATAAAATTACACATAAGAGATTATGATGGTATATGAAGGGCAGTCAGTGAAGTATAAGATAAAAAGAGAGAGGGAACATGACAAAATAATAAAAAGAAGGAATAGTAAGTTAGGATCTTTTTGCCATTTTTTTAGAAACCAGGCATGTTATGAAAATGTGAGGAAAGCATTGAAGTGATAAAATATTGCTAAAAGTATAAAGAAAGGAAAGTATATGAAACAATATATATACAAGAAAATAAAGAAAAATGTATAAATTTAGTTCATGGATTAAGAAAGTAAGATGGAAAATGGTAATTAAATAAAAATTGGAAGTTATAAAAAATGTTTTAAACAAAGCCAAAACTCTCCATACAGTAGTGCCACCCTGTGCCAAACAGAGTAATCAATGGATGCCAGAAGGCTTGTGCATAAAATCTCTATCTAGTGCCTAACCATCCAATATCCCCAGACTAGTTTCTGGCTTGTGGCCATCATCAGTGAGGAGTCTTGGATCTGAGAGCACTGCACCTAGATCTTAGGATCTAATGCAACCCTCCAGCAGCCACCTTTTAACTCTACTTTACTACAAAACTATGAGAATGAAATTGAAAACATTTTCAATTCAAGCTCAATAGCTTATATAGTTATATGGCTCTGAACTCAATTCAGCACCCATACATTTTGGTGTCTTTGGCTCTTAAACAACCATAGCCACCACTATCCTATTAGGCAGGATTGGTGTTAAACCACCTAACATCATATGATCACCATCTCTATACTAGCACATAATTGTTGTAAACAAAGGCAAAACTCTCCATACAGTAGTGCCACCCTGATGGCCACAAGCCAGAAACTAGTCTGGGTATATTGGATGAGTAGGCACTAGATAGGGATTTTATGCACAAGCCTTCTGGCATCCATTGATTACTCTGTTTGGCATAGGGTGGCACTACTGTATGGAGAGTTTTGCCTTTGTTTTCAACAATTATGTGCTAGTATAGAGATGGTGATTATGTGATGTTTAGTGGTTTAACACCAATCCTACCTAATAGAATAGTGGTGGCTATGGTTGTTTAAGAGCCAAAGACACCAAAATGTATGGATGCTGAATTGAGTTCAGACCCATATGACTATATAAGCTATTGAGCTTAAATCAAAAATATTATTGTGTTTTCAATTTCATTCTCATAGTTTTGTAGTAAAGTAGAGTTAAAAGGTGGCTGCTGGAGGGTTGCATTAGATCCTAAGATCTAGGTGCAGTGCTCTCAGATCCAAGGCTACTCACTGATGATGGACACAAGCCAGAAACTAATCTGGGGATATTGGATGAGTAGGCACTAGATAGAGATTTTATGCACAAGTCTTCTGGCATCCATTGATTACTCTGTTTGGTACAGGGTGGCACTACTGTATGGAGAGTTTTGCCTTTGTTTACAAAAATTATGTTCTAGTATAGAGATGGTGATCATGTGATGTTTAGTGGTTTAAAAATGTTTTAGGTTTAGGATTGGTCAATAGGGGGAGTACTAAGAAAGAAGATATGGAAATCACATGACATGTAAAATTAATATAACATCTTGACAAGATTCAATTTTGATCAAAAGTCGATTCAATGAAAATAAATTATAATTATAATATATGTGTGTCTAACCAGATGGGGATTTTATGCACAAGCCTTCTGTCATCCATTGATTACTCTGGCTTGCACTGAATGGCACTACTGTATAGAGAGTTTTGCCTGTTTTAGTATGTGTGTGTCTATTAAGTTGATTATGTGTGCATAAGTCAATTTAGTAAGAATTTATACAAGCAAGATAACATAATGATTGAAAATAAAATCCCACAGAATCCTAATCATTTAAAAATAATCATCTATATATATAGTCATAGATATTTTTAAATTATTCACATAAAAAGATCAAATAAACTTGTGAATAAATTAACTTCATAAATAATTTCATGTAGAGAGTATCATAAATAGGATAATAAATATATAAACACTCACAAAAAATAAGAATGTTGGACACAAAGCTAAAAGAATACTTACTTAAAAAACACTTATAACTTTATCTTTCTTATTACTTTGCCAAATCCATATAATATTAATATCATTTATTTTCTTTATTACTTTTCACAATGTTTTTTACAACCCACTATGATGGTTTCGATTGCCCCAGCAATCTTCTTCAGAACTTCTACATATTTAAAAACACTTCTTGAATAAAAAGTATATACAAATTTTCACACATTCTGTAATAATTGTTACAAAAAAAAAGATGTGCAAAATATACATATAAATTATAGAAATACATTTACTGTTATAAAAAATAGATATATAATCAACACATTTTTTTTTAATATAAACATTAAACTACACGGAGGATGCAAAACTATTAAACATTCACCACACAACAATTGTCAAGCCTTTATGAATAATACTTTCTTCTTAATGATCCTCTACAAGAAGCTGATAAAAAAAAAAAAAGGTTTTTGTCTTGCAAGGAATAAAGGCTGCCATTTTTTAATAATTATGAATAGAATTTCATTAACTTTATATAATATAAATAATCATTCAAGTTGTAGAAAATGAGTTAAAACAAATCTAATTTTTTTTAATTTAATATTTATTTAAATAATGCTGTAACTGTCCAATAATGAAAAGTCATTATTCTGATTATGTAAATTAGGCTTATTAGTTGTTGTTTTTTCTATTTTCAAAATTGAAATATTACTTTTTAAAAATAATTTTCATTTGTAAATTTATATATCTAAAAAAATATGTCAATAAAAAATAAAGGTAAATTTAATGAAATAAAAAGTTGTCAGTTTAATATAATCATCCCTAGGGAATCGCAAAAAAAAGTGAACTTTTAAAAGAGTTAACTTTACAAAAAAAGAATGTAATTGCTAATCATTAATTACATTTATAAAATCCAGAATACAAATGGAAATTATTTCATTTTATATTTGCACATTGAAATATGAAAAAAGAGCATTGCATTGATGTGGACATTTGGGCAATTGTTTATCAGTCCCTAGAATATATATATATATCCATGCATGATAGTTATACTTATATCGAAATTTGAACAATATATTAAAAGACCCAGGTTTAAGAATGATAATCCTATAGCTAAATCTTTATACATATTGCAAATGGCTAAAAGTTACTTTATTGTGAGTAAAAACGTTACCATTATATGTCTAAAAGATGTCATCTTTATTTGGGAAAAAAAACTTAAACATTTGATTTAACTTGGCTATTAATTTATTTGATGTACAATTTATTTAATTGAAAAATAATTAATGAAATTTAATTGTGTTAATAAAATAATAAGAGGCGTAGCCAATAGCTAAAGATCATCGTGCCATCAATAAAAAGGACTCTAGCAACCCCCTTTCTAAAAAATGACACTTGTAACGACCACCTTCATCATTAGTATGTAAATCTCCTAAAAATTCAATTTTTTAATAATCTATTATTTAATATTCAAAACTAACTTTAAATCTAGATCTCAACTTCCTTTAGTCACATAATGCTATGATTATATTATTCAGTATTGAAAGCGCTCAGCTTTAAATAAATTTTCTTTATTACAAATTCAAAACCGTTGTATTATATGAATTAACATTTTTGTATCATTAAAATAATAATAATAAGTAATTTTTAGCTTTTTTTTTAATATTAAATCTATATAAAAAACCTGTCAGAAAATTCTAATCTAATTATATAAATTATGTATATATATTATAACGATCCAAACGAAGTGGGAGATCGCATCGCACCACACCGCACTACCAAAGGGCGCCATCTAGGCATTTGAGCCTAGAAAAATTTATAAAGTAGGCAGATACGCACTGTTAGGATTCCACTTTATTTACATATTTAGATCGTTAGCCCATTGTCACTAGCTCAGTGGAGACGCAGAGATAAAAATCTATAAATTTTATATCTTAAATATAAAAGAATAAAATAATAAAAGCCACTGCCAGAAATTAACACAGAAAAATATTTATTTACGCACATATAAAATCATTCTAAATTGAGAATAAGTTTAACATTTAGATTTTTATCTTAATTTTTAATTTTACATTTAAAATAGCTTGCTATAATGTTTAATATTTTATTTAGAGGGTCGAGTATGAATGGACTACATGGGTCTGCATTTGAAAAGAAAATATTCTTCCCTGATTTAACCTTAGGCAACAAATTTCGCAATCAACTGGCGCCAATCCATCTGATACATTCATGTATTCAATGTAGCATGATACGACAACACAAAATACTATATTGTCAGGAATGTACATCTGAACAATAAGTAGAAATAGAGAAGACATTGACTCTCCACCAACAGGAATGTGACATCTGTGGGCAAGTAGATCAATAAACTAAAAACTCCATAGGAATGGACTGCGGTCTTCTGCCGACTTACAAACCCATCCATAGGCAAACAGAGGGTGTGGCGTATATCTATAATCCTGCCCGTAGCGGATCTCATACTACATCTACTAATTACACAAATATATCCAATCCATTGAACCAATTCAACTACGAAATGAATAACCTAAGATTACCTCCCTTAATACAACTTTACAAAACTATATAGCCATTCGCGCCCGACTTAATTTTAACATTTATATACGTTCGCACAGATTTATTTAAAAATGTTGGGTATAGATCGATTACACAGATTCCACGGTCAAAAACATTTCAAAATAAACATAAACGATCAAAATACAAAATTATTGATACCGACAATCGCAGAGGGAAACTTATAAGTAACCCAATAGTATTCACCATAAGATACTTGCGTTGTCACCAATAACTTAAAAGACATCCGAATAAATACATTTTAGATACTCACCGTAAGGTATCATTATTTATCGAATGTCTATATATTTTGATCAAATATGAAAACCAAAATCTAATTAACCGCAAACGAATCCATGCAAGCGTCTATAGACAACTTAAATGTAATGCATTTAATAATTTCTACAATAAAATATTACTACACATAAAAAATATTAAAAGGGAAATGATTCTTTTAACAATCGGGAAAGATATAAAATTAACCATTATTAATTTGATTTAAAACTTACAAAAAGTCAGATAAGAGTCCATTTTAAATAAGTCGGCTTGTTTATTAATTTGTTCAACTTGACGAAAGTTCTTGATTAAGGTTAGGATTTTAAGAATTGTTCCTTTCCTATAGCTTACGGTAGCAGAACTCCCGGTTCCTGGTGTCAATGTCCACGGAGTCTTTAATTGAAAGATCGATCTAATGTTCAGGAGGTGGCATTTGCTGGTTCATGGTATCAGTCATTTCATTTCAGAGATAAGTGGGAGAGAACGATAAAGTGCGTCTTTATCGCTCGTCTCCCCAACCAAGTTGAAAAAAGCCCTTCAACTCAATATTTTTTTCTTTTTATATCATCCACAAGGATTCACTGAACAAAACGTCACTAATCTGTTTTTTCGTTATGGTCCGGGCCAAGGCTTAGTGCTTCCATTTGTCAAGCTACGTGTGCTCTTCCGATCTCTTATCTAACTTTCCATCTGACTTTTTAATTAAACAGCTTTTAGATAATTAATAAACAATCATTTCCTTTTATAGATTACAGGAATTAATTAATACCTGCTTTTATTTTAACTTACGTTATTTTTTTATTAAAATATTTTTATATTTCAATCTTGTATTTTTTTATTTAAAAAAAATACATTCAAATACTTTTTTTTTTGTTTATGAAAAAAAAATATTTTTAAAGTTTAACATCTGTGCGAATGTATACACGTTTAACAATGTTTTAATTTTAGCGTTTAGTTTTTTCCTTTTATTTGCGAACTTTTAAGTTTTTATTTTAAATTAATGTAACGACATATTTATATATCGTTACATATCAGTAAACTTCCTCAAAAAACAAAAAACATTTAAAAAAAAAGACTTTACTTAGTGTTAGTAATTACGTTATACAAATTTGTTATATATGAAATTTCAAAAGGACAAAACTTTTTTTTTTTTTTTTTAAAAGACAAAACAGTAATTACAAATATAATGATAAAAAAAAAGTTGACTGATGATTCCTTACTACCAGCTAAATTTCTGCCCCCTCCCTTCCAAGTTTCATTTCTTCTACCTTTAACTATTACTTAGGCAAGTTGAACGATTAGATTTTAATTTAACAAGACTTTTTTTTTTTAAAAAAAAAATTATGATTTATAATTATTATTACGTTTTATTTATTAGTTTTTATTCCTCGAATTTATCTTTACATGTGCGCAATTTTTCTTACTGGCAGCACTTTTTAAACAAAACTTCAAACTGCAACTCCACGTCAATACAAACAAATATATTTATACAATTTCAGAAAAAAAAATTTACGGGCATCGATTTATTTTTAAAATTCTCAGGGCACTCGTGATTTATTAAAGATAGAAAATTTCATCAACATCAATTCCCCTTCTCAGGGTCAATCTCTGAGGTAAGGCCACACTTGGGACGCCAATTATAACGATCCAAACGAAGTGGGAGATCGCATCGCACCGCACCGCACTACCAAAGGGCGCCATCTAGGCATTTGAGCCTAGAAAAATTTATAAAGTAGGCAGATACGCGCTGTTAGGATTCCACTTTATTTACATATTTAGATCGTTAGCCCATTGTCACTAGCTCAGCGGAGACGCAGAGATAAAAATCTATAAATTTTATATCTTAAATATAAAAGAATAAAATAATAAAAGCCACTGCCAGAAATTAACACAGAAAAATATTTATTTACGCACATATAAAATCATTCTAAACTCGAGGAATAAGTTTAACATTTAGATTTTTATCTTAATTTTTAATTTTACATTTAAAATAGCTTGCTATAATGTTTAATATTTTATTTAGAGGGTCGAGTATGAATGGACTACATGGGTCTGCATTTGAAAAGAAAATATTCTTCCCTGATTTAACCTTAGGCAACAAATTTCGCAATCAACTGGCGCCAATCCATCTGATACATTCATGTATTCAATGTAGCATGATACGACAACACAAAATACTATATTGTCAGGAATGTACATCTGAACAATAAGTAGAAATAGAGAAGACATTGACTCTCCACCAACAGGAATGTGACATCTGTGGGCAAGTAGATCAATAAACTAAAAACTCCATAGGAATGGACTGCGGTCTTCTGCCGACTTACAAACCCATCCATAGGCAAACAGAGGGTGTGTGGCGTATATCTATAATCCTGCCCGTAGCGGATCTCATACTACATCTACTAATTACACAAATATATCCAATCCATTGAACCAATTCAACTACGAAATGAATAACCTAAGATTACCCTCCCTTAATACAACTTTACAAAACTATATAGCCATTCGCGCCCGACTTAATTTTAACATTTATATACGTTCGCACAGATTTATTTAAAAATGTTGGGTATAGATCGATTACACAGATTCCACGGTCAAAAACATTTCAAAATAAACATAAACGATCAAAATACAAAATTATTGATACCGACAATCGCAGAGGGAAACTTATAAGTAACCCAATAGTATTCACCATAAGATACTTGCGTTGTCACCAATAACTTAAAAGACATCCGAATAAATACATTTTAGATACTCACCGTAAGGTATCATTATTTATCGAATGTCTATATATTTTGATCAAATATGAAAACCAAAATCTAATTAACCGCAAACGAATCCATGCAAGCGTCTATAGACAACTTAAATGTAATGCATTTAATAATTTCTACAATAAAATATTACTACACATAAAAAATATTAAAAGGGAAATGATTCTTTTAACAATCGGGAAAGATATAAAATTAACCATTATTAATTTGATTTAAAACTTACAAAAAGTCAGATAAGAGTCCATTTTAAATAAGTCGGCTTGTTTATTAATTTGTTCAACTTGACGAAAGTTCTTGATTGATTTTAAGAATTGTTCCTTTCCTATAGCTTACGGTAGCAGAACTCCCGGTTCCTGGTGTCAATGTCCACGGAGTCTTTAATTGAAAGATCGATCTAATGTTCAGGAGGTGGCATTTGCTGGTTCATGGTATCAGTCATTTCATTTCAGAGATAAGTGGGAGAGAACGATAAAGTGCGTCTTTATCGCTCGTCTCCCCAACCAAGTTGAAAAAAGCCCTTCAACTCAATATTTTTTTCTTTTTATATCATCCACAAGGATTCACTGAACAAAACGTCACTAATCTGTTTTTTCGTTATGGTCCGGGCCAAGGCTTAGTGCTTCCATTTGTCAAGCTAAAATCTCTTTCTTCTCTTATCTAACTTTCCATCTGACTTTTTAATTAAACAGCTTTTAGATAATTAATAAACAATCATTTCCTTTTATAGATTACAGGAATTAATTAATACCTGCTTTTATTTTAACTTACGTTATTTTTTTTATTAAAATATTTTTATATTTCAATCTTGTATTTTTTTTTTTAAAAAAAAATACATTCAAATACTTTTTTTTTTTTGTTTATGAAAAAAAATATTTTTAAAGTTTAACATCTGTGCGAATGTATACACGTTTAACAATGTTTTAATTTTAGCGTTTAGTTTTTTCCTTTTATTTGCGAACTTTTAAGTTTTTATTTTAAATTAATGTAACGACATATTTATATATCATTACAATATATATATAAGAGCATACGTGTGTGTTTATACAATATATATATAAATAGATTAATAAGATGTTAACGAGTCATTTTCTGAAATTTATAAATGCACTCATGTAATGAATGATATTAATTCTGATTTAGACTTTAATAACTCATTAGTTTTGAATTTTAGCAAAGTTATTAGATATTTAATTAACAAATATACAGATGGGATGAGTTAAATATATATATATAATTATTTTAAATAAATAAACTGTATGTTACGGTAATTTATTGTACTTTTTAAAAATTATATAACCTGTTAAATAATTATAAATTTATTTATATATTTTAAAAACAAGTCTACCAATTTATTTCGGGGTAGGGGGTCTAAAACTTCAAAGTTTTAAGTCATAATGATGATTCGAACCTAGGTCCTTAGATTTTTGATTATTGAAATTTAAGGTAACGCTCTAACCAACTGAGGACCTAGGTTCGAATCCCATAATGATGATTGATTTATATTTCCTTACAAAAGATGTTTAAAAAATTACCTATGAGGGTCGAACTCCAATTTTCTAGATCTTTTGAACTTAATCTAATAGAGAAATAGGAGAAGTTGATCTTAATCCTTGTTGAGTTTAAGATCAAGATGTATATGTGAAATCTGAATTTATTAGAATATATAAAAAAAGTTTTTTATCTTAGTCATCAAGTTAATGCCGGTTTGCATATCACATTCCTGTTACAAAGTGGTTTCTGGGAAAAGTAATCTACGTATTTGATTCTAATTGCTGGGAGAGTTATTATGACTTCCTTTTGAGATAAATATGTAAGAAATCAGATAGAATTATATTTAAAAATGTAAGCTGCTTTTAATAACTTTCTAAAAAAAATGTATTATTTTCTATATGGAATTTATTATATAAGAGTATTTATATTTAACTACTAAACATCACGTGATCAGAGGCAAAACTTTTTTCCCCTCAGTGATGAAATATTTTATTCATCAAAAAGACAAAAGGTCTACAAAGACATGATTACATGGCAAAATGAAATTCAAGTGTATGGTGATGGGGGAGGGAATACATACGAAATGGGAAGGGGATATGGAAAGGGTGTGAAGTCCAGGCAAAGAAGAGTCTTCGGCGGCTTGGTTGCCCTGGTGGATTGATAGGACAATCCATATGTGACATTAACTTTAGAGGAGTAGCTATATGTTAAGTCTTTAGTGTTTTCAGGAATGGATGAGGAGATTTCTGAGTTATGCTTAGATGCAACAGGCTGATTTTTGTCTTTTGTAGATGAGTAAACTCTTCATACAGTAACGCCACCCAGTGTAATCCAGAGTAATCAATGGTTGCAAGAAAGTTTGTGCATAATATTTCTATCTAAAATGCCTACTCATCTCATATCCCCAGATGAGTTTCTAACTTGTGGCTTTCATCAATGAGGAGCTTTTGGATCTGAGAGCACTAGACCTAGATATTAAGATCTAATGCACACCTCTAACAGCCACCTTTTAACTATTTAGTTAACTATAAAGCTATGAGTCCAAAATGAAATCATCATAATGTTTTCAATCCAAGCTCATTCACTTGTAGTCATATAGATCTGAACCCAGTTCAGCATCTATACATTGTGGTCCCATTTGGCTTTTTCATAATCATAGTCAACATCATCCTATTAGGCAGGATTGATACTACATCACTAAACATCACATGATCATCTTTTCATATGCTTATACAAGTTGTTAAAACAGAAGCAAAATTCTCCATTCAGTAGTGCCACCTAGTACAAGCCAGAGTTATTAATGGATGCAACATTTATCATAATATGCCCAATTTAGTGCCTACTCATCAAATATCCTGACTAGTTTCTAGCTTGTGGCTTTCATCAGTGAGGAGCTTTGGATCTTACATTTATGAATATATTGCAGCTCTGAGGAAGGCTATTAAACTATTAAAATTGTATGCTAATTTGCAAATGTGAAAAGTAAAGTACTGCATTGCATAAAGTATATATAGAAATTTTTTCATCATTTATATTATAAATCGTTTTTGGTTATTGATCAAAACTAACCAAAAGAGCTTTTCAGATATTACATGGGCAATTATAAGATGCAGCCTAGATTTCTGAATAATTATTTTTTGTTCTCTTAAAATGTGGTTAACTAAATACTTACATGACAGGAATCAGAGATCATGTATTTATCTTTTGGGCAAACTGACACTTTTTAAAGTTACAATATCACAGTTTTAATGATAAAAATATATAAAATTAAAATATAACTTGAATTGATTAATGTATTTTAAATTTTAAAAGAAATAAAGAAAATAATGCTAAAATTAATAAATGCTTGAAAATGAAAGTGCTGTGGGTAAATTTAGTTATGGGGACAGAAATGATTGAAGTTACAAACTTGTGAAGTTTGCAGAAAAAGAAAAAAAATGTATATTAGGAATTATTTCTTTAAGAAAAAGAAATGAAAATAGATGTGGATGCATTCATATAGAGGGATTGTATTTTGATTAATAAAAAAATTTGTATTTCAAAATTATAATGTTCTTAATCGATTCAATTTACGGGAAATGCTCATCGATTACTGAGAAGTAAGATGTCTCTAACCTTCAGAAATATTCCAATAAATTTAAATCAAAACTTATAAATCATTTTAAAATATTAACAGACTTTGAAGGTATTTCAAAGTTGAATTCAGTAAGAAGATAATTGATATTCTATTAAGAATTTCAAGATGGATGGATAGCTTGCACAAAATTACATCAATTTACAGGATTTTTTTTTTTTTTTTTACTGAGACAAGATAATGATTGAAGAAAAGAGAGAATATAAAAACTTTTTAAAATGATTCATTAAAAGAAATATCTAGAGTTTTAAAAAAATGATATAAAAAGAGTTAATGATATAAGAATAAATACATGATTGTGAATTGACCAAGAAATCTATAAAATAAAAAAAATCTTAAAAGGGCAAAGCAATAACAATAAGAAGAAAAGATGAAATTATTATTAAAAAGAATGATGACTTAATGAAATCCGTGAAGAGTTTTATAAAGAATTATATAGTAATACAAAACAAGAAAACAAAGTATTCTACAATTATTTCATCATATGAATTGCCAGGTATTTTAAATGAAAAAGTGAACTATGAAATTAAATTTATGAAGAAAGAAAAAGCTCTAGAAAATGATGGAATTATTATTGATATTCAAAAAAAAGGCAGGTGAAGAAATAGTTTAGTTAATCTGTTGAAAAAGCTATTTATTCTAAATAATAAAAATGATTGAAAGAATGCAATAGTAATATTGAAGACAATTACAACTCATCTACAATGAAATTTGTATTCTAAAGAACCACAAACACAAGTTTGATTTAAAAGAAATGTCAGCATAGTGGACCACATTCGCATATTGAAATAAGTTACAGAAAGGATCAACGAATATGAGTTGCCATTATGCTTTAGAATTGTAGATTATGAAAAGTCATTTGATTCTATAAACATTTTTGTGGTCATTAAAACTTTGGATCATTAAGTTATGGACTTTGGATATTATATATTCTAAAGAATATTTATCAGAATACAACAGCAGTAATTAATAAACATGGTGACATGAAGATTCTATATCTCCAAAAAAATTTATGGCAGTTTTTCAAAAAATATTTTGGAGATTAAAATGGGAAGTAAAAGGGGGGAAAATAAATTGAGCTTATTTAAGTCATGTAGATTTTATAGATGTATTAAAACTTTACATAAGTATCTTCAATGTCTTTCAACAGTATAAGTTTATCCATTTTGTATTAAAATATATTCAAAACATTTAAAATAGAACTCACAAAATATTAATAATGTCATTTTCATTCTCTCTCTCTCTCTCTCTATTTTTTCTCTCCGACATTTTTTTGCAAAAAATTGGACCTTTTAAATCCATATATATTGATTTTTTTTTTTTTTGCTAAATTTTTAGTTTTCCATAATAATTATTTATTTATTTTTGTTAAAGCTTCAATAATATATATTATTTTATCTCCTTTATCTTGTGTAATCAAGTCATTAAAAATGTCTTTTTTCAAATAATCTTTTTTTTTATTATTATTTAGCCATTCTTTAGCATAACCAGCATCTTTAAATTCAATTTTAAAGATAGGATCACTTTGCGTAAATTTATTTTTTACTCTCTATATATATTAGTTATATGTCCTTTATCAAAATCCTTCATGTCCAATTTATTCTTAACTTAAGCAATGGAAATGAAAAGAACCTTTACAAAAACCATTACACAATGCAAAATTCATTTCTTCTCCAAGAGATAAATGACAAATGTTACAATTAGCCATATTACAAAGGAAAAAAAACTCAGTATATTAAATATATCTAAATTAACGTCACAAAAATAATAATCACAATATTAGAGATCTCTTCTTCTTAGTGAAAATAATTACGATACAAAATTTTTCGTCCTTAAATATAACCAAAAATGTCTCATATGTTATAAATGAAAACGTGGATCAAGAGTAGAAAACAAAGAGCTATTAATATCTTGAAATCATTAATAAATAAATATGCAACAAAAACGATGAGAAGAAAAAAGCATACCTTCATTTTTATATTAATTATAAAACAGAAGCAATATTATTATCACTTCCCATAAAAAATGTCATATTCAAGAAGCGGATCTTGCCAGTATATGTAAATGTTAACGCATGCGCATTATATAGACTTCTATTGGTAGAAATAACTTGGTATTAAAAGGAAATATGTCTTTGTGTTTGAAAGGAAAGTTAGTCATATATGTGTTTTACTAGTTCTTATTTATCGATCTGAGACTTGGACACTTAACAGAAGAGCAAGACAAGAACATCAGATCACTCAATAAGTTTAATGTGATGTTTATTAGGAGTAACAGAGAACAAATTAAGAGACAGAAATGAGATTGGATTCGACTTATTACTAAAAGTGATATTACATGGACAATTGAAGTTTTTTATTAGATTTCAAAAGATTGTAAATGACCATAAAAGAGATCACGTGTGAGATTGATGGATGAAATAAAAAAAGTTTACTCGTGCAATAAAAGTAGATTAATTTGAAGAAACTTTTACTATGCAATGGATTGTTAGTGGTTGAAAATGATAATGATATAACTAAGATAGCTTTTGGAAAACAGTGTATAGAATTTTAAAATGATAGGCAGATTTTTTTAATGGTAGAATTAAATGGATCAGGTTATTGCAAATCTTTAAAAAAAAAAATCACAATAGTGTAAGCAGTTAATATTTTGATGAATTATCACCCTTTCTTCTCAGCAGTGCTAATATGTTCGTGAAGCTATATGGGGAATTTCTAAAATAACAACGAGGGTGTGTGCTTCATAGACTTTTTATTTTTAATTTTTTGTCAAATATTTAACTAGTCTTAAAGAAAGATGAAAAAAAAATTGTAAGTTATTTCTGATTGCTTTTAACTAATAGTCAGATCTGTTTACAAGTTTGTCTTTTAAAAAATCATTTTACACTTCCAAATAACAAAAAAATATCTAGAAATATGCTTCACTCATCTAAAAAAATTATCATGTTCTTAGCTTAAATCTAAATTCTGTATACGATTTTAATTTTTTTTTGCTCTAAGCTGTCTTAAAAAAAATATGCTCATCACCTGAATTCGATTTTGCAAATGAAACGCTATTTGCTAAATAAAACTTGCATTCTATAGCATAAAAAAGCAATTACTTTTATCCGTTTGCGTTGTAGAACAACTCTGACATAATTTGCTATGTATACATATTTACTGTTTCTATAACAAATGAAGAGTTTTCAAAATTTTATTCATTCCTGCTTAATATGTGTTAAAAGAAGTCTGTGTTTTTAAATATAATTTCAGACATTAAAAGGTTTAAAATATTAAATTATATCATTTGCAAATAGATACAAGTGTTTCATTTTTATTTTTGTTATTATGTACGAGACCTGCTGCCCGTGTTTGAATGCAGTACTTTTCTTGAGTATGGGGGAGGGGGGTGTTTGCGACGGCATTATTAAAAAGTCAAAATTTTAACAATACGAAAAGTATAACTACGTTACAAAATAAAACAGGTAGTTGTGACATTTTAATATGGCATTTTGCCGTCACAAACATCCTTCCTCCCTCATTGGAAAGAGGTACGGCAAAAGCCGTTGCAAATACGGGTAGCCGGTCTAATACATAAGGATCTTTTTTTTTAATCTTTAACTTTTATATTGGTAGTTTTCAAATAAACTAATATGACAGCTCATATTTTTTGATAAATCTACAGTTTTGGGAGTCCCCCAAAAATGTTTACAAAATAATGCCTGCTGGGAAATGTCACGTATTTAATAATTACATTTTATTTTTTATTACTGTTATTTTTAAAAAAAAAGAAATCATTGTGAAAAAATTAATTTCAATATTTACAGTTTTTTTTTTTTTTTTTTTAGGATTAACTTCTTAATAGAAAGATGGAAAAAAAAATATAAATACAATATTGACACTTGATTCATGCTGGTGGTGTGCAATCATATTGTCACCATTAATGCACGCTTTTCAGGAGGACAGGATCCCATACCTTTGGAAATAGTCCACTGCATAATGCTCTGTGACAGAAAGGTGCTAAATTATTATCATTATGACAATTTATGCAAAAAATAACTGCTGACAAAAAGAAACACACTGAATTGAATCAAAGTACAACAATGTTAAAAGTGTCTTGTCGCTTCCCACATTATAATACAAGTATATAAACAACTTGAAATAAAGTTTCTTAATGGATCCTTTTTTTAAATTTAGCAATCAATTTATTAATTTTGTTTTAATTTAGTAACATGTCCCATATATTACAGGCCTTTGAAACCGTACATTTACAAAAATATAGGGCGCCATCTTGGTTTACTTGAAAACTCACAAGTACATTAACTTTTTATAACTTCTAGTGGCAATATTTATATTTATAATATTTTTTTGTTAATATATTTCAACAGAAACAAATAATAAATATAGTCCGGATAAATCAGTAATTAAAATAATACCATCTGAAACAACAAATCCTTGTTTGTAATCTTAATCAGAACAATTTTTTTAGTAGTAAAGCTTATATAACTAAATTAAAATCATAAAAAAGATAAAATTTGAAAAATCATCTTTCTCTGAATTTTAATTCTCTTACCTACCTTACTTATCTAGTACATTTTTCAATGAAATTTCAAAAACATAAGCTATACAAAAAGCATATGTGCTGATATAAAACATCTGAAATAAGTTTTAAACCACTAAACATCACATAATCATCATTCTTTATGCGTACACAAGCTGATAACATAGAGGCAAAACTTTTCACATAGTAGTACTGCTACTGTGGTTATTAAAAAACCAAAGATACTAAAATGAATAGATGCTGAACTGAGTTCAGATCTATATGACTATACAAGCAAATAAGCTTGAATTAAAAACATTATTGTGTTTTCATTTTGGACTTAAAGCTGTATAGATAACTAAAAAGGTAAATAGTGGCTGATGGAGGATTGGATTAGTTCCTAAGATCTAGGTGCAGTGCTCTCGGATCCAAAGCTCCTTACTGATGAAAGCCACAACCTAGAAACTAGTCTGATGATATTGGATGAGTAAGCACTAGATAAGGATTTTATGCACAAATTTTTCCCCATCCTTTGATTACTCTGGCTTGCACTGAGAGGAGTATTTTGCCTCTCTAAAATAAGTCTTTTAATAAAAATATAAAATGTTGGAATACCTTTTTAACACTTTGGATCTTATTTCCATTTCCACTAAGATATCTAGTTCAACCTAAAGAAGGATTTTATAAGCTAAACATAAACATCTGAAACACAACACCTCTATTTATTACATACAACCTATGACTAAATCATTAACATTTAGCAGTTTACATATGATTATATCAATGTTCTTTTTCAATGAGAAAAATCAAGAACATTAATCATAATTTGAATTCCTGTATAATACAAAGCACCATCTTTAAGGAAAACATTTTACTCAAAATAAAACAGGAGATATGAACTTCTATGTTCATATATCAACATTCCAAAATTCATTCAGCCAAACATTTAGATTTCTGATTCATTACTGAGTTAACGTTTCCTTTATTTTCATTTTCTTTCCTTGGGTCTGTTGTTATACAGTGTCTAAATTTTTAAAACAAATGGTTCATTGTTTGGGACTTGGTGAGAAGGTTGAGCATTGGAATTGACAGATTCGAGCATAGTCCATAAATCTTAAATTCCAGAATCTACCACTCTATTACTGAGCTATAAAGTGTTATAAGTAACTTTGAAAGACCATTTGGATGGTTTGCACAAAATAGAAAATAAAAATGCAGAATGCATAGACTGAATGAAAAAGCTAATAAGGTTCAATTTATCCACTTTACTTTGAAAACTTTTTAACAAAAACCTTTTGTTGTGCATATATGCATACACAATCTTATGTTTCGACTGCCCTGCAGTCTTCTTCAGAGCTATGATATAATGAATAAAATAAAAATGCATAACTATAAATAATACTATTAAAAATATGTACAATAAAAGGTTTTTGCTAAAGTGTTCAAAGTAAAGTGGATAAATTGCATTTATATAAAATATTACAACAAAATAAAGGAATTGGTGAATTTGGTAATAATTCTAATAAAGTTTAGTTGATTGTGTTTTGGAACATAATAAAATGTAGAAATTTGTACTTCCTTTTTTATTGAAGTACCAGAATGTATCCTGGCCTCTTGAAAAGCTGTCGTTTTTATATGTGAATTTAACAATGTTGGTTCTTTCACATTAATTATTCTCTGCTTTAAAATTATGGTATATCATAACATATGAATTTGAATTTAGAAATGAAATAAAATAATGAGAATAGAAAATAGGCATTGCTGTAGATTATAGAAAGTTTAAAATAATCATTGATTATAGTTACAGGAAAAATTATTAAAAAGTTATATTTATTGGCAAGAATGTTACACGATTTAAAGAAAGTTGCAAATTGAGATGTGACATAATAGGCCTCTCTTACATTAAAAAATATCAGCGCAAGGTTTAGCAAATAAAAAAAAGGTAGTTTGCAAAATATAACACCCCAATGCAATTTAAAATAATAAGTGATTCTTCAGCATTTAACCAAAGAGAAAATATTTTCTTTAAAATGTACTTTAGTACTATATTTTGTGCACACTGGTAATTATATATAAGATTTATATTTCATTATGTTTTATTTAAAGAAAGTGGCAGATTAAAATGTGACATCATAAACCTCTCACATTAAAAAATATAGGTGCATTTACAACTTCCTTTAAATAAAACATAATTAAATATGCATCTTATATATAATTACCAGCGTGCACAAAATATGGTTCTAAAGTATATTTTAAAGAAAATATTTTCTCTTTGGAAAAATGCTGAAGAATCACTTATTATTTTAAATTGCATTGGGATAATTTTAATTAAAGAAGAGTTGTAAACAAGTCTGGGCATGGCGAATGATGAAGTCATCATAGTGCAAATGGCAGCGAACTGAGCCTGGAACTGGACAAGTCAGCCTTGAAGAAAATTGGGGGTAATATTTTTTCTGCAATATCTACAAATCTATTTAAGTGATATGCCATAATATTCTCAATCACTTAAAATTCTTGTTAAAATAAAATATTGTAACATTCTTGCCTATAAATATAACTTTTTAATATTTTTTCCTGTAACTGTAATCAATGATTATTATAAACTTTCTATTTTAAACTTTCTATAATCTACAGCCATGCCTATTTCCTATTCTGATTATTTTATTTCATTTCTAAATTCGAATTCATGTGTTATGATATGCCATAATTTTAAAGCAGAGAATAATTAATGTAATAAATTTTTGGGAAAAACAATTAGTAGCTCTCCTGATATAAATTTCTGCTTTGAAATTATTCTAAGAGATAACAACAGATCACTATACGCTCATTGTTATCTATATTTAATTACTTTATATGCATTAGTCTGTATTTAAGGTTTGTGAATTATTATTATATCTGTTAGTTAGATAACGCACCGGCATATTTGCAAATAGTCTTTTATTTTTTAAATATTTATGAAATTTAGTACATTTTTGAAAAGTTACTCAGTCACTGCCATTTTTTGTTTTAATTCTTCATGTGGAAGGGGAGAGGGATATCTGTTAGTTAGACAACAATTTCTGTTTTTGTATTTTATTTTTGATTGAATTCTTGATGCATAGTGTTTTCTTGGTATTTTTAAATTTGTATTTTAGAAGAATTTGTTTGATTTAATTTGTTGATTTCAGTGATTTTTGGCTAGAATTCTTCATTGGGGGAGGAATAGTTTCGCATTTGACTTATTTTTGATGATATGCCATAATTTCAAAGCAGAGAATAATTAATTTGATAAATAGAATCTCTCATGTAATGTTCTTTTTAGTTTATATAATCACTGCTTTGGAATCTGATCGCAGATGCATATTTGCAAATGTCAAAAGCTAAATACTAATGAAATTCTGTTTTTGTAATTACTACCATTAATTAATGACCACTCATCCCCCATTGATGAAGCTTCATTAACTTCTGTTTTTGTAAATCGAATTTCATAGTGTTTTCTTGTTTTGTTTTTTAATTTGTATTTTAGAAGGATTTGTTTGAATCTGATTGCAGATGCATATTTGCAAATGTTGAAAGCTAATAGTGATAAAATTCTGTTTTTATAACTCCTATTATTAATAACATTTACCATTAAGGTTTTTCTGTTTTTGTAATTTGAATTTCATAGCGTTTTCTAGTTTTTTTTATTTCTAATTTGTACTTTAGAAGGATTTGTTCAATTTATTTTGCCTTAGGCATTTTTAATATGTCAATTCAGTGATTTTTGGATAGAAATTCTTTGTGGTGAGAGGATGTTTGCGTTTGATGCATTTTCATTGATTTGTTTTTGTATTTCAAAATTTTATAGCGTTTTTTTGGTTTTTTTTTTTTTTGTATTTTATAAGGATTTGTTCAATTTATTTTTGCCTTAGGCATTTTAATTTGTAGATTTCAGTGATTTTTGGATAGAAATTTATCACTTGTCAAGCGTTGTTAGCTGAGAAGTCATCGCAGCCGCCTTGCAAGCAAGTAGTTGGTTGCAGATGGTTGTGGGTTCGCGTCCCGGCCGATGCAATGACACATGGAAAAATTATCACTTGCATGCTTCATAGTAATGTGATGTGATGTACTGTGGCTTCTCCTTAAACGAAGTCAAGAATATCTCAGCAATTATGTCCAGATAAACCTGTTAACCACTTAATTTTCCACATTGGACGTAAGTCACAACTACCCATTTATCGTATTTTTATATGATTTATAGTTTTTTCCCCAAATAACAAATGATATTTTTAAAATGATTGCGTAATATTTATTCTTTAAAAAAAAAAAACAAATAATCTAAAATGTTTAATTTAATTTTTTTTTTTTAATAAAAAAAGAATAGATATGATTAATTATTTTTAAAAAAATTTATTTACTATTTGTCTAAATACCTATTAAAAATGCGTGAATAAATCACAAATGGATTTCTTAATTTATCTTTGCATTTTTCTTATTGATCTTTGAAAGTTCAAATAAAATTTCAAATGACGTGATGCTCTTTTGTACGAGTATATCTTATTGATATGGTTGGAAAATATTAATTATAGTTAGATAAATACAAACATATATAAACTATATGTACAGAAAAATATGTCATTATATACATTTTATTTATGGTTTTATTTTCAAACATAACAAAGATGATAAATTATTGTAAAGGTTAACTGAATTATAATAATTTATTTCACGTCTCAAAATAGTACTATGACATTTTGATTAGGATTTGATTTATTAGAAAAAGTGTGAGTTGTGAAACAATTAAGTTCTTCGAATGGTAAATTCTAATTACTATTTTTCTGATAGAAATTTCATTATTTTAATAAAAGTTAAAAAAAAAATCGCCTCTACACTTTTTTCATGTTTGATTCTATCTTTTTTTAAAAAGAAAATAGTAAAATTATAACAGCGTATATTGTATTTATTTTACTGATAGCAAAAAAAAAAAATCTATCAAAAATGTATACACCATGAATACGTACATATATGTAAAATACTATTGTATTGGCTACCTATGATTCAGCAATATTTATCATTAAACAATGTTGTGAAGTGATATTTACATTTTTATGGCCGCTTTTAACTATTACTCTTTGATTAAGTAACATTTTTATTAAATTTTAAAATGTAGATATTAAAAAAATAAATACAGAAATATATATATATAAAGTAAAAACAAGGCAAATAGATATGCTGTAAAGTAATAATTGGAGAGGGCAAGAGGGTTTATTATTTTGATAATGAAGGCAAAGGTAATAAAATGAGTATTATTTTACGACTAACTAATAAAAAATGGTTTATAAATAGCAATCCTATAAATGATAGGTAAATGGTGATAAAGTTATCAAGCATTGGTGGTCGAGAGGTTAGCGACAGCTGCTTTACAAGCAGTTGTCCCGGATTAGCGGTTTGAGAAAAAAAAATGGTGATAAAGCTAAAAGCAATACTATACTTTAAAAAAAGAATTAATATTATACATGATCACATAAAAACTAATAAACGTGAAGTAACATAAAAAATGTAAACTATTGATAATGATGCGTATGATTGAATTGCTGATTAAATCAAATAAGATTATTCAAGATTATAGTTTAAAGATAAAAGAATGAACAGTAAATAAATTTTATTTAAAAAACAACAACATGATTATAATAAATATACTATTTTAAAAAATCACAGAAAGGATTAAAATAGTACAGATTTCAAAAAAGTTATTTATTAATTTAAATTAAGTTTAAAGATAGCAATTAAAAATATGTATTGATTCTATAGCTAGATAGGTTCCTAACACAAGTTTACAAAAGTTGAAATGAAACTAAAGATTAAAAACTGAAAGGACTATCATAAATAATTGATACCAAAACAAATATAAGAGAAGAATTTTTATAGCTTTTAATCTACATTTAATACTAATCTATTGTTGCTAAACTTATGAGTCCATTCTGTAAACCGCCATAAATAGATAACTGATATAAAAAAAATAATCAAATTGTTATTGTTTTTGAGTGGTCATGTGACAACTGAACACCAAAGTGGCAGATTGAGGTTCAATCCAGGAATTATTCCTTCTTCAATCTGTCACATATAATGCCAAATTAATTCCTGGATTAGTATCTATATATTAGAATTGGTACTATTACCATCCAGCAGCCATTTTTAAATCTAAGGTATTATTTTAGATAAGATATTGAATTTTCAGCTTCCTAAGAGTTCAAATTCAAACAAATATATCAATAGCAAAAACTAGTCTGTAGTAGTTTGGTACTACTATCTTTTATTTTGATAGTAGTATGTTTGATGTGAGGTGGATTGCTATTGTCAAATATTTAAGATTGATATTGTTAAGATGCAAACAAATAGCTAAAGACATAAAGTTTAAAATAATCAGGTTTTTTAAAATTAAAATTACATTTATTTTTAATTATTTGCTGTGAAAAATTCTTATAATATTAATATCATTAACAACAGCTGTTACTAACAAACAATTACAATCATTCCAATTCCAAGAAAGACAAAAAATAACAACAAATCAGAAGTTTTGCAGTGACTGTATAAATTAATTCATCAAGGTAACATGTCTACATATATAATAGTCTGGTCCATTATTCTTTTTATTTGATAATTTGCAATACTTTCTGAAAGACTTCAACATCTTATCTAATTATAACTCTTCATAATCAATGCTGCATTTTTATTTTATTAAAATAACTTTGATAAAGCAAATTAGGTCTTCTACAAAAACTACACTCAAGTTCACCCTAAAATAATCCAATGAAAATATGACTGTGCAATAATGCTCTCACATCCAGTAATATGAAGCTTTTTGTAGATCTTATTTTACAAAGAATCCTTAAATGAAAATGTTCTAATGCCTTTATGTTAAGTCATTAGAGAATTCAAGTCTCACCTCCACACAATAAATTAGATAAAACAACTCTGCATACAACTAATTTGGTATAAAAGTTATATTATTTGTTTAAAACAGCAGCATGTTGGAGCCTATTAATCACCTAACACCACAGTCCACCTTCCTTTTTAAAAAGCTATTAAGAATTGATAACCATCTAAGCTAAAAGTTGCTGAAGATTTTTTCCCATCATTGGCTGATCTAGGATTGAATTTTTGAACACTAATTATTACACCAAGCTGCATTCAAAACATTAGGTATATTCTTTACATTGCCTTTTGTTAATTGATTCAAATTTAAAATTCCACTATCAGAACTATATCACATTTTGAACTCTGATTTATAAAAAATACTTATAAACGTTTATAAAAACACAAAACTTTAAAACAACATTGGTTATACTCATCATTGTTTGACACCAGTTTTCATTCAAATGACTCAATTTTTCTATCCATAATTATAATCATTCTCAATTCATCGTGTAAAAACATGTATAATATGAATACACTTGAGTCAACAACTAAGTAGATTCAAAAATGCCATAGACTTGTTAAATTAATTGAGTCAAATATGTTAACCAAATCAGTAAAAACAATATATAATCCTCCTTTGTTCCTGACACTGTGCTTGCATTTGCATGGCACTAAAACCATATCTATAGTGCTTCTTTATTCTCCAAATTCCCATTGAGTCTCTGGTAATTATTCATCTATGATCAAGTTATTCAATAAAATTCTAAGAAGCACCTTTGTTGTAATGGATAATATTTCATAAGGATTTCTGCAATGTGATCTATCCTTTTTATTTTTAACAATTGGAACAACAGAAGCATTCAGGAATACAACTTTATGAGTAGATATTTTTGAAACTAACATATCGTATTTTTAGGTTTTTCATCAAAACTTGCAGTCTTTTCATTTTTAAGATTACAAACAGCTGTTTTAACTTCACTATCCTGGACATTTTTGTCCAAAACTAAATGAGTAGTTAGAGTCTCTGTGTCATTAAAGGTCATCACTGCAAGTTTTGTATCATTACTCAAAAGGTGATCAGCATACTCCCTTCACTTACTTGACAATATCATTGTTATCATATAAAAGAGTGCCAGTAATGGATTTAATATGATTATTGTGACATTTTTTAGTTCGTATCTAACATTCAATGTTTCAAAAAAAAATCTAAAATGGCAATAATCAATAATTATCTACATCTTTGCAATTCTGGTCTTCCAATTATTTTTAAGTCTTCTTGTCATTGGACTTCCACTTTTAAATCTCTATATTTATTATTATGTTCCACATTTAATTTATTCTTCTGCCAAGCAGGCAATGTCACATTTTTCCTTTTAAACAACTCATTGTAAGATCATTATCAGAGAACCAGTTATATTCTAATAAACCCAAAAATAGATTTATTTATATTCATAATACACTCCCTAAGAGAATCCCATTTGTAAATAACATTACAATCATAAAAGCTCAAATTAGCAATTTTATTGTTGGTAGCTGTTGAAATTTATAAAGTCAGTAGATGTTTCCAGAGAGGGAGCATCAAGTTTCTTGCGAATATAATTAAAATACAGTCTATTTTTCGATACAACTGTCTTTTTAATCTTTAAATATGATCCGTTCAACAATATATATTTCTACATACTAATGCAATAAGAACTTAAGTATTGTTATTCTTAACTATAATGTAATATATCAGATATCATTGTCTTAAGTGTATCACAACTGTGTTATAATAATTTTTGTATAAAAAAGTGTGCTTGTAGTGGTCAATCTATGTGACGTGCAAAAACACAATGATAACAGACCATTTTACCAATATCAATTTCTCAAAACACTCTCATTCTAAGTTAATTGTCTGTATAAACATGTACATTAAGTTCCCCCCCCAAAAAAACATTTGTATTTTTAATAACATTAATATAATAATGCTATCCAGTAAATAATAAATGTTTTCTTTCTTTGGATCTAATGCATGGAGTATATGCACTGATGAAATGCACATTTTTACCTTTGAATTGATATATAAATAAATGTTAAGAATTAAAGATAGCAAATTAGACCTTATAGCAAATCCAACACACACAAAAAAAAACCTGCACCTTCTACTTTCTTTATCAGGAAGTTGTATTTTGCTAAGAGCTTTCATATCAGTCTTAAATCTTATAATTTTTTTAGTTACAAATGCTATCCTCCCATTCAGATCTTAAAAAGCTTGCATTAAGAAAATTTAAGACATCTCATGTATCTAATTAGATAAAGAAAAAAAAAAGAAAAAATGGCAATATATATGCTCAATTTTTTTTCTCAAAATTTTATCTGTAAAAAGCTACTAATTAAAAAAGTCCTTTAAATACAAAAAGATGTTTAATATAGATTGTGAAATGTGGTAGTACAAAAGTACAGAATTTAAAAAATATACAATCAATTTATTAAATATTTATTAAGCAGTTTAGTACTTCAATATTACTATCCTTAAACTTCTAATCATTAAAATAAGTCAACACTTAGACAACCCCTTTGTCAATAACAATCAACAATCTCAATCTGTTGTCAAGGCAACCTCCTTTTAACAACAGATAGAATCCCACATTTATTTATGGTCCAATATATTTATATTAGCACTAAAAATTGCTACTTAACCACAAACTGAAATTATTGATACAAAGAAGTTTAAATAAAATTCCTTAAACAGATAAATATAACTTGGTCTAAATGCAGACTAATAGTCAATTATAACAGACTACTTCTAAATATAAATAGAACTTATGCAATGACAACAAAAATTAGATGGTTTAAAGAGAGACTGGAGTAAACAGTTAAATGCTTGTTAAATATTTTGAAATTTGTTCTAAGATTGATAAAAGCAATGATACAAATGTCAAAATAAGAATCTTTCAAGGATTAAATATTTGAAAAAATAACATTATTTTGTAGAATCTTTAAATTTTGAATTAAAAAAACAGCATTGATAGCTGAGAGTCAGTGCAGCTCCTTGCAAGCAAGTAGTTGCTTGCAGACAGTTGTCACAGATTTGCTTCCTGGCCGATGCTTTGGCATCTGGAAAAAAACATTCTTTTAATACTTTGTCTGCAGTGTAACTTAGGAATATAATTTGACTGTTAAAATAAAAAGGAGTAAAATATTGAAAGCATTTGGGATGGGTTTTAGAGAAAAAGGGGTGCTTAGGTATTAGTCCTGCAATATAGGGGAGATGGTATGCCTTTTCACATCCACAATGCCAGCACAAAGTGACATAGTTTGTGGGAGGTGGATGGTTTTGGCAATACAAAGGGCTGGCATACATGGGGAATTATACTATAATATAACATTTGTGATAACATATGTTAATTTATAATTTTTAATTATTGCAGATGTAAAAAGACATACCATCTCCTCTATATTGCAGAACTAATATCTAAGTACTAAAAAAAGTTAGTGGTTTAAAAATAGCTGGTGATAAAAGAACATTTGTTTTAAAAAATCAAATTATATATCACAAAAAATTGTCACATAATCCTTCCACAAGTAGAAGCCATAGTAATCAACTGATGTAAGAAGGTTTGTGCATAAAGTCTCTACCTAGTGCCTACTCATTGTATTGTATGGAGAGTTTGATATTATTTTACCAGCTTGTGTAAGATACTACTGTATGGAGAGTTTTGCCTTGTGAAGAACAGCTTGTGTAAGCATAAAGAATGGTGATCATGTTATCTTTGACAGCTTGTGTAAGCAAAGGAAATGGTGATCATGTGAAGTTTAGTGGTCTAATAGACCATTCTAACATAAATATAAATTTGATCTTTTACAGCAAACTGCATATGTTTAAGTAATCACTGAACATCAGATATTTGAATCAATAGATAAATAGGTTAGTCTCTAAATACTATCTTTCCTCAATGGGAAACATTCTGTTTTTTACTGTGGCCATCCCAAATCAAACTTAACTTTTACTATGCTATTCAAGATGACATTACAATATATTTAAAATCTTTTAAGATTTGAAAACTATGACAAACTTTTTTATCTAGTTTCATAGAAAGCATATACTATAACAGTTTTAATAATAAGCTAAGTGGATATAACTGACTTTTTAACAATAAGATAAAATATATATCAAAACAAAGTATCCTATCCCTTATTTAGTTCATTTTTAATATGTTATTGACAACAATAATTTCTTTATGATTACTCAAGAATCATCTTAGTAAATGAGCAATCAACAGTCAAATTATTTATACCAAATAGATTAATAAACGTCTTCCTACTATTAGATTTCTTCATTTAGAACCCAATCTTGTATCATATGTATCAGGCAAAGATCTTTCACAGCTGCTTTTATATTCAAACCAATGGTCTAAAATATTATTAACGCTTTACATTTTTGAATAAATTTAAATAACTGAAATACAGGCTTATTAATACCTGTATCAATATATGTAATATATAGAGTATATGAGCAAAGACTTTCACATGACCCACCACTATTCACTCTATCTCTTAATACTAATACACTTGAACACATATATGTTGAAAAGATAAATAATCACCAATTTACATATTTCATGCTAAGCCAGCAATCATCAGTTGGTCCAGATTATCATCTCTACATATATATATATATATATATATATATATATATATATGTATATATATATATATATATATATATAAGATAGCCAATCATATTTTAATGGACAGGCTTCAATCCACTCCACACCAATTCTTCAACCATCCATCCAATTGAAAATCTGATGATGAAATGCTCAGAGGCCACCCTGAGGCCAAGATTCTTGTCACACCCATGTTGACCTAAAGTCAATCCACCCCTCATGTACAAGACATAATCCACTTAATACATACATGAGGGATGGGCAGGATATCTCTACTATGTAATAATTGAAATACAGCCTCATTATATACCTGTATCAATATATGTAAATATAGGGTATATGAGCACAGACTTTCACATGACTCACCACTCTCTACTCTATCTCATAATATTGATACACTTGAACACATATATGTCGAAAAGATAAATAATTACCAATATACATATTTCATGCTACACCATATAGTCTATATATTACATATATTGATACAGGTATATACTAAGGCTGTATTTCAGTTATTACATAGTACAGATGTCTGCCCATCCCTTGTATATGTATTAAATGGATTATGTTCTGTACATGAGGGGTCAGATTGACTTTAAGTCAACCTGGATATGATGAGAACATCAGCCTCAGGGTGGCCTCTGAGAATTCTATCATCAGATTACATTGTAGAGATGTCTGCCCATCCTTGCATATGTATTAAATGCATTATGTCCTGTACATGTGGGGTTCAGATTGACCGTAAGTCAACATGGGTGTGACAAGAATCTCGCCTCAGGGTGGCCTTCGAGAATTCCATCATCAGATTTTCAATTGGATGGACGGTTGAAGAGTTGGAGGGTGTAGTAGATTGGAACCTGTCCATTAAAGTATGAGGATTGTCTATCTTAATATATATCCGAGCACTTATTGCATATATGTGTAGAGATGATAATCTAAACCAACTCCTGATTGCTGGTTTAGAATGAAATACATACATTGGTGATTATTTATCTTTTCGACATGTATGTGTTCAAGTGTATCAGTGATATGAGATAGAGTGGAGAATCGTGGGGCGTGTGAAAATCTGTGCTCATATACTCTATATATTATATCTAGTTTAATAGATTTAATATTAGGTCAATAAACGTTTTGGTGACATCATTTATGTGCCTACAGCAAAATATTTGACATTTTAGCCTTAAGATAATATATAGCTTAAAATGTATCATTTATCCTTTCTAACTTATATTTAATGTACAATTAATAGATTGAGTCACATTAAACTTTGTTTTACTTAATATTGTTTATTTTATTATTATTAAAAATGTCAAACATGCACTCAGGGGATTGTATTTTCTATTGGTCTACTTAAAATAATTGATATGGATTTAAAAGCTTATATTATTTACATAAGTTAAATCTTTGATTGTCCAAACTAAAAAAAAAAAAAGAATAAACCTGGACAGTTATAATATACTTTTATTCACTGACAAATACCAGTAACTAATAACTAGTAGGTTAATTTGTTTGCCACTACTACCTATTATCTTATTTCTTTGTGTTTTATAAAGAGATTTTAAATAGATTGAAATATCTTATTCCGCTCTCTGGGTCACTCTGCACAAACCCTCACAATTAAATCACCTACACAACACCAATATACAACTTGAAAAAACTATAGGAATTCTTCTTCCACCAACCATAAATCTAGAAGTAGAGAAATTAGAAAGATTTTAAAGAAATTATAAAATGTGAAAGAGAGAAAAGTTAATATGAGCTTTCAAAAACTGCTTAAGTAAGATGAATTGAAATTGAAATAATTTGTAAGCCTTCCTTTAGATATATTTATAAATTTGACTATTTCAATCATCTAATATGAGTATTGAATGTCTTTAGAAAAATTAACTTCATTTAAATGTTCCAATAAAATCCTTGTTTTTACTTCACCTTTGAGTGATATTCAATTGTTAGTAATAGCACACAGGTTAAATAGGCACAATGTTAGGTATTATTTCCCTCTCTTTTTCAGTTGTTGCTGGCCTAACCAGTGACAGTACTAGCTGCTCACATGACAATGGGATACAATCCCATAAGTCAACTTAGTGTGACTTTGCTCTTAGGAAAAAGTGGAGAAATCAGAAGGAATCTCGTAGATAAGTATATGAAAATTCTACTGACTGTTCCCTTTGGCAGGATTTCTCAGTTGATTAAAGCATTACTTTAAAATTCAATACTCAAGAATCTAAAAATTCAGGTTCAAATTTCATGCTAGTACTATTACTGGTCAGGCTAGCCACCAATACCTCTAGAAACATTGTGTACATACTAGCCTGTGTGCTATTACTAACAGTTAAATGTATTTGGAATATATAAATAAAGTTAAATTTTTCTAAAGACATTCAATACCCATATTAGATGATGGAAATAGTCCAACATATAAATACAACCAAAACACCATCATCACACGCCTTTAGATCTCCAATAATGACAATTATTTGAATTTTTTTTTATTTTGCACTTATGACAATACATTTATATAATTATATCAGAAAAGGTTATGTATAAATTAAATGTGTAATTTTATTAAACAATACTTATAAAACTAAGAAAAGTAACATCAAAATAATATTTTTAAAAAACACATTATCATTAAAATCCTTACATTTTAAAACAGGCAAATCTCTCTATACATATTGCCACTCAGTGCAAACCAGAGTGATCAATGGATGCCAGAAGGCTTGTGCATAAAATCCCCATCTAGGGTCTACTCGTCCAATATCCCCAGACTAGTTTCTGGCTTGTGGCCTTCATCAGTGAGGAGCCTTGGATCTGAGAGCACTGCACCTAGATGTTATGCTCTAATGCAACCTTTTATCTCTACTTAACTACAAAACTATGAGTCATAAATTAAAAACACCATAATATTTTCAATCCAAGCTCATTAGCTTATATAGTCATATAGGCCTGAACTCAGTTCAGTACCTATACATTTTGGTGACTTTGGTTTTTTAATAACCATAGACAGCATTATCCTATTAGGAAGGATTGGTTTTAAGCTAATAAACATCACATGATCATCATTTCTTATGCTTGCTTATGACTGTTATTAAAATAGGCAAAACTCTCTATATGTATTGCCACTCAGTGCAAGCCATAATAACCAATGGATGCCAGAAGGCTTGTGCATAAAATCCCCATTTAGTGCCTACTCATCCAATATGCCCAGACTAGTTTCTGGCTTGTGGCCTCCATCTAAGTGCAGTGCTCTCAGATCCAAGGCTCCTCAGTGATGAAGGCCACAGGTTAGAAACTAGTCTGGATATATTGGATGAGTAGGCACTAGATGGGGATTTTATGCACAAGCTTTCTAGCATCCATTGATTACTCTGGCTTGCACTGAGTGGCAATACATATAGAGAGTTTTGCCTGTTTTAATAACAGTTATAAGCAAGCATAAGAAATGGTGATCATGTGATGCTTATTGGCTCCTTTCATTTTACATACTACTTGCCATTATAAAATATTATTCAAACACATTAATTAATGTCATCTGATACTGGTGACAGTTTTTGGGAATATTATCTTTAGCAAGTAAAACTAGCAATATGTATACTTGATTATATTAGATCTGAATGTTTACATGAAGCACAAGTGATCAGTTTAAAATTACATTATTTTGATGATTTATAAAACATTTAATTTATTAAAAACAGTATACAATTCTAAGAAAGATTGGTGATAAATGAAGCCAATCAGTAGTGAAGTGGATAGATTCATTATTACAGTAATAAAAAAAATTTTGAGCAGTTTAAAAAACCAAAGACAAGACAGATGATTATGAATTTCAAAAAATAAATGTAGATTTAATAATATCTAATAATATATATTTATATATGCAAGGAAATCAAGTCATATATCACATGACTTAATTTAATAAGCTGGTACTAAATGTTATATAATGAGCATGAATACCACAACTTAACAAGCTTTTCTAAATATCCTTATCCCCAGACTGGTTTCTAGCTATTGGATATCATCAGTGAGATGCTAGGATATTCAGATGTTAGATTTAAAAATTCAGGTCAAGCCCAGCATTTATCTAATAGTTAACTATTAAGTAGAAAATCTGAAATTTTCAGAGATCTAATGTCTGAATATCCTAGCGCTTCACTGACAGCAGCCAACAGTTAGATACCAGACTGGTGATAAGGATATTTGGAAAAGCTTGTTAAGAGCTATTCGCACTCATTTTATAATAATAATAATAATAATAATAATAATAATAATAATAATAATAATAATAATAATATATATATATACACATAAATAGAAATGTGTAATTGTTGTATAAAATAATGAGTACACCTAATTTATTTTTATTATACATTAAGCCTTTCTCTCATTATTCAGTAATACCTCACAGAATTTCAGAAGTATTTAATTTAAATAAAGTGAGAAGTTTTGCAGATGTGTAATACCATCTTGTTTGTAAAACAATTTCAAAAATAATCATAACATTACCATTTCAAGAAATGGCAGTTTGATATTCTGTTTGTAAAGTTTATGAAAAATTGATAGACATTGGATTGTTCAGATGTAACTCACGTGATTTTATAATTTTTGGCTATAATTCTTTATTTTAAAAAAGTATTGATCTTTCTTAGTAAATGTTGATGCCTGACCACAGTTATTTACAATAAATTCATTATAAATGCAATCATCACAAATGACAACGACAGTCTTTAATAATTAGATTCTAACTCTGCTCTACAAATCTGAACATTCAACTTTCTTTCACATGCCCTAATCATCTGTAATTTCCATTTGTAATGTAGGAACATAAAAAATAGAGTCCCAATAAGGCTGACATATGTTCTCAATATCCTGCTTAAGCTCTCTTTCTCTCTCTCTCTCTCTCTCTCTCTCTCTATATATAAGCTCTCTTTCTCTCTCTCTCTCTATATATATATATATATATATATATAATATTTTCACAGTTAAATGATGTTATATGTTTAATACCAAAACAAACTTTTTATATATATGAATATTAAATGAATCTTTGACTTTAAACTTTATCTTTTTTATTAATATTTTTTTATTTATAATGCTAAAGTAGTTATCAAACTAATTACAGTTACTTTTCTGAATTTACATGAGTTACATTTGAATAAAAATATAGGACTTTTTAATATGATAACAAATCAGGATTAGAAAAAATATATAAATCTCCAGGTAGGGTTTGGTGAAATAACACAATAATAATTTAATTCTTTCACTAAGCATAAATTATAAGGTTAAATTTTTAATTATTCTTCAGACAACAAGATAATTCAAAAGAAAGAAAATTGAAATAAAAAAAATAAAAAAACAATTATTTCTTTATTTGATGTTCTGTAAATAATATTTATATGTATTTTTGACTTCATTACTGACTGCTTGCAGCTAAAAATAAAAGAAATTTGCTGACAATTGTTTTATTCTTTCATTAATTGTAATAAGACTCCTATGGACTTGCAGACCTGTTAATATTTTTGTATTTATAATATTTTAAAGTGATATATAATGATTTTTCCTTACGAAAATGGAAAGTACTGTTCTTTTATAAAATGTGTGTGTAGTGTGGTGATATAGAAGTGTGAGTGGTGTTTGTAATAAAATAACTATATTTAATAGTTAAACAGCAAAATATTTTTTATGTATACAGTGAAACTTATGTTTACTTAGTACATGTCATAAATTCATATCGATTGCTTTTGTAAATATTTATAGGAAAGTACCTAAACCATCAGAACGATTGATAATTCATAATAGCAAATTTGAAAAAAATTAGAAGTTGGTAATGGAAAATAAAAAAGTTCTTTGATATTCAAATGCAAGAAGTGATCAGATTGAGCTTTAATCCAGGATCATTAACTCTTGAGTTATCACTCCAATTACTATACTAAACTCTACAGAATGAAAGATGGTAAAATACAATAATAAGGTACCACATGATCTTGCCCAAAAATATGTAGATGTGTTATGTTTTTTGCTCAAGTAATTATCCATGATAGCTCACCACTATAATTTATAATTACTTAACCATTATGTTAAAGGAGATGACCATTTTCATAAATTTATTTTTTTATTTGTTTTTCAATGTTTTGAATAATAAGTAGTCTTCTTCAAGATCATAAATGACCATATATTATTTTAATGCTTTAAGCCTACAATTTTGTACTACTGTATGGAGGGTTTGGCCTGTTTTAACAGCTTGAGCAAGCATAAGAAATGGTCATATATGATGTTTAGTGGTTTAATATTACATTCTTTACATATAGATTAAATTATCTAAATGATAATAAAGTTTCTTATATATATATATATATATATATATATATATATATATATTTATTTAGAATATAGTAATGTTATCTTTATATATATATATATATATATATATATATATATATATATAAAGATAACATTACTATATTCTAAATAAATCCAGTCATAAATAGGTATTTAAAGGATTTAATATTTTTATTACAAAATGATATGTAGACATTAAATAAAACTTTTCATTTATAGCCACAAAGGAGTCTGTTAATCAGTTAAAATATAAGACAAAATATAAAATAAGAAGTGTGTTATTGGCTGTCTTTTAACATCCTAACAATTTATTTTAGTGTTTCAACATTTTGAGCTGCCTAAACTTTAATGAGTTCTTTATATTATTAAGATACAACAATATATCTTTTCAAAATAATCACAACTTCTTACACCTTTTAAGCAAAAATATTTAATATTATAATAACAGTTTTGACTGTTCCTTGCAGTCTTCTTCAGATTTCATTCTATGATGGAAAGGGAGAAGTAGAGGCATAGAATGAGTTCTGAAGAAGACTGTGAGGAACAGTCAAAATTGTTATTATAATTAATAAATATTTTTGATTAAACAGTGTAAGAAGTTGTGATTATTTTGAAAAGATATATTGTTGTATATGAAGAAGAAAAATTAAGGAAGAGAAAGAAGTGTTTACAGAATTATATAAGAATATTATTAAGATACATAACATATTTATACATTAAATGAAAAACCTTATCATCTGCTTATTATATCCACAAGTTAAGTCCATATCATGTTTTATAAAGCTGAATATTTCTAAACAAAATTAAAATCCTTTTTAGTTAGTTAATCCAATGATGATCTAATTACTGCCTTCTAAGTGGTTATCTATCCATTTTAATCTAGAGAACAAAACTTAATTTGCCCTTCACTAGATCTTAGCACAGAATGTCTAGAAAGTTTTTGTGTTGTAGTGGCTATTTAATGATTATATTAATTTTATCAAAATATTAAACACTGAACTACTTATTAAAATAAAAGTATATTTTAATATATAGTTGACTGTCTTTGCCAAATTGAAATTGTTTAGTTGGGGAAGTTAAATAACAACTAATGGATTAGATTTATTCATTTTGAAAACGATGAAGATTGTAGATATGAACAACTTACTACCAAGATGAAAACTTATAAATTTATTCTAAATTCACCAAAGTTCTTAGATGATAAACAAATCAAGTATTAATATTTTGAAAGTGTAAAACTATAAAAGTCATAATTTTTATAATGAAGTCTGCTTAACAACAGTTATACACAAGCATAAGAGGTGGTGGTCATGTGATGTTTATCTGCTTACAGATTCAAGTAACAAATCAGATGAAATTCTAATACCATGATTTATTACTGGAGATTAAAATTATTAGTTTATATAAGAACTTGAACTCAGACTTTCAAGCTCCTCATAGCTATCCAATCCATCTTACACAATTGATACACATGACTACATACATGAGAAAAAGTAAATGATCTTCAGTATGTATTTCGTGCTGAATCAGCACTCATCAATTGATCCCGATCACCATCTCACACATACACACACATATATAATCAGTGTTCAGTTTATATTAAGATATCAAATCTTCAAACTTTAAGACACAAATTTCAATCTTTTTTACCTCCAACTCTTCATCCATCCATATTATTGAAAATCTGAAGATGGAACACTCAAGGTCCTTGTCGATGTCACTATTATTGTCATACCTGTGTTGAGTTTAAGTCACTCTGATCCTTCACATATAAGATCTTATTATGTCCATTTAAAAATACAGAAGGGAATGGGCAGAATACAGGCTGAATATGTAATATTTAAATACATGTATATTATCTATACTAAACTTAAGGTAATTAGAAGGACTCGAAGTCAGACCTTCAAGCTCTTCATAGCTATCCACACCATCTTATACAACCGATATACATGACCACATGAAATACATATATTGAGATCATTTATCTTTTTCATATAAACCATTTTATACAACCAATATGCATGACCACATGAAATACGTATATTGGAGATCATTTATCTTTTTTACATTTATGTAGTTATGTGTAGCAATTGTATAAGATGGAGTGAATAGCTATGGGTAACTTGAAATCTGAATTCAAGTCCTTCTAATTACATTAAGTTTAGTGTATTTAAATATTATATATATATTGAGTAATGGATGAGCTTTTGATAGAGAAAGTTAGCCAATGCTAATGAGGGGATATAAAAAAAAATAGAGCTAAGTATTAAATAATAATATTTAAATAGTTATATAGTGAACTTGTACCCAGATGTACCCAGATATTATATTAAATTATATGTACAACATTTATTAAATAATTTGGTTTTAGCTTTAATACATTTAATTTAAATAAAACTTTTTTTTTTTTTCAAATAATCCACTTAACAAAATTTTAAATAGATTAAATTAAAATTACATTACCTTTTTTGCTTTAAAAATAGAAAAAAAATTATAGTTCACTAAAGGGTGAGATTGGACAAACGAGTTCTATTTTTTTAGATAGATAAAGATCTTAAAATAAAAAAAAGTTAACTAAAATGAAAACTAAAAGTTTTTTAATTATTAAATGATTAATTAAAAAAATGAAAACTAAAAGCAGACATTTTTTGTATATTGTTTTCATATGCCTATGGTTTAGTTAAATATATTTTTAATTTGTCTGTTCTAAACTTACGTTTTTTGTAATTAAATTTTGATTGGATAATGTTTTTGTTAAGCCCTATTAAAAAAAAAAGAAAAGTTGTTTGTTTAAATCAAATCAGAAAGAAAGCAGAGTAAAATTATCAAAAAGCAGAGGGCAAAGACAATTAGAAAGTAAAAGTGTCATTATTTTGTGTTAAGTTTTACCAAATGAATCGAAACCCTATGCAGGAGATTGTGCTGGGGGGCAAGGCTCCTGTCATCAGTCTGAACTTGCTTCAAAAACCAAAACTCATCAATGGCCTCAGACTCCATTCACTCAAAGTCTTCTACCTCCAAAGAACCCATAACATTCTGGGTAAAATCTTTAAAGATAACCAAGAGATGGAATGCCCTTTCCCAATAGAGGTGGTTCCTACTGATCGGCCCTCTCCTCAACTGTGTAAACTTTGGATACAACACCAAGTGTCTATCACTGTTCAAAACTTTAGAACATCGAGTTCACTATTCCAGAATAAACTATCCTACTGGCAAGTCTACCAATTGGTTTCAGATGGCAAAACTGGTAATGTACTCCCAATTGGAATATTGCAACTCTCAAAGATGACAAAATTACTCAAACTCAGTCCCAAGTTTGTTGACTTTCTCCTGAAGGTCAACCTTGGGGCTCTTCCTACTGCAGCCTTCCTTTTTTATCAAAGGGGATATAACATTGGCCTCTTCTGCCTTTATGCATGAGACAGGAGGAGTCCATGGTCCACATTCTTGATCATTGTGGATCTTGGGGACATACTTACGTAATCTTGCATTGAATAAAACCAACAATTCAGACCCTGCCTACATCATGCTCAAGCCTGCATTCGAAAAAAGGAACATTGCATTGATACGTCTTGCCATGTTTATAAACTTTTCAATCTGGTCAGTCAGATGTAGGGTCACATTCAATAAAGGTCATGACCACCCCATTGATAAACTATTCTTCAATACCCTATGTAAGATTAAAGAGGATGATAAATGCACTGGTCAACCCTGGTTGGTGGACCAGACATGGGGACAGTTTAGAATTTTGTTACACCATTGTACCGATCTCAACCGTCTGTACCCTACAGATAGTCTCAAATCCATGTGCTCCATTGACCCTATCCCAGATCAAAACTTGATTGAACTCTACTCAAAGGATTCAGCTCTACTGAATCTTAATTTTATGAATTGTTTAATCGATAGACTATTTCACTCACTTTTTACTTGTACAAAACTCATAAGTTGTAATTGATTTCAATTGTAGCTGTTTATGTACCTAGAATTAGACCTAAATGGAATACAAATAAATTGTTATTGAAAGTCAAAGTTTAGGTCAAGCGTTGGTGCCTAGTGGTTAGCATAACTGCCTTCCAAGCAGCTGGCCCGGGTTCGCTTCCGGGCCAATGCATTTGACATATGATTAAAAAAAAAATCAAAAGTTTAGCCAAGAAAATGTGAAAATCAAATTTTGAATTTGTCTATTTTAAAAGTAAATATGTTGATAATTCAATAGTAATTTCAAAGAACATCCAATATCAGTTGTTAACCTAAAAATGTTTCTTCTATAGTTATCATCCCATTGTACTAAATACATTTCTGCAAATTATGCTGAACCATCTCAAATTTAATTGGCATGAGTTTACTGAGTAGTAAAATGGTCTATTCTGGCTTCAATTCATTAAATAACCAAAAAAAATCTCTTCATAAAAAAACTGATTATTTGAATTTATTCTTGTCAATTGAGAAGCAATAAAAGGAAGATTTCTATATTTTGTTTACAAGATAATAATTTATTTACGAAGTTTCAGATCTAATGTATAATGTACCACACTACTAGTATTTTAATTGCAAGAAGTTTAAGAAATTTTTAAAATATTTAAAATCTTTATTCCAACAATATGTATGAGGCTTATATGCGGCCTTTGTTCAGAAAAGAAAATAGGAAAGAAGTGTAAGTATTGGATCATTATTATTTTATTTTCTAAAAGAATAACAAATTTTTATGCATTTTTAAAAGTAAGGTATTGAATTTAAATATATATTTTATATATTATTGTAAAAATAAAAAGATATTGTTATAAGTAAATGGCAAAGAAGAATAGATTCATTTTAAATGTTGATTATATTTAAAACACTTTAAAATTCTGCACATTAATAACAAATAAGATTGATTCTAAATTAATAAAGTTTTCAAAAAACTTAAAATACATTGACTCTTTTTAAAATTACAGGTATAATTAAAACAACTTATTGCTTATAATTTACCATACTAAAGTAAAGTATTATTAGATGTACAAATCTGCTTTCATGTGTCATAGCATCGGCCAGGAAGCGAACCCGCTAACCCAGGACAACTGCTTGTAAGGCGGCTGTGCTGACCTCTCGACCACTAACGCTTGACTACAACTTTGCTTTGATAGGTTGGTTTAACTAAAATAAAATTTATCTCTCAAAACCACAATAAGTACTCACATGCTTAAAATTAATCTGAAATTTATTTTAAAACTAATCAGGAGTTTTAATAATAATTTAAAATTCAATTAGATTTGCCTTATTTCATAAAAAGATATATGTTATAAATTTATAATTTTAAATAAAATAAAATGAAGCTTCATTAATATAATAACATTAGATTTAATAATTAAATACATGTATAAGATGGTGTAAAAGATTGAAGTGTGTCGATTAAAGTGTGAAGATTTGCTATTTTAATATAACCCGAGCACTGATTGTATATGTGTATGGGAGATAATGATCCAGACCAATTGATGAGTGCGGGTTCAACATGAAATATGTATATTGGAGATCATTTTTATTTTTTTCGCATGTATGTCGTCATGTGTATTGGTTGCGTAAGATGGAGTGGATGACTAAAGTAAGTTTGAAGGTCTGGGTTCAAATCCCCTCTAATAACATTAGATTTATAATTATAATGCATTTTAAGGATAAATTAAACATTGTTTAATAATATAGTAAAACTGTATGTGTGAATATCAGGTGCAATATTATGTAGAGTTGATATAAGATGCCATAAATGCTTATAAAATTAGATCTTATAATTCCATATATATATAATATTTTTATAAAAAAAAAAAACTCTTTTAAAATCATTATTGTTGTAAATAATATTTAATTTATAAAGCGCAAACAGTATTTGAAATTAAACTGAGAGACTGCAAACCTCTCGCACTTATTAGCCAATCTAATAGCGATCAAATCGTAAATACAAGACAGATAATTTAACAAGAAGAGGGCGTCCACCCTATTAATAAACACCTGATTGGCTAATAAGCGCGAGAGGTTTGCAGTCTCTCAGTTTAATTATTGTTGTAAAAAATGAAAGTATTCATTTCTTAAAATTTTAAACTAAATTTTAATTGCGATGTGCAACTTAATAATGTAATTTGAATGAGATGTTATATACTACTGAGTATTATGTATATATCTATTAGAATGATTTATTAGTTGCAAAGTCATAGATGATGTTTATTATGATGTTTATTAAGTCATAGTTGTATATTTTATTTGAGGATAAAATATTCCTTGCATCAGTATTTTTCTGCTATTGATTTTTTTTTTTTTTTTACAATGATATAGTATTCTTCTAGAAATCAGTTCACAACTAGAAGATAGTTGTGTATGTCATAATTATTTAAAATGGAAATGTTATAATGAGAAAATTAACACGCATTTTATAATTCTCTACATTAAGCAGATAATGTAATTCTGTCTATATGATAACTTTTTATGAAGTATTTTTGAGATTTTATTATGAGTAGTTAAAAAAGCCCACAACATGAGCTTATGAAAGAGAAGTAATATTAGGATGCTATTTTATTATTATGAAGGAAGGAAAGCATATATTTTAATTATTCAGATATTTTAAGATCAATCATAACATTGAGTTAGTATTGTAACTATATTTATTGCAATAGTTTTCAAAAGTTTTTCAGATGCTATGATGGTAATTTGGTTAAAATAAGAGATGGATTTACTATTCAAGCCTAGAACAATGTGTATATTTTTGGAATTCTGATAATTTTATTATAACATTAGTGGATAATTGTTTTGTATTTCTGTGTAATCTACTTTTATTTTCAAGACTTTCTTATATTTACTTTAAAGATTATTTAATTATTTATGTTCATTAATCAAAAATATTAATGTTGTGTAATGTGTATACATCTTTGTTGGTATATCATAAACAATATACTTTACATATAATATCACACATATATTGCACACTAGGAACAAAGGTTATATTTGATTTAAATTAAAACTAACTGTATTCACTTAAAAAAAAAAAAAGTAATATTCTAAATTAAAAACTGATAAAATACGTTATGGATTTTAATAGAAGATTAACAATAAATTATTTGATTGAAAGAACAATTTTAAACTTAAATGTGGCATGTAATACTTTTTGTATTGAGAAAAACTTTAGATAAAAATCCTAAAAAGAGTCTCATGTCCTAATGGTTTGGTTAGGATATTATATGGTATGTGAATGATCTTGCAAAAAAAACAACTCATAATCAATAACATAGAACTGGAAAACAATGAAGAGTAATAATATTTCTAATTTTACTAGAAATAAGTAGAAAAAGATAATATTAGTTTATTATAATTTTTTTATATAGAGAACTTGCAAAATAAACTCTTAACAAGCTTTGCAGAATATCCTCAACCCCAGACTGGTTTCTGCTACTGGCAAAATAAATATATTATAAAGTGAAATACATCATCTTCTAAGTTCTGTATAATCTTAATAATACTCAATTGGGGGGGAAAGGTAAATTAATATATCATCATTATGATAATATACTCATACCAATATAAAGTTCAAATGTATTCTCCAATTTTGAACCAATTAAAACTTAATGCACCTTGCTTACAGGTCATGTCTATATTTCTCATTTATTCTCATACAAAAATTAGATGGCATTCTTAAATTAAATGGCAAAGACAAAAAATCGTATATATATAACTTAGTCAAATAACAATTAAAAAGAGATATTACAAGTTAAAAACATAATGATCTTGTAACAGCATTTATTTAAATTATAAACATTAATATTTTCATATGTGAAAGTTGAAAGCATCACAACTCCCAAATATTTTTTAAAATTATATTAGTCCCTACAGTAAGAAGTTATAATTATTAAGAAATTTTTTATAGGGTTTTTAGATTTCAGTCTTAAGAATATAATAAAACTTTCTTCCATATGTGTGTTTATAAATAACATTCAACTATGATGGAATTTAATCTAAGAAATAATTAGAAAGAGTATCGCAAACTGAAAAACTGACATCGAATAATATTTGTCTGAACTACTGTAAACCAAAAGTAAATATGCTTTTAGTTTACTACATAGCTTATAGATAATAAGTTAAAAGTGTATTCATTTACAATGTTTATTAATGCTGTATTTAAATTATGTCATAACTGAATGCCATTTATAAAAACACATGGGAAATATTCTGTTAAAATATTAATATTTTAATCTAAAAAGATTTCTAATTAATAGATATGGTCATTTATGGATTGATGGATGGTAGAATAGTAGATGTAGAAAGAAATATAGATAGATAGATAGATAGATAGATAGATAGATAGATAGATAGATAGATAGATAGATAGATAGATAGATAGATAGATAGATAGATAGATAGATAGATAGATAGATAGATAGATAGACTGGAAGACCAATTAATGAACAGATAGGTTGACAGATTAGATATGTAAGTAGATATATAGATTATGAAGTGACTTTTATAGCATTATATTAATATTTTATTATATATATAAATGAAGGTTATTTTTTAATTACTTTCTTTTTTTTTTTAGTTTACTAAGTGTGAATTTTTTTTTTTTGTCGTAATGAGGCAACTTAGAATAATAATGATGACAAAAAAAGTTTCGAGAAATGCTAAAAAATATATATTTATATTATTAAATAAAATTTCGTTTTAGCAATTAAAATAAAAAATGGAATTATTATATATGTGATATTTAAATAGTCATGGTAAAATGATCACAATTAAAAGAGCGCTAAAGGTAAAATTCATTTTAAAAAAAATTTTAAAGCATAAACTTGATTGCATAAATGATCTTAATGCCCTTTAATTTATGGAAATACTTCTCACAATGTTTGTATATTATATCTGGAATGGTTAGCATGACAGTTTATTTTTTGGACTAGTTTCAATTTAACCCTCATCTGAAGATCTTTTTGGATAAATTGATAAGATCAGTATAAATCGAAAAAAAATTGAAAGAGTATTATATGAGTTTATACAGGGATGGCATTTCTTTATTCTATCATATAAGCTGTTACTTTTATTATATTATGACCAGATGTACTCGAACTATAAAAAGGTCATGTTGTTTTTTTTATTGGTTGCTTTATGCAAATTATTTTTAAGATTTAATGTAAATTAAACAAAAGATTTTAATATTCAGAAATGTACCCAGCAAGGTATTAATAAAGATAAATTAATAAAGCTAAATTTAAATTTAAATTTTTAAATATACCTGTTATATTTGATATGTAAATTTGACAGTGTTATGGACACTGCTTCATTAAAAAAAGTACATTTATTAACGATGGAATTATTTCATTGCATAAAATATGTTTCGCAATAAAAATTACAGATTAGTAAATATAAAAAGTGAAAAATATTTCCTTGGCATAAAATTCTCATGATATAAATTATGGTTTATTTAGATATAGTTATTTATTTATAAAAAACAAATTTAAATATTTTTTTTTCCAATTGTGAATTTGACAGCATTACATACAAACGTAATAGTTTTTTTTTTTTTCAATTCTTTGTGAATTTAACGCAAATTTAACGCATGACAGCATTACAGACAAACATTCACATGGATTTTATATATAATGATAAATTATTTGTTGACAAATTTGTTTCATAGTATTTCTTCTCTTTGTGTAATGAAAAGATCTTCCCTTATTGTTTTTTGAAAAAATAACAACCTTTAGAAATAGCCAATTTAAGAATGTACCGCTGTGTTTTGACAACATATACAGATATGTGTGTATATTATTTATATATGTGTATGTGCATATAGATACATACATTAAGTTAATCTATCTAAGCCATGGTTATTTAATAATAAAAAAATCTTTAGTAATGACTAATTACACTTATAAATTAAGATAATAAACATCACATGATCACTATTTCTTATGCTTGCTTATAACTATTATTAAAACATGCAAAACTCTCCATACAATATTACCACTGAGCTTGGATTGAAAATATTATTGTGTTTTTAATTTAAGACTCATAGTTTTGTAGTTAAGTAGAGATAAAAGGTGGCTACTGGAGAGTTGCATTAGATCCTAAGATCTAGGTGCAGTGCTCTCAGATCCAAGGCTCCTCACTGATGAAGGTCACAAGCCAGAAACTAGTCTGGAGATATTGGATGAGTAGGCACTAGATGGGGATTTTATGCACAAGCTTTCTGGCATCTATTGATTACTCTGGTTAGCACAAGGTGGCACTACTGTATGGAGAGTTTTGCCTGCTTTAAAAATTAAGATCTGGAAAATGCAATTTTTAATAATAAAAAACACTAATTTTTTAAATAAAAATAAATAAATTGTTTATTGTGTAAGAGTTTTTAAGAAGTTTGGGTAGCAGAAGTGAGATTGGATTCCAGTGAGTATCATTCAACCATTGAACCAAACCGTGTAGATCAATCTTAAATCCTATGAAATAGTCATCCCAGATCTAATGTTTTACATAAAAATCTTAAACTGATTATTATCAAACATCTCCTGATGTAATTTAAATTTTAAATTTTATTTTATTTTTTTAAATAAATATTGGTTCATAGTAGAAACAATATCAAAGTACCAAATTATGTAATAAATCCAGGTTTTCTTAGGATTATAACAAATTTTTATATATAAAAAATAAAGTCTGCCTGTTTCTGTAACTTAATAATTCCTATATCAATTTCATTTTTTTTTATATATAGCACAATTTTGGGGAAAGATTTTAGGTTTTATGGCTTTATCACAAAGACACTAAGGAACCAGAATACTTGAATGTCTCATATGAAATAAAAAATCTCAATGCTTTCAAGGGATATGCACACAATGTTAATCAATAAAATATGTCACAGATCCCATGGATACATTATTTTAAACACAACATAAACCTACTATAATGCATCACTGGAGTAATACATCAAATCAGGTGTAATATCAAACTTCAAATCTAAAAAAAAATGGAGATGTATATTTATTATGGAAAAAGGAAAAAACACATTACGATACCAAATACAAAAAGGTAGTTGTGAGATTTTTTTATGGCACTTTGTGTTGTCAAAGCCATCCTTCCCCAACCAATATAATACGGCACTTCATGTTATCATAATCACTCAGCATGCGTAATATCAAACTTCAAAACACATCTTGTTTTTAATGATGGAGAGATATATTCCTTATGAGAAAAGAAAACTTATGAAAAGAACCCTGAAAAGTTTTTTAAATGGTAAACTGTAACATTATGTTTTAGCTTTACAGGTATTTTTTTTAACTTTAAAAAAAAAAAGTAAAGTGTAAGATAAAATTTTAGCTTTAACTAAAAATGCTCCAATTGCAAATTGAATCTTATATTTTAAATATTTTTAAAATATATATATATGTATAAAGTTTTAGCAAAGAAAAAAAACACACAAATATATATAAAGTTTTAGCTGTAAACGTATTTTTAAATTTAAACCCGTATTATATTTATAAATGATGCAAGGGATGTATTATATTGTGGGGGGGGGGGGATCACTGTGACAGACTGAACACAAGTTAACACATCTTACAACTTGGTGGCATGTATATATGTGAAAAGTTGGTAATGTGTATATACATTTGACATGGATTAGTCATGCCAGGATGACATCATAAACGAAAACTTTGAATAATTATTATTCGGATGCAAATGTCACAAGAGTAATACGTCATAGCAGAAATAATACCAAAGTACACATAATTCTTATAGTAATATTAGTATTATGTATAACATTTTAATATATTTATCTTAAAATAAATGAAATTAACTGAAATGGGAAATTGATAAAGCTAGGCAAAAATAGTAACTAAAAGAGATAGAAATAAGAATTGCAAAAAAAAAGAGAGGGGGGGGTGTTTAAGTGTGGTGGACATACTACAAAAATTTAAATGGAAAAGTAGAATTTTAAAATTAAAGTAATAATTGAAGTTATTAAATGATAAGATTAAGAAGATTGGGGTATTTAAATGATAAGTGTATTTTATATATATACTTTGAATAATAAAAATAACAAACCTTCAAGTACATTAACTAAATCAAATGAAAGAAAAATAAAATAGATTGTTCAGTAATGAAGGAAAAAGATAAGAGAAAAAAATCTAAAAAAAACAAACAGAATAAGATTGTAATTATATTGATTTTTAATTCCAATTTTGGGATTAAAATTTTTTTGTTGTTGTTGTTAAATCAAATCAAATAAAGTGGCTGTTATGAAGCAGACACTATAAATCGCTGATTTTCCCCCACATATAAAACAACTTTTGAAGAAAGTTTTAGGATATTTAGCTTTCTCACTAGAGATTTAAAATATAGTTTACAACTCAGAAGTTTTATTTTCAATAAAAAGAAAAACACTATCAAATATAGTGGAATGAGAATCTTCAACGGAATTATTTCTAATAGTTTCAACGTTTCTATTTGATAAAAATTTCAATTTAGAAAAAAAAGGCAACTGTAACGAGGAAACCTGTTGTGAGCAATATTTGTAAAGGTGAATAGATGCTCAAATGTCTGGAACCTGTCCCCACTCGGCATCATACATTTACTGTTGCCAACTTGCATTTAAAAAAATGTTTGCTTTGAAGTACAAATTGAAAGAATTAATCATTATTAAAAAATTTATAAAAGAATAAAAAGTTATTTATAAGATTCATGATTCATTTTAAATTAATGACAAAACAAGTTTTTTCAAATCTAATAAAAAAAAACCACCTGGATTTCATTTCCCTAGATATAACCCAGTATTATCAATTGATTCAGGACAATCCATGATTAATTGCTCTATAATTATAATTTAACGGTATCTAATCTATGTAGATGTGGAAAGATATGAACCACATATTTAATGACTTTCAAATCTATGGCTACAGTAACGGAATTCGAATAAAGTCACTATTGAATTTACCTCCCAATTAGAATCTCTACAAGTTTCTTTGTGATATACATAGAGCTAAACTCCATACAGTAGCACCATTCAGTGCCAGCCAGAGTAATCAATGGATGCAAGAATGTAGGTGCAATGCTCTCAGATCGAAGGCACCTCACTGATGAAAGCCACAAGCTAGAAACTAGTCTGGGGATATTGGATGAATAGGCATTAGATGGGGATTTTATGCACAAACCTTCTTGCATCCACTGATTACTCTGGCTTGCACTGAGTGGCGCTACTGTATGGAGTTTAGCCTCTGTGTAAACAGCTTGTGTAAGCAAAAAGAATGGTGATCATGTGATGTTTAGTAGTTTCTTTGTGATATCTAGAAAAAATCTATATGCTTAATAAATAATGAGATATAAATATGTGTAGGAAAATATATTGTATATTATACTGTTTTATTTAATATTTATTTAGATTAGTTATTTAAAAACAATCAAATTGCTATTGAAAAATAATGAAGTTAAGAAAATATTAAGCAATATTGATAAAATTTATAAAGATTGATAATAAAGATAAAAGATTAATAGTAGTGGTTGAGCAGAAAGGTATAAAGCAGCTAAGTGTTTTTTAAATTGTTGATGAATTGGTTATTGGATAATGTAAGATATGACAAAAATATTAGAATAAGAATTGTAGTGGTGAATATGCTTGCAAAAGATCATTCTGAATCCTATTATAGTTAAGCATTTATTTTAGAGTGCAATTCTATATAAATTAAATATTTAGACTTTAAAATATATAAAAAATGGGCATTTAAGTTGAAAATGAAAAAAATATGAGTTCTAAAAACAGTAAATGAAACCAAATTATTTCTTTAGGATTTCATAAATGAAAGATGAATTAAAAGTATTTGAGCAGCAAAAAACAATGGAATGATAAAAGTAGAAAAAAAGAATATTAGATGCTACTTTAAAGGCAAATGATATATATATATATATGGTAATTGTCTAAAATCTGGGCAAGGCCACTTGAGGCATTGATGCTATACAAAAATCAATCAAATATAACGTTACCGGGCCGTCATAACTTTTTTTTATAGAACATGTTTTTTTGTTTTTTTGATTAAACAAATTTTTTATTTCATTTATAACATGATTTCCTTTTTTATTAAACAAATTTTTAGATTCATTTTCGTTAATTTTTTTTTTTAACCTGACATTTTTCTTTATTTAACAAATTTTGATAATTTAATTTTGTGTTTATTTTTTTCTGAATTTTAAAACTTTTGACTGTTTCTCGATGAAAAAAATTGTTTTAACCCCACCGCTGAAAAAATATAATGGTATAATTATTAGGGACTTGTTTCGACTTTGTTCTACCTTTTTTTTTTTTTTTGGTTGACTAAATTGTTTTTCTTCTTATTATTAAATCAAAAGTAACTTTTGTGTTGTTGGGGGGTTCAAAAATTGTTTTGAAATCACCACTCCCACCCTCGGATCAAGAATTGTAACATAAAGTCAATAATTTTACTTTTTATTAAACAACTTTTTTTCACTTTTTACTTTTATTTATATTTCATTTGAATTAGCCTTTTTTTTGGCTTCTACAATAAACAGCTTTGGGGTGGGGGCTTTCGTACTGTTATTATTAACAAAAAGTAAACAAAAATAGTCTTTTATTTGAACCCCACTTGTTTTAACCCTGATAAAAAAATATAATGCAATTATTTTGGTATTATTTCGAATTTATTCAACTTTTTTTTTGGGGGGGGTTGACCAAATTGTTTTACTTCTTTTATTTTTCTACGATAAAAATTAAACTTTTGTGTTTTTTTGGGAATCAAAATTTGTTTTAAAACACACACCCCCACACTCAGGAAAATAATTGTAACAAAAAGTCAATAATTTTTATTTTATTTTATTTTTTTAAGTGTCGTAGCATCGGCCGGGATGCAAACCCGCAATCCGGGCAACTGCCTGCAAGTGCAAGGCAGTCACGCTGACCTTTTTTTTTCCAACTTTTTCTCATTTTTTACTTTTATTTATATTTTATTTGAATTACCCTTTTTTTTTTTTTGGTCTTCTACAATAAACTTCTTTGGGGGGGGGGGTTACGTACTTTGTTATTATTAACAAAAAGTCAACCAAAATAGTCATTTATTTTAACCCCGCTGCAAAAAATATAATCCAAATACTTGTCAATTTGTAATGAAATGAAAAAAAAAAAAGGACACAAACTTTGAACTTTTTGAACTTATTTATTATTTTATTGCTGTAATAAAAAGTGTACATTATGTGGCTGAAAAAAAAAGGACATAATCTTACACACTTTCTGTACTCGGCAATTCTGAAAAGTTGAAAAATTGTATGTTCTTGTCAGGCCTTTTATTGGTCTTGTATATTTTCCACGCTGAAACGTGACTTGGCTCGTGAGCTTTGTCGAAGTGTGTTCGAACATACACTTTGCCAATTTTTTACATATTAACATTTTTTAGGGAAGGGTAGGGACCATATGACAATTATTAGTAATTAAAAAACATTATTTAAATATAAATGACATTACACTATTACGGAGATTTGAAAAGTTGTACCAACTTGAAATTCAAACACCCTCAAGCAATACGGTAATCAGCTATGATTAGAACAAATATGCATAAATAGTTTCGAAGCACAAAACAGGCCATAATATTTTTGTGCAATGTCATGTAAAGTGTCCTGCCAATTAATGGGTTAATACAATATTAAATGTATTAAACTGTAAGACCTGGCCACAGAAATGGCATTTTTATGTGTTTTGGACACATAAACAATGCCCCAAGCAGCCATGCCCAGATTTCAGACAATTACCATATATATATTGTAACGATATATAAATATGTCGTTACATTAATTTAAAATAAAAACTTAAAAGTTCGCAAATAAAAGTAAAAAAACTAAACGCTAAAATTAAAATGTTTGTTAAACGTATATACATTCGCACAGAGGCCAAACTTTAAAAATATTTTTTTTTAAAAAAACAAATAAGTATTTGAACGTACTTTTTTTATAAAACAGTACAAAATTTAAAAATAAAAACAGGTATTAATTAATGTAATCTGTAAATGGAAATGATTGTTTATAAATTGTTTGAAAAGCAAGCTAGCTTCGGGCTCTTGTATAATTAAAATGATCTGATGAAAGATAGATAAGAAAATAAAAAGAAATTAGCTTGACCAATGGAAGCACCAAGCCTCAGCCCGGACCCGAATGAAAATTTGGATTAGTGACGTCTTTGTTCATTCAATCTGGAGATTTACTATAAAAAGAGAAATATTGAGTTCCAGATAGTTTTTTCGGACTTGATTTGATGAGAACGGTAGGACGCACTTGCCGTTCTCTCTCATTTTTTTTTGTTTGTTTTAAAAAAAATATAAAATGAAAAGACTGTGATACAAGAATGGAACCAGCTAATGCTACCTCCAGAACATTATCTTCCAATGGTGACATCGCGGGAATTAAAAACAGGAACCTGGACTCTTCTACTGTAAGCTATATTGACATGAACTCTAAATTTAAAAATATCTAAGAACTTTCGTTCAAACTTATGAACTTCTATCTGACTTTTAAGTTTAAAATCAATTAATAATGTTTAATTTTATATGTTTTCCGATTGATAAAAATCATTTCCATTTTTTTTTCTCTCTTATTGTATAAATTATTTGTTGTTTAAATTTTAAATGATGAAATTTAGGTTGGGTATAGACGTTGCATAGATTCGTTAGCGGTTGATAATGTTGTGGTTTTCACATTCGATTAGAATATATGTCAACGATATCACTGCAAGCATCTTACGATGAATGCTAATGGGATTTGTATATTCCCTATGCAAGTGACGTTTATCGAGGACTTTGTATTTTGATCGGTTGTGTTGAATTTGGAATGTTTTTGACCGTGGAATCTGTGCAGCTGATCTGTACTCAACATTTTAAAACAAATTTTATTAAATGCATTTGTGTGAACGTATTTAAATGTTAAATTTAAGTCGGGCGTGAATGGCTATATAGATTTGTACAGTTATATTAGGGGAGGGTAATCTTAGGTTATTTGTGTCGTTGTTGAATTGGGTCAATGGATTGGATACATTTGTGTAATTAGTAGATGTAGTATAAGTTTCGCTATGTGCAGAATCGCTGAATACACCGCACCAACCCTTTGCCTATGGATGGGATTGTAAGTCGGCAAAAAGGATCGCGGTCCCTTCCTAAGGAGTTTTTATTTTATTGTTCTTCTTGCTATACAGACATCATATTCCTGTATTGGACAAGAGTCAATGTTTTCTCTAACTATACTGTTCAGATTTCCATTCCTGACAGTATAGTATATTTGTGCTGTTGTATTTTCAAGCTACATTGAATGCATAAATGTATCGGATGGATTTATGCCAGTTTGACTGCAAATTTTAGCCTAAGGTTAAATAGGGATAGAATGTTTTATTTTCAAATGCAAATCTATGTAGTCTATTCATACTTGACCATCTAAATAAAATATTAAACTCATTGAAATTTATATAAATGTACAATTAAAGAGTAATATAAAAATCTAAAAATGTTAAACCTATTCCTCGAATTTAGAATGATTTTATATGTGCGTAAATAAATATTTTTATGTGTTAATTTCTGGCAGTGGCTTTTATTTATTTATATTTAAGATATAAATTAAGATATAGATTTTTATCTCTGCGTCTCCACTGAGCTAGTGACTTGGGCTAACGATCAGAATATTTAAATAAAGTGGAATCTTAACAGCGCGTATCTGCCTACTTTATAAATTTTTCTAGGCTCAAATGCCTAGATGGCACCCTGGTAGTTGCAGATATTGTTTTTGCGGTTAGATTCGATCTTCACTTTCATTTCGATCGTTATAATATATATATATTGTAACAATCTGATACTTAACATGAACCTTTGCTACATTTGTAGTTTATTTGTAACCATCTGTTGTCTAAAAATATTTTTATATTTATCATTTTATTATACCTGTTGGCTTAATGCCTCCAGCACTGGATCATACATTCAAGCAGAGAGATAGAATATCATTGACAGAGTAACCATCAATGATATCTATGGCCAGATCAAGGCTACACAAATGGACCTTAACCATCTTTCCTGACCACAGCCTCCCTCCATACCTCTGAGATAACACCTGCCATCTAAAGCACTTTATTTGTTTTGAGAACAAGTCTCAGGGACCATCCAGACATATATGTTATATATAAAAGGCATGACTCAATGACAAACATACAAATCCAATAGTTAAAATATACCCAGGCTAACTCATAATCTTGATCAGGGGACCCAGCACAGTACTTATTAACACATGGAAATATTTTCAACCATTAAATTACTAGTGACACAGTTAAAAGAGAGAGAGAAAATATAAACCAAGCAACATTTAAGAAAACATTTTTTTTATTCACACACATATTTAAATAAAAATAACAGTACAATTTAACACAGAAAATAAATAAATACACATTAATTATTAGAAAATCAATACTAATGATTGTCCTTTATTTATGGTTCATTTCAATTTAAAAAATGTCTAGACAATTTATGATCAAAAAGTATATTTACCTAGGTTTTTTTATTAACTTAAGATGACATCATCTTTCTGCAATTTAAACTTTTCCTTAGATTCTGATTTCTAAATTGCTGGCTTTTTGATATCCAGCAATGGCTTCATGGGTTTCCTTCTGTACTTATGATAGACAATGGGGGAGAGAGTATGTGGCAGAAACTATATTATGAATGAGGCATTGATTCCAGGTGAGAGCAATTGATGAAGCCAAGGACCTAAGGCATGAAGCCCAGCTGAACACTCCAAAGGTTCTCTAGCAATGCATGTTGCTACTTCTGCAGCTTCTATGTATATATTTTTTCCAATGAACTGGTGAACTGGAAAAACTGCAACTACTGATTGAAACTGGAAACTTGAAATGAAAATCTGAACTGAGACTTGACTGAGACTTCAATTGGAACTTGAATGAAACTGGAAACAATGGATAAGCTGCCCTTTTTATAATTGACTCTCACATTGTTTACTTTTTTATCATAATTTTAATTTGGTTCAATTAATTTTACATTTTTATCTAATCATTTTTCTTAAATTCATCTAATATCTTATCAGCCAGTAATCTTTCAAATTTTACATGGATTCCTGCTAATGAGATAGTGTACAAGATTTTCTAATTAATTGATAAAGAGCTCTGCTAATTTGCTCTAACAAGCTTTATTGATAAATGCCAGCTAAACAAAGTATTTAAAAAATCTCTATCTTGAAAACTACTCCTTAGCCTCAGACCAATGGTTTCATGATTTGGCACTCCTCAGTGAGGCACTAGGATAGTTTCAGACACTAGATCTAAAAATACCAAGCCAAAGCCAGCATTTATCTAAAAGTTAACTATTGAGTAGAAAATCTGAAATTTTTAGATAACTAAATGTCTTCAAACCCAGTTATCTAACTTAACCTCTTTGTGTTTATGTCTGCAAAATACAGGCAATAATTTTTAAATTATAAACATCTGGATTGAGGTTAAGATTAATGGAAATCAATGCAGGCTATGCATGTGCTTTTTACACCTTTGTTTTCATCTTTCTCTCTACTTTCCAGAAAGGTAAATTTTATTTTTCTATGATAAAATATTAAAATTTTATGATAATTTTTGTGATCAAGTAGATTGAATTTTTTTGTCTTTCTCTCATTTTTTTGATAGTTACTGGAGAAGAGTTCAGCATGAGAAACAAATATTGGTAAAAAGTTTTACTTTTTCCATTGTATTTTGAAAAAAAAAACATTATAGGAGCTTAATGGTAAGTATTTTCATTTTTCTATATTTTTTTAATTATTATTTTATTATACGTTTTTCAATTATTATTTTATTATATATTTTTTAATTGTTGTTTTTTATATATATTTGCTTAAAAAAAGACTATTGAAAGTAACATAAAAAAGATCATGATTATCGGCATATTTTTCTATAATGTGAGCTTGGATGGATGGAGTATTTGAATTAATTGATATGAGACAAAAATAAATATATTTTGAAAATATAATGACATAATTTAGATTTTTCTATAATTTTTTTGTCTGCATTTTAATAATAGTAAAAAATATGCAAATACTAAAAGTAACGATTTTGACAGTGCATAAACTTAGGCCGATTATAGACTATTGCAATATAAATTTCAAAGCTGCATACTTTTTAATTATTATTTTATTCATATATATATATATTTGATAAAAAATATATGAAAAATTACTATTGAAACTAACATAAAAAAATAGCTTGTGATTGTGTACATTTATATTGTGAATTATCTGCATTTTTTGATATGATGTGAATTTGGGTGAGTGTCTGAATTAATTGATATGAAACAAAGATGAAATATTTTGGAAATATAATGACTGATTTAGATTTTTCTATATTTTTTTGTCTGCATTTTAATAGTAAAAAATATGCAAATGCTAAAAGTAAAGATTTTGATAGTATATATATAAACTACAAACTTATGTACCTCAAGCTTAACTTTATAATGAATTTAGTATTTCATTCATTTTTTATTTTATTTTATTTTATTTTGTATATATAATGACTAGTTTAGTAGTACTTTTTAATAAATTACAAACTGTATTGAAGTTCTTTATTATAATATTCAAATTATACTAATTATTGATCAATATTAACTACTTGTTATAAAGGCTATTACTAGGAATGACTTATACATTGCAAATCCCTGTGTGGAAATACATTTTGAAGGGCTACTGAGAAAATTGATAAGTACTAATGTCTTTAGTCTATGAAGTTTTCAAGTGATGGATTACTTTAGGTAAGTGTTATTATATACTAATTTTTTAGAAATTTTATGATGAATCCAACTAACCTACTAACAAAAATATAATTTTAAGTTGTATGCATGATAATTTAGGATTTATGAAATAATATGAAAATAATTATTAGAAATATTAACTTTTATTCTTTTTTTTATTACTTTGAATATCAATGACTATATTTTTAAAGTTTAATTACATTCTTTGGTGTTTAATCTTTAAACCAATATTTACTATGTCATTTTTTATTAATAAAACTTAAAGTTATGATAAAAGTTGTGGCTTAATATAATTTTTTTAAGTATTCAATATGGCTGCTTGAAAGTGAAAAGGTTAAATAGCTATATGGGGCTAAGAGATCTTCAGCCAAACCACATATTAATAGCCTTAGCAATATAACATTGCTTAAGACTTTAAAGCAAATAGATACACTTGTAATTCAAATTATAGTCAAAGATATAAGCATATTTTGTAATGGCTCCCAATGCACAATTTAACTCAATCATATCACTTTATTATTTATATTATATAAGTTAAACTGATTCATCTACAAATCTTAATGCAATAAAATTTAAAACTAATGAATAAGATTTGAAATATGGGCATTCTTCATATAACTGGAGCTTAATTGTAAATATAGAGGATTTGAACACAGACTTTCAAGCAACCTTCAACTATCCATACTATCTCATACCAGTGATACATATGACGATGCACATGTAGAAAATATAAATAATCACCAATATATATATTTCATGCTGAACCAGCACTCATCAGTTGGTCCAGATTATCATCTCCCACACATGACGAGTGCTGATTTATAATCAGTGCACAGCACTGATTATATATATGTGTGTGTGTGTGTTTGTGAGAGAGAGAGAGAGAGAGAGAGATGATAATCTGAACCAACTGATGAGTGCTGGTTCAGCATGAAATATGTATATTGGTGATTATTTATCTTTTCTACATGTGTGATCATGTGTATCAGAGATGTGAGATAATATAAATAGTTGAAGGGTGCTTGAAAGTCTGTGTTCAAATTTCCTATATTTACGAATGAATAAGACTAAATTTTGACAATTCTACTTTCATATGTCATAGCATCGGCCAGGACATGAACCCACAACCACAATTCTACTTAAAATAAAATATATGACAAAGTATAATTTATAATTTTTCACACAAAAAGGTAAAAAAATTGTTACTTCTGGAAATTTTTATTTTATTTTTGTGAATGGTAAATAAGTTCATTTCAATAATAATTTATTCAGAACAAATAGTGATTACATCTTGATGAAAAAAAAATTGTACACTAACATGATAATATTAATGTTCTGTTTGTCGTTTAGGTAGAATGTATTATGTGAACAGGACTGTTATATCACTTATGTCGTTGGGTAAATTGAAGAAAGTTTGTATAATTTGTGAGATACTCAGAAATAATAGTTGTTGGGGTTTTTAAAGAATGGTTTAAATTTATAGTAGAATTGAAATTTATTTAATGAAATGTTTTTTAATAGTATTTTAATAGATTAAACAAAAATGTATCTATAATTACATATTTTTGTTTAAAAACACATTTTTTTCTGAATTTTTTAATCTTCACTATTTTTTATAACTTCTTTGTTTTTGTTTCTCTATTATTCTCTACTATCACCATCAAGTTTATCACTGTTTTTATTTTTCTGTTTTCATTTTTAAATTTTCCCTGCTATTTTTAATCATTTTATTTATTTTTAATTCTTTTTGTTTTGTTTTTTATATTTGTTTTTTTCTATATTAATAAAGTTGTTAAACATCGCTTAAAAATAATTTTCTTTATAGGTGGACCTTTTAAAGTTTTTTAATATGATTTTATGTTATTTATTAACTTTTTATACTGTTCTATTTATAATATATAAAACATATTCATCATGTCAATCAAAATTTTGTAATGAATTTTAGCAAAAGCAGTTTGACTAATTAGGCAATAAAGTATTGCCCTATAAAAAAAAAGTTGAATTAAAAAAACAATCAACATAATACAGCGTGAGTTATGATCCACACACCTCAAGTTGCAGAGTCTACTGCCCTGCCAAACTGCAAAGCATTTATGTAATTAAAAAAATTTCTATGAATATAGCTTCTTTTTACATCTTTCATTTCAAATTACTAAACATTACTCAAACAATATTAATAATTTTTATTAGTCATTCATTAGACTAGATAATATCCAATAATGAATGATGAGTGCTGTTTCAGCACAAAATGTGTCTCTTGGGGATCATAGATCTTTTTCACATGTTATTGATCATATGTTTATAAATGCATCCCTCCACAAGGTATTAAAAGTGGATAGAAACCAGTCCCTACCTCGTGTGAGAGTTGTGTAATGAAAATTATGCTACAGAAATATTATTAAGCCAATAAGCCAGGAACTAGTCTGGGGATATTGGATGAGTAGGCACTAGATGGGGATTTTATGCACAAGCCTTCTGGCATCCATTGATTGCTGTGGCTTGCACTGAGTGGCAATATGTATAGAGAGTTTTGCCTGTTTGGAAATATTATTCATTATTGGATAATCTCTAGTCTAATGAATGACAAATAAAAATTATTAATATACTTTCATTAAGTGATTTGTGTCAAAATTGTGAGAGCAATACATTTGACACATCAATTTAAAAGTAGTAATTTGCTACCTATAAATATACTGAACAATGATAAAGATATGTGTAAGAGATTGTGGTCTGGACCAAATGATGAGTGCTGGTTCAGCACAAAATGTGCATCTTGGGGATCATAAATCTTTTTCATGTCTTTGAGCATAAGTTTATGATTACATCCCTCCACAAGATGTTAAAAACAGATAAAAAACAGTCCCTACCTTATGTGAGAGTGGTATAGTAAAAAATACTCTACAGAAATATTAGTCACTACTCAAACAATATTACATTACCTTTTTTTAAAAAGGAAATTGGAACTATTGATCTTAAATAGACTTCAAAGCAGAAAGCTGTGATGTTTACAAATTTAAAATATATATAAATTGTCATTAGCGGATTATTCTTGTATTTATTTTAACATACATTGCAGTAGCATTTAATGTTAAATCTTTTTATATATCATAACATTTCACTAATCCTTCCTAATAAATATATAACATCATTGTCATTAGTATAATTATAAGTTAAACATAATAATTATATATTTTTAAAAACGTTTTGAGATATATTATTTACAATCTCATAATTGTAAATATTACTACATTGTCAAACAGTCAATTTATATACGTTATTTTTAAAAAATATTTTATAGTTTGTTTACTAGTTTCAGTTCTTTTATATACTTCTAGATGAATGATTTAAAGTCTAATTTTTTTTTTCACTCTTTTTAATCAATGTATGACAGTTGGAACTCAAAAAGTTTGACGTTTATTGCAATATCCATTATACGGAGCCAAAACTAACCATTAAATCATAAGTCTCTTCGAGACAATTGAAACCCATTAAACATACTAGAAGAAAATTAATAATTTGCTCTATAGCAAAAAGTCAGAAATTCTAAACTAGTTTCGAGCAAGAAAAAAAAAAAATGTTAAGTAACAACAAAATGGCGAAATTTGTATGTATAGATAACATTTATATAGATTTAATTAATTAACCGTAGTTTTATCAAATTTTTAAACCCTTACAACTATAGCTGTTGTCTGGATTAATTTATTTTTATTCAAATCTTTATTATTATTTTTAACTGATATACAGGCTTATTATATACCTGTATCAATATATGTAATATATAGAGTACATGAGCACAGACTTTCACACGAGCTACCACTCTCCACTCTTTCTCATAACACTGATATACTTGAACACATATATGTCGAAAAAATTATCACCAATATACGTATTTCATGCTAAGCCAGCAATCATCAGTTGGTCCAGATTATCATCTCTACACATATATGCAATAAGTGCTCAGATATATATTAAGATAGCCAATCTTCATACTTTAATGGACGGTTTTCAATCCACTCCACACTCCAATTCTTCAACCATTTATCTAATTGAAAATCTGATGATGGAACGTTCAAAGGCCACCCTGAGACCTTTTCAATTGGATGGATGGTTGAAGAGTTGGAGTGTAGAGTGGATTGAAGCCTGTCCATTAAAGTATGAAGATTGGCTATCTTAATATATATCTGAGCACTTATTGCATATATGTGTAGAGATGATAATCTGGACCAACTGATGATTGCTGTTTTAGCCTGAAATATGAATATTGGTGATTATTTATCTTTTCAACATTTTGAGATAGAGTGGAAAGTCATGTGAAAGTCTGTGCTCATATACCCTATATATTATTATTTTTAAAAAAGTATGTTAATTTCATTGTAATTTAATTCATTTATCCCATACAATTTCAAAGGTACGTAATTGCAGTATAAAAATAATTCATTTGATAATTCAGGCATGCGCAATGTGTAATATCTAAATGTTTATATCGATCTTTGTAAATGAAAGCATTTTTTTAAAAAAATTATTAATTTAATCGTTGATATAAAGATTTGTTCAAATACCTTCAGAAAGTAATATAAATGTTAAAAACACTAATATTAAGATGAAACCATTACTACTACTATTAACATTATGGATGTTGAAAACAAAATAATAAATATATCAATAAAGAAATGTTTATAGACAGTGGAAAATCACAATCAACAATGAAAAAATATTAAACCACTAGACATCACATGACCACCATTTACTATGATTACACACAATCTGTTAAAATGGATCCAAGACTTCTTACTGATGGAAGTCATAATCTAAAAACTAGCCTGGAAATAGTGGGTGAGTAGGTACTAGATAGAGATTTTTAATGCACAAATCTTCTAACATTCATTGATTGCTATGGCCTGCAGTAAGTGGCACTATTGTTTAGAGAAAAAAGTGATTATACAGAAAATAGATTATTGGTTTTTATGCTGAGTTTGGAAAAAGTTAAGGGAAATTTAGATATAAAGGCTTAGAGTTGACAAAGATTATGTTGTGGAAATGGGATGTAGCAGAATATGGGATAATTTAGACTGGGGAATGGAAAATAAAGTGGCTAACAGGTTTCTCTGGGCACAATTGTTGAGAGATTCTTGACTCCATTTAAGGAGAAGCTACAGTACATCACATCACATCTATTGTTTTAATGAAAAAATATCTGAAAAGAAAAAGAACAAATACTAACAAATAATTATTTTCTCAAAACACTGATTGGCTATCAGATAAGCATTTTAATGAGCCCAAAAAGATTTCCAGTATTTCAATTTATTTCAGTTTCAACTATCTGCAATTTGCAAATTAAAATATTATTCAAAACCCTAATGAAAAAAAAAGCTATGCATAGTTGTGCATGATAAAAAGCAGCAGATAGTGAAAAACAGAACCAGCAATATGCAATACAAGTCAATTAAAACAAATCTACCCTTAAATTAATGTCAATCCTTTTGCAGAACTAAATAATTGTTTTAAAGCATTTACTAATGCAAGGACATGCGAAAAGTTGATATTTTATATTATTGATTCTATAGACGGACCAGCTGCTTAGAAGGCAGCTATGCTAACCGCTAGGCCACCAACGCTTGACGATTTTTTTTATTATTATCTTCGTATTTACAAAAACTTCAGCTTTTCAGTGAATTAGCAAGTTCATGATGCAAATTTGTAAACTAAAAAAATGTTTATAAAAAAATTTTAATTCTATTTAAAAAAAAAAAAAGGCGTGTAACTTTTGTAAAGGTTCATATTTTTAAGTAAAAACAAAATAAATTGTAATGTATTTAAAATATTTAAAAATAAAAAAAATCCAGCACTATTTTTAAAAAAAAAAAAAAAAAAAAGGTTAATACAAATGATTATTCAAGTAAATTTTGTGTAACACCTGCTCAAGAAAGAGATAATTAAAAATACATCAACCAAAAAATATTTTAATTGAATTTGATAGAAAATCAGGTATGATTAAAAACTAGACGACCATTGATTAAAAAATAAGATTTTTAAAAAAGTTAAATTTAATATAAACTTACAGATTTAACTCACAATTACTAGTATCTTAATTATTTATGCAAACTTCAGAATGAAAATAAAATGTAGTTATCAAATGAGATATGGATGTTATTTACTATCAATAAATAGTTAATATATATATATATATATATATATATATATATATATATATATATATATATATATCATGTTTTGCTTTTAGGTAATTTATATATATATATATTATTTCAATAGATGGACAATTGAAATTTTAAACTGGATTCCAAGAGATTGTAAAAGATCCAGAAAGAGACCACATGTGAGATGGATGGATGAGATAAGAAAGTGTGCAGGGGTGATGTGGAGAAGAGAAGTTAAAGATCGGAGAAGGACTGAACTTGGAGAGACCTTCATCCTGCAGTGGATTGATAATGTTTGATGATGATTTCAAATAAGCATTATAATTTATTCTCACTATAATTTTAAACAAATACAATGCTAAAATTGAAAAAGTTTTTGGAAAAAATTCTATAATATCTATCCTCTACGATAGGAAATTTCCTACGACTATCAATGAAAAATCATTCTGTTTAAAGTCAAAATACTAAATATTCAAATAGAAAGGAATAATATTGTTTAAAGTTTTTAAAAAGATCTTGATTCAATCACAGAAAATTTATCAACATAAATAGGCTGCTGATGTTTTGATGAAGTCACATTATTCTTGTCATGGCTTTTGTGTCCTAAAGTATTATTCTTGTCATGGCTTTTGTATCCTAAAGTATTATTCATGTCATGGCTTTTGTGTCCTAAAGTATTATTCTTGTCATGGCTTTTGTGTCCTAAAGTATTATTCTTGTCATGGCTTTTGTGTCCTAAAGTATTATTCTTGTCATGGCTTTTGTGTCCTAAAGTATTATTCTTGTCATGGCTTTTGTGTCCTAAAGTATTATTCTTGTCATGGCTTTTGTGTCCTAAAGTATTAGTCTTGTCATGGATTTTGTGTCCTAAAGTATTATTCTTGTCATGGCTTTTGTGTCCTAAAGTATTATTCTTGTCATGGCTTTTGTGTCCTAAAGTATTATTCTTATCATGGCTTTTGTGTCCTAAAGTATTATTCTTGTCATGGCTTTTGTGTCCTAAAGTATTATTCTTGTCAAGGATTTTGTGTCCTAAAGTATTCTAAGCCAAATGATTTTGTCATTACTGATAGTAGGAATTTGTCAATGCTAAAGACTGCTATATCGTATTTCTTAAAGTCATCTTTTAGCTATAAAAATCTTAATGATAATAAAAGTTTCACATGATCACATTTCCTATACTAGCACATTAATTGTTGATAAACAGAGCAAAACTCTCCATACAGTATTGCCACCTGTGCTAAACAGAGTAATCAATGGATGCCAGAAGGCTTGTGCATAAAATCCCTATCTAATGCCTACTCATCCAATATCCCCAGACTAGTTTCTGGCTTATGGCCTTCATCAGTGAGGAGCTTTGGATCTGAGAGCACTGCATCTAGATCTTAGGATCTAATGCAACCCTCTAGCAACCACCTTTTATCTCTACTTAACTACAAAACTATGAGAATGAAATTGAAAACACAAAAAATATTTTCAATCTAAGCTCAATAGCTTATATAGTCATACGGGTCTGAACTCAGTTCAGCACCCATACATTTTGGTGTCTTTGGCTCTTTTACAACCATAGCCACCACTATCCTATTAGGCAGGATTGGTGTTAAACCATTAAGCATCACATGATCACATTTCCTATACTAGCACATTAATTGTTGATAAACAGAGCAAAACTCTCCATACAGTATTGCCACCTGTGCTAAACAGAGTAATCCTGCCTAATAGGATAGTGGTGGCTATAGTTGTAAAAGAGCCAAAGACACCAAAATGTATGGTGCTGACCTGAGTTCAGACCCATATGACTATATAAGCTATTGAGCTTAGATTGAAAATATTTTTTGTGTTTTCAATTTCATTCTCATAGTTTTGTAGTTAAGTAGAGATAAAAGGTGGTTGCTAGAGGGTTGCATTAGATCCTAAGATCTAGATGCAGTGCTCTCAGATCCAAAGCTCCTCACTAACGAAGGCCACAAGCCAGAAACTAGTCTGGGAATATTGGATGAGTAGGCATTAGATAGGGATTTTATGCACAAGCCTTCTGGCATCCATTGATTTCTCTGTTTAGCACAGGTGGCAATACTGTATGGAGAGTTTTGCTCTGTTCATCAACAATTAATGTGCTAGTATAGGAAATGTGATCATGTGATGCTTAATGGTTTAACACCAATCCTGCCTAATAGGATAGTGGTGGCTATAGTTGTAAAAGAGCCAAAGACACCAAAATGTATGGGTGCTGAACTGAGTTCAGATCCATATGACTATATAAGCTATTGAGCTTAGATTGAAAATATTTTTTGTGTTTCCATTTCATTCTCATAGTTTTGTAGTTAAGTAGACATAAAAGGTGGTTGCTAGAGGGTTGCATTAGATCCTAAGATCTAGATGCAGTGCTCTCTGATCCAAAGCTCCTCACTGACAAAGGCCACAAGCTAGAAACTAGTCTGGGGATATTGGATGAGTAGGCATTAGATAGGGATTTTATGCACAAGCCTTCTGGCATCCATTGATTACTCTGTTTAGCACAGGTGGCAATACTGTATGGAGAGTTTTGCTCTGTTTATCGATAATAAAAGTTATAAATATATTGATACACACATATACTATATACTTATACACATATATTATATGCCTATAGCATATAATATGAACCTCAAGATGCAGTGGCAAAGCAGCTATTTATTATGCTGTAAACTGAGTTTCAAATGAAGGTTGATTGTAACTTAATATATTACAAGTTTTAATCAGGATTAAAAAAATTCTTTTAAGTAGTTTGGTCATGGTTAATTAACATAACCATCTAATATTTGCCATTAAATGAACTTTTGATTATTTTTAGCTAAAGGGTAAATTAAAGATGAAAAAGTGTCCAAATTCTTATCATCTTGCAATTGATAGCCTGATAAATAATGATTTCTCCCTTTCTGATCCTTTATGAGAAGATGACGGAGAAGTCTTAACTATGGAGAAGGTTATTTAAATACTGGTATAACATTATCACTGATTAAAAAAAATTATAAAGTAGGTCAACTTCATTTCTGAATAGAATCTCTTTCGTGCCTATTAGTCAAATTCAGCCAAAATAAATAATGACATTAAAGGTTTATAAATTTTGTGAAAACTACAGTTATCTATTTTTTGAATAATTTAAATATTAATTTCATAAAATTAAACATTTACTAAACTCAATTCATAAAAATTAGCAAAAATAAAAATCTTAGCTAAGATAGTTGCTATATTTATTTTTAAATTATAATCAAAATTTGAACACTTCATATTTATATTTTCATTGTAAAAATATTAATTGAAATGCTAATGTCATGAAAACCACACTCTTATACATTCATTTGAAAATAAATATAGTATTCATGCAATACTTATATGACCCTTGAACTCTCAGTGGTTAGTGAGCACATTTGAAAAAATGACTATTGAAAAGTTTTCATTTAAAAATCCATTAAACATTGCTTATTGTGGATTATTATAAATTACTATTGTTTTATGCCTGAGACATAATTTCATGTAAAAGCAGTTGTTAACCATTAAGATGTTTTCACTTCTAAATAACATCATTCCTAATTTTTTAATCAGGAATAAGATAATTTAATTCAAAATTTATTAGATATTGCTATCATTTCTGCTTTGTATATATTGTAACTTCATTAATGTCTGAATGGCATTGTAGCCAAAAATAAACAAGTAGAAACACACTGTAACTTAAATAGACTATTAAGACATTACAACTCATGAAATAACATCAAGTGGAAAGTACATTGGTGATCCAATAAAAATATTTCCTCAATAAATCCAACAGTAACTTTTTACCTACTTTTATCTCTTGGTTTGGTATCAAGTGCATATTTAAGTGAACCTAGACAAAGTTATATTCTATAACCTTTTCAAATGGACCAGGTTTGAACACCTTTTTGGTACCTTATTTCTAACAAAAATGTAAGATTTTGATTTTAGACCCCTATCACCATATGCACTAACCTTTAGGCAAACACAAAACATCTTTAAAACAAAGTGGTGTATATAAAATTCATCAGACAGAAATCATCTCCTAGATCTTAACATGATAAATGTGTTTCAATATCTTTATAAGTTTTACTAGCTCATATTACATGATTAATTTAGGATGGCAATTCACTCATCCTTGAATGATGTAGATGATGGAATGGTGGTTATTATAATGATTCACAAATGTCAACTAAATACCATGAAATCACTATTTATTTATAGCCCTTAAACCTTTATCTCATTCATTAATTGGAAAGCATGATGATGATGATGATGATAATTATAATAGTTCCAACCACAGCTTTAGAACTAAGCCTGTCATAAAATTTAGTTTTCAGAAATTTATAACTATTTGGCTAATCTTAGTACATCTAATTAGAACTCAAACAGTCAAATTCACCAGTGATGATGAATGATCACAACTAATAAAGAATACCTTAATGAAAATATACACCTCGTTTAATAAAACAAATTAACATTTATTACTGCATTTCTAACATATACACAATTTATAGATAAACATGAAAATTTATATGAATAATAATAATAATTGACTATTTTGAAATCATAAGATTAATTTTATGTTCTTCCCCCTTTCCCGTTAATGATATAATGTATATCAAATTGGATAACAAATTTGCTAAAATTTTCTATCCACAAGAAAAATATTTCATAAAAAAAATAAACTCTCTTTGTGCACACATACTTTTATAACCTAACATGTAAAGTAGAATGATTAATGAGAAAAATGTTAGTGGAATCGAAAGAAGATTTCCAGAAACAAGTTTTAAAATTACTTCTCCCCCTCTCTAAGCTATTGAAATCGCTATTCCTTAACTCAAAACAACAATACTCTAATATTTTTAATGCTGTCTATTATTCTCACATTCATACACCATTATATACATGTGACAAGTATTCTTATATCACCGTGTATGTGTTGATACCCTTAGAAATAAAACATTATTTAAAAACAAATAATAATATAAAAAAATATTTTACGCATTAATAACATCTCATAACTTTAGATTAATAGGCAATCATACCCTTTTAGAAAAAAAACATCAATGAGTGGGTATAATAATTTTAGCATACATAAAATCATTAATGAAGCTTATAGCTTTTATTACTGAAGAAATTTTTGGTTTAACTCGATTTTGGTTGTTTTTAAAGTTCTGAGATAAGAAAATATAAACTTTATTGCTAAAAATTTTACTAATAGTCTCTGATATCATAAAAAGAAAATATATAATGAAAATTCATATTACTAGTCCCTTTTATTTTGTGGAGGCTTCCAAGAGTTCAAACTCAGCTTGTTAAATGTCTATACTTTTGCAGCAAACACATATCAATCTGTACCATGGGTATATAACCAATTTCTGCAGTTCACTGGAACAGTCTCTTTTCTTGAGGCTTATAATTATTTTATGGGTGATGATGATGTTATTTGCTTTAGTGGGAACCATTTGGCACTGGAACTGTTTCTTCCTTTCCTGTTAAGCATAATTTTTCTAATAGATGCAGGATATCTGTTGTTCTCACATTTATAATTTTGCTTGGGTTTAACATTCAGTCACTGGAATAACAACTAATTGATTTAATACTTATGAGTGGATTAATTATTTTCCTTCAGCTTTCAAATGCAGGTGAATGTTTCTTCTATTTAAAACATCTTATTTCTCCCAATCAGTCATAAGGTGTAGAATACTTTTAAATCAGACAAAACTTTTTTTTCTTTCCTATATGATGTGTTGGCCAATCTTGCAGTCAGACAGACAGATGAAAGATATATACATTTTAACCTGCCATTTTGTTTTTATCAATCTTCAAAAAAAACTTTATATAAAAAATGATTTCAAATTGATATCTTTCAGAATTTAACACTTGTCTTTTCCCAAGTTTCAATATTTAAAAATTCTCCTCTTCTAACTGACTTTTCAGACTCTTTTTATATCCCACTTTCTTTCTCTATTTTCAGTCAACTCATTTAATTAGATTCATCTTGTGATTTTTTTAAACTGCTGGTTAAAGAAAAACAACAAATTCACACTACCATGATTTCCAGACAAATTTTGTTTTGAAGGAAAATTGTCTTAATGATTTTTCTTCACATCTTTATCATAAATATCACACCTGAAACTTTTAACTTCACTCTTTGATCTAGGATGGGAAGATTTTAAAGCTAGATTTCTTACATGTCTAAGCTCCCACAAAACAAGCAATTTTTTATAACAACAAACTGTTGAGAAAAAAAAAATCTAACAGAATTCACTCGTCTTCTTTTTTTCTTTTTCAATATATATAAATGTAGATTTATTTATGCAATATATCCATGCACACACTGTTATTCATATCATTTATAAAAACTGGCCTATTAAAATAATCTAAATGCTTCTTAGAAACTATACTTTTAATATTTAAAATTAAATCCTTAAAACTTTTAAACCCGAATTATAATCATAGAAAAACAAAATAGAAATAGAGAATAAAATAGCAAAACTAATCTAGCAACTGTAGACTAGTTTTGAAGAAAGTTAATATTTCAAATATAAAAATGACAAATTAAATATCTTGTCGACATAAAAATGCCTATATGTGTTATATTCCTACTTTTAAAAGAATAATTAAAAGGTGTGTACTACTCTTTTTGAGTTTTGTCAATACAGACAACTAAAGAACATAACTGTTTTCCCCCACTCTCTTTCTGTATTAGAAATTTGGGGCTTGATCCTGTAGGGTTTAAACTTGGGTGCCCTACAGCTTCCTTTACTGTATAAAAATGTGATAATGATTTTTGGTTCCATATTTCCTTTCATGCACATGACTACAATTTTAGCTATTGGCTAAATTGAAATGGGCACAACATATATATAATTATTGTTTATTAATAATGATAATTGAATATTTTGTTGCTCAAAAATTCATATTGAAACACTAGAAATAACAAACCTCAGTTATGAACTATGATCTAATATCAAAACAGGGAAAAACTCACTATACATATTGCCACACTGCAAGCTAGAGTAATCAATGGATGCCAGAAGGCTTGTGCATAAAATCCCCATCTAGTAGTGCCTACTCATCCAATATCCCCAGAACAGTGTGGCAATATGTATAGTGAGTTTTTGCCTGTTTTAATAGCAGTTATAAGCAAGCATAAGAAATGTTCACCATGTGATGTTTATGAACTAATATCCAAAATATGCTATTCCACCACTGTTCCAAATCACATATAGTATCGTTACTAATAATTATATATTTATAGAACTGATTGATTTATTCATCAAAAAGTGTATTATGATGATACATGTGCAGTATTCAAAAGATTTTTAAAGACACTCTAACTAAGCACTTTCACTTTATTAACAGACTTTTTATCATTATACATTTGAGAACTATCCTCCTTAGAAGACTTTACTGTAGCTGTTGATATGATATCTCTCTGAACACATTGTTTTAACAATTTTTATAATCAGTTTAATAGTCTAATAAATATACAACGATAAAAAAGCACTCTTTTTGTCAACTTGTATCTTTTAAGAGAAGTTTGTAAAGAGAAAAATTCTATCAAAAAATTTTATTATATAGAAAAGAATAATAACCTAATTGTAAAACTATTTATAAATATTAATACATTACAATTTATAACTGAAACACACAGGCTTATTATATACCTGTGTCTACATATGTAATATATAGGGTATATGAGCACAGACTTTCACACATCCACCATTCTCCACACTATCTCATAACACTGATATACTCGAACACTATATGTTGAAAAGATAAATGTGTTCGAGTGTATCAGTGTTATGAGATAGTGTGGAGAGTGGATGGTCATGTGAAAGTCTGTGCTCATATACCCTATATATTACAATTTATAATGCAATCTGAGTGGGTAATGTTTCTGTCCATGATAAACATATACACCTGTTTAAAGATCATTTTAGGTCAATTTCAAAATGTATAATTTCTAGAAGGAAAAGTAAGTCTATTTTCTTTATTTTCTCCTTAGCAGCATTAACAACTAATTACTATAATCTACTGAATTCACATACTGGAATTTTCTTTTTTAAAATAATAAAATAAAATTTTAACTAAACATTATACAACTTCTATACCAAGTCTAAATCGCTGATTCAATTAAATAATGATTAATTATATAGATAATAAGAATGCTAATAATATTAATACCGTGTTTAAGAAAGTGGTTTAAAAGCATATCAAAAAAAGCAAGACAGATTTTTAAATGTAGTAAATTATGGTTCCCGTAAGAAACAACAACATTCTACCCTTCTAATGCTGTATAGCATCTAATATTTAGCAAGCCCATAATAGCAATCGCTCTTTAGAAATAGAGATATAAATCCTTCTGAGACAAGTAAATTGTCAAGTCATAATATTCCAATCTGCTTAGCTATGTAAAGCATATTATAAAAATGCTAATACAAAAAAGTGAATTTTACAACTCTAAATCTATCTTTAATTTTTTTTGGTATGTTGAATGTCCTAATAAATCTTTTCAAAATTATTAAATTCCAAAAGTTTATTTCCAGTTCTAAGTTCTCTTCAAATCATAGATAATTTTGCAAAAACCTATCATGGATCACTACATTGATACATTTTGTGAATCATCATTCATTAACAGCTACTTGTAAATGAATATACTTGTTTTATTTACATATACATCCAAGGGCTTTTGGGGTAATAACTTTACAAAGTCAATTAGTAAAAATAGCACTAATTTTGATAACTTTACTCTATAACGTCAGTGAATTCTATTCTATTAGTAAATTTAATATATTTTACCATTTACAACCTTCTTAAACACTTTATCCATACTATTTATTTATATCAAAACTAACAGTTTCTACTGTCCTACAGTCATCATCAGAACTCTTTACACTTTATCAATACTATTTATTTATATCAAATTAACAGTTTCAACTGATGATGACTGCAGGACAGTCGAAACTGTTAGTTTTGATATAAATAAATAGTATTGATAAAGTGTTTAAGAAAATTGTAAATGGTATATGTTAAGGTAGAAATCAATTCATGGGAAAAGTTGTAAATGGTATATGTTAAGGTAGAAATCAATTCATGGGAAAAGGAAGAAGAAAATTAAATTTAATATATTAATAATCATAGTTTATCATCATAATATTATTTAAGGCATTTAGCAAATATTCTATTGATTCTTTATATTAAGTGTGATCTTTAATTCTAATGAACATATGAACTATGAAATTAAAAAGAAATAATGGTGGTCATGTCTTATAATTAATTACAAATACTTTCCAGTATTTTTAAGTCATGAAAGTAGTTCTAGTGAATTCTTTATATATTTTCAATTTTTTTTATCTCTCATAAAAAAGGTAAAGTATATTGTGTCTCCTTTTTAATTCATTTATTTCAATGTTTACTATTTCAAATTGTAATGTTATATATTTATAAAATCCACCTCTTACTTTCTTACTAAATTCATTTATAAGTGAGCCACTCTTATGTCACAATATATGCACAGTAGCCTCTGCAGCCATTGCTTTGGCTCCAAGCCTTTCTATCAATACCTTAAAATATGGATAATAGCAAATCTTATATGATACATTAATGTTTAACATAATCATCACTTTAATTTATTTTTTAATATGTACACATTAAGACTTTAACAAAACTAACTATTGAAATAAATTCCTTGTTTCTACTTCACCTTCGAGTAGTAAGTTACAACTTGCCATTATGCAAACAAGTGGAGCTCAATATTAAGAGAATTATCAGGCTGAGTGCTTTCAGGAACCTTTAGTTCCCATATTCATAACCAATCTTGGGAGTGTCAGCTTGAGTTGTGATTTTAAACAACTGGGTAGTAATTTATTCAAATTTATTCGATGTCTTCATATAGTCCACTTTTATTAAAAAATAGATTTGCAGCTATGATGGCTGATTGAACACCTACTGGCCATTCAAGACAAGGAAATGATTTACTGAGAGATAATTTATGACGTCAACCATACAGCAGGATATTCTCATGAAACATTCAAATTTACAAACTCGCAATTCTTTTCTTCTAAAGTCAGTAAAGTAAAAGAAGTCAGTTTTTGCTTTTACAGCAGATGTTAAAAAATAGGAGGAGAAAATCACATGATACTCTTATTAGTATTAACAATCTTTTATTAGTGATTCAGATTCCATTTAACTTTCATTTTAAAACTTGCAATGATTTGTTATTCTTTATCTGTTAATAGTTTTTAGTAAACTTTAGCTCTTTTTAATATTTTTTACAATGAATGCAGTATACTATGTGATGATGAAAATATATAACTCAGCATATTTTATTTTTAAAATAAATTATACTGTGCTACTTTGATTAATATTGTAATGTTGTAGTTAAAATATTACAAACATATTCCCTAGCACCTCACTGATGACGCTAGAGGCAGAAACCGCGGTCTGAGGTTGAGGGTATTTTTGAAGCTTCATAAGAGTTTGTTTTTAACTTACTCTATATATAACATTTACAAACATGTTCTATTTATATATTTGAGGAACTAGATTAGTATACTTTCACATTCACAAATAAATTATATAGTCAAATACTCATGTGAATTGTTTTATTTCTTGAATTCATTCATAAAGATAGATTATAATAAATAATGAATAATTAAAGAGTATACTATTTAGGATTGAGGAATATGAAATATTATGCCAGTTAGATACCATATCCAGTAAAAATATTATTTTCTAGTTACATCATATCTATAATCATATTTATTACTATCCAGGGTCAGATAATACAGAAACAAGCTAGTATACCAGTCTGTGAAAAAGCTAATTATCATAGGTTAACAATATGATTTGGCATTAAAAGTAAGTAAGTGCTAACCCAAGTAATTTTAGTAGTGGAAAAATCCAAATTTTAAAAAAAAAAGCCATTTCAAAACTTGTAGATTGCATCCGGATTGTGCATCAAAAACAAAGCTGTGACAAATTTTAAGAAACCTATATCCACATGATCACTATCTCATACTAGCACATAATTGTTATTAAACAATTCAAAGCAAAACTCTCCATATAGTAGTGCCATCTTGTGCTAACAAGAGCAATCAATGGATTCCAGAAGGCTTGTGCATAGGCAATAGATAGGGATTTATGCACAAGCCTTCTGGCATTCATTGATTGCTCTTGTTAGCACAAGATGGCACTACTATATGGAGAGTTTTGCTTTGCTTTGTTTTGAATTGTTTAAACCTATATCCCTATAAAATAAACAATCCAAGGAAATGTTGAGAAGTCCAACTGATATTGTTGTAATGATTGTTATTTTCTTCTTATTGCAGTGAAGTTCTGATATTTTTACATTGAAACTAGAGAATAAAAAAATATTCTTTACAATCTTAAAGCATACAAATGGCTTCATATAAATCTCAGATCCCGCACATAAGGATTTTCTTGATAGAATTTTGTGAACTTACTTGACATTCCAAATTTCTCTTCACTATTTCATTTAGTGATAAATCTGACATATTGTAAGAAAAATGTGAAAGATGTCAATAGAATAGCTACTTGGTTTCATTATGATTCATGCTTTTGCATGATTTAAATGAACAAGAAATAAAGCATCTGACATTACAATGACATTTTACTTAGGAAATTGACTTTACAAAATACCTGTGCATATAAATAATAAATAAAATAGCCTCTGAATAATCAATTGCACTCCAAAGTGCTTCAATTACTTACCAAGCGTACCAATTGCTAGGTGTTTCATTCTTAAACCACTAAACATCACATGATCACTATCTCATACTAGCACAACAAGCCAGAAACTAGTCTGGGGATATTGGATGAGTAGGCACTAGATAGGGATTTTATGCACAAGCCTTCTGGCATCCATTGATTGCTCTTGTTGGCACAAGATGGCACTACTATATGGAGAGTGTTGTTTTGTTTTGAATTGTTTCATTCTTGTTGGACTTTTAAGCTAACAATAACGAGTTATTCACTTACTGAATATTTTAAATAGTTTTCTGGCTTGTTTATAGATCAGTGATATATATAACAAAATTCTAAGTTTTATGACAACTGAAAAAAAAAATCAAATTTTACTGATTCGGCTTCAAACATAGATTGTAGTTATAAAGGATGAATTATTACTTTGCATGATTCGATTGTTTTACATATATATGTAGTTTTATATTAATTATATTTAAAAAACTTGTTTAATTTATTCTTATATATAAATATGTGTCATTTCTAAACTCTTCTTTTTTAGTTAATTTGCTGTTTGTTCATACAATGAATGTTTACAAAATATTTTTGCCATAGGGATGATTAAATAAGAAAATTCGCACTAATTTGCAGTATTCAATAAATTATAAGAAAATTAAAAATAATAAAGTTATAGCAACAATAAGTAATAAACAAAATAATAATATAAATTTTGAAATGCAAACTTAATTTAAAATCGTTTGAAATTATGATTTTTTTTCTACAGTACAGGCTTTTTCATACCTGCACTTCTCTATGTAATATGTAGGTTTGAACTCAAACTTTCACACGACCTTCAACTATCTGTGCTATCTCATACCGCTGATATACTTGATCACACACATGTTGAAAAGATAAATAATTACCAATATGTATATTTCGTGCTAAACCAGCACTCATCAGTTGGTCCTTTAAAATTGTTTACAAATTCTAATTTATGTGCAGTAACTGTTTAAGAAAAAAATCAAGCGATAATACTTTGATTGGCGCATTCGGTTTACCTCAAATTAGTACTGTAAAACAAAAACAAATATTAGCATTTATTTTAATTTTTATTTCAGATTGTTACAGTATTTTTTTTTCATGTGTCAAAGCATCGGCCGGGAAGCGAACCCGGGACCACTGCATGTAAGGCGGCTGTGCTGACCACTCGGCCACCAACACTGTATTTTTGAACACTATTACGAAATATTTGGCCAAAGTATCTCCTCTTCCTGTTATTCTGTTAGAATTTTTTTTTTTTAAATAGGCAATTCATTAATTCTTTTCGTTTTGACCCCCCCCCCCAGATATGTAATAGTTCAACAATACAGAAATAATTTCTATATGGATATGACTACAATATCAAATCCAACAAGAACTTTCATCATTCCATTGTTGGTTTTCAATAAAATGGACAGTTGAATAGTTGGAAGGATGAGAAGATTAAAGCCTGTCCAGTAAAGTTTAAGGAATTGCTATCTTAATATAAACCAAGCACTGACTGTAGATTTGTGTAGGAGATTATGATCTGGACCAACTAATGAGTGCTGGTTCTGCAAAAAAAACATGTATTGGGGATCATCTATCTTTTTCACATGTATGAGATCATTTGTATCGATTGTTTGGTGAATACAGATTGAAAAATCCTAAATCCATATATAATGTATTATGAACATTGACTACATTGCAGCATATGATCAGTTCATTTGAGTCATCTAGTTGAAGCTGGTGGTTTCTTTATTTTCCAGCTAAGAATAACTTTTTATAAATTTTTGAGCAAGAGTCCTCATTAATTCAATCACAATTTTAGTACTTACACTCTTTTTAAATTCAAATTGCTCCTCATATATACAAATACAGTAATTCGATGTAATACACTCAACAATGATTCTAGACGTCTTGCATTGTTAGCCGAGAGGTATCGCAGTCGCCATGCAAGCAAGTAGTTGGTTGCAGACGGTTGTGGGTTCGCGTCCCGGCCGATGCTATGACACATGGGGAAAAAAAAAAAAGCAATGATTCAAGACTGCAAAGTTAATCGTCAAATTTATTTGTATTAATATTTTTCCTCTAAAAGAATGATAATCATTATTTAAAAAAATTGACTGGCCATAGTGTAAATTAGCTGTTATTTATATTCTGTCTTTTTTCAATGAACCCAATATAGGATGAATCAATGTTTTAATTTATATATGTGTGAATAAACAATGTAGAGAATTTAGCATGATCAATTGGATATATAGGTTTTATGATAATAAATCATTAAAAATAACAAATTGGTTTTTCCACTTTACATATTAGGTGTGACAAAAATTTTAATATCTATTAACTTTGCTAAAATATCAATCCAAGCTTGAAATATATAAAAGTGATAGTCAAGCATTGATGGTCGAGAGGTCGGCGATGGCTGCTTTACAAGCAGTTGTCCCGGGTTAGCGGGTTCGCTTCTCGGCTGATGCTATGACACATGAGAAAAATATATATATATAAAAGTGATTTTTTATTCTTATTTTCAAGGTATGACGGCATTAACATTACCTTGATTGTAAAGACAGTATTGTGTTTAAATTAGCAATATAACACACTTCTCACAATACAGTAAGAATAAAGTAGTGATTAAGATCCCATTCTTAAGTGAAATACAATAAGTGAATTAAAGTCGTCGTCGTCGTCCCCCCGCTCCTTAACTATATATAACATTAAATTCATGTCTTATTATTATTATACAGGATGGACCAAAAGTTAGGTTAATATATTATTTTATTAATTATTCCTATTCAAACATATTTCAAATGGAAAATTATGGTGGTTTAATCTTTAATCCACATCATTAACCGTTTATATTCGAGATAATTCTAAAAGTTAACTATGCCAATATTTACATTCTGTTGCAGACATATAAAATATAATATTTATATACAATGAAGAGGGAGAGGTCCTGTTTTAAAAATGTTCAAATGTAATGCAATATTGTTTTCCTGAAGGTTTGTGATAATGGTATTTCAGCTGTATTTATATATTGGATTATTTCCATCATCTAATATTAGGTATTGAATGTCCTTAAAAAAATTCAATTACATTTAAATATTCCTATCACATTCAACTGTTAGTAATAACATTCAGATTAATATATGCATAATGTTTTGAGAGGTATTACTGATCAGGCCAGGACCCTTGAAGAAGAGTGGATAATAATATCTCTCAAAACATTGAGCATATATTAACCTGTGGCCTATTACTAACAGTTGAATGTAATTGGAATATTTAAATAATGTCAAATTTTTCTAAAGACATTCAATACCTAAGATTAGATGATATATAAATACAAGTAATAAAATATATTGCATTACATATGAATAACAATACTACTAAACTGTATTCTGCTATGAATCAATTTATAATCTTAAAAATGTTATTGTTTTTGTCAAGTGGTGTTAGCCGAGAGGTCATCGCACCCACCTTGCAAGCAAGTAGTTGGTTGCAGATGGGTGTGGGTTCACATCCCGGCCGATGCTATGACATATGGAAAAATGATATTATTTGATCTCCGCTATGCCTGAGGGATATATATATATATAACCGGTTAGACTGTGAATAAAATCAACACAAGTACAACTTTGTTATTTGTTTATTTATTAACAAGCTAGTAAACAATGAAGAATAAATACTCTGTTTAGCACAGGTGGCAATACTGTATGGAGAGTTTTGCTCTGTTTATCAAAATATAAATTAATTTATAGTCCAAATAACAGAACATGAAAAACAACTTGTTGAATACACACATTTCTTGACAGAGTATATATATTTCTTTCTAAGGAAATAAAACAATATTAACACATTTATGACACTGTAGTACAGCATAATTTAGGAATTAACTGTTTTCATTTCCATTATTCATTAACTGTTATGACTACAGCTTCACTGGAGACTTCTACTCTACAGCTGTGTCAACACTAAAGCTTTCTTACTTTTAATATTCTAATTTTAGGGTAATTCATCATACACTCCCTGCAATAGGAGAGACTAATTTCCAATAACAAGAGACATACTAGAAATCTAATCAGACATTCCAGTTCTTCCACTTCAAAATTAGTAAGTTTAATGACAAACAGAATCTTTAAATTTAGCAGGTGGGCAGCATATTATTGAGTTCTAGAACCTACCATTGGATCTTCAACTGCTGCAGCAACACAATCTTGTTGTTGATCAAGTAAGGCTTCTTATTCATTTACCTCTATTCCTAGGCTACATTCTGGATCAGTCATTGTCTCCTCTTTTCATAACATCAATGTTCCTTTTAGCCAATCTCAACTATAACATCCTTGTAGCAGTACAGATGTGATTTATGTGCTTCTTAAACTCTTTACTATTTGGCAACTTTACAAGTTTTATTTGTATTGACAGTATCTTTATGATTATTTCTGATATCCATTAATGTTTAAGTAAATCTTGTATCCATATTTTCTTCCCTTTTAAAAAATCCACAAAATTTTGGTTTTTATTTCTATTAATAAATATAGGTAATAAGTGAGTTAAATTGGTATGGTAAGAGGGACCTCTCAGCAATTCAGCTGGAATACTAGATATAAAATATTGGCTGCACATAATCTCTATCAAAGCTTCAAACATGTTTTTACATTTAATTTGCTTCAAACTATTTTTTAAACTTTGTGCAGCTTTTTCAGCAAACCCCATTACTCTCCAGTGAAAAGAAGAAGTAAGGATATGCTTATCCCTCTATCATGGAAAATACCTAAATCTTTGAGATGTAAAAACTATACCATTATTGGTCACAATGAGCTCTGGAAAACCATGAATAGCAAAGATTTCATTTAATGCAATTATAGTACATTTGGTGTTTGTAATTCTGACCAACTTATATTCCATCCATCTAGAGTAAGCATCAACCAATATAAGTATTAGGTGTCCATCAACTGGACCCACATGGTCCAAATGGTATGAGTCTATGTAATTGTGGGTCTTTCTTACATCTCTAATTACTTGCATGGCAGCTTAGCTGTCTGTTGACAATTTGAACATTTTTTTACTAAATTTTCAATATCCCTAGTTATATTTCACCATAAGAACAAGTGAGAGTTTTCATTCTGACAACTCCTGGGTGACCTTTATGTAACAAATTTAGTACCTAAATTCTTTTGGCAAAAAGCACAAGAACACGATTAGTGTTCAATATATATCCACAATAAATTGACAGTCTACATCTATTTATCCAAATTATTTTATTCAGGGGGATAAGTATTCAGCCAACTACTTTTTATCCACTTCACTAACCATTCATAACCCTTTATTTCATCTAGTCCATTCTGATATTATAGCACTATTTATTACCTGCGATTTCACTAAATCTGTGCTATTTTTGTTTTTACACATATGTAAATTAAAATGTATTTAAAACATTTTATTAAACATTTATGGATGGCTGAAGAGTTGTAGAATGGAGTGAATTGAAGCCTGTCCATTAAATTATGAAGATTGGCTGTCTTAATATAAGCTGAGCATTGATTATACACATGTGTGTAGATAATAATCTGGACCAACTGACAAGTGCTGGTTTAGCATAAAATATGTATATTGGTGATTATTTATCTTTTCAACATGTGTGTGACCCAGTGTGTCAGCAGTATGAGATAGCAAGTATAGTTATGGGTCATGCGGAAATCTGAGTTTAAACTCCTATATTTACATATTGGAGTGCAGGATTGAAAAAGCCTGTACTTTAGAAGAAAAAAAAATCATATATTAAAAAAAAGTGCTGTAAGGTCTGCCTAGGCTACAGAAAGGAGTTTGCTATTAACTGAAAGGAGACCCTTTGATTCCTCTTGGAGGCCTTAAAGGAATCAAGCAGGGAAAATTCCTAATGTCCACTCCATATGTTATTGTCACTGCATCTGTTATTACTATGTGATTATTCATATAGTATACAAACATGGATGGGCTGCTCACCAACATGCATTAGCCAGTGTAGTAAGTTTATTGGCTTTTTACCACTGAGTTTAAGATCAAGAAAGACCATGGTCTTTCTTCTCAGTTGCCTGATAAGGCAGAATGAATGTTTGTGTAAATGATAAATATTTTTCCAATATATACAATTATGACAGACAAAAATAAATCATGGCTCTTATTCCCAGGAGGCTGTAAAGTCACCAACCAAGGCAGTGGTTGGTGGCCAAAGGCAGAGGGTGCTAAGAATCCCCTGATGGTGGACCCAGGCTGCCATTTGATAATGACTTTTTATTTAGGTACTTAAAACTGCAGATCACTTTCAAGTGAAGAAAGATTGCAAGAATTAGAAGAACTGTCTTATATTAAATGACACATTATTGGACTTTGTGAAGTTAGAAGAAAAGGTGAAAAGAGAATTGATTTAAAAAGTGGACATGTACTCTATTATAAAGATACAAATATTGAAAATACAAGTGGAGTAGGATTCATTATAAATAAAAAGTGGAAGAACAATATTGTGGAGATTGATGGTGTATCGGACAGTGGCAAGATTAGTTATACAACTTAATAGCAGATATCAAATGTAGATAATTCAGGTTTATGCCCAACAAGTTCTCATAATGATGAAGTTATAGAAGATTTTTATATGGATGTACAAAAGACTTTTGATCAGAGTAAACAACATTTTAAAATTGTTATGGGATACTTTAATGCTAGAATTGGTAAAGAAATGAAAAATGAAAGTGTTGTAGGTAATTTTGGTTATGATAAAAGAAATGAGAGAGGACATAGACTTGCAGAGTTTGCAAAAAAAGAAAAACTTTATATTATGAATTCATTTTTTGAGAAAAATGTTAAAAGGAAATGGACATGGAAGCATCCAAATGAAGGTACAGCAGAATTGGATTATATTTTAACTAACAGAAAATACATATTTCAAGATTGTAATGTTCTTAATAAATTTAACACAGAAAGTGATCATCGATTAGTAAGGTACGTGTTAATGCAAAACTAGAGAGACAAAAATTATTAAGAAAAACAATATTTACAGTTGATATTCCTAATCTTCAGAAACATTCTAATGAATTTAAATTAGAACTTACAAATCGGTTTCAAGTATTAGTAGATTTTGAACATGATTCAGATTTGAATAAAATTAATATGAAAATAACTGATACACTTTTAAAAACTGCAACAAAGATAGCTGGTAGAAAAAAGCAGCAATTGACCAATAAAATTTCTACTGAGACTAGAGAATTTATGAAGAAAAGAAGGAATATGAAGATATACAAAAATGATGCATTAAAAAGGATTGAATATCTCAAATTTTGTAAAATGGTGTGGAAAAGAGTTGAAAATGATATAAGAAAGTATAACTGTGAACTAGCAAGGAAAGCTGTAGAAGAGAATAAAAGTCTCAAGAGTGTAAAACAACATTTTGGTATTGGTAGGAAATTTATATCTGCAATAAGAAAAAAAGATGGAAATTATTACTAAAAAGAGAGATGACATCATGAAATGGGTAGAAGACTTTTATCAAGAATTATATAGTAATAAAGAACAAGTACCTCCTATATCTATTACATCTTCCGAATTGCCCAGAATTTTAAATGAAGAAGTGAGATGTGCAATTAAATGTATGAAGAAAGGAAAAGCTCCAGGTAATGATGGAATTATAATTGATATATTAAAAGAATCAGGTGAAGAAATAGAAATTTTTTTAGCAAAGTTATATATCAAATGCCTAAATGATAAAGATGTACCAGATGATTGAAAGAATATCAATATTAATATTTAAAAAGGGTGACAAAGAAGATATTAGAAATTACAGACCTATCAGCCTTTTATCAGTTTTATACAAAATTTTTACCAAGATAATTACAACTCGTCTACAGAGAACATTGGATTTCCACCAACCAAGAGAACAAGCTGGATTTAAAAGTGGTTTTAGTACAGTAGATCATATCCAGGTATTGAGAGAAGTTATAGAAAGGACAAATGAATATGAGTTGCCATTATGATTTGGATTTGTAGATTATGAAAAGGCATTTGATTCTATAAACATTTCTTCAGTGATTAAAGCATTGGATCATCAAGGTATAGATCCAGGATATTGTCATATTTTAAAGAATATTTATAAAAATGCAACAGCAACAATTAGATTACATAATGATACTAGAAAAGTCAACATTGAGAAGGGTGTAAGATAGAGTGACTCCATATCTCCAAAACTTTTTACAGCAGTGCTGCAAGAAGTATTTTGTGGATTAAAATGGGAAGCTAAGGGAGTAAAAGTAAATGGAGATTATTTAAGTCATTTAGATTTTGCAGATGATGTAATTGTTTTTGCAAATAATGCTTTAGAGCTGCAGGAAATGTTGCAGGAGTTATCAGATGAAAGTAGGAAAGTAGGACTAAAGATAAATGTTAAAAAGACTAAAGTAATGTTTAATGGATTTTCTCAAAATATGAAAATAAAGATTGATTGTGATGAGTTAGAAGAAGTTAACAGTTACAAATACCTTGGTCAGATTATTAATACAGATGGAAACATAATGGATGAAATTAATCATAGAATTAAACTTGGTTGGAGTGCTTTTGGTAGAAATAACTTGATACTAAAAGGAAATATGCCTATGTGTTTGAAAAGGAAAGTTTTTAATAAATGTGTTTTACCAGTTCTTACTTATGGATCTGAGACTTGGACACTTAATAGAAGAGCAATACAGAGACTTCAGACCACTCAAAGAAGTATGGAAAGATGCATGTTAGGAGTAACAAGAAGAGATCGAAAATGCAATACATGGGTAAGAGAACAAACAGGTGTTACTGATCTTATTAAAAAAATTTAAAAAAAACTGGAGTTGGGCTGGACATATTGCTAGAAGAGATGATAATAGATGGACAATTGAAATCTTAAACTGGATTCCAAGAGATTGTAAAAGACTCAGAAAGAGACCTCATATGAGATGGATGGATGAAATAAGAAAGTGTGCAGGGGTGATGTGGAAAAGAGAAGCTAAAGATTGGAAAAGATGGATTGAACTTGGAGAGACCTTCATCCTGCAATGGATTGATAATGGTTGATGATGATGATGATGAAGGTCTGCCTATCCCTTGTATATGTATGTAAATGGATTATGTTCTATATATGAGGGTCAGATTGACTTATAGTCAACATAAGTAGGATGAGAAGGTTTGGCACCAATGTGAGCTTTGAGCATATCATCATCAGATTTTCAATGAAATCGATGGCTGAAGAGTTGTGTAATGGAGTGGAATGCAGCATGTCCATTAAAGCATGAAGATTGGCTATCTTAATATAAGCTGAGCATTGATTGTATATATGTGTGGAGATGATAATCTGGCCAACGGATGAGTGCTGGTTTAGCACGAAATACGGATATTGGTGATTATTTATCTTTTCAACATGTGTATGATCAAGTGTGTCAGCAGTATGAGATAGCGTGCGTAGTTATTGAAAGTGCAGATATGAAAAAGCCTGTACTTTAGAGGGAAAAAAAATCATATATTAAACGTTTACAAACAAATTAAAAATTTAAAAGCAATAACATTACTGTAGCTTTTCTTTCCCATAATACTTTGCATGAATTATATCCACCACCATCCCCACTCTCCTCTTTTTTTTTTTCAAATCCGATATGATTGTTTCGTTCTATGCATTAAAAATCCACATTCGATTAGCTTTGAAATTCTCCTCTTCTAACAACTTTGTAAAGAAAATTATTTCAAGTTCTATAAATATAAAAATTAAATTGAAATATGTGTTGATATATATATATATATGTAATACTTAAATATTTTACGCTAATATTTCACACATTACGCCAATAATTCTATTATTTTATTTTTATTTTATTATGTTGCTTAGTACTTTCGAAGGGTGAGGCCTTTATTTTCAAAGAATTATTGGCGTAATGTATGAAATATTACTTTTTTATGTGTGCAATATTAGCGTAAAATATTTAAATATTACATATTAAATCTAGAAAAATATGTAATAACTTTATCACGGAGTTACGATATATTCTGAAAAGGGTGGGAATGCATGATTTAAAATTTTGCAATGTTTTTATAACAACAACAAAAAATATTAAAATAACATTTTCTTGCAACCTTTAAAATAAAATTTTGCTAAATCTTTCATATTACATTTAACTCTTTCTCTAAATCTGAAATTATGATAAACTTTTTCATTTCTACGCTAACCCTATTCTGATCAAATTTCATATTAAATATTGAAAAAAATTAAAGTAACATTCCTGTATGAGAACTCTACTTACAACCATTTTTTCGTTAAGAAGATTATTTAATTTTACAAAAATTGGTTAATTTATATACAAATTGCTCAGTGATTGTCTTTTCCTCCAATCCACAAAAGAACTAAATTTTTTGTATTAAATGTCTTTTCATAATCAATAAAACAAAAAAACCAAACATATATATATATAATTAGAGAGGATTTGAACACAGACTTTCAAGCTCTCTTCAATCATGCACTCCGTTTTATATAACTAATACTCATGAAAAAAATAGATGATCTCCCACAAACATATTTCGTGCTCTATCAGCATTCATCAGTTGATCCGGATAACCATCATCATCTCTCACACGAAATACTATATTGGAGATCATTTATCTTTTTCACATGTGTGTTGTCATGTCTATCGGTTATATAAGACAGAGTGGATAACTGAATGGAGCTTGAAAGTCTGTGTTCAAATCCCTTTAATTACATCTAGATTAAGTAAATACACTATACTTGTATTCAAATAAAACACACACATATATATATATATTAAACAATAATATCAATTCAACTGCAACTCTAATATCTATGTTCTTAAATTTAGATTCGTTATAGATATAAATATTTAGTATGCTATTTTATTGTATTCAACAATCTTTATGTGTGAAATTAAATTTGATTAATTTTTTTTTACTTTATTTGTATTAAGTTTATTCATATTTATTGACAAAATCAATTTTCCATTACTCTGCAAGTATCAACTAATTCTCTCAAACTACTCAAAAAACAATACAACAAACAACACTTTCAATGATTCGAGTGGACCATAAATTCATTGTCCCTTTTTTTTTTTTTTGTCTTCATGTCAATTTTAGATTCAATTGTCTTTATCCACTATTATTTTATAACATTTTTAATTTTTATTTTCATTGTTTTTTTTCTTTTATCAATAATGACTTATTATTTCTTTAAAACAAATTTTTCATCCTTTCAGTACTCAATTTTGTCTAATAATTTACTACTCATTGTCTTAATTGTTTTTTATTCTTGTGATTTTTTAACCAAATCATTTTAATTTAATCCGCTAGAAATTAAATATATTTACCAATTCCTTTATTTCTTATATATCTTTCCTAACACTTAGATGTTTCACACCTTAATTCATAGTAATCTTTTTTAGTTATTTCTATTAACTTCCTCATTAAAATATTTTCATTCTTTTTTATTTGTTGCTTTATTATTCATTTCATTATATAAATTTATAAACTTTTCCTAAACAATTTAAATTCTAAGTAACAGTAATGCTAAATGAGAAAAGCATCAATGCAGACATAACTTAAATTGAACTAAGCACTTTCTATATTTTAGTTATGATATCATATTCATAGTATATGATATCATAACCAAGACATTGCAAGTGCTTAGCTCAATATAACCCTCCTCTATTCTGAAAGATTTCTTTGTTCTCACTAGATTTAAGTGTTCAAGTTTCATTTTCATATTAAACCATTATTATTTATCAGAATATAATAAATTGGACCTCATTTGATATTTTTGTTTAGAAATGAAATAAATTTTTAAAAATCACATTTGATTTCAGAATTATTTTAAAAGTTATATTTTAATCAAAACAAAATAGTCATGTCATCAAATTTTAGGTGGACTCGATTCAATTTGCAAAATGAATGAAATCTTCTTTGTTTGATGTTTGTTTTAAAAATCTGAATAAATTATTTTTAATTACTAAATCTAACAATTTATGCTTTAAAAGTTTAAATTTTTTGTAATTTTTATGATATCACTAAATATTATAGCAATCTGGTGAGTGACCTAGACAACTATGTATCCTGTGACTATAATTTTTATAGTAACAATATTCAGAAAAATATATTCTTTTATATTTAAAATAAATCATTTCTATAAAAAATAAATATGTAATAACATTTATTTTTGATATCTAATAATTATTACACAATTACAATACAAACATAATCATAGTTTTTTCTCAAAGTAATCTCACAAAGTTTGAGATCGCAAAATATATAATGGTTACCTATCATCATGGAGTTTGAGATGCTTTGACAGACCACATATTTTATTTTTCCTTCATCTTTTGAATATTTTTTGTATTTAAAATACTAGAAAAAAATTATACGTGAATTTTAAAGTCATAAAAAAAAAGTTTCACAAAATTTTCAAAGGGGGGTGAAAAACTTAAATTTAATTTCTAGAAATCCAGATGAAGTTTGATTGTTTGGATAAAAAACCCAGTTAAAATATATCTACACTAAAACTTTTTATGTAGCATCCCTATTCATTTATTTCAACCAAGGCCCTTATATGGTTTGGTAGAGTGGTTGATTGGAAGATTCTGGAGGTCAATGTTTATAGATTATAATCTATCTTTGTCATTTCTAGTGCTGCACAAAAATTTTATGAATTACTGAACAATAAATCATTTAATTATTGATTTATTAATTTAAACAGAAGGAATTTACATCTTAAGTATATATGCCATAATGTTGTTATAAAAGCTCAGTGATGTATTGTTGAGTACTGAGGATACTCTCAAACCAAAGCTCAAGAGACTTTTGAAAATATGAGTGGCCATCTTATTTTTTGTACCTAAATTCAATTACATAGACCATTTAAAAGCATCTTAGTTTGAGGGTGAAGGTATTTTTTATTCACTTTACATCCACTGATTTCTTTCTACATAAATGCAGATAATTCAGGTTTATGCCCCAACAAGTTCTCATAGTGATGAAGTAATAGAAGATTTTTATATGGATGTACAAAAGCCTTTTGATCAAAGTAAACAACATTTTAAAATTGTTATGGGAGACTTTAATGCTAGAATTGGTAGACAAATGAAAGATGAAAGTGCTGTAGGTAATTTTGGTTATGGTAATGGAAATGAGAGGACATAGACTTGTGGAGTTTGCAGAAAAAGAAAAACTTTATATTATGAATTCTTTTTTTTTTGAGAAAAATGTTAAAAGGAAATGGACATGGAAGCATCCCAATGAAGGTACAGCAGAATTGGATTATATTTTGACTAACAGAAAATATATATTTCAAGATTGTAATGTTCTTAATAAATTTAACACAGGAAGTGATCATCGATTAGTAAGGTGTAAGTTACGTGTTAATGTAAAACTAAAGAGACAAAAATTATTAAGAAAAACAATATTTACAGTTGATATTCCTAATCTTCAGAAACATTCTAATGAATTTAAATTAGAACTTATAAATAGGTTTCAAGTGTTAGGATATTTTGAGCATGATTCAGATTTGAATGAAATTAATATGAAAATAACTGATACACTTTTAAAAACTGCAACAAAGATAGCTAGTAGAAAAAAGCAGCAATTGACTAATAAAATTTCTATTGAGACTAGAGAATTTATGAAGAAAAGAAGGAATATGAAGATATACAAAAATAATGTATTAAAAAGAATTGAATATCTGGAATTTTGTAAAATGATACGGAAAAGAGTTGAAAATGAAATAAGAAAGTATAACTGTGAAATAGCAAGAAAAGCTGTAGAAGAAAATAAGTCTCAAGAATGTCAAACAAAATTTTGGTATTGGTAGGAAATTTATATCTGCAATAAGAAAAAAGATGGAATTATTACTAAAAAGAGAGATGACACCATGAAATTGGTAGAAGATTTTTATCAAGAATTATATAGTAATTAAGAACAAGTACCTCCTATATCTATTACATCTTTTGAATTGCCCAGAATTTTAAATAAAGAAGTGAGGCATGCAATTAAATGTATGAAGAAAGGGAAGGCTCCAGGAAATGATGGAATTATAATTGATATATTAAAAGAAGCAGGTGAAGAAATAGAAAAAATTTAAGTAAAGTTATATACCAAATGTCTAAATGATAAAGATGTACCGGATGATTGGAAGAATGCAGTAATAATATTAATATTTAAAAAAAGTGATAAAGAAGATATTAGAAATTACAGACCTATCAGCCTTTTATCAGTTTTATATAAAAATTTTACCAAGATAATTACAACTCGTCTACAGAGAAGTTTGGATTTCCACCAACCAAAAGAACAAGCTGGATTTAAAAGTGGTTTTAGTACAGTAGATCATATCCAGGTATCAAGAGAAGTTATAGAAAGGATAAATAAATATGAGTTGTCATTATGTTTTGGATTTGTAGATTATGAAAAGGCATTCGATTCTATACACATTTCTTCAGTGATTAAAGCATTGGATCATCAAGGTATAGATCCAGGATATTGTCATATTTTAAAGAATATTTATAAAAATGCAACAGCAACAATTAGATTACATAATGATACTGGGAAAGTCAACATTGAGAAAGGTGTAAGACGAGGTGACTCCATATCTCCAAAACTTTTTACAGCAGTGCTGCAAGCAGTATTTTGTGGATTAAAATGGAAAACTAAAGGAGTGAAAGTAAATGGAGAGTATTTAAGTCATTTAGATTTCACAGATGATGTAGTTGTTTTTGCAAATAATCCTTCAGAGCTGCAGGAAATGTCACAGGAGTTAGCAGATGAAAGTAGAACTAAAGATAAATGTTAAAAAGACTAAAGTAATGTTTAATCGATTTGCTCAAAATATGAAAATAAAGATTGATTATGAAGAATTAGAAAAAGTTAACAGTTACAAATATCTTGGTCAGATTATTAATACAGATGGAAACATAATGGAGGAAATTAATCATAGAATTAACCTTGGTTAGAATGCTTTTGATAGAAATAACTTGATACTAAAAGGAAATATGCCTATGTGTTTGAAAAGAAAGGTTTTTAATAAATGTGTTTTGCCAGTTCTTACTTATGGATCTGAGACTTGGATACTTAATAGAAGAGCAATACAGAGACTTCAGACCACTCAAAGAAGTATGGAAAGATGCATGTTGGGAGTAACAAGAATCAAAGAATTAAACTTGGTTGGAGTGCTTTTGGTAGAAATAACTTGATATTAAAAGGAAAGATGCCTATGTGTTTGAAAAGGAAGGTATTTAATAAATGTGTTTTGCTAGTTCTTATTTATGGATCTGAGACTTGGACACTTAATAGAAGAGCAATACAGAGACTTCAGACCACTCAAAGGAGTATGGAGAGATTATGTTGGGAGTAACAAGAAGAGATCGAAAATGCAATGTATGGGTAAGAGAACAAACAAGTGTTACTGACTTTATTAAAAAAATTAAAAGATTGAAATGGAGTTGGTCTGGACATATTGCTAGAAGAGATGATAATAGATGGACAATTGAAATTTTAAACTGGATTGCAAGAGATTGTAAAAGACCCAGAAAGAGACCACATGTGAGATGGATGGATGAAATAAGAAAATGTTTAGGGGTGTTGTGGAGAAGAGAAGCTAAAGATTGGAGAAGATGGATTAAATTTGGAAAGACCTTCATCCTGTAGTGGATTGATAATGGTTGATGATGATTATGATTAACATTTGTGAAAATTTTCAATTTACTATGTTAATATTATGAACTATTGGAAATTATGTAATATTCCATTTTATTCACTAGTGTAGAGATCATATACTTTGGTTTGAAAGCATCCTCAGTACTTAACAAAACATTGTTGAGCTATTGTAGGAACATTTCAGTGTATGGTGCTTGGGGTGTAAATCCATGCTGTTTAAATTATATACAATCACTGACTAGTAAATAAAATTGAATCTTACATAATTTATTAATTGAAACCTAAGTCATGTTTTTATTCTTATCATAACTTATTGTTAGTTCAGCAATTTGTTAAAAATTACCTTAAATATTTTATTTTTAAACTTTTTTCTAATATCCCTTTTTAATTTATTAAACGAAGATTTATTTTTGGCATAAACATTTTTATAATCTATTAAATGGTGATCTTAATCTATGTTAATGACATTCAGATGCCAATTAGCGTCTACTTCTCTAATACTTATGCTTTTTATATTTAAATACTTTATTATGATTTTTTTGCCATATATTCTACAAAAATTAATCAACCTTTCAACTTTTTCATTTTTTAATCTTAATTAAATAAATGCCTACAAACACATTTTCCTTCACTGGGCTACCATAATATTCTAATTTCCTACTATCATTGCACAATTACTTTTGTATTCGTTTTCAACTTCTTTATATCTATATTCACTTCTTTTGGCATCGTTTTTGTTAGATGACATGCACATCTTTATGGGCACTAAGTCTCTGTTATTTTCAGCTTCATTTATAAAACAACCTTACAAAATTATCTCTCGCTCTTATCTTTCAAAAGTAACCTTTATTAGTAAAAGGATTACAAAAATTTTGGGTACACTTACCCCTTGAGAATTACAAAGTGTTCAATGTGACAAACAAGGTAAAACAATTATTGCTTATATAAAGTAAATATGCTTGATAATAATTATGTCCATTAAAGAGTTTCTATAATGTTGATATTAATGTGTATCTGAACATGGATCTACATGGCCCAGCTACTGAGAAGCTATCCATCACCCAATGATCCCACCCCTGGGGCCCCGAAGCGAAGACCCAAATGCTTCAGCTGAATAGGTGGACAAGTCCAGCATTGTGCCAACCACCACAACAGGCAGCGAGGTCCAAGGCTCAAGTCCATCAATAATAATTTCTCGACCTGCAGCCGAGCCATGTCAAGACCATTCCAGATGCTCCTGTCTCCCAATCAACAGTCCAAATGTGCAGGGACCACATTTGGTCTACCTGCCCAGAATTGGAAAGCCAATTAAGAAAAACACATAGCGAGCACAGATCTGCACTGCCTAAAACCAACCTATCAAGGGGGCACAGCAGCCAACCAGAGCAGGAATGGTGCTGAGACTTTGACCAGGTACCCTCCCAGCAGGTTTTCCAGGTAACGGCAATAATTGTCAACATCCTGCACCAAAGAACCAGCCTCCTAATGACCGCCACCACCCCCGAGGAAGAAAAGAGGAGTGCAGACCCATGCCTGGAAAATTATTGCAGCAAAGCCTCCATCAAAGTTACAAAATTTGGAGGTGGCCCAAATCAGACCAACCACCTTACAAACTCTCTAATTTTAAAGTTAACCAAAGGAAAAAATGATTAGCTCAAATCAACATTGCCATAATAAACAAGCCATCAGGGGGTTGAAACAGCCTCCAAAGTCTGCTTCATTGTTGTTAACTCTTGATACATGTCATATATTCTAAATACTAGTTCAACTCATCTGACTGCAAAGTTCTCCAGGGATTACGATCTAGCTTATATATTTCCATTTGGTTATTCCAATTATGAACAGTGATTAGCATTGTAGGATTCTTGCCTATTGTTTGTTTGTACAGTAGAGTTGAATGGCAGCAACCTGTTATAGTAACTAGTTTCTGTAACCATGTTGTGGACTTGGTTGTAGTAGGATCCCAACTGGGACTCTTGTATTGATCCTATTTGAATTCTGCTTATGTTAATTGAAATCTAGGTCTTGATTAGTAGTCAAGGTTTCAATTGTATAGTGTAAAAGTTTGTAATCTTTGGATTATTCCTAATCATTGTTGGATTAAAGGAGTTGAATGAATTGCAGCTTCAATATCTTTGTCTGGGTCTATACCATCATTTGAACTTGTTTTTATCTTTAAATCATTGTTTTTTGGCTCAGGAAACACTTTGTTCTAATTCTGTGTCAATTTGAAAGTTTTCTATTCTTTTTGTGGTGCCCCAATCGCACTGGAAGTGGCCCAGTAACTTTGATCTAATCATCAGAAAAAAATAATTCTTGTGCAGCGAGATGGCTTAAAACATAATCTATAATGTTTGATTCTAAAATTGAGATCGAATTCATATTTAAAATAATTTTACCCTCCTGCACTGTTCTACCGCATTCAGCCACGATGATATCGTAACTTTTTTCTTATGAACGAATTAACGCTGAGATTTCTTTCTTTTTTTTTTTAATTTCCATAGGTTTATGATTACTTTTGTGTCTACTTTGTTTCTTGGTCATTTCCTGTTTTGTTTGCAGCCGTAGAATCTTGCTATATCTGATGCTATTGTGAAATTCTTGAGACTATCTTTATTAAGCTTTTTTTTTTTTTCAATAAAATTTGACCCGCCAACGATATCTCAATTAATCCTATCATTAAGCTTAGGATTTCTAGTAACTTTTTTTTTATTTATTTATTTATTTGGTTTCGTTTTAAAATCTTTTTCCTTAGTTTAATTCTTGCTCAAATGATTCTAAGATTTCCTTGTACTGGCTTTTGCCTTTTTTGATGGCAGCCATTTGCATATAACGATACAATTGATAATTTCAAATACTTTCGAGTGAAAACTGATTTCAAATTTCTTGTAAAGGTGATGAACTGATAAAACAAGTACTCACCTACATCTTGGCAAACTTTTTCCCCCATAAACTCAAACTTGAAAGCATAATGAGTCTCATTCTTCTGGTGCCAGTGAACAGTCAACTGCTCCAGCTGGCAACAGGAAGTGGACTCATCCGCTCTTTGTTTTAAAATAATTGTCTTCTGTTTTATAGCAGTAGAATCTAAAAAATTTGTTTTGTTATTTTGCATCATTAAATCTATCACTTATAGATTTAAATAATAGGAAAATAATTGCGTGCAATTATTATGAACTAATAAAAAACTATGTAGAATAAATTAAAATTTTCGTGTAATTAGTTTATTTTTAATTAAGGCTTTTTTTTAAAAAAAAAAAAAAAACAACCCTAATTAATTAATAAATCGGAAAATGAATTAAAATAAAAATTAGCAAATTATATATATCTAAAATTGATTAATACTCGATATATTTTAAAATTTAGTCACACGTATATTATCTTCTTTTTTAAAAAAAAAAAAAAAGTTCATTAAATGTTTAAAAGAAATTTAATTAAAATTCACACATGCAGGCATACAAATTATGTTATTAATTACAGTTATATACGAATTGTAGTAATTTTGTTATAAATAAATGATAAAGATATGTGAGAAACATAAAATTAATATCATTTATGTTCTTTATTAATTTTTACAATGCTTTTTTATAACACACTATTGACTGTTTCGATTGTCCCAGCAATCTTCTTCAGAACTCCTACTTATCTCTAAATGGGGAATTGAAACAGTCAATAGTCGGTTGTAAAAAAGTATTGTAAATAGTAATAAAAAACATAGGTGATATTAATATGATATGGATTTGCCAATGCAATAATAAAGATAAAATTATAAAACTTCACAAAATATATAGAGTATATGAGCACAGACTTTCACACAACCTATCACTCTCCACACTATCTCATAACACTGATACACTTGAACACATATATGTTGAAAAGATAAATAATCACCAATACACATATTTCATGCTAAACCAGCAATCATCAGTTGGTCCAGATTACCATTTCTACACATAGATGCTATAAATGCTCAGATATATATTAAGATAGCCAAACCTCATACTTTAATGGACAGGCTTCAATCTACTCCACCCTCCAACTCTTCAACCATCCATCCAATTGAAAATCTGATGATGAATGCTCAAAGGCCACCCTGAGGCCGAGATTCTTGTCACACCCATGTTGACATAAGGTCAATCTGACCCCTCATGTACAAGACATAATCCATTTAACACATATACAAGGGATGGGCAGACACCTCTACTATGGAGTAACTGAAACGCACAGGCTTATTATATACCTGTGTCTATAATTTCATCATCAGATTTTTAATTGGATGGACAGTTGAAGAGTTGGATTGTGGAGTAGATTGAAGCCTGTCCATTAAAGTATGAGGTTTGGCTATCTTGATATATATCTGAGCCAGCCCCAAAAAATTAGTTTTTTTATAAAACCCCAAAATAGGTCCCAAAAAGGAAGCTTGATTATTTAATTATTTGTTTGCAATTTTAAAATGGGAATCTTGTTTTAACCTAAAGTAATTTCAATTTAATTTTCACTAAGCAATATCCAAGCCTTGAATAAGTATATTTGTTATTTATTTCATTTTGTAAAAGCCCTCCAAATATACTTTTCCCCTTTTTCTTTTTTTTTAATCGCGTAATCAAATGTGTTATTTGAGATTGAAACTAGAAAGCAAAGAATATTTAAAAGTACGCCCACGTATAGCATATGATTATTAAAATGCTATATTAGAGTTGGCGCTAATGATTCCACTGATTAGCTATCGTTCTCGTGGCTAAATATTAAATTATTTCAACTCTTTTGCTTGGCGGATGTGATAATTTTATTATACAATTTCAACTTTCTCGTTATGTTGCATTTTTCTTTAAGATGGGACTCGGAACGGCCATCCCTCTTACACTCTTTGGGTCGCACACGAATAAGATCTGACGTCAAATTCCAGGCAATCGTGTTAGCTACCCCAACCCTCTTTAGCAGCATGGCGATCGGTCATAGGGCTCCGGTGTTGGTCACCAAACCCTAAATATTAATCCATCCGCAGAGCGACTTTAGTATAACTGTTTACCGCGCTATAGCGCATTGGTTCTTTTGGTTGCCAACTCTTCCTCCCTTAAATTAAGTTTCAGCCATTGTCTGACATATTCAAGAGCTAGTTTCGGTCTCATGTACAATAGTTTGAAATAATAATATTATAGAGAAATTTGGTTTTAAATGTTTCACATATATGAGAAAACAAGGCTTCGTCTGATTGCTTAGCTGAAAACCATGGAATAAGAGGGATTAGCATAACTGCCCCATAGCTACAATGCAGTGACTGATCAATAAGATAATAAAGCAAATGATGAAAACAATATTTAACTTCATCAAAAAAATAACAAATGTAAAATAATTTAATTGTAAGGAGAGAGGTTAAAGCGCTCTCCAAAATGTTAGATGCTACGCCATTTTAATTGTAAAATGCAAGAATAATATAGATAAAATCGTTAAATTTAATCTGCAAAAATAAACATACAATTTAATAAATTACTCTGATCTCGATCTTATTTATTTCAATCCAATTCAAAATTCTTTATATTATATATGTGATTTCTGATGCATTAATTAGTTTTAAATATATATAGTTAATAAATTCCATTTTTTGTTATGAGTCTCATTGCTTCTCCGTGACCTATGTCGGCCGTGTGGAAAGAGGTATACTACGTGTAAGTTCAAGGTGGTCATTCGTAGGGTCTTGAGTCTTGGAATCCTGGCTTACGAGTTGAAGTGTGGTCGGACTCGGGATGTTACAGTCCTAGTCTGGTCAGCTTCGGTCTCTTTTGCTTGGATTCTGAATTCTGTTACGCGAATGTACAAACTTGACTGTTACAATATGTATAGAGATGGTAATCTGGACCAACTGATGATTTCTGGTTTAGCATGAAATATGTATATTGATGATTATTTATCTTTTCAACATATGTGTTCAAGTGTATCAGTGTTATGAGATAGTGTGGAGAATGATGGGTCATGTGAAAGTCTGTGCTCATCATATACCCTACATATGACATATATAGACACAGGTATATAATAAACCTGTGCGTTTCAGTTAATACTTCATAAAGAAAATACATGAGAAGCTATAATCTGAGCAAACTGAAAAGTGCTAAATATATTTTTCAACAACTGCTCCTATTGGAAAGGTATTATTTGAAGTGATGGCAATAAAAGCTAGTCACAATTGGCTCAACAACAAAACATCAATTGAAGCAGTGAAAGATTATACTATGTAAAAAATTATAGGCAGGAAGATTATGATTTTATAGTTCTGAAATATAAGGCTTTCAGTTTAAAAGGTGCAGCTGAGGAAGGTAAAAATGTTTTCTGTGTACTACTGACCTGAAGGAATTAATTATACTAAGGTCATTTAAAAATATTATTTCATGTAGAATAGGAAAAAATGCTATTGAACTCTGAAATAAACAGAATTTGAATAAAGAAAACTTTAATGTGGTAGCGGTGAAAATAAATCACAGATAGATTTTAGATAAGAAAGATTAAATGATATGCCTTGTATTATCAAGAACATTATTGCAATGCCATTGATAGAAGATAATCTCGAAAAGGATTAATTGATATTAATTTGATTTTTGACACATTTAGGATTAATGTAACAGAAGTCTATATTATAATAACTCAAAGAGGTGAATAAAAATTAAAAAGTTGTGTGATGAAACTGGAAGACGATAGATACCCTTCTATTGATCAATGATTGAATTCCCAAAAATAGAATTGGAAAATAAAAACGTGCAATTGATCAATATGAACTTTAATGCAGAGATGAAATATGAGAATTAATGTATCTTTTATTTAATAATATTTATACAGCTAATACATTTTTTAAACAACTAAAATTCTGAATATATGTAAGGATATCATCAAATGAAATTTATAATAATCAAATATAAATAGTTTGAACAAGCATTAACCTGTATTTAATGTGCTTAAAACTTGTAATGATCAAGCATATTTTTTCTGACAGAGGGGCCTTCCAAACCATGACATAAGATAGTGACTTTTATAAAGACAAGAGTGGCATCTTATCTTTAACCCAAATTTCCACTTGTATAGGAAAATCTGAAGCATCTTGATTTGGAAGCGTAAAGTAGTTGCTTTTTCCACTGTTTAAATCCATTATTTCCTTTACAAATTAACTAGTGGAGAAAACAACTCCTTTACATTTCCAAATCAAGATGCCTCAGACTTGCCTATACAAATGGAAATTTAGTTCAAAGATAAGATGCTGCTCTTATCTTTATAAAAGGCGCTATCTTGTGTCATGGTTTGGAAGGTCCTTCTGTTGGCAAAAATATGCTTGATCATTACAAGTTAAATTTAAAGCACATTGAATACAGGTTAATGCTTGTTCAAACTATTTATATATGCTTTCTGTGTGCTCAATAAATTAATTATTACTCTTCAATAATCAAATATATCATTGATACCCAGAGAATAATAATGTCAGCAAAAATTTAATAGCAAAATCAAATCTGGGTGCATCAACTGCAGATTTTTAACTTTTTCATGACTAAACTTTAAATGAAATCAAAAAACAAAAACAAAATCCAAGATATAAACTACATGACTTACAGTGAAATCTGATATAATGAATTAATTGGTTCAATAAAGCCATTCCTATATCATCCATTTGGTGCAACTTGAAATATATTTTTCTAAGAGTAATCGATTTAAAGTTTATGATCTTAATTAAAATCATCACTTAAAACAATCATTTAATCAAAAAAATAATACAAAATCTCAAAAAATGTAAATATAAAAATAGACATAAAATTATTATACCTACTGTAATATTTTAATTATAAATTTATTTAAATGCACATTAATTACATAAGTAATATTTACTAAGGCTGTAACCTCAAGAATATGTGGACTTAATCAATGAAGTATTGAATAGCTTCATGCTCTCAGATCTAACCGCTTCAGCTTCACCTATTTAAATAGAAAGTAGGTTGAAGTAAGAAAGGATTCCCTTCTTCCAAAGCATAAGCTTGTGGTTAAAGACCTGTAGAGGTCCCTACTATCACATTTTTACATGCATATTCTTGAGGTTACAGCCTTAGTAAATATTACTTATGTAATATTTTAAAAAAAAACTAAAATCCAATTTTTTAAAATATGAAATAAAACTTAAGAAAGTTACACATCCTAATATAATCTCATAGTTGATTCATTCAAAACTTCTACTTCCTTGCATAACATTTTTTTATAAATTTCTCAAGATGTTCAGCAACAATTCTACATGCACTAGAAATTTCATGATGCCTTATAATGATATGTAATTTGGCTCTTTTTTTGAATTTGCTGGGCCACACGTTTCAGAAAATAAACTTCTTCATAGAAATAGCACTTGTACAAGAAGTCTAAAAAATTCCTTAATAATTGCTTGAACTTTTCATAAATGATTGTCTCAAAGATGCTGAACACCTGAGATTAGTTATTGATTAATACACTACAGTAAAAAAGTTTCCGCCTTTCTGTGATGTAAAAATATAAACTTCTCAATACTTCTTTTGCTATCAGTGTGGTTTTTAATTTGTCTATATTTTCTAAAATGGTCTAAATTATTTACTTAACCAAATCATATTCAGAATTTAAATTACTGATCATATTATTGCTTTGTATTTTAGAAATCCTTTTTCACATTTCAGTATTATATATGTACAAAAAAGAATTTTAAAAAATTAGCAAAGACAAATGAATTTCAGATGAAAAACTAAATGGGAATGTCACAAAATGTGATGAAGACATCTGTTGCTTTACTCAAAGCTGAAAAACAAAAGCCTCAAACTTATGGTAGCTAAATCATCTAGCAATGCTCATTGTAACAGTTTCTATTTCAGTTAATGGCATTCAACACTTTAGAGATTCTCTTTGACTTTTTTTTCCATGTCAACACTATTACAGTGAATATACCTAGATCAAAATAAGAATCATAGATCACATGACCCTATTCTCTTAAGCTTGTAAGTTATAAACAGTGAGGATTGCTAATTCCTCAACAAGCTTTGTGATAAATGCTTAGCCAGAGCCAGCACTTAAATCATCTCTGTCAGGAACCCCCCCAACCCCTGACCATGGTTTCGTGCTTTGGCACTCCTCAAAGAGGTGCCATGGTAGATCTAGTGTCTGAACCTTTCCTGGCACCTCTCTGAGGAGTGCCAAAGCACGAAACCATGGTCAGGGGTTGAGGGGGAGGGCTTCCTGACAGAGATATTTTAAGTGCTGGCTCTGGCTAAGCATTTATCACAAAGCTTGTTGAGTAATTGGCAATCCTCACTGTGTATAATATACCTAGATGACTGGTTTTTAATAATTAAAAAAATATGTGTGTTTTTATCATTTGTGATAAAAAAGGTTATTGAAGAGCACCATGTAATAATGAAACCTGACCTTCTAGTGTTCGTTGCATTCAATTGCATTTGTTGTATAAATCTTAATTTAGTAAAAAAAAAGTTCATTGGCTATTTATTTACTCTATAAACCTTTATTATATTAAATCTTACTATAATTTAGCTTTAACCTTTATAGCAATATTAAAAATCAACACATTATACCACATATTATTTTTTATTTTTCAGATTTTTTCTTGTATGTATTTTTGAAATGAATTAAGACTTATTTTCTATCTTTGCTTTGAAAAATTTACAAATTTCATTGAAAAAATTGAATTTGTAAAAATTAATAAAAAAAAAAAAAATTAAATTTGTAAATAAAATAAAAATTCTTAAGAAAAAATAATTATAAATGAAGCTTAATTGTTGTTTTAGAAGAATTTCAAAACCGCGGGATTGGAATAAAGTTACTGCTTTATGGGTTACCAAGTTTACAAGATCACAATTTTTTTCTTAATTCTGTCAGCAATATGGTACCTAAATATAAAAAAAAAATATGGTTTTAGTATAATTTTTTCTTGGAAAGTTAATGAAATAACTGTTTCTGTTAAACTCGTAGAAACATCTCAGTCCACTGTTATAATTGTAAAACAATACATGGAAAGTGACTTTGACGAGATACATAATTATGATCAACAAATATGTCCTATTTATTGTAAAGAATTTCTTTCCGAGTGGTTGAATAGATCAGAATACTGTGTTGTAGCATTTAAAAATAAGATTCTTGTTGGATGTGGGACTTTTTATAAAGCCAAAACCAGGATTATATCTTCTGCAGCCATTCTACGCAGACAATTATGATATTGCAAAGTTAATTTTAAATACTTTAATCAATTCATTTATGAAAAATAATAAACAATTTAATAAGTACTCGATCACGTATACAATGAATAACATGCAAGCTATTTGCCTTGCAAAAGAATTAGGGGGAGAAGTTACAACTGAATTAATAAGAATGCACACAAAACAAAGGAAGAAGTTAAAATAAATGTGGAAAAAGTATTTTCTGCTATAATTTAAAATAAAAAGTTATTCTGTTTTTTTTTTTCAACAAAAAAAAAGTGAAGCTTTTAAAATGTTTTAGAATGAATAATTATATATATTTTAAAATATATATATTTCATATATTCCTTAATAAAACAATATCAAAAATTTAAAATTATCTTTAAAATATTAAAATAGATCTTATAAAAAAATCAACAAAATATTGTATAAATAGTTTGGTAGAAAATCTTTGTATTTTGTTCTTTCTTTGCCATCAATAAAATTTTATTTGAATAATTTGCCATTAAAAAGACACTAGAATCCCATAAAATTTAAATATCACATATTTATTTACAAAGAAATAATTAATCACACCTTATTAACTTTTTAAAACAAATTATGTAATTCTTAAACATTCAGTGTTATTAATTAGTTTATTTTATTAATTAGTTACCTTTCCAATCAAACTCAAAGTCAGAGTGTTTAAGAATCAAATAAAGAGTTAAGAGTCAAATTTGTCCACTCTATAAAATAATTTTTTCTAACAAACCAGCATTTGTGACATTAAAAATGTTTTTTTAAACTTTATAAAAATAAATATTACAATATGTTTTAAAAATAATAAAATATAATTCTACAAATCAAATACAAAATAAATTCAAAATTATATTTAAATAAATTAAATATTTTAAAATAATATATTGAATACTAAAATTTAATGTTTTTGAATTATTATCATATAAAACTTTATATGCCACTATTAATATATTCCTAGCATAATATATATATATATAGTCTTTAATTTAATTACATCGTCCTAAGAAGAAGAAATTTTGATGCAAGATAAAATAATAATACATTTTGATACAGAGCTTGTTAAAAATATGTATGGCCATTTTATATTACCATCGTTATTAAAAACAACTTCAATAATAAGGTAAAATATTTTAATTACTTTTAACTTAATTTAGATAATCTTGGAATTAAAATAAAACAGATAAGCTAACAAAATTTTTTATGTAGACAACGTCACCAAGTTTAAAGTCAGAATGCTACAGTATATATGTATAACCAAGAATCATTGGTGGTAATCACGTGACAAATAAATAAATGTACAGATTATTGTATTAAGATTTATAAGATAATGATTCAGCCAGAATGGGTAAATATTTATAACATTAATTATTATTGAATATAATTCATTTTTTGAATATACTGCATGATATAATTTAATATATTCCATCTTTTTTTTTCACATTCTGCATTTTCCAGAGATGTTTCAAATCACCATGCCAATTTTTTTTATGTTTTTTTAATATTACTTTTACGTATAATTTATTGTTATAAATGTTAAGTGAAATAAATAGCAATGTGATAAAAAATATATAACAATTATATAAAAAAAAATCTACCAAAATTAAAAGTCTATAAATGCTGAATGTCAAAAAGAGAGGGAGAGGGAATGAAGTAGAAGAAATTCTGAGAATGACAAATAGACAGAAAACTTTTTTTTTTTTAAAAAAAAAACCCTGATTTGGGATTACACAGACGTCTCACTCAAATATAGCATTGAAAAACAATTTAGAGTTAAACCATTAAAAGGTATGAAATAAAAAAAGATTACAAAATGTCAGATTCAGCGGAACAAAAAGTTTTAATAAAGTTGTTATTAATTATATGTTTGAATTTGCGAGTATTTATTTAAAGAGATAAAACGGACGTTAAATATCCCACCGCAAGCAAAAACTCCAGTGGTTTCCTTATAGATAAAGAATAGTAAAGAGATGGACTTGTCGGATTTTTCAATTGTCAAATCGCGAGATTTTCCATTATTGTTTTACTTTCTAGTTGAGAATAACTATTTACTCATTTACTGAATAATTTTGGGTGATTATATATATCTAAAAAAAATTATGGCTCTTCGAAACCTGAAATTTTTTTTGCTTTATTCAATCCAGATATGAATTTAAGGAAAATACCCTAATATGTACTCCATAGGACTACTATATATATATGTGTGTGTGTGTGTGTGAAGGTTCTGCCGGTGATGAAAGTCGCCGGCACAAACAAATGTGTATATAAAGACCAAATTAAACACATTTACAAACTTCTAAAAAAGGAATGAATTAATTTTATAAGTGAATATTAGATAATATTCCTATGAGGAGACAGTTATTAATCAAAATGTTAATTTTACAGTCAATTTCACGGCTAAACAATGGCAGTATTTCGTCCAGGATTGTCAAAGAGAGTAGTCATTCGTAACGGAACGTGATTCGAAATAAGAAACTTCGGTCCAGAGCAGTGTTGCTAAAAAACATTTTGCAAATGGACATAATTGTATGGTTAAATCTATGTTATATATTTTGGTTTGGTAACCATTTATTATAAATTTAAATTGTTAAAACTTTACTTGTTGGAAAATCATTTCTCGCAAAAAAAGTAAATGCGTGTTTGTTTCATTTCCACTAAATAAAAGTTATAGGTGGCGATTTTTCAGAATAAAAATCTTTATAAGTTTAGATGGTGAAAGATAATTTGTCACAAAAAACGTAAATGCGTGTTAGTAAATGTTTATCATACGTCATCATTTTTTCAAATAAATATTGCAGGACTAATACCTATATGAAATCTACCGGACTAATACATAAGTATCTATGTGAATATGTATGTATACGGTCAACTGATTTACTATAAATCTTGAATATGAACTGCTATAATTTTTAAATGTTAATTGGTAAGAATTTATGTTTTTCGCAAAGCAGATTTTTCTAGGGTAAATATAAATAACATTTAGCCTTTTTTTTTCTTTCCTCTCTATTTATATAATAAGTACTGATTTATTTCTTTAAATATTTTTAATTAGATTTAAAAATATTGTTTTGACTTTGAAGAACTTCATTTTCCTATTTTTTTTAATATAAATAAATTCTAAAATTTTGGTTTCTCTTTAGTTAATCTTTTATATCGTATAACACGGTATGTGAAATCTTAGATTAGTGTTCATGGTTTCTCACCATGCTTTATAGCAAACATATAAAACCATGAAAGATCTAGAAAATGTTATTTTATATTTTAAAACTATCTGACATAATATCTTAAATTATCCTCAATTCATTACCTATCATTTTCAATGATAGCTTTACTTGATTGATTATTAAATAGGCATATGTTTTTTCCCTGTATCTCTTTAACCTTTTTTTTTTAAAGTACTAATTAGTGAAATTTAAATGGCACACATTTGTAAATTCGGTATATAATACTTCTTTATGATAATATCTTGAAATTTCTATGAGGATGTATATTTCAAAATATAGTAATAATAGATAGATAATACTTCTTTGTGATGATAAAAATATTTTGGAACTTCTATGTGGGTTTGTATTTTTTCAAACTATAGTAATAAGAGATTCAGATATGGAACTGCATCATATAGCAAAAAGGGAATTTTCTAATGTCGACATTCTGTTTACTATGTATTAATCTATGACAACAATTCTTTTTTAAGATCAATTACGTTATATGAGATTGTTCTTAACTTATTTAATTTGTATGCCATCATAGTACAATATTTGAACAATATTTATTGGAGGTACTTTTGCCTTCATTTTGACAAAAGAATTTATATTTATTCATTATAATTGCAATAACTCTTGCCCATCTGATTAATTACAAGAAGATAGTGTTATTTTTCATCATGAAAGGTTGACAGTGAAATAACTGTTCCAACCATTAAATGCAAAATGTGCTATTATTTAACATAAGGTCTATATGTGTTTCAGATGCATTGGAACTTGCTAATTACATTTCCACTGTAAGTCAGCATGCACTTTTTTTAAAATAAAATTTTTTTGGAATTAAAATTGAACCTAATATGTCAAGTGTTGGTGGCTGAGTGATTAGCACAGCTGCCTTACAAGCAGTTGTCCCGGGTTCGCTTCTGGCTGATGCTTTGACACATGGAAAAAAAATTTTTTACAATGATATTAAATACTAATTTATTGCTAGATTTCATACAACTATTTGTATAATTCATTCTTTGAATAACTGTTTTACTACAGGCAAGTTTTTATTTGAACTCAAATGATTAAAATTATTTAGCATGATATTTAAATTTTATATCACAATTAATTGATTGTTAAATTTAAAGTGAAATATTTATATTTCTTAATAACCTAAAAGAAACAATTTTTTTTTGTGGAAATGTACATAAAAAGAAATAATTACATATAGTTTATTGATCATGCGTTTATAACAAGGTTGAGCTGCAGAAGTAACAATGCTGGGATGTGATTCGTGGACTTGGGTTGCAGGACATGTCACATTCCTACTGCATTAATATGCACTAGACATGCAAATAAATGCATTAATTGTAAGAATGATAACACAATTCAAAAATAATCCCTGATTTACAAAGTTTCAATCTTAGTTTTTAATTTTTCTTCACTGAGAAAAATAAGCTTTATTTATGTAAATAAATATATAAAAATACTATAACAGGGAATAAAATATAAAACTACTTTTTAAAAAAATGTACATTTTCAAAGCATTAGCATCATGGTTGTGAAAAAATAATATTTTACTGTTAAAATTTTTTTTTGCTTTTTTGAATTATTTGGCTCTCTGATTCATCTCGAGTTAAATTTGTACAATAAACCAAGCTTCTTTCAGCTTTCTCTCATTTCTTTTCCATAAATCAGCTCAATATTTGGATTAAATCCATGTCCATATTCATTTTCATGATTATAAAATATAGAAGGAATTGTAAAATTAGTTTCAGCTTTTTTTGTGCATGAACAAATGATGTTTGTCCTCAAATTCACTTTAGTTTCCCTGTGATATACAATTCAATTAGCTACACTCTACAATATATATATAACATTACATTAGTTGTTGTTTTTTAATTTTTTCTATGTACTAATATTGATTAATCTACTCAAATTCATAGGTATTCTAAAGGCAATCAATAGTGAACTTACTTGCACATATCACTCCAATTTTATTTCCAATACTTGATAAATATGATAAGCAACATCCATTTTTATCATTTATAAGATTTCCTTTCTTATACATATTTCTTTTAAAATGCTTTGTTACTCTTTATTAAGATGACGTCATTTTTTCATGCTCCCTCTGGCGTTTTATTTTGCTACTATTTATTTTTATATATATACACATGCAATCAGATAGGAGCAAAAGACAAACAGTTGAGAGGAGTGCATTTATGTGGAGTGTGTTTGAGATTGGTTGCACCTTTATGACAAGTAAATTAAAAATGAATGCATTATTTTCCACATAAAATAAATAATAATTATTCCAGAATTTAAATATGCGACTTTATGAAAAGTAAATTAAAAATGAATGCATGTTTATTTTCCACATAAAATAAATAATTATTCCAGAATATAAATACATTAAATATAAGAATAATTTCCCAGAGTACTTTTATAGATATATGGTAATAATCTTGTTGTGCTATCTATTGTGTAAAGAACTATTCTGATTCAAATCAGTATATCCTTTTAAATAAGATTATCAAATTATCTTTGTTATTTCTAAATTAAATATAATGTTATATTAATTAATTAGCTCATGCTCTTAACTAAATTATCTTAATCATTCAATTAAAAAAATTATAGATTTAAAGTTTATTAAATTATTTTTATGTATAATGAATGTAAAAGAGATTTTATTGTACATCATTCTACCTTACAAATTTGTATTTCAAATAACAGTAGTAATAATAAATGGTGTAGATAAATGAATAAGAAATTTAATAGCTTGGAAGTATGACCTTTTTATTTCAAAAATATGTAAAGACGACGTTTTCCTGAAGATTTGTGATAAGGGTATTTTAGTTGTATTTATATATTGCACTATTTCCATCATGTAATATTAATGAATGTTTTCAGAAAAATGTAACTTTATTTAAATTTACCAATTACATTCAACTGTTACTAATAGCACACATATTAGTATATGCACATTTCAAGTGGTATTCTCTCTTCTTCAGGTGTTGCTGATCTTACCAGTTACAGTAATACTATGGGAATTTAACCTGGATCCTTAGATTCTTGAATATTGAATTTTTAAATTAATGCTCTAACCAACTGAACCATCCCGCCAAAGTCAACAGTCAGTAGAAATTTCATATACTTATCTATGAGGTTCCTCCTGATTTCTCCACTTTTTTTCTAAGAACAAAGTTAATTAGTGATTTTCGTATATTATGGAAAATTTAAATAATTAATTTTTTCTTAAAACATTAAATACTTAATATTAGAGGATGGAAATAGTCCAATATATAAATACAAATAAAATATCCAATACTATATCAAACTTGAGATATCATGAAAAATATTTAAAGCTGGCCAAAGTAGAAGATCAATTAGATTTGGAGAGGTCCTACTGTCATTTTTTCAGGTGCATAGTCTTAAGGTGCATAGCCTTAATATAACTTTCTTATATAAATTTAAATCTGAAGGGATAATCCCCAAGGCTTTTCAACTAAAACCTCCAATTCATTTCCAGAGAGCTGAGAAAATGACTCGGAGAGCAAGTGAAGCTCTGTTAAGAGAAAGAATAAGTGCTCAAAAGTTTTCCAAGTATTAAATCTTGCATTCCATTAATAATGTAGAACATTTTCCAAAAAATAAACTTACTAATGAAGACTTCACAAGAGTTTCACAAACAGTAAGAAAATCATATTCTAAAGAATGCCAAAAGAAAAAAACTTGCAAACCTACATGGGCATATAAAAAATCTACAGTACCAAGCAGTATAGAGCTTCAACTGTTAAACATCTTACTTCTAAACATCTAATAAATGCTAAAATTTCTGATCTTGGAAATGGATTAAAACTTTGTCATCACACCATCTAATATCCCCTTATTAGATATAATGGCAGCCACTGAGGAAGTCACTCAAAAATTGCCTTTAGAAGAAGCAGCAGAATTACACTGGTGAATAAAATGAATACTTGAGAGAAAATAATTGAAGCCAAACATATCCTATAATGAGAGGAAAGTGATTAAATCTCTCAAAGTAGAAAAATTTATAATCACCCTCCCTGCTAAGAAGGGCAATGTAATAGTTGTAATAGATATAACTGATTGACAACAAAATACAAAAACTCACAGCAGTCCAATACAGAAAAGTGGCAAAAAATCCAATACTGGGTACAGAAACAAAGTTATAAGCATTACTCAAAAAGCATTGCAGATACTTCAGTGATTCAGAAAAAAGTAAACTAACATCATATTTCATAAAAATTCCTCAACTTTATGATCTACCTAAAATTCACAAGGTTCATGTTCCATTAAGACCTATTGTTCTAGAAATTCATCTTGCCAAAATTTGTCAATATTTCTTCTTAAAGTTCTTAGTTTTTTTGGCTTACAAGACCCAGTCCTTTATCAGGATTTCTAGACACATTGTGGAATTAATCGAGAATATGAAAATTAAAAGAATTGACATCCTAATAAGTTTTAATGTGGAAAGTTTATTCACAAATATACTATGTAAAGAAATATTTATTGTAAGAAAAAGATTAAATAGTGATAATAGCTTACAAACCAGAATACCATTTCCTATTGATAGTATCATGGAACTATTAACACTCTGCATAACAACAAACTACTTTTGATACAACCCCTTCTTCCAACAAAATCAAGGCATGGCTATGGGCTCACCATTGTCATCCATCCCCGATTAGCAATATTTACATGGAAGAACTTGAAACTACAGCCACAAAGATTTCCATATCTACCTAAAGTTTGGCTTCACTATGTTGATGATATATTTGTATTGCCACATGGTGAACCACTACTACAAACTTTCTGGAAACACATCAAGTAACATATCCCCTTCAATTACATTTCACAATAGTCAGAACAAGAACATTGGCATGCAACCAGTATAAGATCATAACTGGTTTCCAAAGCCATACTATACTATGAATAATTCTAACATCTACAAAGAGTAAATATTAAATGCTTAAAAGCAAAAACTGCATATACGAAATACCATGTGAATGTGGAAGAATGTATGTGAATGTGGAAGAATGTATACTAGTAAAACCAGTTGCCCCATTGAAAGATGATTGCAAGAGCACAAAATCATGACTAGAATAGAGAAAACAGATGTGTCTATGGTAGAAGACCATGCATGTACCAAGGAACATATGTTTAATTTGGAAAATACAAAAATATTGGACAGAGAAAAAGATACAAAAAGAAAATTCAAAGAAGCTTCTTATATGAAAATGGTGAATAATTCCATAAGTCAACCTAGTGTGATTTTACATAATGTATGGAAACCAACCATTAATCAACTTTGTTCTTAGGAAAAAGTGAAGAAATCAGGAGGAATCTCATAGATAAATATATGAAACTCAGAACTCTTTATATCAATTTGCCTTATATATATTCTATATATATAATGACAAGTTAAATTGAAGCAGTAGTACCAATTGATGTAGTTCACTAAAAATCTTAGATGTAAATTGTTAATAATCAACTATAATGGCAAAAGAACAAACTTGTTAAAAATCTGACAGAAAAGAGCAACTGTAATAAAAAATATAGTATTCTGAAATCAGTTGGTTAGAGTTTTATCTTAAAATTTAATGTTCAAGACTATAAGAGTTTAGTTTTGATTCCCATAATACTGCCACTGGTCAGACCAGCAACACCCGATGAAGAGAGAAATACTACTACTCAAATACTGCATATATTAATCTCTGTGCTATTACTAACAGTTGAATGTAATTGGAAAATTTAAATAAAGTTAATTTTTTTAAAGACATTCAATACTTAATATTAGATGATAGAAATAGTCCAATACAATGTAAAGATAATTTTAATAATGACAAATAGATGTATTTAAATATAACAATTGCTTTATTATAAATAACAATTATATAAACAAAATAAAGTTATAAGCAAATAATAAATATACTTTAATAACAAAATTTTATAATATTGATAAATATTGTTTGTCCCCTGTAAATGAACTAATCTTGGGTTATGATTATATGTGTGATTCTAAAATATTGCAAAGACAAGATATTCTATTGGAGAGGGTTGAGCAATATTAAGTCAAAACCTAACCTTACTTACAGGAAGATGTTTTATAATGTTCTTAATTGTTTATTATTTAAAATTCAAAAGTAACTTTAAATCTAAATCTCAACTTCCTTTAGTCACATAATGCTATGATTATGATACTGTTCAGTATTGAAAGTACACCTGGGTCTCGTTTTATGCGGATTATTTTAATGCTATTTTGAAGGTATGTGATTCATGTTTCTTCTTAATATTTTTCATATTTCACTTATTTATTAGATATCAAGAAATTTAAATTATTAATAACTTATTTTCACTTGAAATTTTTTTTTCAAAAATATAACGTTATATTAGCAGCTAACATGAATATGGCCTGAAGCTGTGTTTAGAATTGTAGATTCTGTGTAAATAACCTATTTATAATAATGAGTAAATAATAATAATAGATTTATATTTACATATAAAAATAACGCAATAAATATTCAAAGAAATTCAACTTTTAAAACATATATTTTGTTATATATAACAGAAATAAATATTAGATTTTTAAAATAAAAAAATGAAGATTTTATAAACTGAAAATAATCTTTCTAATGATAATGCATAATCTTTTTGTTTTGATCTCATTTTTTTAATATAGAAACAGAAAACCATTAGCACAGCACAAGATTGAAAATGGTGTTGTTGTACATCACATCACGAATAAAAATAAAGTGGCTAACAGGTTTCTCTGGGCATAATTGCTGATTCTTGACTTCATTTAAGGAGAAGCTACAGTACATCACATCACATCGAATCTGATTTCTTTCCAGTTTACAAACGAACACTAGCAAGTAATGATTAAAATATGTATGAAAAATTAAATATTGTAGTTAATAAAAAGTTTGTCTTGTATTAATTTTTTTCAAATATTTGAAATTTTTTATTAGTCATACTTTATTTGCTTATTTTTTTAATGCGAATTTTAAAGTAATTTTTCTTTGTTGCATTGCTTTTATGTGAATTCTGAAAATTACAGACCCTATCCCCCATTTTTCAAGTTAAGTTGAGTCTATTTTTGTGCATTTTTTTTTAAAGCCAGTTTTCTGTGGAACCTATCTATCGCATAAAACGAGACCCAGGTGTACTCAGTTTTAAATAAAAAAAATTTATTACAAATTCAAGCTTGTTTTATTGTTTAAAATGTTTTAACATTTTTTGAACCATTACAATCATTTATTTGATAACTAAATAATTTATAATATCTCTTTTAAAGTTCTCATATTTTATTTAATAAATTCATTTAATAAATATCTTTTAAATGAATTGTAATACTATATAAAATACATTAATTTAATAGTTTTACATTTATCTATTTTAAATTGACTATGTTTTAAGCATATAGAAATTGCATGCATGTACACTTATAATTTTAAATGGAATGTTAGCTTTACTATTTTAGGTAAATGTAATCTCAGTTGTATAATCACCACACTATAATTATTGTGTATCTGTTTCAAATATTATATTTGATTTAGTGTAACCTGGGTCTCTTTTTACGCGGACTTATTTAACACGATTTTGAAGTTACGCGATTCGTATTTCACCGGAAGCCGAACTCCGATATTGCGCTATTACTTTAAATAATAAATTTCGCACACTTACGTTATATTGAATGTAATAGCACATTATTGGAATTCGACTTTCAACTTAGTAATTTCAATATTTTCATTGCTTTATAATAGTAAGATTTTATGCAATAATGAAATTAAAATCATGATTTCCACATTTTATGTATACACACATTAAATTTTACAAGATTATAATGTAAATTTGTTCAAACATTGTGCATGTTAATTTTGCATTTTAAATCACATTCTGTTTTTGCTTTTTAAAAAAGAACATAATCAATTATTAATCATTTAGTGTCCACAAGTTTATTTTTAAAAGGTCAGTAATAGCAGTGGACACAATTAAATTTGACAATTAAAAATTAAAATCTGATTTTTAATTGTAATTAACAATTTAAAAATTACTTACGGTGACTTGAAATAATGTGATGTGAAATTTGATTTTTAAACAGAATTGAAAATTAAAGACAAAAATAAGAATTTAATTTTTAGTTGTTAGTTTCATAAACAATTAATAAAATCATCGTCTCAAAGATTAATTACTAATTACATTGTCACCAGAAAAACATTGACACAACATGAGTGTGAAGTTGGCGCTAGTTGTTTGCAAACGAACATGTTTTTCGGCAAATAGCTATAATAATTAAAATGTGTATAAAAAAAATGTAAATTACTGTACTGTAAATTATGCATAAAAATATATTATTTTGAATAAAATTAAATATTATAGTTAAAAAAAGTTTGTCTGTATCAATTTTTTTCAAATTTGAAATTTTTTATTAGTCATTTTATTTCCTTATTTTTTTTTTTGCATGAATTTTAAAGTAATTTTACATTGGTGCTTTGCTTTTATGCAAATTTTGAAAAATCTCAGACCACATCCCCCCCATTTCAATGTAAGTTACGTCTATTTTTGCGCGATTTCGTTTGCGCGTTTTCTAAGGAACCTATCTATCGCGTAAAACGAGACCCAGGTGTATTCTGTTTTATATATTTTTCTATAATATAAATTTCATGTGTGTGTTACATAAAAAAAAATTCAACTGCACTTTTCAGTTATACAGTTGCATGTATTTTTGATATGCATTGATCAATAAAATCTGCTCAAAAGACATTTTTGAATATTTCTACAACTTTTTTATTCTCTTAGATAGAAAGATTTTTAAATTTCATTTTTGATCACATTACCTGCCATCTGACCAATAATAGTGGAGGATTCAGTTTGTTTAACTAGAAAAGAAGGCCAATAAAATTTTTACAGTTCTTTGGCTATATTAATTAATTACGATGGTAAATATTAGGTTACAATGTTTTACTAAAATCAGATTTGACTATATCATAACTCCAAAGTTCCAAATTCTCATTTTTGTCTGATTTTAATCAAACTGATATATAAATATGTAGAATGTTTTTAAAAAAATATAAAAAAGAAAAAGAAATGATAAAAAAAAATAAAAGTATGTTGCTATCATAGGTACTGAATATTGAAAATAAAATTGAGGTGATAAGAGCTAAATAAGTTCAATGTTGGTCTTAAGATACCTATGAATTTCAGTAGATTAATCAATAATAACTGAAATACAGGCTTATTATATACCAGTATCAATATATGTAATATATAGGGTATATGAGCACAGACTTTCACACCACCCACTACTCTATCTCATATCACTGATACAATTGAACACATATATGTCGAAAAGATAATCACCAATATACATATTTCGTGCTAAAACAGCAATCATCACTTGGTCCAGATTATCATCTCCACACATATATGCAATAAGTGCTCAGATATATATTAAGATAGCTAATCTTCATACTTTAATGTACAGGCTTCAATCCAATCCACATTCTAACTCTTCAACAATCCATCCAACTGAAAATCTGATGACTAAATGCTCAAAGGGCACTCTGAGGCGAAGATTCTTGTCACACCCATATTGACCTAAAGTCAACCTGACCCCTCATGTCCAGGACATAATCCATTTAATACATGTACAAGGGATGAACATGCCCTTTGAGCATTCAGTCATCAGATTTTCAATTGGATGGATGGCTAAAGAGTTGGAGTGTGGATTGGATTGAAGTCTGTCCATTAAAGTATGAAGATTGGCTATTTTAATATATATCTGAGCACTTATTGCATATATGTGTGAAGATGATAATCTGGACCAACTGATGATTGCTGGTTTAGCACGAAATACGTATATTGGTGATTATTTATCTTTTCGACATATATTTGTTCAAGTTTATCAGTGATATGAGATATAGTGGTGGGAAAGTCTGTGCTCATATACACCATATATTAATCAATAATATAATATATATGGACTGATCTAAAGTCATGTATGTAATTGGATTTCTTTTATATATATGTGTGTATACTATCGAAAAACAGATAAATTTGAGAAGTCTGCTACAGCATTTGTTTAGGTACAAAAAAAAATAAAATAAAACTAATCAAATGTGACTGTATTTTATAATCATGAAAAAGAATATGGGTGTAGATTTGATTCAAGTATTGTTGAGGTGATTTGCGAAAAAATGACAGAAAGAGAAAAATCAAAAAGCTCAGTTGATTGTGTAAATAGCCAATAGCATTTAAATAAGCAAGAAATGTGTTTTAACAGTGAAATATTGTTTTTTGAGATAATTTGGAGTTGTTTTAAAATTAATTTTATACTTTATTCTCTGGTATAGAGTCTTTACATTATTTACAATATTGGTAGAGGATTATTTTACTACGTATATAAGTTGTGAGTGGAGGAAGTTTGACAATGGTAAATGAAAATGTAGCAATTTGCTCTAGATAAATACTTTTCATATAATAAAGGTATATATGAGAGATAGTGACCTGGGCCAATTGATGAGTGCTGGTTCAACACGAAATGCATCTTGGGGGTCATTTGTCTTTTATTATATCTTTATTTAAATGAATTTAAAAAGAATGGGGAAATATGGAGGTGTTTATTATATCTATAATTTTATTTACTTGGAATATAAACATGATATATATTTTGAGTATTGAACCTTTAATTTATATAGCATGGATGACACGTAATTATAAAAATAATTCTCAAATATATTTTATGTATAATTCAAAAGGAATAAACATGGAACATTTTTTATTTTAAAAGCAGGATTTTTAAGAATTCCTTAATCTGGAGTTTCAATTTCTACGTTATAGGTATATTGGAAAGAACTGTTTATAATTATAAGCATTAAGAGGAATCCTTACAATTCTTTTTTTGTTGAATCAAATGTTTAGCAAAAATAAGATTTTTATAAAATTTATTTCCTTTTATTCACCACCATCCTTCCCTTTATATTTTGTATGACAATTTTTTAATGATTTAAATTATCTTTTTGAACAAGTTAATTTAAACTCTTTTCAAGAGTCATTTGAAAGTTTTAATTCTCTTTGAAGTTAATTTCTAGTTTGAAATTTATTCATATATCACTAGATTTTAATATTATATTTAAAATAAAAGTTTTTGAAATAAGATTTCAAATATTACTGCTGTGAACTGTGAAGATCAGGGTCTATGGATTATAGCACTGTTATATCATTTCTGGTATTTAAACTTTTTGTGAACTCAAGCAATAAACTATTCAATTACTTTTTACTATTACTTTAAGACTGACAATTATATACATTGTCAGAGACTGTATTAAAAAAATTTTAAATTGGAAATGTTCTTTTCCAATTTCACTCATTTGAAAACCAGGCACTCTTCACAAACCTGGGAGCTTAATTGTAAATATAGGGGATTTGAATTCAGACTTTCAAGCACCTTTCAACTATCCACACTATCTTATACAACTGATACACATGACCACACACATGTAGAAAAGATAAATAATCACCAATATACGTATTTCGTGCTAAATGAGCACTCATCAGTTGGTCCAGATTATCATCTCCCACACATATATATAGTCAGTGCTCAGTTTATATTAAGATAGCATCAGATTTTCAATGATATGGATGGCAGAATAGTTGGAGTACATTGAAGTCTATCCATCAAAGTATGAGGATTTGCTATCTTAATATAAACTGAGCAATGATTGTATATGTGTGGGAGATGATAATCTGGACCAACTGATGAGTGCTAGTTTAGCACGAAATACTATATTGGTGATTATTTATCTTTTCTACATGTGTGTGGTCAGGTGTATGAGATAGTGTGGATAGTTGAAGGGTGCTTGAAAGTCTGAGTTCAAATTTCACTCTTAGTGAAATATTTTGAACAGTTTAACGCCATTGATATCAGAAAGCTTATAAAATAGTTTATGAAATTGCAATCTTTAATTAGTGGTTATTTTAAGTTATAGTGAAGGCACGCCATTATAATGTTACCAATTAAAATTATAAAATGCAATATTTTTATTATTTACTTGGTTGCTTCAGATAGTATTATCGGTGATGATAAATTTGTCAAATATTTCTCAGGGCACCGGAAAAAGAACCTTAGTGGATTTTTATACTTTTATTTTTCTTACTATACTTGGAAAAAAATTAAACAATAAAAATAATTTATCAAGATTTAAATAATATATAGGGTATATGAGCACAGACTCTCACACTACCCACCACTCTCCACTCTATCTCATAACACTGATACACTTGAACACATATATGTCGAAAAGATAAATAATCACCAATATAAATTTTTCAGGCTAAAACAGCAATCATCAGTTGGTCCAGACTATCATCTCTACACATATATGCAATAAGTACTCAGATATATATTAAGATAACCAGACTTCATAATTTAATGGGCAGGCTTCAATCCACTCTACTCTCCAACTCTTCAACCATCCATCCAATTGAAAATCTGATATGAAATGCTCAAAGGCCACCCTGAGGTCGAGATTCTTGTCACACCCATGTTGACCTAAAGTCAATCTGACCCTCACATACAGGACATAATCCATTTAATACATATACAAGGGATGGGCAGACATCTCTACTATGTAATAATTGAAATACAGGCTAATAAAATTATTAAGATCTTTGCCAATCATCTTTTTCATGTCAATGTATTTTTCAAGCAGCCAAGGCACCAACATATAAATGTCATCAAATAGAGTTCAGAGATATGAAATAGACTATAGATTGTAATATAATAAACAAAATCAATTTTAATAATAAAAACATGGCTGCGCAAGTGACATTTGAAATTGAAACAAATGCTGATTCAACATTCTAGATATACTTAGAAAATATTCCTATTACATTTAGTAATAACTTCAAGAAATAATTTGAAACTATAATGGACCTAGATAAAATATTGATAAAAATAAATTAATTAAAGACAAATTTGAGAAACATTTGGCTAAGATGACTCAAACATCAAAATAAAAGTGAGAAGATAAAATGCCAATTGCAAATATAAGGCCAAAATTAAAATTAATAGATTTTTTTAAAGAAAACTGAAGAGTTTAATTCCAACAAGAAATCAGCAAGAAATATTATAACAATATTTGAAGATATGGAAATGAAAACAATCTTTAAAAAAAAAAAAAAACAGTATTTTATAACATTTATGATATTGAAAGGAAGTTTTCATCTCAGATAAGTTTATTGTAAAATACCAATGGACAGATTTCAATCTCAAATTTTTTCATATATAGAAGAACTTTATTACAAAAATTCAAATCAGAGGTATTTCTTAGAAGAACTTCATAAAAGAAGATTAGCCTTGAGCTTATTTGTTAAAAGTAATAGCCACAAGAATTTAAACACTGCATCATACATTTCATAGTAAAATAGAGAAAAAATTAAAATGTATTAATTGAATCATAGTAATTAACATAAAAAATAACTCGATGGATTGAAACAGTTTATATTCCTATACTGCAAAAAAGAACAATAAAAACTGCCAACAATTTAATTATATATCATATGCAAATAAGAATATGCTGAAAACTATCCAGAAAAGAATAAGCTTTACACTGAAGTGAAATCTCAAAGTGTTTAATTCTACTGGGATAGAGGAATGAAAGATGTCATTAACTTACATATGCTGGATAATTGAAAATAAAAGGAATATCAGAAGTGTCAACATTAGCTTTATTTATTGCAATAATGCTTTTGATTCAGTTGACTTGTCAAAATTATGAAATATTCTTTAAAAATGAATGTATCAAAGCATTTTATTATTTATAAAGCTGCAAATAAATATTGACAAAACAAAGATGTTACTCATGGTTGCATGTTACTACCACACTTATTTCATGTTTTTTTAAAATGCCTAATGAGGGAAGCAAAATTGGTAGAAAACAAACATGCATTTATAGAACTAGTGAAAAAACATTAACACTCAGATTTGTTAGTGACATCGTTCTTGTAAATCAAGCATTAAATTAAAAAAATTTGAAGTTGTATGAGGAAATTGAAATCTCTGGAATTAAAAGTTGGTTCAATATAACATTAAGGATAAAAATGAAGCCTAATCTAATAAGATCATTCAACAACAAAGATTTCAGATAAGATTCATTGCTGACAGTCACTGGGCTTAGTTGCAATAAAAAGACAGAAATTATAACACATTTTTAAAAATGATGTCAGGATTGTTTAAGATATGGTATTTTCTATGTTCATTATATTATGAAATTCTATCACTAAAACTTTAGTGGATAGCAACAATATGAATGTTGTATATTTAGACCTGCACTTTTTACCCGAGTCTCAAATGTCCAGGTTGAAATTATTTTGTTTTGAAATATTACCAAATTTACCATTTCTTTTATTTTGCTGTAATATCTTATATAAATGTAATTTATCCACTACTTTGAACACTTTCTAGCAAAAATCTTTTATTGTACATATATTTTGACTGTCCTGCAGTCTTCTTTAGAGCTATGTTATATATTGTTTTTTTATTATTTACATTTTTAATGATATTATTTATATAGTTATGTATTTTATTTTGTTGTTCATTATATCATAGCTCTGAAGAAGACTGCAGGACAGCCGAAACATAAGATTGTGTATGCATATAGGTACAATAAAAGATTTTTGCTTAAAAGTGTTCAAAGTAGTGGATAAATTACATTTGTTTTGGTTAAATTATGAGAAATTCAGTTCATTAAAAAGTATAGTGCTCAAAAAGATTTAAATAAAAGATGATTAGCAGAAATGAGATGGAGTGCAACATCACACAAATGTGCAATTAGGAATCTTGAAATTCATTAAAAGTCCATTTATATGATTGTCAAACATTAATATTGAATGAAAACCTTGTAATAATAACATTTCTTTGATTGCAAATACTTATATAAAATATGCATATTTCTAATTATTGATAGTACTGATCATTCTTAATTAAATCTTAATATGGAGCTGGTTCTGTCTTTCACAAAATTAATCAACTTCAAAAAATTCTCGACATAAACCAATATTTAAATTTTATTTTTCTATTTTGCTTTATGATCTTATGCAGCAAAAAATAATGTTATGTTAAATTTTAAAAGGTCATTTTAATTTACATATTGTGATCTTTGCCCGGTCTGTGAAACTTAAAATTTGTATGGTATCATTTTTACTTAAAATATAATATTTAGATATGAATCATAATGTATCTTCAGTTTGCAAGTGGGAATATTCTACATTAATGGATTTTCTCAAGATGTCCAAGTGCACTAAAAAATGCCCATACTAATAAATTATAGTTAAAACTATTGTAATAATAGTTTTCAAGATTTTAGTAGTTTTTATAATAACATTTTTATTCTTCTTTTTATTATTTAAAAATAATTATTTAAACTAAAAAAAAATAAATTGTAAAATTAATAAATCATTCTGGAATTTTCCAAAAATTTCTGACATATCTAAAAGGGCATTTTCATTGATTTGACTTCTATATTAATATTTTCTATTTCAGCAATATTTACATAAATTATTTTATTTGGAAATGAAATATCACTACATTTTTAGTGACTCATTGCTAATTCTGTGTACAGAAATATTACCAAAACCGTGGAGTTAAATCAGTGGAAGCTTTCTCAGATTAAACAAAGAGAAGTGGATTATTTAATTACAATAAAATCACTATTAAATTATAAACATTTAAATTAAACAGTTCTACACCAACAACAATAATAATAAAAAAAACATTTGCTTCATTTATTGATGTGCTTTTCTGCCTAAATATTTTCTCATGAAGTGTTTTGATTCTTAGCTAAGTATATATATGTAATCAAAATCACCCCCAAATTCACAACTCAAGCAGACTACCAAAAAAAAAAAAAAACCTCTAAAACACTACCAAAGATTTCACTGCTAAAAGCAGATCTTCTCAAATGTAAATAACTGCAAAATAACAACATATTTAAACTAAACATTACCCACAATTCCACTTCTCACCCACCCTTAATATTAAAAGAACTTTTAAATAAGTTAATTGCTTCAAAATCATAAATTTTTAATAATAAAGATTCTTTAATTCTTTTTTTATTTCATTTCTCTAAAAGAAGACAACCTTAGCTTCATCAAAATTAATAGTGTGGCCTAACTTTTTCATGGATATATAAAACAGAACTAAGATATTTATTTCTAACTCTACTTTTATGTACCTTTATTCTTTCATTTAACCTCAAACTACTCTGACTTATATATATTTGTTGGTTAGAAGGTTGTATTATAAAGGCATATAGAGGTCAGAGTAATTTGAGCTTAAATAAAAGACTAAAGGTATATAAAAGTAGGGTTAGAAATGAATATCTTAGTTCTGCTTTATATATCCACAAAAAAGATAGAGGCTACACTATTAATTTTGATGAAGCTACGGTTGTCTTCTTTGAGAGAAATGAAATAAAAAGAATTAAATAATCTTTATTACTAAAAATTTATGATTATGAAGCAATTAACTTATTTACAAGTTCTTTTAATATTAAGTGTATGGGAAGTGGAATTGTGGGTAATGTTTAGTATAAATATGTTATTTTTTAGTTCTTTATATTTGAGAAGACTGCTTCTAGCAGTGAAATCATTGGTAGTGTTTTAGAGTTCATTTTCTTGGCTAGTCTGGTTGAGTTGTGAATTTTATTTATTGATTAGTTTGCTTTATGCTTTTAATGTTTATATATATAAAATTGTTATGCTCAACCTGCCTCTTGGGTATTTAAACCATCACAACTTATGAAAACAACCAATCACATATTATTTTCTTTGTGAAATTTATTACTGTAATAAATTGGAAAGCTGAAGAATGAAAATTTTTCTTTTCTGGACTGATTTCTAAGAAAAATTTTGTCAGTGAATTTCTCACTTATCAAAGCACTTGTTTCTATGATTATTTTTTTATTATTATTTCAAATTATAAAAAATAATGTCCCATAAAATATTAGCTCAGTTGTTAAATGATGACTTATCTGTAAGATAATATTTATCAAAAATATTGACTCAAACTTTTCACTTAATTTTAGTGATTATTATGCTGTATTGATTCCATGTGATGTTTTATGCTAAATAAAAAAAAAAATTAAATTCTTTGTGAATGCAATCACTCTTGTAAATATTTTTATATGAATCTATATGAGAGAAATATTGTTGGTGTTTTTAACTTTTTATTTATTTTGCATAATTCTCATTTATTTTATAGATCTTGAGTGTGTTGGTCATTGTTATCTGATAATTTCTTTTCAATTGAATATTGTTTAATGTTGGAATCCTTTAAGTTGCAATTGATAACTAATTTATGCACTTCCATCTTTGTGTTGATGACTGTGAAAGTTGAATTGATATTCAAATATGGACAATTTTTATTTATTGTATTAAAAATATCTTTAAATCTAAAAAAAGATTAGAAGTTATGCAATATTCCCTTATCACCACCATGGCTAGAATGTTTATTTTCAAGCCATGTTATGGATCCTGAACTTTTTAGAAAATAGTGAACCATGTGATAATATGCACTTTGACTTATGAGCATGCATGTGAATATGAATATATATATATAAATCTTAAATGTGTGAACTTATTCATTTAAATCAACTTAATTGGAAAGAACCTAAACTAAAACAACTGCCTAGGCCACTAGTCAAAATAAACAGGCAGACTGATGCATCCAAGATATTGTATTATATATATGTTTAAAACATGCATAAAACATACAAACAAAAAATGAAAATGTAACGAATTAAAACATTTTAAAATTAAATGCTTTTTCCCCTTACAGTTTTTATTCATGGAGGAACTGAATTATTGGTATAGAAATTGCAAATACAGATTCTGCTGTATATAAAGCTTTCATAATATCAGTGCTAGATAAAGTTTGAATGTTATGTCCTAAATAGTTTTTGTCCTTCATAAAAGCTAAAGTGTATAATCTATACATTTTTGTCTTTAAAGGGTATTCTGGATTCTTTTACTGATCATGCTATTGAACATACTGATCAAATAAATATTAGATTACTTTCAGGTGTCTCTTATAACAGTATACATTTTTTTATACCTTCACCATAATTTCTGGACTTTATTTTCTGTTGTTAAACCTTTATTTATTGCTAAACTTTTACCCAGATTTCAAACTTTGGTGGACCACTTTTTTTTTTTACTAAATATTTTTTTTAAATTTAATTTTGATAATACTTTCTATCCTTTGCAATAAAAGTCCATAATATATATTCATTTATTTCAGATATGTATATACTTCACTTAGTTCAAGATATTGGCATTTCATAGAGCTAATCAATATTAAATAATTGTTGTGCACTGTTATCAAACTATGCAATATCTCTATTATTCTTTACACTCTCAGAATAATGTAGGCAACAAACTGAGTCTTTTTTTATTGATTAATAAAATTCATATTATGTTTAAGCAATAATTAAGATTGGTTTATTACAGAATTTCTCAAACTGTGTTCCACAGTACACTGGTGTTCCGTAGAAGGTCAATAAGTGTTCCATGACAATAAAAAAATTATTATCTATTGTTGTCATTTACTTTCAAGAGTTGTTTTGTATACCTACAATTTTAGAATAAATGTTTATTTTGCTTTTAACTCTTATACTTATTTACATACATCTCCTCATTACTATCATCTGCAATCGGCTATGAATATGAAGTCCAGGAACTTCGAAAGCGCTTAGCGCAGATAAACATATAATTTTTACAATATTAAACTTCTCTAACCTAAGCGTATTGGCGCAGAATTATTGATATTACGTTATTAAAACTGAAAAATCCAAACCCATTTTTCAATTAAAAAAATCAAAGTATTCCATGAAAATTTTAGGGCTTTAAAGTATTTGGGGATAGAATGTTTAGGAAAAGCTGGTTTAATGCATACATACGCTTTTTAATTTCTTTCTAAAAATGCTCATTCAGCCCCCTTTAATGTGATTTTTTAAGAGCAATATGCATTTTAATCTCTCTTCTGTTTGATTACTACTTTAATATAATACATCATTCATATTATTAATAGTTTTAGTAATACAGAACTTTTACTTCTTGTATTTATATTTAAATAATTCCATTATGTGTAGAGTTTAAAACTATGATCTATATCGTTTTTATGTATTGCTGCCTATGTTTTGTTGTAATTTAATTTGTTTATTTATTTCATATCACACAAGCTTATATACAAATAGTTATATCTGAACATTACTTTGACTACTTCGATAATAGTCATATTAAGATAGTCAAATTTTAATTTTTCTAAATAATTTACAATTTATTTAAATTTATAGTTGCTTTAAGTTACTATTATTTTTTAGCTTGTAAAATTACTACCCCCCCCCCGTGTTTTTATATGAGTCATATATCTAAAAATCCTAACATAATTTTTGCTATTCATTAATTTATTTGATAGATGGTAACCCCTCAGAAAGAGAATCTTTCACAAATGAAAATTAATATCGAGACTTTTAATTCTATCATATTTTCAGCACTTCGCATAACTGTTGGAAACTATTTTCAAAATTATATTTCCAATTTGTCAAGCATATAATCAGTATTAATTTCTAGTTCAACCAAAAGATATACAATTATCATGATAAGAAATAATTCTCAAAAATGTACCTTTCTCTATATTTACCTTTCAAATTGAATTATGAACTACCTTTGAAAACTACAAATCCCTTCTCATATTTAGTAAGTGAATTAACTAATTCCTTTTTTAAAAAATTCCAATGGTCATGCAAAAAAAAAAAAAATATTGTCATATTTACCAATTCAAAAAAAGTAGATAAATATTTGCACGTTTATATTTTAAAGATTGTGTGTATAGGTGTTTACCATTCAAATTAAATATGGAATAGTTCTACGAATTGCAAACGCCTTCTCATATTCAGTAAATGGATTAACTAATCCTATTTTTTTAAAAACTTCCATAGTCATATAATAGTAAAAAAATAACAATATTGTCACATATATATATATATACCAATTTAAAAAAAAGCGTTTATTTTTATGTTGGGTTATTTGTTTTAGTGTGTCTATATATATATATATAATATTCAAATATAAGTATATTATATATATTCACTAATAAAAACCAGAGCAAATTAATATATTTTATTACTAGAATAAAATAAAATACTAAAAATGTATTGTGTGATAACTTTATAAACCAGTACATGGAACACAAATATCCTCACATATATATCAACCTGGTCCTTTAATGTTATTTTACGTCTTTCAATGTCTGCAGTGAATGTTACTTTTTGAGTAATTTTATTACTTTGTCTAATTGCAGCTATTCATTGTATTATCCAATAAAAACAATATTTCATTTCTGTAGAGAGTATTGAAGACAACACTTTATTTGAAAATGAGATTCTTCTCTTTTTTCCCATAAAGAGCATGTTAAGTTCATTATATTTTTTCTTTTTGTGAAATGTGTAATTTTCTATTTATTTTATATGTCCAAAGATGATATTTATTGATCTTACCATTGCAGTTTTTTTAAATGGCCTAGATTCAAACTCTATGAAATGAGAGATATGTGTATACAATTACATCACAAGGTTCTTCAAAGGAATATAGACAAATATGTGAATTTATAATAAATGTAAAAAAACAACAAAATATCAGATAACTTTAGCTTCCACAATGCTTTTTAGCAGCAAACCTTGATCCAGATGTTCTACCTATTTTAAGATTCAATAATCAATAGATGCTGTTTATTAAATCTCTACTTAATACTTCCTTGTGAATATCCTTCAAACGTATTTTCCGACTTATGTTATTTATCAGTGAGATGCATTAATTCCAGGTCCAAATTTCGCAATGATGAAGGTCTTAAGGCACAACCTAATTTGAGGATATGGATAAAAAGCACTGGACAATAATCAACACTACCATATAAATCTATTAATTAATCAACATTACAATAGGTAAAAGAACTTGAATTAGTAGGATTTTCTGTTGATAATAAGAATGGGATAATAATATATATTGGTCTGGATATATTAATAATGTGTAGTATTGGTCAGAACTAATAATAAAATAATATAAAGTAATTGAAAGTATAAAAAATATTAAAGAAAAGAACACCTAGTAAAATGAAGTTTTATAAGAAATATAATTTAAGTAGGATTTGTTCTATCAATGATAGGTTAAACAAATTATGAAAGAAGAATTGTTATTAGGTTATTTAATTGTATAAAATTTTTTCATTAAAATGGAATCAGCAATATGATTTACGATAAAATGTATTTATCAGCAAATCTACAATGAAAGGCAGAATCTCAAACTTAAGAAATTTTTAGAAAAAAAAAAAAAAAGGATAAAAGGGATATTTATTTCTTTTGTAAAAGATGTTGTTTTAGAGAATAGGAACGATTTAATAAGTGTTTCTTTTAGTATACAAAGAAGTGAGATAGATCTGAATTATGAAAAGAAAACATAATAAACAAAAATGTAAATATGTTGAGAAAAAGAAAAATTTAAGAGAATTTGTAAAACAGTAAAAAATTAGAAATTATGAAATCAGAGAAATGGCTTAAATTTAAAAGATACTAAATAATGATGTGCTTGAGATGATAGCAGACAATGAAGATATATTTAAAAGATGATGAAAAATCTTTATACTAACATGAGCTAAAAGAGAGAATGAAAAGAATGGTGGAAATATAAAATATATGCCAAAAAATTATTATTGAAAATGATGAGCATTCATAGATTGAAATAAAATGACGAGATCAGGAATAGATGGCGGATATATTACAATAAATTTTTAGGTTGCAATTAAATTTGTAAAAAATATTAAGAAAAGTTATACCTATATAATAAAAATAACTAATTATCAAAATTCATTTCTCTAGAATGAGTTTGGATATTGGAAAATTAACAAATATATATTATGCATAGCACAGCTGATTTAAAAGTTAGACTAATTATATGATAGATTAAAACAGACAAAACTCTCCATACAGTAGTGCCACTTAGTGCAAGCAAGAGTAATCAATGGATGTAAGAATGTTTGTGCATAAAATCCTTATCTAGTGCCTACTCATTCAATATTCCCAGACTGGTTTCTAGTTTGTGGCTTTCATCAGTGAGAAGCCTTAGTTCTGGGAGTACTGCACCTAGATCTTAGATTCTAATGCAACCCTCCAGCAGCCACCTTTTATCTCTACTTAACTTCAAATCTATGAATCTAAACTTGAAAACCTAATATTATCAATCCAAGATCATTATCTTATAGTCAAATAGGTCTGAACTCAGTTCAGTACCCATACATTTTGGCATATTTGGTTCTTTAATAACCATAGCCACCACTATCCTATTAGGCAGGATTGGTATTAAACCACTAAACATCACATGTTCACCATTTCTTATGCTTGCTCAAGCTGTTAAAACAGGCAAAACTCTCCATACCGTAGTGCCATTCAGGGCAAGCCAGAGTAATCAATGGATGCAAGATTTGTGTATAAAATCCCTATCTAGTGCTTACTCATCCAATATCCTGACTAGTTTCTAGCTTGAGGCTTTCATCAGTGAGGAACCTTAGATCTGAGAGCACTGCACCTAGATCTTCGGATCTAAGCAACTCTCCAGCAGGCATTTTTTATCTCTACCTAATTACAAAACTATGAGTCTAAAATTAAAAATCTAATATTTTCAATCCAAGCTCATTAGTTTGTACAGTCATATAGGTCTGAACTCAGTTCAGTATCCATAAAATCTAGGGGCTACTTTATTTTTATTCACTTTGTAATTACCAATCAGATTTTATGATTTTTTATCTCAAAATGACTGATTCTTTGGAAAATATATGCATTTTGTTCATAATGAAGAAAATCTAGAATAAATCAATACAATAATCAATGCTTATCAAATTATGAAAGGCAATAAAGTGGACAGCTAATTCTGTAAGGAAGATAACATCAAATTCTCTACCTGAAAGCAGAGAAAGTACACAAGCCAATAGGAACAAGCAATGACAATTAATCATCATCGATGATTGGTCATTTTATTTTAGCACATTAGCTTTAGAACTATGCTACAAATTTTAATAAACTTTACATTATTATGATGCCTAGACTTTGAACCTCAATCAGTTTCAAGACCTCAAACGTAGGAATGCTAATACATAATATATAATTGAATATTTTATTATGTAATTTTATCAACAATATGTAATATTTAAAATTGTGTATTTTATTAACTAACCATATGCTGGCATCAATACCTTAACTAGAAAAGACTTTTTTAATATCTGCTGTACAACTCGCTGGATTTGAGCAAAACATTTATTTTTAATAAAAACAGTTTATAATTACTTCAACAAAAACACCCAGCCACATTATTTTTAATATAACACTAACTTAGAAGTAAGATGAAATCTTGTAATAATAAAAAAACAAATTAAATTCCAATTATATAAAAATTATATATAATAAGACGTAATGTTCAATTAAAAATGCATTATAATGAATTATTTTGCATATTTAATAGCTGTTTAATTAACTGATATTTAAATAAAAAGTATGTATTTGAAATGCACTCACTATTCTAATAAAAATAATATATATATATAAGCAAAACAATCTTTAAATATCTATCGGTGGCGGAAGATTTGAGCAATTTTTCTCATTGTTTTACTTTTTAGGTTATAATAGTTAGGTATATCTATTTGTTGGCCAGAATTGAATTGTTATTTGCAGATCAATTATATATAAAAATGTCTAAACTTGATTGAAATCTGAAAAACAAAATTCAAATTTACCCAGCCCAGACCTGAACCCAAATTACTATGCAAGGCTTTTTTTTCTCTATAGATAATATTTAATTCATTATTGGCTCTTAATTTCATTTCAAACTGCTGTTAACTTTCTGATTTTTTTAATTTATGTAATTATTACTTTAGCATGATGTTGCAGTATTTTTTTCAAATAATATGTACAGTTTTATGCTTTGGTTGCATTTATTTCCCCACAATTTTACTTTGTTATGTTTTGACATTTTTTATTTCTTCTTTAATTCAAAAAATTCTACATAGATTTATTGCTAAATAAAAATTTGCAATGCTAATAATGTAATATATAGGAGGTTTGAACTCAGACTTTCACATGACCCTCAACTATCCATGCTATCTCATAATGCTGACACATGTGATCACACATACGTCAAAACAATAAACAATCGCTCGTCAGTTGGTCCAGATTATCATCTCCACAAATATATACAATCAATACTCAGCTTATATTAAGATAGCCAATCTTCATACTTTAATGGAGCGTTCCATCATCAGATTGTCAATGAAATGGATGGCTGAAGAGTTGTGGGTTGGAGTAGTTTAAAGCCTATCCTTTAAAGTATGAAGATTGGCTATCTTAATATAAGCTGAGCATTGATTGTATATGTGTGGAGATGATAATCTGGACCCACTGACGAGTGCTGATTTAGCACGAAATACCAATATTGGTGATTGTTTATTGTTTTGATATGTGTGTGACCAAGTGTGTTAGCAATATGAGATGGCATTGATAGTTGAGGGTCATGTGACAGCCTGAGTTCAAACCCCCTATATATTACATACTGAAGTGTGGGTATGCAAAAGCCTGTATTGTAGAAAAAATTCATATATTAATAATAATAATAATAATAATAATGATAAATTGTTACATAAAAAGAAAACAATAGTTTAAAAAATCTGCAACCCCACCCCCAACTATAAATAATTATGCTAAAAACAACAATTGTCATTAAACTATAATTTAAACAGATATACAAATATATATAATAAATAAATATATAATGACTAAACAAATAATATATATGGAGCTGTGAAACTTATTGATTCTTTTCTAAGATTTAAAAAAAAACTAAGGATCAATCTTCTTCCAACTTACATTTCATTAGTGTTAAATGATGTTTCAGTCTGCAATATAATGATTTAAGTCAAAATTTGAGTTATTGAAAATATAAAGACTTCACTATCTATGAAGTAATTCATTTTGTATGGTATTTATATTATATATATTTTTCAATATAAAACACATTTACTGTGTTTAAAAGAAAAGATTATTATTTATAAAATCCCTACAATGCTAAGCATGCTTTCCAATATTTGAAGCCACATTCATAGCATAAGTACTTTACTGAAGGCAGTCTTATTTGTCCTCATGTGTTTGAGATGATATTTAAATAAGATGTCCATGTAAATGACATTAATTTATTAGACCATATTTTTGATAGGGGAATGCAATATTTTTTTATTTATTAATAGCATGAGTGTTATTTGAAATATGACATGCTTCTTTAAACTTATGCTTATCGTTTCGTTTTGAATATATATATTTAACTGAAAACTTTGGTCAATAATATTAACCCTCTTAAATCCATTTCAAAAAGTTATTGGTCTGCTATATTTCATCACAACATATTGTGAAGCCAAACAGAACCAGCAGTCTTATAAAAGTTAATAGTTTGATGTTATCACAATACATCTTTATCAAAGTTTAAATCCAGTACACACTTTTTCCTTTTCTTAAATTGTAAGAATATGTTTATTAAAATCTTTTTTATTTTTCCTTAAAAAATTTGTTTCTTCCGAATAGCATTTAATCTACTGAACTCATACTTTTTATAGATGATATTGGGCCTTTAAAAAATATCCATGTACTTTTAATAATTTCTGATCATATTATTAAATCAACAAAAAATAATATCAATTTTTATGGAATTCTCATTTCAGTGAAAATTGATTAATATAACTAGAGATTACTAAGAAAGATTATGGGTATTTTTAAAAACAAAATGATACATATTGGAAAAACCAAAAAGTTTCAAATTATTCTGTTACAGAACAATAAGTCTTTTACTGAAATGAAATGGTAATTTGGAAGATAGCTTATTCTGATTTCTTTTAATTTTAAGAAGAGATATAATAATATATGAAATGAATAAGGAAAATATTTATATAAAAAATATTAAAATGAACAATTTTATTCATGAACTTCAGTCAATAATTTATGAAGGCAAAAAATATGAAAATTAAAACATGTAAATAAAAAGTGAAAAAATGTTGTAGACTAATGGCTTTTGAAGAGAATTTAAGTCCAGGTTCTACTAATACTAGATTAAATAGTTTTATAAAAGACAAAAAGTTCTAGCCATTGTAAAATAAAGAGCTCTCTCTCTCTCTAACTGCCTCTTATAAAGAAACAGTGAAAGAGTATTATTTCTGGCTTATCAATTACATGGTTGTTAGGGTTTGAACCCTTGCTTTACTAACCAATATCGGAGAATCAGCTATGATGCTATGAGTTGGCTATTTAAAAATCTCAATATAGCTATAGCTTGAAAAAAAAATCATGTTCTACCCATTCCAGACTTAAATCCAGATTAGGAAATGGCAGCCAGAAATATTACCATTATATCATGAAACTCTTAATGTACGTACTCAAAAGACAAATATAAATTAATATTTATATATAATCCATTCTACATTAGAAGATGAAGTAAGCAAGAATAAGTAAAACAGTTGATTGATGCTTAAGTTACATATATTATTTATCAAATATAAAATTTCTTGTCATTTTTAATAGATTTTTAATCTCCAATATAATCTCTATCAAATCCAATTTATACATTTTGACTTAATATATATATAAATTGGGGGGAGGGGTAATGTGATATTCACTACTAAATTGACTGATTGAAATATTAATCTTAAATTAATAAACATTTTAAAAAAGATAAATATTTCTAATAAAATATAACCAATATAAGAATATGCATAAACATAGCTTGCACGTTACAAGTACGTAAATATGTAATTCCACGTTTATATGCGCATTTACACACACACAAGCTTAAATATGCTTGTTTGTTTTATGCTGTAAATAATATTAAAAACGTCAAGCATTGGTGGTCGAGAGGTCAGCGACGTCCCGGGTTAGCGGGTTCGCATCCCGGCTGATGCTATGACACATGAGAAAAAAAATATTAAAAACATCTGCATTAAATTAATTTTATAAATAATTAAGTTTTATTTTATAAAACTGAGAACTAGAAAATTAAAGTTCAAAACCATCTCTTTATTTAAAATATATGGCATCGCATAATGATCACACTTTTTTTTTTTTTAACCTAAATAACATTTCGTATTGTAAAACTAATTATAAACCAAACTGTTAATTACATCATATTATAAGATGTTATTTGAATGTTAAACAATTTACAAAGATTATGGACTTTATTCCCAGTATGAAAGGCATTTCTATAACAAATAACATAGAAGACATAAATACTTATATACGCTTGCACTCAAAAGAAAAAGGGAAGCATCCACAAATACTTTATAAAATCATGTAAACCTTCGTTTTCTTTTTATTTTAGTAAAAAGTACAAAATTATATTTTAGGTAGTGAGTGCATTGATGAATAATGAGCTCGAGTGAAAGGATATATTAAATACGTTGATTGCTACAATTATACATATAGATGTGTGTGCGTTATGTATATGAAGTTATCTTACTGTCAATTTTATTACCAGTCATAATATAAAATGTAAAGTTTTTGTTTATCTAGCCCTAGTTTTATTTATTTTTCTTTATAACTGTCTACGAATGATAGCAGAACAAGTAATATAATGTTCAGCAGAGATAGATCTAGGCATCATCATCATCATCATCATCATTAATAATAAAGATGTGTGACAAGATTTTTTTTAAAATAAATATTCTATAAATTTGTATTAATGAAAATATAAACATTAAAAAACAAAATACAGAAATCTTTATAAGTTTTCATTATTAGATAAGTAGAAACTTCCCTATATCAAAAACGAACTTTAATTAATATTCAAAACAGAAAAATTTTTTGGACAAAATTAATCAAATAAAATGTTAATAATTAAAATGATGCTGATCCAAGTATTATATATTTTTCATTTCAAACATTCAGAGACACCTTGCTAGACTTCGGAAAAACACACACATATATACACCATATAAAGAAATATATATACAAAAAAAGGACATCAATTGTTCAGTCTAAAAAAAGAGGGAATGGAATACACCCACTACAGATTAAAATTATGACAAATATATACATAAATATTATGAAAATACATACTTCATCTTGGAAAAATGTGTTGTGAGTGCATATATATATATACACACACACACACAAACTTAATGTGTGACCACTAATTTTTGAAAAGTAAAGCAAGACAATTCATACCAAAAATATATTTTAAAATTGAAAAAGAAAAGATTTTAAATATTATATGTGCAGTACAAAAAATAATCAATACATGTTAATATACATAACAAAGAATTAGACATTCGTTTCTAAAGTAGTTACTTCGTTTTGCTTCATTCAAATTATAATTAATATAATCTTTGTGATTAAAATTATTCTTATTATAAATACTTAAATCCAGATATGAGAACAATTACTAACAAAACATATGAATATATAAATTTCTTTAAAAATTACATATGTACCTAAAGCAATTTTGGAAAATATACACAACCATCAATTCGATCATTTATTTAGACCACTTCGAATAATTTCATAATGTGGATTTTTAAAACTGCCATAATCAATCTTTTTTAAATAAAAAAGTGGTTTAATATATATATTATTAAAAAACAAGAATGAATGAATAATATGAAATAAATAATAATGAGAGACAGCAATAACAAGCAAATGTGAATTAAATGCTTTATAAATATTACAATGTAAAATAATTATATATATATACAAATGAAAGCCATAATAAGAGAAATGATAAATACATTTTCTCAATTCAAATCTACATGAACTCACTTTAATAATCAATAGCTATTTTTTATACATTTTCACACATTTGTTTAAAAACAAATTCCAATATAATTAATTTACTGAATTAAACATGATTATTTAAAAAAAAAAAAAAAATTAAACATTGTTTCTCTACATAAATATTTTTAAAAAAACTTTTATAAATTTTATGAGAAAAATTTTAAAAGACGATTTTGGAATCTGAGAAATTATTTTTTTCACATAAAAACAGATTAATGCTCAGATAAGACATAAATTAAATTGCATTTATAATAAATTAAAAATATATATAGTTGAATCATAAATCTTCCTTTTGAAAGTATTTACATAATGTATTTTTTTACAACCTGATTTATAAAAATGATATTAATAAATCTTACGATCTGTAATATTTCAGAAAATTTCATAAAACAATCTTAAGAACTCTTATAATTATATATATATATATAACAAAATTGTACTGTCATATCTAATTTGTTCAAGTTATCAAAATACTTAATAAAATTAAACAATGGATAAAATAATATATATAATGAAACTATAAAAACATTTATTTGTAATATATATTATTTATTGCTCTTTTTTAAGCCACATTCAAATAAAAACAATAAAACTTTTAACTGTGGTTTTTTCAAATAGATTTTTGATTAATAATTTTACCTGCCTAAAAACAAGCATATATTAATCATCTGTACGTATAATATTTTTAAATTATCTCTTCCCACTTTCAATTTTTTTTTTTTAAAAAAAAAAACAAAACCCAAAAAAAAAAAAAAACAAATCAAAAATATTAAAAGTAAATGTTATAATTAATATATTAATTGTAATATAAATCAACTGAAAAATACAGATAATAATAGAAATTTTAACTATAAAGAGCAATAAATATATTAAGAAATGAATTATTAATTTACATTATCAGACATAAATGGATTTAAAGTTGAAATTAACATCTTTCATTAAGCTTCCACCTTCTCTATTCGTTTTGTTTTGCATACACTTATTTATCTATCAATTATGTGTATGTATACACATGTAAATATGAAGGGAAAAGATGGCATCATAAAATAATAATTCACAATAATATACAATTTGTCAGTTTGTTAAAAACAAAATTTTCATGCTAATTAAACACGTAAAAAATTAGTCAAATTTACTAAAAAATTGAAGAAAAAAAAATCAAAACAAACAATAAGATTTCGAATGTTTATTTTAAAGCTGAAAAGCCAAAGCTTAGTAAAGTAATTGGATTAAAGGTTTGTTACTAGCAAGGCTGGGGAGACAACTTTGCTTAAACAACATACCTGTAAAGAAAATCCTTACTTGAATCTTTAGCAATAAATCTCCGATAAAAAAAGTGAAATGGCTCCAATTATTCATCAATCTAAATGTTTTATCCAGCAGTGATTTAAAGCAGCTTTTTCAAATGATCTGGAGTGAATAGGTAAAATTTATAAAATAAACTTGATTGTAAAATAAATATTAAGCAAGATCCATTAAAAAAAAAAAATCACCTTATTTTATTGATGACAATGTATTTAATTAATTTAGTAAAAAAAAAACCATTTAAAACAAATAAAACATGATAAAGATCGAATAACAAACATCATAAACATTAAATTAAATATATATATAATCAAAGGTAGTAAATCACTCTCACTCAGGCTATGAATTAAAAGCATTCTAAATGTTGAAAAAAAAAAAAAAAATCAAGAATAGAATAACACACATATATACATTTTAGTAAAAAAAAAAATCTATAAAAAATATATTAATACTTAGTATCATATAGAAACATCATATTAAAAGCTAATATATATATATTTTAAATGGCTCATACCTATATTCTTTCAGACACCACCATCCTCTTTTAAATAAAGAAAATGGGCTGCTAAATTTTAGTTTTTCTTTATTTAAAGGAAGAATGTGGCTCAAAGAATATAGCTATGCGGTGTTTAAAATATTTTATATAGATTTCAGTTAGCTTTTTGCATTGTTTCTATTTATATGTATCACATTATTTATGATTTAATGTAAATCCAATGGTTTGAATAAAACAAAATCTAAACTCCGAATTTGATTAAAGAATGTTCCAATGAAACAAGACAAAGATCACTAAATCACAGGTATCTTTCTTGCAAAATTGATGCAATAATTAAACATATCTTAAGCTACACATACATATATATTTCCCAAATATATCATAGATATTATATATATACACATTATGCTATATCCAATTACAGGATATTCAGCACCCCTAATGCTACTAGTAATAGGTTATAAATTAATGTTTATATAATTACTATTGGTAAAATAAATTTTCTAAAGGTAATTCCAGTTTCATTTTGTCATATAAAATATTTATATATAAATAATGAATCCTAATTGCAGTTGATGCTTTAATAATAAATATTAATCACAAAATGATGGAAGTTTTAAGAATAGCTAATGAAAATTGACAATAACCATTGCTTAATAAGCATTGAAAAATCGATTAAACTTGTTTTCTATTATGCAAAGATATAAAATTTTAAAAAATATATAACAGATTCCTTCTTCAGATGAATTAAAAGAGTCTATTAAATATTCAATCTTATTATGAGACTATTGCTCAAATAAGAAAATTCAGAATCAAGTGTGTTAAAAGCACTATCAGCAACGATGACCAAAGTTATTTCATTTTCATAATATCATATCATTTAAATACTAAACCTGCCTCTATACAAAAAACTTAAAAAGAAATTCTTTACTCAATTAAAATCAGATTAAACAAAGGAACATCTAAATAATTGTCTTATTATTAAAACTAATATTACAGGGTAAATTATACAGTATGGAATAAAAAGCAATACAAATACATGGAAGTGATTAAGTAAAAGGATAAGCAAAAAAGGTATTTTCAGTTTTCATTTAAGACAATCAAATCAATATCTAATCCACCCATGGTGAAGGTCATATTATGTTTGATAATCATAAATGTTTGCATCAATAATCATTTGATCAATGCAGATTAACCACCATGTACTCTCTAGTTAATAATAGCAAGATTCCATTTGTTGATTAATTAACTGGGCACAGGGGAATAATCATAAGACTGCTTGCTATCTGAAAAAAATTCCAAGTTTTAATTGGTTGACTTGGATCTCAGGTTATGGGTTTAATAGAAGATAGCTAACAACTACAATTTATTTGTGACTTCACTTAAATGCACCCATTTTGTCAATTACCACTAGGGATAAATAGTAATGATTACTTTCTAATTATTTTTATTAGATTATAAATTATTATTTAATTTTCCACCCATATATAAACTTTAAACTCAACTAAAAATTAAAGTTGATTAAATATGCACCTCCTAATTTATGCCTGTCCATACATTGTATTTATAATACATAATGAAACTTTTAAATTAAACACAATCTTTAAACATATGGATAAAAATATTAAAGAGCAAATACTTCTTATAATACATTTCTGAAAAAACCTGCCTTCATCAACTTGCACACATCCTTACCCATACATGTTTCATCCTATAAAATATTCAAATTATAAGTATCACTCATTTTGATAAAATCAACTAGGATAAATTTAATAATTTATTAATCATTTTTATTATTATTTAATTTTCTGCTAAGAAATAAACTTTAAATCCAATTAAAGATTTAACATATCACTTAGTAAATTCCAGCAGGAATATAACTTTTCACTTTTTCCTGATCATAAGTGATATATTAATCTTCAACTGGATTGAAAGTATTCTGGGTAAAAGAATTAAACACAGTTTATAGCCCAATAACAGATAATTAGTAACTAATCAATAATATTTATCTAGATGATATTATCAAAATGAGTGTATTTAAATGGAGTTGGGTGTGAAAATTATAGTTGTTTTCTAAGGATAAATACTAAATTATGATGATAAAGACATGTTGGAAAAGTTCTGGGCTAATGAATGAAAACCAATTCTAAACAAAAATGCATCTTGCAAAATATTTACTTTATACATAATACTTTATCTATGGTTTTTAAGAAGTGGGTTTAATTTAGAAATTTTATTATATAATTATAAATACAACACATGATCAGAACAAAGTTGAGAAGTGTTTTTAATTAGTTTTAATATTTATCTCTAAGCAGAAAATTAAATAATAATTCAATGATCGATAAATAATCATTAACATTTATTCTGGACAATATTTAAAAAAGAGTGCATTTAAATGAAGTCATACTTGAAAATTATAATTGTTTTCTATGGATAAATATTAAAGTATGATGGTGAAAACATGTGTAGGCAAAACTTTGGACCAACAGATAAAAACAGGTTCTACCAGAAATACATCTTGGGACCAATTGCATCCAATGTGGTAATGTTATTCTTTTAACCATTTTGAATTTAATACCACACATAAACTGATGAAATCTCTTTATATGAACTTTTCAAGAATTCAAGTTTCATTGTTTCATAACTGTTAGTTGCAATAATACAGCAGTGATTGGAAAGGTTATTGTTTTTGTTTACTAAACAGACTACCCATCTATCAGTATTCTAATAAAATAAAATGTAATATTAGTATTAAAGAATTAATATACATTTGTTATTTTGTATTAGTCAATAATATTAATGAAAACTTGTCCTGCGTTGTTAGCCGAGAGGTCATCGCAGCCGCCTTGCAAGCAAGTAGTTGGTTGCAGACGGTTGTGGGTTCGCGTCCCGGCCGATGCTATGACATATGAAAAAAAAAACTTAACTAGAGGTGAAACAAGGAAAGAATAAAAAAGAGAAATTAACAACGAAGATATTACAAACAATATAAAATAATGCATGTTTTACATTAATAAAATGTTATGGCAAGCATACAAAGATAGTGAATTAAATATTTCTTATTGAACAATTAATATTTCTGAATTTGCCATCTAAAATTTATCAGCATAAAAAACAAAAAACAAATATGATTTGTAAATTAATAAGATCTGTAAAAACTTGGTTTCTAATAGGAGAAGAATGTTGAATTATTCTTAATCTATTCCATAGGGCAAACCTGCTAGATATTCAATAGTAATCAGTAAATGGAATCCAGTTATTATTAGCTAGAAAATAAAGTTCTAGATTAGATAAGAATAGATGTGTCGATTAAAAACAAATAAATATGAGAACACTTTCATCACTGATGGAAAAAAAAAGTTATACTTTTACAGACATTGCTAATCTGGAAGGATTCTGGAACCAAAAATGTGGAATCAATGATATTGCATTTATAGTTAAAGTATATTATATACCCAAAGATATTTATATAATGGAGATTTACAATATAAATAAATAATGAGATATTATTTTATATAGCGCTATGTTTTAATACTGTAATAGTGATATATAAATAAATAGAAAATTGGAGGGGAGAGATATGAAAAGTATATACTAAAAAAAACATCTTAAAATATATATAAATCTTAAAAACTGCTTTTATTTTCACAAATCATCTGTTATTCTGTAAACAATGGTTTACAAATACAACTGCTAGATTTAGACAAGATGATTAACTCATATTTTAAAAAATAAACAATATTTTAAATAAATGAAATGTATTCTTTATTTTTGTCTATAATAACCACCATTAAATGCAACCAATTTTTCATAACTGACATTCGTGAAACTCATTCAAATAATCATGATAAAAACAAACAAATTGTTTTAATCACCAATCTGACAGCTGTGGAGCAATGTCAAATCAAACTGCACCCATAAATAGTTTAAACAACATTTAAAGTTCAACCGCAAACAATGAAGTATCAACTAAACACAGATAAAATTATATCACAACTTGATTCTGGCAGCTACTCAACTTGAATTGGTAAATAAAAAAAGATACGAATAAATTAAAAAAACAATAACACAAAATTAATTGAACACATCTACTTGTAATATATATATGAAAAATTATAGATAGCTTTCTTATAATCACTATGACCATGTAATAGGAAATAAAGCAGTCATTATGTGTATAGATTGCCATTATCCCAGTTAAATTTTAATAAAAACTATTGCAGTATTTAGTTTACAGAAGTCATTATAAAACATCCACACATCACCAAGATATATGAATGAAAATGATTACCTCGAGACCCAAAGATTTCTAAATCTATTCAAAAAAGTTTTGGACAATTGGTGGAACTTTTGAATGCAGCATTCTTGCTAGAATATCAGGTTAATTTTTGATCAACTACCACATAATATATATGTAGCCAATATTTATACAGCTCAAACACTTCAAATAATAAAACAACATAAGAGAATTATTGAAGCTAAATTATCTCATACATACTTTTATCAGTAATGAATCCTTTGATTATCTCAGTCAATTGCACTTTGCAGAACAAAGTTTGTAACTTGTTAAATAAGCTACTTTTTAATTTTGTTTTTAATTGGATTGTTTTTGAAAAAATAGATATATCATAATGATTTTAATATCATACCAATTTCTATTCATCAGAACTTAATTTTCAATTTAAAAAAAGAGAAAATTTGATTTTGAAAATAGTTTTCAAATATTTTCAAACAATTTTGTTTTTAAATATTGAAATTCAAGTGAGAGTATTTAATTTCTTCTTCAGGATTCCTCACTACCCAGAGTTAACCAGAAGTCCCCTGCATTTTTCTCTTCCATACCTTTCTATCCATAACATTTATTTCCCATACTGTTTGTCAAGTCTTATTTTTATCATTACATTGGTTTTTCTCTTCTTCATTTCACAATCAAGAATCAACCCTGCTATTAATGTTCTTATTCAGTCTTTTAATATGACCATATCACTTTAAACACTTTTCTCCAATGACTATTAATCAATCAGAATAAAATTGTATCATTTTATAACAAAATAATTATCTGGAAATCTATCAATAAGTAAATTGTATTTATGTAATAAAAGTTCTATAACTATGTATGATTATGTTTTTTTTTGTGTGTGTGATACAATATATGAGCATTTAAAAAAAACTGGTCAACAAAAACAAACAAACAAAAAGGAAATCTTTTATTGATAAAAAAATGTTTAAATCAATTATAAAAACATTTGATTGTTATGAGTATTAAAATTTGTCATTAGTTTTCACCTAGCTATTAACAAAAAAAATATTATAGGATTTAAATATTATGAGGATTAAATTTGTTATCATTATCACATATGTATATACAGTTTTAAAAAAATATCAGGAATAAAGAATTTTTTTTTTTTTCATATGTCATAGCATCGTCCGGGAGGCGAACCCACAACCGTCTGCAACCAACTACTTGCTTGCAAGGAGCTATCGCAGCCGCCATATGAAAAAAATAAAATAAATAAAGAATATTATTTAATACAACTCTAGCCTACTCAACATAATTAGGGAAAATAAACTTGCCACAAAAAAAAAAAAACTACTTTCTAATGTCAAAAGAAAGCAAATATAAAAACTAATAATTTAAATATTAAAAAAAAAGCCCTTTTAAATAGATTAAAATAAAGAAGAGCTGATTGATGTTCAGAGAAAAGATGATTTTAAACAAATAAAAATTTAAAGCCAATAAATGTCATTTGACAATTCTTCAAACCTTCTGACCTTTAAAAATACTGATATGACAGCAAAGTTAAAACAATCTTAATTGATAATTTGAAAGAATTTCCCCACAGACTACGAATCCAGTCATAAAACTACTGACAAATTACTTTTCACAGCAACTAATTAAATAAGTTTATATATATAATATTAAAGCAGATTTATCCAATTAATAACTATTCATATTATCTCATTCTAATTTGTATATATGAACACATAATTATATTAAAGCAGCTTTAAAGAGTTTACTTGAACGGGATTCAACAAAATGTCATCAAATTTGAGCGTGTGTGTATATACATAATTATATTAGCAGCACCTTGCTTTAATAACTAAATAAACTCAACAATCTTCCTAAAAAGTAAAAAAAAAAGCGGAGAATGTTTTTTTTTTCCAACTTAATCAGCCTTATGACGCACACATTTACACATATATATATACATTTTATTCATTTCAAAATGTAATATGTTTCAGCCATATTTTATATTTTCCTCAACATCACCATAATAAAATATAATGCAAACTTGAATAGTAACAAAAAAATATTTATAACTAATTGATTTGCAATGCATCTTATATATCATCATACAAATTTTTAAGATATGTGTGTATTATTCTGTCTACCAAGCTTCACGGCCATTTTTTTAATTATACCGTTTCAGGGGCCTCACAAGTATTTGTTTATGTTTTTTCCTCAATTTTATTTCACTGAATATGAGTTAGTTGTTCAATTTTAAAAAAATAATAAATCGATTATAAATTTCATTCAGAAAGTTTATTTCAATTTGTTTTTTTTTATTTTTATTATTATTATTATAAAGTTTAAACATTCATATGCTCAAAACATTTTTATACTTTGTTAAAGTCAGCATCTCTTTTTTGTCACTATCATTTTGGAAAAATGCTGAAAATTTGGAATCTTCATTAAATAAATGCAGTGGAGTATTCCCTAAGATCTGGGATCTTGATCTCCTAAAGAGTCTGTATTAATGGACACTATTTAACACTCTATATTTCTTATATATTTTTTATTTTTATATTAATATGTTAAAGTCTGCATTAATGGCAAGATATGACACTTTATGTCTCTTATACTTTTATAATTTTTAAATTAATAAATTGATTGATTTAATACAAAAATAATAACAAATAATGTGGAAGTATTATAGTAAATTTTTGAAGAAAGTTTCCTTTTTTAAAAATAATTAAAAAAAAAACTGTAAATATTAAATATGACCACTTCTTGACAACCATTTTATTTTAAATTTTTATTATATGGTTCTGAAATTATATAATTAAAAAATGGCTGCCAAGCTTGGTGGACAGGATAATACAGAAGTACCAAATATAATCCAACCATATTTATAAATGGCTGTAACCATCAAAATCTTGCAACTATTATACTTTTTCTTCATATATGTATAAAAAATGTTTATGAATGTATATAAGTAGAGAACAGTGATATGAAGGCTAATAATTAGAAACTACTTTGACAATTTGATTAGCATTGACATCTAATAGCACTAATTACTTAAATTTTCAATAAATGGCCCTTCAGTAAAATTGATAGTGGATTACTGTTTTTGTACTTATTCCGTAAAAATTAAAATTTATTAATTTTAAATTTATGAAATGTTATTATATTAAACTCTATTTTTTTAATAAAATTTTCACAATTATTTGTAAAAAAAATATTAATGAAAAAACTGTAATAAAAACTATAATTTTGAAGAAATATAAAAATTTGCCCTAAAAGTAATTTAAGTTGGAAAACATAAAAATATAATAAAAACACTAATGAAAATATTATCCAATAAAAATTACAATAACAACAAATAATTATATTCATATACTCAGAGTATTGTAAAATATGCTAATGCCTTTTAAAACCTAACAAAAAATATAAATGCTGTATCTATTTTGCCCATATGACAGAAGATATCTAACACTGAGAATAAAAATGTTTTAGATAATCCTTTTAAAAAAAGACAAGAACATAACCCCCCCCCCCAGTACAACAATGTATTTTAATTTATATGTAAATATTTGGTTTATTTAAATTAAAAATAATACTAATCTTTCCATAAATTAAGGTCACTGAGCACTCAGTATATGAGATTTCTATTGTTTTAAGAATATGAACAGCATCTTGTATAATATCAAAAACAATCATCGATTCTTACTCTAAAACTATCTACATAAACCAAAAATTATCAATTATCATCAATTCAAGTCTTTAGACTAATTTGTTTATAAATCAATGCTCCCCATTAATGAAGGCTGGTAGCCAGAAAATTGTTTAAGGATATATTTAGTACTACCTTCTAGTGTCCATTAATACTTAATGTAAATGGTTTTAATGAAAAAATATATAAAATAAATGATCACATTATTAAACAGATATTAAAGGTAAACAAAAAGAATCATATGGTATTTTGGGTTTGATCTGATAGTTAAATGAAACAATTAAAATATTATTTTTCAGAATTTTGTTCTAAAAATTAATGTAATGAGTGGAATATTCTTTAATTTATTAACTATTCAATAATCATAATATTGAACACATACAGTTATATATATACATACCTATATTTAAAAAAAAAGTTTTATTTGCATTATGATTTTGATAGACATTAAAATATACTACTTGCAAAGCAATCATAAAAACAAATTATGTTAAAACATATTTTTTAAATTTTACTAATAAATTTCAAGCATTTTTTTTTTTACTTCTAATTTTTAATGTTAAATCCTAATCAACATTATTTTGACAAAAATTCTCATCAGATTTAAATTAATTTAATAAAGTTTATAGATGCACAAGCGGATAAATTCTGTTCTATAGATTAGTATTACTTGAAAGTTACAAAAATTGCAAAAACAATTCATTGTTATTTTATGTGATTAGTATGTTTGCTAACATTTAGTTTCTGAAGAAAACATCGAGTATAGTCAAAAATGTTAAAAGAAAAAAAAGAAATAATATTTATGGTTAGTGCCAAATAAAAGTATTGAAAATTTCATTATTTATAATATAGTGAAAATTACAGGAAAGAAATTAGATAAAATATTTATTTAAAAACATTTTTAAAAGTATATATATATAGTAAAAATAAGAATCTATAAAATAATTTAAAAATATTCAAATTATTATTACAATTTCGAAAATGTAGCAAACCTAGCATTAATTAAAAATTAAGTATTTTTGTGAAGAGGTAACTTTATTATCTAAAACTGTATAATGATTGGTTATATCATTAAAAAAAATTTTTTTTCTAAAATTTTCTAAAAAACAAAATTAATTCCATAGTAATTTTATTTTAATATTGTGGCAATCTGTTTATATACAGTTTTATTATTTTAATTCTAATTCAATTTTAATAGGAAGAATGTTGGATTTTTCAAATAATATATATATAATAGCTTCTACAATTTAAAAGTATTATAGCAAAATTTATTGTAGGATATTAAAAAAATAGAACAGTGGGACAAATTTAAAAATTAGCAATCATTAATATATATATACATACACAAGAGATATGATCAGAAGGGAGAATATAGTTAAAGCTATTAATGAAACATAGATTAAACTATGTATGAAAAGGTTTTACATATTCATCACTTTTTTTTTAAATGCAAATTTATATAACATAATTTATTTAAGTATATATTAAAAAGCTGAAATGATGATCTACAAAACAAAAATGAGAATCGTTTACATAATCTATTTCATATCTTCTAGTATGGCTGGTAAAAATTATATATTCCAAATGCTGATAAAATGAAAATAATAAATTACCTTCAGCAAAAATAAATATAGAGAGAGAGCCTCATCACCTTTCTAGCAGAGATAAAAATAACTGCAGAGAAAATTTTAAAAAATGATGCAAAGAGATATGAGTACTACTCAGTGTGACAAAGTTCGTTTTAAAAACACAAAACTTTTGACTTATAAATATAGTACCACAAAATTAAAAGTTTGGTCTCTTTTTTACAATATCTTGGGTAATATAAACAGATGCATATAAAAAATAATATAGTAATGCATGTTTCACTTATAAATATATGCTTAATATAAACATATTTTAATAACTATATATATATGTGTGTGTGTGTGAGTGCATACATATTTCTATGTTTTATCGCATTACAAAAATTTAAAGACGTTAAGAAAAGTTATTATTTATTTTTTTAAAAATCAAAATAAAATATGAAAACAAAATAAACTCATTACAATACATAGTAAACTTTACTTATTATAAATACACGAATGAATATTAAAACATCCACAACATATTCTTTGATCTAATCTCATTTGAACAAAGTGTGCTATAAGAATGTTACTTTGTGGATAATGATAAGCTTTAAAAAATGATAGAAATTAGAACAACTCTTGTCTAATCACAAATTGCAGAAGTACGAAAGCAAATATTAAATAAATGATACAATTTTTATACTTTTTAACAATGCTTTTTATTAAAATGTTTTTTGACAATTCTGTTTGCCCAGCCAGTTTTTGCAGAGCTTAAAAATATAGTTGTATTATATGATTATTTATTAGAGAAATAGACATAGATTTTTCATGTTTATATATATATATATACACACACACACAAATTGTTTATTTCTATATACATATTTTATCATTTATCTTTAATTGTCTAATCTGTTAAAGTTATTACAAGTCTTTTTAAAGGAAAACTTGGTCTCAATTTATATATAACACTGCACAAATTTTAAAGATCAAAAAATACCACACTTCCTTCTAAGACAGTAGTTAAATTAAAGTTCTTAATTTTCTTCTTCCATTTTAAGCTAAGAATGTTTTTATTTATTTATTTATAAATTAAATAATAAATGAAAACAAATGTATAAGAATGTTTATTCATATTGTAAAAAACTATAAACACAACAAAAGACCGCATACTAATATTAACTCTACCCTCTTTTTTAGTATTAGAAATTATAATGATTTTTTTTTTAAACTTTAAATTGTATGCAAATGAATTATTTATATATTTAAATGAACAATGAAATGTTAGCAATGATGTAAGTAACTACAGATATGTCCTTATGAAAAAAATATTTTAATAATAATAAAGGACAATTTAGTGAGTTCTTAAAATTTTTGCAAGCATTATGTCCCACAACAACTGTAATATTTTAAATTTTTATGGTTAAAAAATGTAATAGGGGCAGAATGTCTGTCTGTTAGAGATTTTTTTTTTTTTAAAAAAAAAGATTCTAGATAATTTGAACGATTATAACATTCTATAACCCTATATTTTTCTAAAATTTAATTTGAGTGAAATATATTATATAGTACAATGTTCACACTAAATGAACATTATTCTACAATTTGCATATTTTAAACTTTGTCTGTATTTAAGAACTCACTATAGTTTAAATGTTAAAACTCACGGAAAATTAAATAAAATAATATTTTAAAAGCATGTTGTTGTTTTTTTTTTTTGTAAAATTGTCTTTTTTCTTTTTTTGAATGGCTTGCTTTTTCTTCTTTTGTTTTTCTTTTCTAAAATAGTGGTCACATTACATTTAAGTAAACAAAAAAATTTAGAACTAAAATTAAAGAAGCCTCAGTCATACAGTGATAGCCCTGATGCTGTCCAGTTTCTTGAGAACATCTGCAAAAGTTGGTCTTTTTTCTGGATCTAGATCCCAAGCTTGTCTCATTAATTCATAAATTTCAGGGGGACAACCTTCAGGTGCTTCCATTCTATAGCCTTTCTCCACATGCTTTACAACATCTACAAGAGGCTATAAGAAAAAAAAAGTGCAGATGTACACATGAACATATATATATAATTATTAATAAAACAATATATATATATATAAGTAATCAATTAAAGAAATATATTACTATTTACTTTTATAATTTTATTTGTTAATCTTTAAATTTAAGTTTTTTTTTAAAAAAAAACGTAAAGATTAACAAAGAAAATGTATATAAAAATAAATAAATAAGAATATTTTACAAATAAAACTTTTCACTTTAACTGAATCTATTAATAATATAAATTATGAACAAGATATTTGTTATTTTAAAAAACTCACAACTAATTAATCCACTTTAATACTTTACTGAATAAATGTCAGATTTATTTATAAAATTGAAAAACCTACCGATCCTCTGGCCAATTTAAATGTAAGATTCAATAATATAAAAATTGAAGGTGATTACAATTTAACATCTTTGGGCTAAAGTCTCTCCACATTCCTCCACAGCTAATTCAATTAGTAAAGGAAAAACAATATTTATTAGGCTAATCAACTAATGGCTAGTTAAAGTTTAAAAAAAATTTTTTTCTTTGTTTTACAACTGTATAATAATTTCTAATTATCCATTTACAAATAAATGGATAATTAGTGATTTAGCTATGATAAAGTCCATCTGATTGAAAGAAAATTGTATGCTTACTTAAAAATCTCATACCAGAAAAAAAAAAAATCCAAGTTTTACTTCTATCCAAACTTTGAATGTAGGCAAGATAAACAGATGTACAACAAAGATTCTTATACCTACATATAAATTTATTAATTAATAAGAAACATAATTTAACATAATATTCTTAAAAGAGTTTAGTGTGGCTCTTAACAATTATAATACCATAAAAAATTTTACATATACATATAGAAAGTTCAACGAACAGACATGAATAATAACAGTGTGACATATGACATATTAGTACTGCTGAATAATGCTTTTAAAATAAAATATGAAACTTACTCTTCTCAATGTCTACTGAAAAAAACTTACATTATTAATATGAACTAATTGCTAAAAAAAAACACCCATACACACTGACAAAATAACGCTATCTAAGCTTTTTAAAATTTCTATTATTTTTATAAAGAAATTCTATCAGAACTTGTTGAAATTTATGATAAACATTAAATAAAAGTGAGACTAAACTAGTCAAGTATTGTTAGCCGAGAGGTCAGTGCAGCCGTCTTGCAAGCAAGCAGTTGGTTGCAGACGGTTGTTGAGGGTTTGCCTCCCAGCCGATGCTATGACATATGGAAAAAAAAAGTGAGACTAAATTGTATCAAAAGAGTGACAAACAATGACAACTTATCATAATCAATAATCAATGACATCTCTAATTGGACCACAAAATCTTAATATATTAATTTTTGAAGCATATATATATATATATTGTAACAATAACAATGTGAGTCATGAAGGAATGGTCCTGGTTTAATAATGCCCTGTGAATTGATGCTCCATTTGTAACTGAATAAAAATGATGCTAAGCTCTTCTTTAATAGCCCCACAGATGTGGGTAGCATTTGTAATAGAATAAAAATATGGGCCATACTATATTCTTAGTCATAGTCTAATTGTTGTAATTATTTACAACAGAATAAAAATACAAACCAAGGAAAAACAATTCTCATTTATTAATGTCCATGAATTGTAGCATCATTTGTAACAATAAAATTAATAAACTAAGCTAAAATGAATATCAATCAATGAATACGTATCTAACACTTAATTCAATAAAACAATGATAATAATCTTTGTTGTAAATTCATGAATTCAAATAGCATTTAAAACAAATAGATAACAAGCAAAATCATTATTTCAAATTAGCCTAAAATATAAGCATTATTTGCAATAGATTAAAGATAAAGCAATAAAACTAAATATCAATGTCTTATAAACAATGTTCTATGCCTAATACATAAACCATTTATATTAAAAACAATGACAAAAAATTAGACAGATAAACCATAATATTTCTTATGATCAAAACACTATTTATAATAATACCAACTATCCTAAAAGTTAAACATTATTTATATTTAAATGAAATAATTCATGGATGGATGAAATGATTTTAATATGCCCTACAAATTTACAATATCAACGATATCTAATGAAATATATAACTCAATAATTATAACTAAATAAAATAAAAAACAATGCTAACTTAGCAATGTTATTCCACTAATACCAAAATGTGCTTATTAATTAAGTCAATTATAGTAAGACTAAATACTCAATAATACAAAATCAATTAACCTAACACGTCTCTACTTTCACCAACCTATAATACTATAAAAATTATATCATCATATTAGATAACATTAAAATTTATAATCACACCAATATATAAAATAAATGATAGATTTCTATTTGCTGTTTATTCAAATGCTATGGATAAATATCCAATTATTCATCAATTTAAAAAAGCTAATTTGTAAGAACTTTAAACCATAATCATAAAGACATATGAAAGATTAATAGTGATTATTATAATCAAATATTAATATTAAAATTTAATATTTAAACTGAATTTATGATCCACATCAACAAACTGAACTTAAATATAATTAAAGCAAATCACTCTAATTTGTAACAGAATAAAATATATTATTAATACCAGCTCTGTGTGTAAATGGCTCTATACTGACTTAATATAATATTCACTTTAATCGATAAATAAAATAAATAAACATTTTATTGCAACTACTTTTATTCATGTTCAAGAATTACCTTATTTGTACAATGATCAATAATCAAATCAATTTGTAAATAATTTCTATCTTAATATAACTGCTATTTGTTACTAACAAAATATTTACAATTAGTTATTAAATATATAAAATATCAAAACAATTAATTTATTGCTATATAAAAATCTATACCTGTTGAAATAATAAACATTAAAATTAATATAAAGAAATGATATGTAATTGTACTCTCTTAATTATCCTGTGGTTTGGGTTCCAAATTATTCTATAACTGCCTCTAATAAATTATGTGGTATAATCAATTAGTAAATATCATCTCATCCAAATACAGTTAACAAATAAATTTGCATTGTAAAGTTAAATGTACCCTAGTAAGTTTGTTTGTTTTAAATTAATTCAAAATTTATTAACAAATGGATAAAAATTAAAATCAAATATATATATATATGGTAAATAAAGATTTAAAATATATACATATCATCCGATTATGCTTTATGCAATAGGTTTTCAACTGACATTAATTCTTTGAAATTAAACAGATGACTGTACATCAAAATTCACTTATAAAATGCTAAAACTAAAAATGCATATTTATGTAACAGAAAGCCAAGAACATTTTTAAACTTTATATATAAAGTTAATGGAAACAAAAATATACTAATGTATCTACCTATTTATTCATGCTATTTTAAGAGAACAGAATAAAAATAAATATTTGAGATTAAGTTATAATTGAAAAATAAGAAGAAATTTTTTTAAAATGAAAATAATTAACAAGTTATGTGTAACACTACTTAATTTAAATTATATTACCATTTATATCCTATACAATTATATAATAATAATAATAATAATATATTAGCAAATGACCTGATTAATTGTTCTCAGATATGACATTTTTAAAATAGTACCATAGTTCTAATGTCTATTTATTAAACCACAATTCAATGATGTTTTGTTATTCCAGAAAAAGTAGAAATATCATAAAAAGGCATTACATTTGGAGCACATTTTATTAATTCCAATATTTTCCAAATATCCAATTTTATTACTTCATTTAGCAGGTATTTGATCTATATAATGTTATAAGTGTACAATATCCATGATGATGCAATATAAATAACTTTTCCTTCAACAAGTATTTGATTCACAAAACATTACAAGTAAACATATGCTAATTTCATCCATACCTATACTATGAAAATTATATCAATTTCTATCTTGTGCATAAATAATCCATCAAACTCATAAAATTATATCAGCTGGTGAACATAATTCCTGTATACACTGTTATTGATAACATTTAGATATCAACATTGAAAAGTAGGTAATATCTGCTTTTAAAGCAAAGAAGCATTCTGCTGTTTTTGAAAATGTTAAGAATTAATTTTCATACTTTCAATAAATTGTCACTTCTCACAAATTCCCAATAATCCTGTCCAGTTAATGAATGAACACTATTGCTTTCGCCCCATTATTCTATCCATTTAATAATCATACACTTTTAAAAAATAAATAAAAAATCATATGAAGGAATTTAGGTTCACATCTATTGAAACCAAGATAAAGAGATCACTTAATCTGCTTAGTTCTATTTATAAACTTTCTTCACTGACATAAGAGAAACTATAGCAATGCTCTGTATTAACTCTTTGGTCAATTCTAGCCAGCATCCCATTAATAAACAATCTTATATAAAATAATGACAAATAAAAATAAAAATATTACATTTTAAAATACACAATATTTGTTCTAAAATACAAAGAGTATCCTTTTACTCTAATATAAAGTAAGCAACTTTTCCTCCCAATTTCAACAGATATATCCACCCAATATATGCCCAACATGCCATTTACAAGATCATGTGTCGTAATAATAATTGTCCGGTGGCATATTATGGGGAGACTAGGGCATCCATCCATACAAGACTTGTACAACACATATATGCATACAATAAGGTCTCAGCTGACCCATCCCACCTATCTATTTTTGCATAGCATGCAGCTTCTACGGGACACCAGTGTAGGCCAGACAAGCCTCATGTTATGTGCAGAGAGCAGCATGAATTGTGAAGAAAAGTGAGAGGGATGTTATACCATCTCTGATGTGCATGCCATAAATAAAAAAAGACAATTTATGCCATATCTAAGAAGCAGTAAATCTAGATCTATCCCACCCTTATTTGCATATTTAGTCCGACTTAATTTGCATAGTTTACTTTTTGAACATGTGTATTTTCAATTAACACAAATATTAGAATTTACAATAGAAATATACTTTTTACACATATTTTTTCAATACAATATTATTCAAATAAAATAAATATACTCGAGACATTAAATAATTAGGTGTACTAGTTGTAACCTACTATTGTGAATGCAGTAACAAAAATGTACATAATAATGAAAATAATTTTATCAAGACTATAAACTTTATTATTTACACATTCATTTTTAAAATGAAGTCAATTCACAACTTTTATAAACTACAATTAATAATAAACATTTATTTCCCCAATATTATATGCTGTCATAGCAACATAGGCCAATGCAGTCCAGGTTAATATATTCACTATTAAAATCACCCCCCCCCCCAAAAAAAAAAAAATTTTTTTTTACAATTGGCATTATACCACATTGAAATTTATTTTAAATTTCAGTAGGCACAATATATATTTATCAAAAGATAAAGGAATTATTGGTATTAATTTTTATTAATTACTCATTAGACTAGAGATTATCCATTTAATGAATAATATTTCTGTAACGTAATTTTCACTAAACCTCTCATGCAAGGTAGAGACTGGTTCTATACACTTTTAACATCTTATGGAGGAATATAATCATAAAGATATAATCAAAGATTTCCAAAATGCACATTTTATGCAGAACCAGCACTCATCAGTTGGCCTAGATCACATTCTCTTACAAATATCTTTATCATTTTTCTGTATATATAGATAGAATATTACTAGTTTAATTGATGTGTCAAACTTTCCACCACACAACTTTGACAGAAACCATTGGAAGTATATTAATAATTTTTTATTAGTCATTTATTAGACTAGAGATATCCATTTAATAATAGTATTTCTGTAGTATAATTTTCACTTCATCATTCTCACACAAGAGAGACTGGTTTCTATTTGCTTTTAGCATTTTGTGGAGGGGTGTAATCATAAAAACATGACCAAAGACATCTGAAAAAAATACATGATCCTCAAGATACAAAAGATATATAAAAAATGTGATCTGAACTGTTGGTTCAGCACACAATGTGCATTTTGGGGATCATACATTTTTTCACATCTTTGGTCATATGTTTATGATTACACCTATTGCTTTAAGAGATTACCTTGATAGTAGTTTGAAAGTGTTGATTGTTATTGATATTGGGATTGTCTAAGTGTTGAGTGATTTTTAATGATTATATATACATGTATGATATAAAAAAAGTAAATGCAAGCATTATTTTTAGGCAATTAAAAATAAATAAATATCCAGAATTAATAATAATAACAGAAATACTCACTATAAGGACCTTAAACATAGAGTTATGATAATCAACCACAGTTTTAGTAATAAATTCAAACATGATTGGAACATATTTGCAAACAATGATCTAAATTTTAGATGTTATTTTAAATATATGTATATAAAATAATACACTGTACAGGCTTGCACACACCTGCACATACATAATGTAATACATAAGGGATTCAAATTCAGACTTTCACACAACCCTCAGCTCTCCATGCCATCTCATATTGCTGATGCACCTGATCATTCACATGTTGAAAAGATAAATAATCACCAATATATGTATTTCATCCTAAACCAGCAATTATCAGTTGGTCCAGATTACTATCTCCACACATTTATACAATCAGTGCCCAGCTTTGTATTAAGATAGCCAATCCTCATACTTTAATGGAGAGGATTCACACTACTCCAACCCACAACTCTTCAGCCATCCATTTCATTGAAAATCTGATGATGGAATGTTCAAAGCCCACATTAATGCCAAGGTTGTCATCCTACCATGTTGACCATTTAGTCATTCTGACCTCCTTATGTGCTGGAGACTAATTCATTTACATACAAATGTGAGGGATGGGCACATATGTGAGGCCTCAGTACTGATGGTATATATGGGTGGAGATAGTAATCTGGATCAACTGATGATTGCTGGTTTAGCATGAAATATGTATATTGTTGATTATTTATCTTTTCAACATGTGTATGATCAGGTGCATCAGCAATATGAGATGGCATGGAGAGCTGAGGGTTGTGTGAAAGTCTGAGTTCAAATCCCTTATATATTACATTATATATGCACAGGTGTGTGTAAGTCTGTACAGTGTATTAATTTAGATATTAAAAACATAATGCATTAAAGGTCTGCCCATCCCTCACATATGTATGTAAATGGATTATTCTCCAATACCTGAGGGGTCAGTATGAACATGGGTATGATGACAACCATGGCACTAATGTGGGCTTTGAATGTTCCATCATCAGATTTTCAATGAAATGGATGGCTGAAGAGTTGTGGGTTGGAACAGTTTGAAGCCTGTCCATTAAAGTATGAGAATTGGATATCTTAATATACTGCTGGGCACTGATTGTATATATGTGTGGAGATAGTAATCTGAACCAACTGATGATTGCTGGTTTAGCATGAAATACACATATTAATGATTATTTATCTTTTCAACATGTGTATGATCAGGTGGATCAGCAATATGAGATGGCATGGAAAGCTGAGGATCATGTGAAAGTCTGAGTTTGAATCCCTTATATAATATATGTATATATATTATTAAAAGGATTTTGCCTTGACAACAGTTTGATATTGTTGATTGTTACCTATATTAGGATTGTCTAAGTATTGACTGGTTTCTAATGATTACTTATAAATCTATTTAGCTTTGAGCATTATTTTTGCACTTATTATTTAAGTAATGTTTGGGTGCAATTTGAAAATTATTATTGCAATTTGTAATGTTATAATTCACTTTTTTATTAGTCTGCATTCAGAACAGGTTATATTTACTTGTTTAAGGAGGTTTATTTAAACTTCTTTCTATCAATAATTTCAATCTCTGTGGTCAATGTGCAATCTTTAGCGTTTATATAAATATATAGAACCATTAATAAAGGTTGAGAGGGATTCCACCTCTTTTGCTAAAACGAATTTGCCTTGACAACAGTTTGAAATTGTTATTTATATTGGGATTGTCTAAATGTTGACTGGTTTCTAATGGTTATATATATATATATATATATATATATATATATATATATATATATATATATATATATATATATATATATATATTCCTTATATTAATATCTCAATTAATTATAATTCTTAAAATTTAATATCTATCTTTAATTTACTTTATAATATCATATTCTAATTAAATTTATTATCAATTATCAAAATCAATATATTTCTATAATATTACTAATTAAATAAGATTTATTAAAATCATGAGACTGTGAAGTAAATTACAAAGCAATAAGTAGATTTACATTAGTCAATATTTCCAAGACATTTTTCAATGCATAAGAATACTATTCCTCCTTATTAACTTACTACTACATCTACAGCATTCTTATCTTTTAAATAAAATAAACTATCTTTAATAATAATAAAATAAATAAATCTTAACTTTAATTTTAAAATATAATTAAATAATCTCAGGTTCTCTAATTATCTTAAAGTAATGATAACTCATGTAAATAAGTATGATAAGGATTTTATATCAAACCTAAATACACCTAACTTATTCTAATAATAATAATATCAATACTAATCTTAAGGTATAACTTAATCTTATCTATTTCTTTATATCATCAATCATTAAATAAATAATAATATGTATATCTTTTATTTCATATAGTATCTTAATCTTAGAATAGATCAAAATCTTACAACTTAATAATCTCAATAAATAATATTTATTCTTATATTATCATTATAATTACTCTATGACATTAATATATAATAATTCAATCAATTCTCATAAATAATAATCAGTAAAATATTGTTTTATTTTAAAATAATAATAATAAATTCATATTGCAAATATTATTTTTTCAAATTATCCAAATGTGGGCAAAATAATGAATCGACACACTTTTAAAACAAATTAAACAAATTTATTTAATTAACTTCAACTAAGAATTTATTTACAATATTTACATCAAAATTAGGAAACAATAAAATAAAATAAGAAAATAATAATAAATATTTTACATTATTAATTCATACCCTAATAAATAATTATACATTCTTTAAAATTACTAATAACATTAGTATGTTTCAAAACTTAGACTTAAACAAATATCGTAACTTAATTATTAACAGAAAAATTTAAAATAATATTTATATATAAACAATTAAATTTCTAATTAATTTAATCATTAAGTATTACTTTTCTTTCACATTATAGTATGTTCACCTACTATTAGCACTAATAGCTAATATAAACTAGTATCTTTATAGTAATAACAAATATTATTATATTTATATTTCGTAATACAATTCATGCTACATTATCAAATATGTACATAATTACTTTAAAATATTTAAATTATCTTATTTCAAATTATAAAGTATTATATTAGATAAATTTTATGATTCTTTTGGAAATTATACTTTACTACTACTCCTTCTAATAAACTTTTTACAAAAACCCTAAAACATTTAAAATTCCGGAAAAACAACCTTCAACTTTAAATAAACTAATTACCAAACTTTTATACCCATATTTTGTAAATTCCAACATAACTTCCATAAAACTTAACTTTACCAATAAAACAATAAAATATGACTTTTACTATAATTGAAATAAAATATTAGTATGAATAATAAATATATTCTAATACCCAACAAATAATAAAATAAAAAATAAAATTTATTTCAAAGAATAAAATTATTCTGCTTCTAGTATGTTCTTTTATATCATAATTCAAATTATATTTAAAAAACTAGAATATAATGATTTTTAAAACATCTACACATTAACAATAACATACAGCTAAAGAAAACTATTAAATACATTAAATATATTATTATACAATTTTTACATCAATAATTAGTACAGTCCATCTTCCAATATTTCATACAGCTTCATAAAAAATTCAATTTAACTACGCTCTTAACATAACTTTTTATTATTATAAGATAAATTTAGCTTTTTATTATATTATTTTAGTATTATTTTAGAGATATCTTATTTTAATATATAAATTTAATTTTTATTAGATAAATAAACAACATAAGACACGATCCAACCATAATCTAACCACAATTCATTAAACACCATCCAATTTTTTAAAAGTTATGAAAAATGAAAATCTTTAAAAAAAATAAATAACATTCTTTTATAAAAAAATAAAATTAAAATATTTATAACCGATGTTCTTAATATTATTTAAAATATTATTTAATTAGTTATATTTATGAAAAATTATATTTAATTATTTAAATAACTGGACCCAATAAAAAAAAAAGTAAGAATAAGCTTTTATCTATAAACGACCATTAAATTATTAATATAATAATTCTATTATATTAAGACTTTAATAATTTTTTAATTTATTTTTTTAAAATAACATTCTCTTTTAAACATAAAGACTAACAAGGAAGTATTTATAAAACTATTATTTTAATACTTTACTTAAGATAATTTTATATGCTTGAAAAATACTTCCATAAAAAGATTTTATCTCTAAAATATCTATTTCTAATAGCACTAATAATTGCTTTAAATAATACTCCAAAATACTACTTTACTCAATTACCAAATATTGCTATTTTAAGGTAAAGTCATTATTTTCACTTATATGATGTCATGATATTTCATAGCTAATTAGAGAGAGATAGGGAAAAATTAGTAAATGATGTCTATATTTTAAATTTATATTTATATGAACTTATTTTAAAATATTTTAAAAAAAATATGTATTTTAAATAAAAATTAATTGAAAACAAAAGAGTCCTCTCCTAACAATTGAACTGAGCTTTTATACCGGAAGAAACTTCCCATTTGATTGGTAGATTAAACAATCAACTTTGCTGGCTTATTTACATATCTACCAACAACACAAAATTAAAAAATAAATAATGACTTATTTAATATTTAATATTTATTACATTATTGAAATTTTTAAAATAATCCTTATCGTTTATTTAAATCCACTAAACATTCTTTTAAAATATTCTTACTTACTTGATTTTAATTTTAACCTTTATAAGACTATTTTTAAAATACACTAAGTCTTTTTATACGTTATACTTTTAAAGCAATATTTTTAAAAAACAGATTTAATATTCTACATTGATTATCTTTATTTTTATCTCGTGATAACTCACGTATTATTTATAAATTTATAACATGATTTTTAAAATAGTTCTGCAATTTTACTAAACAACTTCCAAGCATGTGTGTGTAAATTTAACTAACATCTGTTTTTTTATAACACAAGAAACGCTTGTCATCGTCTAAAAATAAACTAACAATTGCATTTTTTAAAATAAATATTTTTTTTAAATAAACAAGACATTATAATAGATTTTAAAATAATTATCCAATATTATTAAAATCAAATATTAATCTTTTATTTAAGTACTTACAATAATTAAAATATTTATATTCTTTTATAACATTATTTTATCAACAATAAATATATGCATTTAATTTTAACTTGTCTTTTTAAATACTTTAGCTTTAAATATTTATTATTAAATATATTAATGCAGTATTGATTATGGCCATTTTTTCCAACTATATATTATAATCATCATCATTTAAAATGTCTCTCTCAATATCAGCACAATTTTACATATCAAATACTCATAGATTGCTTTCATTAAATCTTTTGAAATATTACCATAAGCAAAATTAACATCACATATTCAAATATATCTTAAATTTAAAATTTTTAATAGATTAGCACAAAATTAGATGGTGACCCATACAAAAGGGCACAATATATATATATAAAAACAACTATATAAATATTTTAAAATTATAATTAGATAACTGAATGAAAAATTGATTTAATAAAAACTAATTAAAAAAGAAATTCTTCAGTCTTTTAAAACTCATATATTCATGATAATGACTAGTTGAAATGTATATTTTATTAGTTATTTCCATAAGCCTTTAAAACTACAAGATTTAAATTTAGAAAGTTACTATTTGTATAACAACTTTTTTATCAGAAATACAAATGGCCAATTTAAACTTTTAAAAATAGTTGGCAAAAGAGGCAACTTCCTGAGATAACAGAACTCTGAAAAACACGGATTGAGATGTTAACTCTTACATACATATATCCTATAACTCCTTGGGTTTACTACTATAATCATTATGTAGGCTATGATATTTAGCCACGCATGAATCTGCTGCTGATAAAATATACATAAGTAAAGCAATTGATGCACCCACTTTCACACATAGTCATAATAAAATTTTAAAAAGTCAGAAACCATCTATAACTGATATTGATTTAGTGGTTTAACATCAAAAACTTAATCTGCAGAATTTATATATACTGAGTGATTATGTGGTATGTTTATATATATATATATAGTCTGACTGTTACTGTTTTTTTAAAACTAATCTATTATAAATCAACAAATTTTAAAAAAATAAATCAACTAAAAAATGTGTAATATTAACACTTACTATATTAAATACGGATTTAAACAAAAGTACTTGCAATTTGTAACTTCAATTTTATTTATTTTCTGTCATTTAAATTAACTGTGACCATTAGTTTTATCTTACTAGATACTTAAATGAATTTCAATACTTTATTTTAGAATGAATTTTCTTTACACCAATCATTATCATTAGCTACCAGTTATAATAAAAAATGATCATCATAATTCCACAAAAAGAGACAAAGAAGAACAAAAAATTAAAAATGAATTTTGAAATGACTATATAAACAATTCTAGAAACTACACATTATACCATAGATCCAATTTCTACTTTAGCATTGAAATCTACCACTAAAAAGTAATCTCATTTCTCTTGTCCATTTAAATATATAACAACACAGAACACAAAGGAGTGTTATAAAAAAAATACTTTTATCAGAAATCACCAAATATGGTTCACAACTTTTGAAATTATTTTCTCAAAAAGTGATTTCTTTCTTTCATCTTGTACTGCCTTAGCTATTTAACTTCCTCTATGACTATTTATGTGAAGATTCCGATTCCGATTTTTCCATTCGTTTTGGGAATATTTTTTCTTTCCATGGCAGTTTACATTAAATAATTCAAGAATGTAAAGTAATTTATTATGATGTCAGTTTCTATATCAATAAAATCTAAAAATTTGCCATTGTAAAATATAGATTATTTATACTCTCTGAATAATTAAGATCTGATGAAGATTGGCTACTATTTGTAGGTTTGCAATGTTTCCATTCATTGTGTTTTTTAGTTTTAAAATCACTTTTTCATAGCAACAAGATAGAGTATTAATAGTTTCACTGCTCTCTATTAAGAAATTACTTATTTCTAAATATTGCTTCCCTATCAATACAATTATATCTAACATGATTTTGGCTCTATATGACTTAAATTCATCTTACATTGGCATTTCTATAAAATGCAATATGTGATATTTAGTAAAACTATTAGTGCATTCAAATTATCTACCATGCCCTACTAAACTATGATTAAAGTAGTAGTAGCTAGTCCTATATTTATAATATGGTTTTATTTAATAGAATTTAGCTTCACTAATTATAATCTTAATTATATAACATTTTGTGAAAAGACAAAATATAAAAAAAAAACATCCACTTGTCATATTCTTGATTAAAACTAAAAAAAGCATAAGAACAACCATTTTTATTCTGAGATTCTTGTTTATCTGCTTTTAATTTTAAATCTTTTGACTTTTTCAGTATTCAAAAATATACATTTTTTTTCCTACAGTAAATGCTTTTTCATACCTGCACCCCAATGTGTAATATACAGCAGGTTTGAACTCAGACTTTCACATGACCCTCAACTATCCATGATATCTCATGTAAATTAAATAAATTTCATTTTTTAATAAAATGATAGTAAGTCTTATTCTTTTTTAAAGTACAAAAAAAAAAACCCAACATTGACATGAAAACAAGTGGCAGACATTTTAAAAATGAACTGATAAAAACTTTCAGGATCAGTATAATATTAATAGTTGATTCTTGATACTGTTGCTGTCTTTGATGTTGATATATAAAATCAAAAGGCCACAATAATAAACAACAAATAAAGATAGATGTCCTAAGTTTTCACAAAATTCTTTATGCATTATACATCTCTAATATCAAATATAGCTAGCTTGGGAGGTTGTTAAACTTTCAAAGCTAAATATCAATACAAATAATAATCCTCCCATTATGCTTAAAAGCTCCAGATATTTTCTCAAAGGCAAATAGTTAAATAATGATCCCATTTATAGTATAGCCAATAGGTCCCAATTATGTCCTGCCCATCTCTACAATATTAATAGGTTCCTTGTCATCTGACTCATTCAAAATGTAATCTATCCATACTTTAAAACACCAGATGCCAAGTTTTTGTTGGTGAGATAGTTTTTGACCACAAATAACACATACTAATAATTATGAAATATACTTTTTCTTTTTCTGTACATTCATTTTAAAATTTATCATCAACACATACTAATTATGATCGCTTTTTTTTTTCTGTAGATTTTAAAATTTATCGCAATCATGAGACTAGTAAATAAAATATACAATTATTTATTTTATTTAAAAGCAAAATAAAGGCAGTTCATTTTATAATGATAAAATCAACTTTTTTTTTACTTATTATTATTCCAATAGCAGGTTAACTGCATGTCACACACTTTTAATAAGACAGAAATTCCTGTTATCTAGAAAAAGTAATTATTTGCAAGAATAAAAACTTTTAAGTGATATTACGGAACAGATTTTACTTTCTTACAATAAAGTTGGATATTATTTGTTGTGAGGTGTTCACGAAGATATTTAAAAAAGCTATATCAGCTATAAATTTATTCTTGTAAATAACTTTACTTCGGTTTTTGTCTTTATATTTTTAAAAAGAATAATTAATTTTTGTACAAAAATTTTTTTTTTTTTTAATAAATAGATTTAATTGATAAAATAAAAATAAGTAGTACTCATAAAGTCATTTAAACAATTAAATAATCATTAAAATTTCTGGATCAAACTCAATCCGCTATTTCTGTTGTTATAATATCCCATGACCTCCTTAGCAACAAAACATTCAACTATTTTTTTCGAATATTTAAAGTCTATCAACGTTTGCTAAGCTAAATATTCCGGCTAAAACTACTAACTTCACACATCTACAATGACATGATCAATACAAGTGACAGTAATCTATTATTTTGTAATTTAAATTTAAAATTTCAATACAAAAATAATGCAATAAACAAATTATCCAATGAAAAATCTAGCGTTGGTGGTCAAGAGGTCAGCACAGCCACCTTCAAGCAGTTGTCCCGGGTTTGCGGGTTCGCTTCCCGGCCGATGCTCTGACACATGAGAAAAAAAATCTAGTAAATTAAAGATACATACATATATAGATATCATTTTATAATGGCTCAATGTATGTGTGGTAGCAGATCAGATCTAAAGATTTAAAATCACATAGAGCCTATGCTTTCGCAATACATTATAGAATGTAATAAAAGGCTATATAACTTAATAAATAAATATAAAAATATTATAATAGTTAAAATAAATGGTAAAAAAATGCTGATATAGTATCAAATATTAACATGGAAGATATATATATACCAACAGACGAGTGAATGAATTAATGTATACGACAAAATAAAATAAAAATTAAGAAATGAAAAAAGAAATTTTCTATCAGAAGATAAAGTGTGAATAATCAACAAACCAAAAGACTGAACTCTTCAGCAACATAGTAATATTAGTAATTTGTATCTATGGGATCTGAGTTTCTGCAATTTTTCTTTATTCTTGGTGTTATGGTTCAACACAAACAAAAGCGTGAGAAACTAAGACAATTGTATATTTTATTATACTAATACTCTTAAATGAGTCCAATGTTATGTACATATATAAATTTTAAATTTAATTGAACAAAAACTCATTTTAACAATATCTATTTAAAATCAAACCATAAATTCATTAAATAATAAAGGATAAAACAATCAATTGGAAAAATTTTACCTAGTTCTATTTTTTTCTTATATATATAAATTTCATTAACAGTATGCAGCAAAACATTCTAAATAACTAAAATTTTTACTACCTCTTCAGCCCATAGTTTATTTTCTTGATATTACTCCAGAAAATTTCTTAATCTTAATCCATTTATCTCAAACTGATCTTTTTCAAGATTTTTTTACAATCTCTTGGTATTGAATTTAAGATTGTTTATCTGTCGACATATCAATTAGAAAAATTCAATAAAGTCAATGATATCTGATTATTTTATCTTCCATATATTTCAATTTGTTATTATCAACATACATTTTTCATTCTATGCTAAATAGTCACCCTGGCAAAACTGCAACTCTCATGAAACTTATAAAATAAAATCATGACATAATTTATATTAGCATGATGCATTTTATTTTGAAACCATATATGCATTATTTTTTTGCATGGCAATTTAATAATGACTGTTTATGTCATCAACTTCTATAATTTTATTGTAATCATTTCCCGGAAATGTAAAGCATTTTTCAAACTTGTTGATTCTGTTTTTGTTTGAACTTTATCCAGTGATGTTAAATTATTCTTTGTAGTTTTAATTCAAATAACATCCGAGTGTATATTTCTACTTTGACTTTTGAACATCCATTGATTTAATGGAGCAATATAGATAATTATTTTTAATTTATATTCAGAAAATTAAAGAATCATTGCCATAAATATCTTCATTTAAAAGAAACTGCTTATACACAAATATCAATTTTTGGGACAACGTATTCTTGAGAATTATTATATTCTACAATGAAGTTTGTAAAATCAAAGCATTGAACACAACTGATGAATCAACATCTTATGGAATTGCTGTGTGCTTTGTTAATAAATTATAAGCCAAATTTTAATGCTCTTGCTAAGTATAATCATGTGCATTCTCAATTATTAATTTTGTTCTCTTGATTTTAAGCAAATATTTCATTTGTACTTCAAAAATTTAATTGCAGCTCTTAGTATCCCAATTTTAACATGAAGTTTGGCCACCCCTGCTATATACTTTGAATTCAGTTTTTGTACTATTCTTCAAATTTTAAATCTTTATCGCTCGGATCTATAAATAAATAGTGATAAAACAAATTTATTAAAAAAGCTTTTTTTAAGTTCATTTCCTTATAATATTAAAATATTCTACTAAGACTATTTCAAAAAAGTTCAGATCTATGATTAATAATCTTATCACGAAATTTAAGTTGCTAATTTCTTACTTACAATTCATTAATTACTATTAAACTATTTTGTTCTTTTAAGAAAAGCAGTTAAGAATTATTTTAGCCTTTTTAAGAAGTTATCTTTGCAATTATTTTCTTACTTCCATGTGATAACTTTTGCCACATTTCTTGAAGCTCTGAAATATTATTTGTGGAGATAACATCATCATCTGCAAAATGTAATAACTTACTTATTTTTATTCCTTTAGCTTTTGATTTTAATTCATAATACATTTTCTGTAAAAGTTTTGAAGGTTTGGAAAGATGAAATCACTGGTACCCTTTCTAATCTTAATCTTCCTATTATTATAATATGATCTAAGGATAATTATTATCGTTACATTTTGATAAATATTTTTCAGAATTTGACAACATCCTGGACATATAATTTGAAATTCCAAAATTTTGATCATCATAAAAATGTTTATAGATTTAAATGACTTTTCATAACCCATAAATTCAAAGCATAATGGCAACTCAAAGCCATAAAATTCTTTCTATAACTTCTCTTAATAGTGATATCTAATCTCTGTTATAATCAGTTTTAAAATCTAGCATTTTCTTTTGATTGAATTAAACCTAAAATTTCCTCTAGGGGAGATGTATTGATTTTAATAAAAATCATGTAAATACAATTTATCCAAATCACTTTGAACTCTTTACAGCAAAATCCTTTATTGTACACATATATATTCACTTTACATTTCGACCACCCTACAGTCTTCTTCAAAGCATTTTTGGACTTAACTATTAAAAAGAAATTTTAATCATGCAGCCATTATTCCATACAATGCAATACAATAATGGCTGCATGATTGAAATTTCTTCTTAGCAGTTAAGTCCAAAATGCTCTGAAGAAGACTGGAGGGCAGTTGAAAAAGGATTTTACCAAAAAGTGTTCAAAGTGGTTATGAATAAATTGTATTTACAAGATATTACAGCAAAATAAAGGAAAGAGTGATTTTGGTAAAATTTCTGAAAAATCATGTATAGAATTAACAGAAGACAGATATCTAACATTTCTTTTTCTTTTTAAAAAAAAAAATCAGTATCACTATGACATTTTTCCAATTATGAGATTAGGCATTTTGTAACTCTGCCAACATTTTTTCAATTTCTCTACCTGCTTCTTTTAAAATATTTATAAATATTTCATCATTTAGTGATTTTTTTTTTCATTCTTTATAGATTTAATTGCATGTGTCATTTCTTCATTTAAAACATTTGAATCTTGCAAAAGATATTGGTTGTAATCATAGGATTTATTTCATTTTCCTTCTTTAGTACTTTGTAGAATTTTTCTATATAATTTATGATGCCATTCTTGTTTTTAACAATAATTGTCATAACTTTCTTTCCAATATTAAGATAGTATTTTATATTTTTTAGACTTTTATTTTCTATTAAAGCTTTCTTGATTACTTAATAGTTATATTTCTTTGTTATCATAAACTCTGGTTCAAAACGTAAATATTTTTAAATTCCTACTTGCACTATTTCGGGTAAAAATTTATTGATATTAATTGCTGCTTTTTTATACTCTCTATTAAAATAGCAGCAGTTCTTAATAAAACATATTTTAAAACAATTTTCAATTTTAGGCTTAAATACATCAATTTCTTTAAGGTTAGGGAAACCAAAAGTTAAAACTATCTCTTTTAATAACTTTGTATTCACTCCTGCAAATTGTAGAATTATATGCCTTCTCTTATTTTTGTTACCACAATTATATTTACCCACAGAACTTTCATCTTTCAGTCATTTTCCAATACTAAGCATCAAAAACTGCAATGATGATTTAAAATTTTTTCACATCAACAAAACATGTGATACATTTCTTTAAAAAATTCTCTATTTTTTAGTCACAATAAAACATGTTGGCATTAACTGGAATTATCTATATTTAAGTATCTTACCATAAGAAATATCTTCAGTTTATAAATTTCCATAATGTTATTCTTCCAACTTTTATTTATAATAAATCTCACTCCATTGTACCTTGATAAAAAGGACACCTATACTCTTTAACTCAATTGCCTAATTCACCATTTTTTTCTAAATTTAACAAACCTCAACAATGTTTTCCTTAATATCAGACAACCCTTATTCTAATTCATGCAGTCTTTTTTCAGATGAAAGTAATCTTCTGTTGTAGATTTCTAAATAATAGGTCATCAATAAATGGTAATCTAGTCCAAAATTAGAAAATTCTTAGAAATCACTAGATTGGTGATGACTGTATAGCCTCCATGGAATGAAGTACATAATTTAATATTCCCATTATGATTTGGTTAATGTAAAAATGAATCATCATTCACACAGATACACATTCATCTTGCCTTTAAGTAAATTTAACTGATATCTAGAATGAAAAACTATACTATTTTTTTGATCCTAAACTCAGAAACAAAAACTATTAAATTCACTATGTCATGTTTATTTACCAGATACATAATCCCAAAGTAATAATGGCTGCAATGACAAGAAATTGTGAAATAAATATTAAGAATTTACCCCACACAAGTCCTCTAAATAGAAAAAAAAAAATCAAAGAATTTTCTTACAGTGAAGAGCAAATTTCTTTTTGTTGCTACTGTACAGTATATATATATATATATATGTGTGTGTGTGTGTGTGAGTGTATTTATTGTAGCTGACAGAATTGCACAACCTACATAAAAACCAACTGAGGGCAATCCACTAGTGCTCCCCATATTCTGATGGCACAGAATACCAAATTTTTCCTTTACAGCCCACTAAGGTCAGGGAGAAACAAGAGACTCTTAACTAATTTACCTAAGTTATTGATTGCAAATAAAGGTGACAAACTGCCAAAAATAATGAGACAAACACAATTTATTACATACATGCATCATAACGGACACACTAATGTAACTTTAATTAATTGATCTCGTAAATAAACCTTTCTAATTTTATTAGTATTATTTTAATTTTAATTATACATAGATATAATATACAGTATGCTTAAATGTTTGAAACAATTGATATTAGATAGTCATTATTTTAGTCTGAATGGATTCCAATCTACTGTATTGACACCTAACTGCTTGCAACTCTCATTATTTCTGCTCTAAACTAACCGATCCTGCTAAATGAAGATATTACTACATTATAAAATAAGAAAGATTTAACTAATGACTATTGTGATCAATTCCAGGCTATGATATTAGCAAGAACTTAAATAAAATAATTGTAAAATACACTGAAACGTCTATATTACAATAGTTTCGGAACAAGAACTAATACATAATAAATTGTATGCACATGTTAAATATTAATCTTCTACCATGTATATTGCATATTCATGACCAGCACAAACGTATCACCACAGATACATATGAAATAAAAAGATATTATATGATAGGCATTGATCATCTACTGCATAATATTGTTTAAATAAAATAATAACTGTAAGGGACCAGCAATGGCAAATGATGCTACAGTCATTTCACTAATGAATTACATAAGAATGAGTATCAATGTAACTAACATAACCTGCATTGACAGATACCAGACATTCACTTTTATCAACAATATTATCCAAAACGCAAGAATAGTTAGCTCAAATCACTGTCTATTCAATATAACCTTAATCTAGCTTGTTTATGCTGCATGATTAACTTCCATTTCTGATTTACAAATTCATTGCTTTAACATACTATTTATCTTTTAAATAAAATATAAATGATTTAATTAATATACAACTTTTAATAGTATGACAAGAGGCTGTGATTACAAGCTAATTGCCTTTTATAAACTAATTACAATTAGCACAGACTAAATTATGATGTGATATTTAAATAGAACAAACTACAATCCCCTGCCATATCTGCTCATAAACAGATTAAATAATTAACTATTCATTAACATATTTCATCAGATAGTAGACAATAATTAATTAAAGATTAGTTTAAAGTTTATACTTATTCTTTCAGCATAAAAAGTTCAGGTTCAGTCTTTAGGTATATGATGGATGAAAGTTTAAATCACTATTTCATATTTATTTTAAATGCGTAGATATCAATTACGTCTTGGTTTGATAGCTGGTTCTTCCTGTAGCATTCGATATCAGATTCTTCCTTTTCTAAGGTGGATACAGAGCAGACGATAGTTTTTACTATTGTTGGTGGCTTCTTTTACGTGACTCAGCAATTGGTTTTTGGCCTGCCTCTGCCAACTTGACAGAGCAAGACAGATAACAGCTTCCCTACTCTCATGGTAGATTTGCTGGAACTGTCAGATAAGAATTAATTAAAGCAGAACAATAATAATGGCAGAATGATAGCCACTGGCAAAATAAAGACAGAATAATAATAAAGAAACCAAACCAACATAATTTCCAACACTATTTACATGATTTGGAGCTATCTTATCTATAAAATTCTGATCCATCTCTAGTCATTTGAATCCTTTGATTTATTAGCTACAGGTAACTCCATTCATTTTACTGAGGTCTGGAGCTTACTATTCAAAACCCTTTTGCAAGCTCTTAGCTTTAAGCAGAAGTAACAACCTTTTAAATTTATCATATTAATTATTTATCTCATAAATTTTATATAGCAATATGTTTAAAAGCATTTTAATTACTTTTCGTAGAATGTTATTTCTACTTTTAACACTTTTTGCTTTTTAAACTACTTTTTAAAATAAATTTAGAATCAATTATCTTTTTCTTTGTACAAACTTTAGAAAATATTGTTTTTAACACAAATTAACTTTATAATTACACCGTATACATTTATCCAGGCATTTATAATAGATATTTAATTTTTATTTATAAAAATTTATTAAAACTTTTAAACTTAAATTTTGTTTGTAATTTTTAACATTCGAACACGAACTATATATATGTGCACGGCATATAATAAAATATATACATAAACATAGATAATATGTAAAAATATACTGTACAAGAATATGCAGATAATACAAATACGACAATTAAAAGTTCAATTTTTTTTTTTCTAAACCAAGAATTTAGAATGGCTGACTTTGATGTTATTGAACTCTATGGCTCTGTAAATAAAATTTAGTTCATAAACATTATACAGAATCTTGTGAAGCATAGTTCTGTTAATTCTAAATGGGCTCAATTTATTATGGATGTTATATATTGGATATATGATAATTTGTGTGCTACATTTAATGGTGATGTCTTTGTGATACCATGAGATTGCTCATGGTAGTTTAGCCACAGCTTAGGATTAAAAAAGAGGTTATTTATCCTCTTTTATACATTAATAATTGTTATATATACTAGATATCTTGATGCTATTTTTATTTATGCTCCTCCAAAGCTCATTCATAAAATAGTGGCCAATTTAAATACGTTTCCTGAAATTAAATAAATAATGGAAGATGAGGACATTAATAAATCTATTCAATTTTTAGATTTAGAGTTATTGAAACAGAATAATGTTACTGATTATTGTATGTGTGCAAAAACGATTTAGTGTTAGGGGATATTCTCATGTTATCAAAAATCCCATCTCAATAAAAAATGGCAGGTTTTACAGCCATTTTATTTAGCAATTTAAAACTTTGCAAGTTTTGAATTCGAAAAAAAATTTTTTTTAGATAGTTATAAAAATGATTTAAAGTCAGTTACTCAGAAATAATGTTTGAAAAACAAATTTATTTTTAGACATAAATTTGACAGAATATCTAATATTATGGCATGAATTGATATGCTTTATATTCCTACTGCGCACACAAAAATAATTTCAATTATGAATAAAAATTTTAATGTTTTCCTTTGTCTTTAAATAAACCAGTTAATAATCCTAATGACAAGATTAAAAAGGATGATAATGCTCAATTGGTCTATGCTCTCAAGTGCCAATTTTGTAATGATAGATATTATAGAGAGATGCAAGCAAATTTAAAGTCTAGAATAACTAGGCATGTTCATATATATATATAATAGAGCTAAATGCCATACTGCATATAGCTCAGAATTTATTGATCCTGAGAAAAAATCTGTTCATTCATATAAACTTCCTAATGCTAAATAATCATAAAAAATGTAAAATTAAAAAACTTTGATATATAATTAATTCTAAAAGCTCCATAAATGTTAGAACCAATATTATTACACTTATACCCACTTAACAAGACCTAGTTGTTTAATGCAATGATATAGCCAATAACACTTTTTCTTTTAATAACAGTTTATTCAATTATAGCTTACACATGTGGGTTTGCTAAGTTTATTGTAGTCTTGCAAAAACATTCTGTATTGAAAGTTCTAGCTTAGCAAAAAAAAAAAAATTCATATTTGTATTGTCTACACCCTCTTGTTGAATATCTTCTTGCATATATATATATATATGTGTGTGTGTGTATTGCAGTATTTGAATATTTACTTAAGATTCCAACACAACATTTGTACTTTAAAAATTAAGAGACTTTTAATAAGAGATAAAAATACAATTGTTGGTTAAGAAGTGCTAATGAACTAAAACTATTAACATTATTACATCTGCTATTGCTTAAAGTTAGTATTTAAAAGCAAATTTAAATTTAGAACAACTCACAATGGGATGTATGAGAAAACTATAAATTATCTCATTATTCATAATTCTATAAAAATCAAATAATATAAAAAATGAACCTCCTTAATATGATAAAAGAAGTATTAAATTAAAACTCTTACTACAAAGCTATAGTAGTATAATTCATATCTATCCTACAACTAAACCTCATTTCAATATAAATTACAAAAAAAGAAAAAACAATTTGATATAAGGATAAATAAAACTGTAAAAATGAATCATATATATAAAATAACTACAAAAAGGGGTGCTTTTTTTTTGCAAGATTTTTTAAAAAATCTGTAATTAGTTGCTATTTCATTATTCTTATTTTTTTTCTTTTATAAAGTTTTGATTGTTTTGGAAATTAGCAATGCCCACTAAAATTGTCAATAAATAACCAAACTATTTTCATTCATAATATATAATTTTTTTAATTAAATTATAAATATCCAGTTAGAAAATCATATTAACAATTATATCTATTTTTCCTTCTGAAAATATATATTTTTGAAAAAGAAAAAAAAGAATTTTCAAACTTTCCTATCACAAGAAATCTAAAAGTGTGTAAAGACAACATTTATTTGCATATAATACTTTGGATTAATTCCATCATCTGGAATTAATTGTTAAATATTTTTAGAAAAATTCAAAGTTTATTAAAAACCTGTTAAATACATTCAACATTAGTAATAATTTATAGGTCATGGTATAAAACATCAGTTCCAGTCATATTATTCTCCTCTCTTCTTCAAGTGATGTTGATCTAACTAGTGGCGCTACTAGCATAGGAACTGAACTGGTGACCTTTAGACATCATTATTACTGAATTTGATATGATGCTCTCACTGACTATTGTAAATTCAGCAATCAAGAATTTAAAGGTCACAGGTTCAATTCCATGTTAATATGGTCACTGGTCAGATCAGTAACACATGAGAAAGAGAGAATAATATCACTTCAAATATTGTGCTATATACTAATTATATGTTATTACTAACAGTAGAATTTATTTGAAAAGTTTAAATTAAGTTTGAATTTTTCTAAAAACAATTTAACAATAAATTGCTGGTGATGGAAATAATCCAACAAACACGTTTTCTCTTTCATTCATGCTACTTGCTATCAAAATAGATATCTTTTCTTTTGTCACTGAAAAACTTTGTAAATAAAACTGACTCATAAACATCATATTCTAATGCATAGAATAATAATAAACATCATATTCCATGATCAAAGATAGCATTCTCAATACCTTTATTATTTTTTTTGGTCTGGCTGGCACATTTACTTTCAATCAACAATGATTTAACATAACTGATAGCATATTGCAACTAATACCAAATTTAATTAATAGAAATTTCTGGGTTTTTACTTTACGTTTTTGTTTGATTATTGCTTGTGATTAATTATTATAAATGTTTTAACTGATATAAAAAATCTTATTCCCATTAAATATTTTATTTAAGTTCTACTTGCACAAAACCTTTTTAAGCTAATACATTCATAATATTCTAAAAACTTGACCAAATATTTAAAATTAATATGCATTTATTATATGAACGTCATACTTATATATATATGAATGATTTATTCATAATATATTGCGCACATTCGTATATATATTAATTATACTTATAAACGAGTCTTCTATAAAAAAAAAATATTAAAATAAAATATTAAACTGCAAATTAAATAAACACAAATATGATTACATAATACAATAAAAACATTGATACTCATAAATATTTCAAAAATTTGACAATTTTTTTCTTATTTAACTTTTCTCAATCTCTTTTCTATTTTTACAAACGCTAACTGTTCAATTTTAATAGAGACCCATTCCTTGAAGCTAAAAAAATCAAACAATAAATTATCAAAACATCATTCTTAAAGTTACAGTCTAAATACAAGTTTCAGAGGTCAGTGTACAGTTTAAATTAGAGCTATTACATGAGTGAGAGTAAATAGTTTTGACAGATGTCTATTCCTGACGTTTTCATTCAACAGGTGAATATAACTATGGCAACATTAGCTCTCAAGAGATTCATCAATCTTGCTAACTATTTGTTCAAAGTAATTTAAAAGAAATCTGTAAAAAAAAAAAGGGGGTGATCAATAAAACGGTCAGACTACCAATATTTCTTTCAACTAGTAGGTAAAAAAAAAAAAACTATAAAAATGAGAAATAGACAAAATAATAGATTTTGCGTAACTAAGAGTGATAAAAACATCTCAATTTAATGACGCTAATGTTTACTTCCAGTATGAAAAAAAATTAAAGAATTACTGAGATTTATGATTTTTTTATAATGGTTTCAGTTATTAAAAAAAAAAAAAAAAATTTTAAATAAAAGAAAAAAATATATACACACGCAGCTATTTGTAAAGAAGTATGGTCATTCCAACTTCAAGAGAGGGGGCATTATTTTGCGATGACAATGTAAATCAGTATGCATAAAACAATTATGTCTACATATAGAACATGCTGGTCCATTTTTCTATTTATATGACACTTTACAATACTGACTTCTAATTTCTTCGGCAGAAAACTTTTCTTCCTGGAATACTTCAACAACTTATTTAATTGTAGTTCTTCTAAAAAACAATCAATTTTCCACTGCTTCAGAATGTCTTTCAGATGATCTATATAACGTAAACAGGATCTACCTCTCTCACAAAAACCATGCCCAAGTTCACCATCCCTTTTAAGAAGCCTTACACTGTTCAATTGTTTTATATGTCCAACACCACGGACATGTGATTATACAAAAGTGGACAAAACACGATTAATCTTTATAATCTTACCATGATATTTTTAAATTTTTACAGAATATTTTTAAATAAAACTTTTCTAATGCCTTTATAGAGCGTAGATACGATGTTCAAGATTCATATTGGTGATATTTATCTTTTCTACATATATGTGTTCAAGTGTATCAGTGTATATAGAGTGGAGGGTCGTGTGAAAGTCTGTGCTCATATACCCTATATATTACATATATTGATACAGGTACATAATAACCCTGTATTTCAGTTATAATAAATTAAGTAATAACAGCTTCATATGCAGCTATTATAGGCGAAAAATCTGAGGTATTTGAAATGAAAACTGGTATTAAACAAAAATATGTATTTGCTCAATCATAATTTTAATTTTTATGACAATTCTTTGGAACTCTCTATAGGCAGCTTAATGAAATAGGGGTCAAGATATGTTCAAAGGAGGAATTTTTAATTTGAATTGACTAAACACAAAAGAACATCTTGGATTCTAGATTTATAGTATGGTGATAAGTGTTATTTTTACCAGTTTAAATAATTTACAGAATGTACTTAATATTTCGAATACAATATATAGAGACTTTGATATATTTTCATGGCAACAAAAACCATACCTATAGTACTTCTTGATTCTGTAAAACCATAGTGAATCTTTGATAACCATTCATCTATGACTGGAAGCAAACCTATTTAACAATATCCTTAAAAATTACATTTTTAAAAAAGTCATTAAATAATAATAATTAATAATATTTCGGATTTGCTTTAAAATTTTTAAGATCTCATTTTGTTGTTGTTTCAAACATGACTTTATAATTATTCTTATTCTTCCATTTTCATATAAATTTCATGTTATCCATTAGTTATTTTATCTCAACATCTACCTATTGCTCGTTTTTTTAAAAAAATAATTCCTATACTACTTGCTTACTTTTCCCTTATATGTAGTTGAAAAAAATAATGGTGGAAAAATAAAGTTTTGCAGTGAGTATGCATACATATAATAAAGTTTTAAAAAACTGTTTAAAAAATTATCTTAAAAGTATCTTGAATTTAAAAAAAAATGTTGAAAGAAAATTTCTACAAGAACTATAATAAAATTTATTTAGAATCATAAGAAAATGTTTTTTTTATTATTACTGAGATAATATGAATCTCTCTAAAACAAATAAAAACAATGTAATTTTATTAAAATTTAAAATCTTGAAATTGACTATTGTCAAGCGTTGATGGTTGAACAGCTGCCTTACAAGTAGTTGTCCCGGGTTTGCGGGTTCGCTTCCCGACCGATGCTTTGACACATGAAAAAAAAAAAAAACTATATTATTAATCTTTCATTCAGATATTTTTACATACGACGATGGTTTACTTAATAATTGGCTTATCTATTTATTTTCCTCTCATTTTTTAATTTATTATCATTTTAAAATCTACTTAACTTTTTAATTTTTGGTCTCATTGTATGTGCCCGCGCGCACGTGTGTGTGTGTTTTTTTATAATTTAAAAGATTACTTGTTGAAAGCAAGATATATTTCAATTACATTACTTATTAACTGTAATAATAAAAAGTCAGATGTCACGTGACTTATATATAGCTTGTACTTATAAAATACAACGTAGAAGTTTTATGATATAAGCATAACAATAGTAAAAAAAAAACGCAGACAATCTATTTTCAATGTAAAATTATTTTAAAGGACGATTAATTAAATTGATTAAATAATATGCAAGTAATAAAAAATAAATACTTTTAAAATTTAGAATAAATATACTTTTTTGATAATGTTTCATCCTAAAAAAAGGAATTCCCAAAAATGTATTTAAAGTATATCATTAGACCTGTGACCAACATTATTAACAATGGCTATTTCTTAAGACCATCTATCATCAACATTTTAATCTAAATTACTGAGTTAAATATTAATCTAATTAGATATCCATTAAAATAATATACACATATTTTTAAACATTACAAGCATAATAAATAAATTAGTATGACTAAATGATATGAATGCACTGTTGTCTTTAATAACCATCAATCATAACCAAAAACATTGACTCTCAATTTAGCAAAATAATACATAAATGAAAACAAACAACAAGTATTAAATTGTATTTATATATTCATCTAATATTAAGTATTGAAGGTCTTTAGAAAAATTTAACTTTATTTAAATATTCCAATTACATTCAACTGTTAGTAATTAGAATATTTAAATAAAGTTAAATTTTTGTAAAGACATTCAATACTTAATATTAGATGATAGAAATAGTTCAGTATATAAACACAACTAAAATACCATTATCACAAACCTTCAGTAAAATACAAATATTCAACTTTTTTTAAAAAACATTATTTATCATTTTACATCATTTATATAAATATTATTAAAAGGCTATGCAAACATTACTGCAAGATAATAAAATAAAAATAAAAAACTTACATCACTAACTTGTATATTAATAATAAATATTGCATGTAAGTAAAAATAAATTGTCAATATAAAGTACTCATTCTAAATATATTGCCATCTGACATGAAAATTATTATTTATATTAATTTACTATAGACTAGAATAAACTTAGCTGTCTCATAAGCATTATTTAAATCTGTAAATTAAACTTGAAAATTGATTTAATAATGCTACCATAAAAATGACAAAATGAAGTAAATGAGAAAAGATTTATTAAAAAAAAAATAAAAATATGCTATAAAATGAAATTTAACAAACTCAGAACAATATACAGCATAATACAAAATAATACAAGATGGACTTCAATGTAATATTAATATAATGTAAACTATAGAAAAAAACTACAAATAAACTACTGTATGTTTTTTACTGAAACAATAATATACTTTCAAAGGATTAAATACAATAGATAATTTTCAGACTCACTTCCATATGTCAAATTTTACATACATTCATAAGTTGTAATCTCATTATTTTTAATCCCTAACACTTTTATTTTATAAAGTAATAAGTTTGTTTAATAAGTACTCTTTCTTATTGCATTACCATATAATACTAAATCATCCATGCACTTTACTACTGTTACACAATGCTTTATATACCACCCTCTTTTACAGTTTACAGTTTCAATTGCCTCAGCAATCTTCTTTAGAACAGTTAGGAGATATAAAATTTCTGAAGAAGACTGCTGGGGCAATCAAAACTGTAAAAGAGGATGATAAATAAAGCATTGTGTAACAGTAGTAAAGTGCATGGATGATTTACTATTATAAGGGCGTAAGTTTGTTTAGAAGTTATTCAAAATTCTTTTAAGAAATGACATAATATAACTAACATTATTGATAGAAGTCTATTAATATATTATATTGATGTTATAATTCCAACATACCTTAACATCAGTATTCATTTTATAACTTTATGATAAAGACAAAATATATCAACATAAATAAAATCCTATTTTATAATAAAAAATTGTGTTACTAAAATCTTTTCTATATTTTATACACAAATTTATAAATAAGATGTAATGCCAATATAAAGCTTGTATAATAAGTTAAAACTTCACAATTGTTTATTCTATTCAAATAAAATCTAATCATGCATTTGGAATAATTCAAATATTATATGTTATATAAAATGTTGCCAACAATTCTAAATATTAATATAATATCAATTCCTTATCAATGTATTTTAATAAAAAGTTCATTTAAGTTTAGGAGATACTATGGGATTAGTACTGCTCTAACGTAATCATTCCACCATATTGATTTTAACTTTGCGAATAAATTTGGAAGCATCAGTTTAAGTTTAGAAAACTTGATAGTTTAAAAATGGGGTTTGAGCTGAAATTAATTTTTTTTAAATGTATTTCTGAATACGATATAAGCAAAAGATTTAAATTAAATAAAACTGAATGTCAATAATTGCTTTTTGGTTTCTAATTTTTTAATCTAAAAAAATCTTCGATTTCTATCGTATTGATAATAATTTATTTTAAATTAAACTGAATTCAAAAATTCATTTTTTAAATATAAATTTCATCTTCATAATAATTTTTTTAGATGAACTTGAATTCAAAACTAATTTTTTTAAATATAAAGTTTTCTAATCTTTAAAAAAAAATAACACAATGTAAAAGTGTTAGAATCAATATGGCGGAACAAAAATGCTAGAGCAGCGATAATTCCAAAATACCATTTACGATATATTATTAATTATCATGATAAGAGAATAAACTGAATTAAAAATGGCAAGCAATGACACATTTTCTCTAATAATAATTAAATGATTTCATTTAGTCAGTGCAGCTTTTTGCCTAATATGATTTTGCGTGAACAACGTATGCAAATATACTATTTTAAAAGCAATTACACAAAGTATAGTTTCTTAAATGCCTTTTCAGTATTCAATATTAGAAAATAAATGCTGCAACAATTTATGATAAATAAATCATTCTAATTATTAATAGTTTTGAATGAATTAAATGCTTTTTTTAAAAAGTAAACTGTAGTACTATGCAAATAAATTTAATTCTTCCTGTGATTAATCATACAGTGATACAGTAGTGGACTGAAAAGCTAAAAGTTTTTGAGTTATCAGCTGAGTGGAAACAACTCATTTTGGTTCAATGACTACAACTGTTTTGTTCAATCTACCATTTAAGTACTTAAACATCATACAATCTAATCAAATTACAATATGCTTATTTATTTTTATTTACATAAGAACCATTGTAATGTTATTCAACATTAAATGCAGGATTTGATTAACTTGACTTAAAAAAAAAAATTACATTAAAACTTCATCAAACATTCAAAAGTAAAATGTTTGTTACTTGTAATATATAAAATTCATAATTATATAAATAAGGCACATAATAATGCAAAATGATTAATGCAGTGATGAACAAATCTTGAGTTAATTCTTTAATTAGATATTATAAATCAATGGTCCCCAAAGTTATGCCTGCATGCATCATGGCAACCACCAATGCTTTTACATGTGTCTTCCATGTCTTGATATAGTAAAATGTTTCAAACAATTTTGTTTTAATAAAATGATTTTCCCAAAAATATTAGTAATATTTTGAATTTTATCATGTCTACAATATTATAAATAATCTTAATGTATTTCAATAATTTTTTAAATTCATAAAATGATCACATTTTTAATAAGTCCATTTACTTCCGGAGAAATTGTAACAGAATTACTTGCATCCATTACTGAAATTATTTGTATTATAATGGATGAAATTTAAGAAAATGAGCTAGAGATTTTGAAATTTGTTTGTCAGAAATGTCCTTGTTAAAAAAAAAAGCAGCATACAAAATAAAATCTATTTTTAATTTGGCTTAATTGTATGAATCATTATTTTCATGACTAACTTGATAATTTCTTGTGAATAGGCACATAATTACTTATCAGGCATTGGCTGAGAATATGCAGTATCAAAGACACATTCACAATAAATTTAAAAATAATATTTTATATAAGTACACTTAATAACTATTATTGGTGATAATTTTTAATACTGTCAAATATTTTTATACATAAAAAATAAAATTATTGGAAAATAGTTTATACATATTTTTATATTTTATACATTATTATAATTGACTCCATTAAAAATTTCCCATGAAAAGCTAAATGGTGCCCATTATAAGACATGTATTTATGAATATGCTCTATATCAGAGAAAAAGATTTGGGATTATGATTAGATCTGATCATTCATTTTCAAATCTTTAATGAATCATATGAAAAGTTTAGCAATCTTTTCATTAATTAAGATCAATGGTTTGAAGCCAATAAACATCACATGATCACCATTTCTTATGCTTGCTTATAACTGTTATTAAAACAGGCAAAACTCACTATACGTATTGCCACACACTGCAAGCTAAAGTAATCAATGGATGCCAGAAGGCTTGTGCATAAAATCCCCATTTAGTGCCTACTCATCCAATATCTCCAGACAAGTTTCTGGCTTGTGGCCTTCGTCAGTGAGGAGCCTTGGATCTAGGTGCAGTGCTCTCAGATCCAAGGTTCCTCCCTGACAAAGGCACAAGCCAGAAATTAGTCTGGGGATATTGGATGAGTAGGCACTAGATGGGGATTTTATGCACAAGCCTTCTGGTATCCATTGATTACTCTTGCTTGCTGTGTGTGGCAATACATATAGTGAGTTTTGCCTGTATCAATAGTTTGTTTAATAAAACGTAAAATTGCAATGTAATTTACTTCCATCCTTTTGACTTCAAAATGTTTGAAGCAGTTCACATTTCCTATCAGATTGAAATTTATCCATTCAAATAGTGTAATACCAAAAACTAACTACGTATTACCAAAATGCAACAATAATATCTTATTTTTCACTATATAACAACTATAGATAACAAACTCCAGTCTTTTTGGGAAGGTAATATACATATCACCATTCTCAAATTCATGTTGCACTTAGATTTTTCAATATTCTCTACAAATTACCTCCCAAATCAGAAACAGTTTGTTTGTATATTACTACCCTTTAATTTAATTTAAAATATAACCATTTATAAGTTGTATTCATTTCCATTTAAATTATTCTGATATATAAGTTTTTGTCCTAATATTTTAAAAAAATTGTATAGATTAAAAAAAAAAAAGATTTTAAATCATACCAATACACCAAAGATTAGAGTTTTCATGAAAGTTTGTAATGATGGTTAGTTATATTGGACTACTTCCATAATCTAATATTAAGTAATGAATGTCTTTAAAAAAATTTAACTTTATTTAAATATTCCAATTACATTCAGCTGTTAGCAATAGCACACAGGTTAGTATATTGCCTTTGGTAGGATGGCTCAGTTAGTTAGAGCATTACTTTAAAATGCAATATTCAAAAATCTAAAGGTCTAACCTTGATTCCCATGCTAGTACTGTGTCACTGATCAAGTCAGCAATACCCAAAGAAGAGAGAAGAATAATACCTCTTGAAAAGTTGTGCATATACTAACCTGTGTGCTATTATTACTAGGTGAATGTAATTGGAATATTTAAATAAAGTTAAATTTTTCTAAAGACATTCAATACTGTACTTAATATTAGATGATAGACATAGCCCAATATGTAAATGCAACACCAAAAATTAGACTTAATTTACAGTTCCAGTTTTACAACCATTGCAATTTCATACATATATTAGATAACTGTATAAGGAATGCAGAACATTTTATATTTGTGCATCAAATTGTAACAATCAGATATTAGTACATGTAAAACAATAAATGAATAGCAAATCTAAAGTTTATATTATTTCATTTATGATTTGTTCTTAATCAAAATAGTGGCATAGTATAACGTCAATTTTCAATATATTGTATTAAAATTATAAATAGCCTGAAAATAGAGTTTCCATTTTAGTTGTTATAAATTATAGTGAAGTGAAAATCATGACTACAATATTTAAAGATAAACCCTGCCCCCCCCCCCCCACTATTACTTTTGTAATATAAAATTGATCAAAATAGTGATCAGCTGTAAAGACATCAGAAATTGAAAGTAATATCTAATGTTTGGGTTATTTAAAACTTTTTTATCTTAAAAACAAACTTTATTAGGTCAAAAAAAGGTTACATTTTGTAGATAAAAAGACAATTAAAAAAGGATAAACTTAAAGACAAACTTAAGTAAAACTAAAACAATTGTTAATTAATTAATGATTAAAAGTCTTAGGTTAATTGACAATATCCAAAGTTGGCAATTATTGTGATAGTCCTTGTACACTTGTGTTGTCATGAAGCCTAAACAATTTCCAAGTTTCTTCATATATAAATTTTGATGATAGCAATTGGTCTCTCACTTTTATTTTTTTGATTGTTTGTATGAAGCAAGAGTTCTGATCTGGATTAGGGTGTGTATATGTCATTTTACATCTCACATATAAGATTGAGTAAGTAATGAATATTGATAGTCTAATAATTGGAAACTGTTTGGTTTTAATACTTTCCTGTAAAAAGATTATGATGTAGTAATCCATCTTTATGTTATTATAGATAATTTGTCTGATTGTTCCCAGAGCATTGCAAGATGTGATAATGTGGTTATATTTCCTCTTCTCTGTGACATGCGGGGCATATAGGATAAATTTTTGTGATATGCCGTTTATTATAAAGGAAAGATAGAATTGGCATAGCTTCAATGTTTATTTTAATCACAAAGTCCAGGAATTTAGGCTCAAGTGACCAATATTTGAATAACGTGCTAATTTTATGACTGGTTAAGCCCAATCTTGTTCTTTGAGTGCATGGTTCTGGGTTCATTAGCTGATGTGCTTCCCATATGTTTATTTTGTTGGTAAAATGTTCTACTGAGATATCTCCATACTGCTGGATATTCTGTGCTTTTGTTACTAGCCAGCTAGTTTCTTCGGGGGTGGAGGGTCTATTGGCTGAATTGCTTGAAGAATTTGTGTATAGCCATATTTAATTCCCAGATTGTGTAGGAGGCTGTGGGTCTTTTGGATAAGCATGGCTGGGATGGCATGTAGTGACATTTTTTTTATTAAGTGAATCTTTTTTTAAAATTAAATATAAAAAGGAGTCTCATGTATGTATAATGGGTAATTACGCTTTAGACCTGCTATGATGTCACAATAAAATACATTTAATTAATAGTATTTGTTAATGTTTGTATTTTTATTATGTATTGTTTGCAAATGGATGTAATTTATTAATGATTATATTTTTATTTTCTAATTGTGGGATGATAATACATAAGGCAAATTTCTTTATAATTTGTAGAGAATATTTAAAAACAAATATAACATCCAAAATGTACTGGGTTAATAAGAGAAGAATGTGACTACGATTTTCATATGGTCATATCTAAGGTCATTATTGTTGTGTTTCATTAACAAATATAGGATAATCTTGGATACACTTTTTTTTTTTAATAGACATTTCTCTCAAAATTTTAAAGGTTTCTGGATTGATTTTCAGCTTCAATGTTCTTCATTTATCACTTTAGTGTTTAAATGATACTTACATCTCATGAGTAACTTATATTATTTTAATGTCTACAATACATAAACATGACAATAATATTGGCATCAGCATGGGATTTGGGAATTTTATCATCAGATTTTCAATGGTGTAGATGGGCTGAAGAGCTGGAAGTTGGAGTATGTTGAAGCCTGTCCATTAAAGTGTAAGGATTTGTTATCTTAATATAAACTGAGTACTAATTATATATATGTACGGGAGATGGTAATCTGGACCGACTGATGAGTGCTGGTTTAACACGAAATACGTATATTGGTGATTATTTATCTTTTCTGCAGGTGTATGGTCCATGTGTCAGTCGTATGAGATAGTGTGGATAATGAAGGGCTTAAAAGTCTGAGTTCAAATCCCCTATATAATACATAAGCAATCTAGAGAATATAAAAATAATCCAAGACATATAAATATATTTATAAATATATCAGTTTATAACACAGATTTAATGTTTTTCTAAAAAAAAAAAATATCTATAAACATATTTTGCATTTATTTTTTAATTTTGGATTTTTCATCCCAAAGAGAATTCATTTTACCATTTTTTTTCTTAAAAACAAATAAACATGAAATTTAATTCTCAAAAAAAAAAAAAATAAATAAATCTACATTTAAAAAATTAACTAATATTAGATAATTAAATAACAATTTTCAAGCTGAATCATTAACAAACAACCCTTCAGAGAACATGAATGCTTGATATTTAAAACTTCCTAGTGATAAGCAAATCTCTTTCAGTAATTATAATTTTTCTATTGTTCACCTTAAGAAAGAGCCTAAACCATTACATTTTCTGAAAGAATAATAAACTTCATTACAATCAGCAGAAGAGTTTTATAAATTACAATAACAATGAGTCATTTTACAAACCTTTCCATTACCTTAAGGCACAGTTCAATCTTAATGAAAACACACACATACAAAGCATGCACACAATGTATTTAAATATTTATTATTTTTAGAATGTTTAAATATACAAATTATATATAAAAAACAGCTTTTAAAAAAATCCTCACTATAGGGCAAAAACCTTTTTAATAGCTGGTTATAAAAAACAATAAAGACATTTTTTATTAAGCTTTCTGCTAAATTGATGTGATTTGAATATTTTTCCATTTTACCTTTTATCTAAAAGAATAACTAGATACTCATTGACTGATCAAAATATTTAATGGTTAAATGTGATGGTTATGGTTTGGCCAGTTGAAAAAAAAAAAAAAAATCGAGATTGAATGCAAATTTTTTTTCAAGAGTTACATAATGTAGATTAAAACCAACCTAAATATTACAAGCAGATGAACTACCCAATATGTCATAAAACTCTCATACCCATAAAACTTATATACAAGAGGGGGTCCAAAAATAACAGGAATTTTATAATAAAAAATTGCTTATTTATTTTTAAGTTTTAAAAATTTAACCTCTTTCAAATTACTATCCATTTGATGCGATATACTGGTCTAAACATGTTTTTCCTTTTTCAAAGTAGTTCAGGATGTCTTTTAACGGCTCCATCATTTTTTTTGAATATGGCTGCTAGATAAGCAAGGCTTTGAGAGATGACCCTTTTGTTGGGATGAAGCTTGCACTCTTCTCTTTGTCACAGAATGAGATGTTTACATTTTATCACATCATGTAAATGTTTCAGAACTTGTAGATAAAATGTTTGACCATTACAAACTAAATCTGGGAGAAAAATGTTGTTTGTGTATTAAAAAAACAGCTTCATTTTGACTTTGGACTTCTCGTGGATCATGGTGATTTAACATTTCAATTAAACTACTCATAAACTTGTGTTTTTATGAAATCAGCTTGCTTATAATCTGTTTTAAGCATGGCAACTGTTTTTGTTGCTGCTTCTGTAAATGAAAATGGAATTTAATATTGTTCAAACTTTCCAGTTATTGAAAAATTTGACAAGTATGCATAACACGCTTTAGAAAAAAATGTGCTGCATGGCACTGTAATTTCACACAGTGATGTCATTTGGAAGATTAATTCAGAAGTGTACCTGCAAGAAGTAAGCAACAGCTGAAGCATATACATCATCAGGTACCCAAACTAGAGAATGATTCTGGTTATTTTTGGATCCCCCACATATATATATAAATTATTGATTAAACATATTGTGTAGGAATATAATTTAAATCATATTTTCTCAATTCTTTTCTACACAAATGAACTATTAACACTCATGCTGTTAACATGTGCAAAAGTATGATAACATTTATGATAAATATCCTTTATAGTTCAAATAATAAAATATTTTAGATTAATAACCCATTTTCTAATATATATTTGAACTTTTTAAAATTCAAGATTCAAAAAGAAAAAAAAAACGATTTGTTATCCTTTCTTCCTTAAAACCTGTTTCATTAAAATAATAAAACTTTTGTGAGAATCCTACTATGTAAAAGACTGAGAAAAAAAAACATCTACGTATGTTTGAATGATAGTAAGGAGCTTAGATTTAACCTATCAATATAAAAAAAAATATTTAAATTATTACAACAAAAATACATAATGAAAGAATGTACCACTGTTGATTAACATGGGTATCATGGGTTTAAGATTGGGTTTGTGAAAATCATATTAAAGATTTTTTCTTTGAAAAAAGTTATTTGAAATAAATTCAAACATTACTGCCAAAATGACATATAAAAACTAGCCCCAAAAAAGTGATGTAATTAATCATTCTAGATGTAAGCTTTGGCTACTTATTTTATTAGCTATCATACCGAAATTTAATCTCTCACAAAAGACTAAAAGACCAGGTTAGATGGCATTAAGAGTTTAAAATTATGTATATATAATATATACATAGTTCAATTTGATTTTGTTTTGTCTTAAATCAAGGATGGTTAAAAACAAAAGAAAATGTGTATAATAGCATACAGGTTAACATATGCACATCATTTCGAGTAGTAGTATTCTCATTGTATTTTTATATTGGACTATTTCCATCATCTAATATGTGTGTTGAATGTCTTAAGACCAATTTAATTTTATGTAAATATTCCAAATACATTCAACTGTTAGTAATATCACAGCAAACATGTTAGTATATGCACCAACTACAGCAAACAAGTTAGTATATGAACCAACTGTTAGTAATATCACAACAAACAGGTTAATATATGTGGTAACTGTTCTCTTCTTCAGGTGTTGCTGGTATGACCAGTGAAAGTATTACCATGGGAATCAAACCTGTACCCTTAGATTAATCCTTAAGTTTATTCCTGCCACAAATAAATTTTCAGCTTTAAGATGACATGATGGCAAACACACTGGGTTATGGCTAAGAGCATCAGCTACGATGTTATTTGACCCCTTACAATGCTTTATCACATAATTATACTCTTGGAGGTATAGGCTCTACCACACTAACTGACTATTTGTCAGATAACTATGGTTAATAAATTCTAAACTCTTATGATCCGTAACCACAATTATTTTTGATCCCAACAACAATGTGGAGTTTTTGGAATGACCAAACAATGGTTAAAGCTTTATTTTCTGTGGCAGTGTAACGATGCACAGGACCCTTGAGCAGCCTACTTAATTCACCTGACCATCCTCTTGAATCTGTGATACTGTTGCTCCCAGCCCATACCCGCTGCTGTCAGTCTGCACTACAAAGGGTTTTTCAAAATCGGGAAAAGTCAGCATTACATGTTTCATGAACCCTTGCTTCACCCTCTCAAATGCCTGGCTTTGCTTTTCACTCCACTCCACACTACATCTTTTCTCAATAATCTAATTAGTGGTTCTATATGTTGAGCAAACTGCTCCTGAAAACGGTTGTAGAAGTTACACATACCCAAAAAGGATCATATCTGCTTCTTGGACCTAGGTTCTGGGAAACCTTCAATGGCTGAGATTTTATTTGGGTGTAGTCAGACACCCTGCAATTTTATAAGGTGGCTCAAGAATGTAACTTCCTCTTGAAAGAGCACACTTTTCTTCAGGTTTACCTTGATCCCTTTATTCCAACAGTCTCTTAAAAACATTTCCACATCTTTGGTATGTTCTTCCACAGTAGCCGATGCCACCAATACATCATCCACATACATTGTAACTATTTTCTTGACTTCATCAGATACGGCCCCACTGTTAGTCAGACCGAATGGCATACGGTTAAAATGATATAAGCAGCCATCATACCTAAAGGCAGTATGCTTATGATCTTCTGGGTGCAGCCTTATCTGCCAATAGCTTGTCAGATTGAATGTTGAAAGAAATTTTTTTCCTTTACCCAAGTAATTCTTGCATGGGTGGTGGTAGGTTACAATCTGGGACCGTGATTTTATTCAACTGCCTGCATCGAGACATAACTGTACGGAATTATCCTTTTTCTTGACAATGACTATCAGGTTACAATAAGCCGAAGAGCTTTTTGATATAATACCCCATTCCAACATTTGATCTATCTGCTCCTTCACCTACTCCCTATATTGATGAGGAATAGGGTATGATTTTGCCTTAAATGGTTGTTTCATTTACTTGAATCCTTTGGTCGAACCCTGGGATCATGCCTGGCCTGTCTGAAAATACCTGATTGTATTCCTTCAGTATCTTTCTTAGTATTTCCTTCCCTTCTCCCCCAGCTATATTCACCTGGTCTATTTTTTCCATTATCAAATCATTGTGTTCATCGACAACTTTCACAGCACCTATTGAACTATCCATGCTATCCATTATAAATCCAACCACCTCGTTACACATGGCTTGTCTACTTTCGTAGTTCAACTTGCATTTATATTTGTATAAAAAGTCAGTTCCCAATAAGCATCACAAATCAAATTTTTCATGATTAGGAATACATGGGGACAACTTACTCCATGGATTTTGACATCCAGCCATATTTGTTTGGGTTCAACCTTGACCTTTCTGTTGTTGACCATCGCCACTTGTACAGCTTTTAATGGTAGAACAGGTATATTTGGTTGTTCTCTGGTGAGTTTATAATACAATCTTTTTGTTATTACAGAGACCTGACTCCCTGAATCAATAAGCGCTTCTACTTTTGTCTGTTCTGCTGCTATCTGTATTTTCGGACATGTTTGGCAAGCATAACTCTGTACGCGGTCCTCCCATGAACAAATTAGGTTCCCCATGTGTTTTGAATTCGGTTGCTATCTGAATATTATGTCTCTTCCTTGGTCTACTTCCTATTTTTCTCGAATCCATCTCATTTCCGCACTTATTTCCATTTGACTCAATATATTGTCTATTTCTTTATATAGGTTGTCTCCATCTTCCTCTAGCATCAATCTTATTCTTATTGGCAGGTTTCGGCAGACCATCTTCACAATCTGTTTCTCTGACAAATTACATGCTTCTAATGTCCTGAATGTGGCTACTTGATGCCTAAAAAATGCACATATCCCTCTGGTCCATCCTCTTGAAACCTCTCTTATCAATTGGGATCTAATGTTGTCCTGCCTTTCTTCATTCCAGAAAGCTGTCACCAGGGCTGTCTTGTAATCTAAAAATGTCTGCGGTTGGTGTAGCAATGAGTTCCAGCAATCCATGGCCTGCCCTTCTAGGTGGTAAGATGCTATTATCGTTTCAACCTTGTCTGGTGTTCCATAACTCACAAAATATCTTTGCAGACTCCTAAAGTGCTCTATTGGCATCTCTTCCTTCTTCCCTCCATATACTTTTATTCTTATCAACTCCATCCTCTTTATGTGATGTATATTTTTATTTTCTACATGCTAGATTCCGAAACCCCAAACCCCCAAAGCACAGTACTGCCCCCTTCCTGGACTTTCTTACACCTTCAATATTTTTTAATTATATATATTTATAATTCTACTGTGGACCGATCAATATTTCACTCTGTTATTTCGACTAACTCTTGTTTTCCACTTTTATAAAACCTCTTTTTGGAAACTAGTACAGATAGACTATTGTTATTTCAAAACCTTCGTTTCAAAGTTAGTTTCAAATTCAAAAATTGTCAAAATGATTATAAAAGCAAAAAGTGAAAAGTATATTAAAAATCATAGCTACTGTGTGGGTGTAAATTAAAAATAATTCATTACTCGAATTTCTTTTAAAACAACATTAATTTGATATATATATATAAATTATTTTTATCTAGTTATGACATTTTATAGTAATAAGTGATAGAAATTCAATTATTTTGTATCTAATTAATATGGATTAATTATAAAGGTTAACCACTTAAAAACTCATTTATTTTTTTCCTTTAAAATATCTGTATTACTTTTTTGTTTTTCAAAAAAAAAATCAATCGTGAACAAAAAAAAACATTTACATTTGTTATTTACAAAAAAAAAAATCTATAACAAACTGAAAGTTCTTTAAAAACCATTCTAACCTAAACTGATTACTTTATGAAATGCTTTTATATTCTGCACTTAGTTGGTATTTTTCATATAGTCTAAAAAGTTTTTTTTTATTCTTATAAACTTAATATTAACTACATCCAACTCTGCCAATATAATATAACTTCCATTTTTCTATTTTTTTTCCTTTAGCTAAACAATAATGATCTGTCAAAACCGATATGTATATATTTATTTATTTCCCCCCCCCCAAAAAAAAAATTCATGCTAATTTCTTTTATATCTTTCTTTCCCTCATTGACCTACTTCTCTTCGAGGCCCTTTCATTGGGTCACTATTGTAACGTGATGTACCATTTTCCATATATATCTTACGCATATATGTAATCTTGTAAGATTGTGTGTATGTATATATAACGATACACGTATATGCGTAATTGTTTAAAAGAAAATTATTCCATTTTATCGCCTAGCGTAATTGTTTAAAAGAAAATTAGAAAATTATTCCATTTTATCGCCCAGCATATTTATGAGCATCAATTTAGACCTCAAGCGCCAATCCTATATTTCTACAAGAATTATGCTGGGATAGCTGGAATACCAATATGGAAATGCCCCTGGTCTAGCTCTGATCAGGGCGGGTGGTAAAATTTACCGGCAGTAGATCTAACCCTCCCTTTTTCTTTCTATTTTTAAAAAAAAAACTCATAACACAAAAACAAATAAAAAAAAACATTCATTTTATACACATTTATTAACAATGATATTTATGTATCTATAATAAAAAAAAACATATATTATTTATGTAAGTTGAATTAGTGTCTCTTTTCTCTTTTTAAATCAAAGATTTGATCAAATTCCCCGGGAAAATGCAGGTGTTTTTTCCTCTATTGGTATATATATGTCACTTTTAGTACGCTTACTCCACGAAATTGAGAAAACTGTTATTTGACACAATTGCGAACTTAAAATTTCTTTTCTTTGCCCAGAGAGGTCAAACTATTTTCTACGGAATTTATTAGTGTATAAATTAGTTCGATTAAATCTTCGGTGCAAAATACATATAATAGCATATTGGTGTGTGTGGGAGTTTTGGCAAAGGGAGAAAAGAGCAAAAAAAAAGAAACTGATATGAATCTTTGATTTAAAAGAGAAAAGAGACACTAATTCAACTCACGTAAATAATATATATATATATTTTTTATAGATACGTAAATATCATTGCTAATAAATGTGTATAAAATGAATGGTTTTTTTTGTTTTGTTTTTGTGTTATGAGTTTTTTTTAAAAAAATAGAAAGAAAAAGGGAGGGTTAGATCTACTGCCAGTAAATTTTACCACCTGCCCTGAGCAGAGCTAGTCCAGGGGCATTTCCATATTGGTATTTCAGCTATCCCAGCATAATTCTTATAGAAATATAGGATTGGCGCTTGAGGGCATAAATTAATGCTCATAAATATGCTGGGCGATGAAATGGAATAATTTTCTAATTTTCTTTTAAACAATTACGCATATGCGTGTATCATTATATATACATACACACAATCTTACAAGATTACATATATGCGTAAGATATATATGGAAAATGGTACACCACATTACAATATATATATATTTGAATTTTATAATATGTGGAAATTCAAATATTTCCATGTGTTAAAAAATTAGATATATATTATTACTTAGTGAATTCAGGCAACAAATTGTTAGAGTTACTAAAAGAAATTCAAAATAACCTAAGAAAATTAAAAATTGTTATTCATGTCTAGTTTTTGTTTTTTTTCCTTAATTTGTACTATTGCACTATGAAATATAATTAGATTACTATAAATGAGAACACTTCTAATTTTAAAATTCTATCAATTGGACAAAGTTATAAATAATTGTTTTGATGTATAGTTTTATTTATTGCTATGTAAACATTTTATGCTGATATAAATATAAGCATATTTTGCAATTTAAAATGTTATATTATTACTAATAAAAGTTATATATATATTGTACCTACTAAAATTTAAAATAAATTTTAATATGAGATGTAATGTCAACTGTAACAAAAAAATTTTTTGTTGGGTCTGATTTTAATAGTGAACATAATAACATGGACTGCATTGGCCTATGTTACTATGACAATATATAACATTAAAAAAAGGAAATATTTATTAATTGTAATGTACAAAGATTATGAATTGACTTCATTCATTTTAAAAATAAATATGAATATAATAAAATTTATAATATTGATAAAAAATATTATTCTTTCTTTATTATGTATATTTTCATTACTGCATTCACAATAGTAGGTTACAAATGAAATATCTAAATATTTAATATCTCAAATATACTTGTTATATAATATTGTTAAAAAATATGTGTAAAAAGTTTATTTCCACTGTAGTATAAAATAATGTAGTCTTAATTGCTTAGTTCATATTGAGATGAAAGTATACTATTTGTATTTTAAATGTAAATAGTGTATATTTTATGTAGTAATTATACAAAAAAATTATTTGCCATTGTTATTAGGTAATAAGATTTTTATTTATGGAACGCTGGCTGGAATTGACCAAAGAGTTAATGCAGAGTGTTGCTATAATGTCTCTCACGTTAATTAAAATAAATTTATAAATAGAATTAAACAATTGAAATTCATTTTCCCTCATAACTTAGTTTCAATAGAAGTGAACCTAAATTACTTCATGTGATTTTTTATTTATCTATTTTTAAAAGTATATGGCTATTAAATGGATAGAATGATGGGGTGAAAGCAATAGTATTTATCCAATAACTGGACAAATTTATTGAGGATTTGTAAAGCGTGACAATTTATTGAAAGTATGAAAATTAATTCTTAGCATTTTCAAAAAAACATTGGAATGCTTCTTTATTTTAAAAACAGATATTACCTATTTTTCGATGATGAGATCTAAATACTAACAGAAAAATGTGCACAAAAGTTATGTTCACCAGTTGATATAATTTTATGAGATCAATGAATTATTTCACACAGAATAAAAATTGGTTCACTTTAAATAGCATTGTCATGGATGAAACTAGTATCTGTCCACTTGTAATGTTTATAAATCAAATACTTGTTGAAGGAAAAGATATTTTCATTGCATCATCATGGATATAAACTAACATTTGTAGACTTATAATATTATATAGACCAAATACCTACTAAAGGAAAGAATAATTTGGATATTTGGAAAATATTGGAATTAATAAAACGTGCTTCAACTTTAATAGCTTTTTGTAATACTTCTATTTTTTCTGGCATAATAAAACATAAGCAGATTGTGGTTTAAGAAATAGGTATTGGAACTATAGTATTATTTTGGAAATATTGAATCTGAGGATGATTGACCAGATCATGTTCTAATATATACTATTATTTATACATATAATTGTATAAGACATAAATGATAGTATAATTTAAATTAAGTAGAGATTGATTTAGTTATGTTTTTCTAAATTTAAATTTATATTATGTAACTCATTACTATTTTAATTAAAAAATATTTATTTCCCTATTCTCCAATTAAAAATTAATCTCAAGTATTTATTCTCTTAGAACAATATGAACAAATAGGTAGATTCATCTTTATTTCCATTAACCCATATTTTTTATATGTGAAGATTAAGAATATCCTTAATTCTCCTATATTTTAAAAAATGCATATGTAGGTTTAACATTTTATAGTAGAAGCTTGATATACAATCATCTATTTAATTTACAAGAATTAATGTCAATTAAAAATTTATTGCATAAAGCATAATTTGATCATATATATTTTAAATATTTATTTGCCATAAAAAATATACATTTGCTAATAAATTTTGAATTAATTTAAAACAAGTAAACTCGCTTGGTCATCATTTAATTTTACAATGCAAATTTATTGGTTAATCATATTTGAATGAGATGATATTCACTAATTGATTATACCACACAATTCATTTGGTTACAAAATAGTTTGAAAGTCCAACTATAGAATGAGTAAGAAAGTATAATTATATAGCATTTTCTTTGTATTAAATTTAATATTTATTATCTGACCAGGTACAGATTTTTATATAGCAATAAATTGATTTAACATTCTTAAATACTTAATAAATAATTAGAAGCTTATTATAATTATTTTGTTAGTAACAAGTAAGTTATATTAAGATAAAAAGTATATATAAATTGATTTGATGATTAATAAAGCTATATATGTGATAATTATTAAAGATGATTAAACATAATTGCAATAAAATGTTCACGTATTTTATTTTAAGTTATTATTGATTAAAGTGAATATTATATTAGGTCAATATACAACCATAAAGATCATAATCTTATTCAATTATAGAGCAGGTAATAGTACTATATTTTATTCTGTTGTAAATTAGAATGATTTGCTTCAATTATTTTTAAGTTCAGTTTGTTGATATGGATCATAAATTCAGTTTAAATATTAAATTTTAATATTTCATTATAATAAACACTAATAATCTTTCACATTTTAATAATAGTCTAAAGCAGGGGTCCCCAACCCTATACCTGTGGGCACCAAGGTGCCAACAGACCATTTTACGTGTGCCCACCGTTATCCGAACATGATAAAAAATTATTTATCTGATACAAATAAATTTAACTTTTGAAATTTCTTATAAATTATTGTATTATATTGTAATCAAATTGTAGGGCATACTATACTTTTACAGTGTAAAAATATAAACGTTAATTATATGTTAAAATTTTATTTTTGAAATAAATATTTTTTTGTACATTCTGTGTATTATTAACAATATCCAACTATAAATTTACATTGAAAAAATAAATGGTGCCCGCCACCTGGTTGAAAAAATAAATGGTGCCCGCCACCTAGTCGGTATTATAGAATGTGCTCTTAAGTGCAAAAAGGTTGGGGACCCTGGTCTAAAGTTTTAATAACGTAGCTTTATTAAAATGAGAGTAATTCGATATGATTTGTCAATTGTGTTTGAATAAGCATCAAATAGGAATCTATCCATTATTTTATATATTTATGTGATTAGATATTATAAATTTCAATGTTATCTAACAAAATAATTTTATTTTATAGTATTATAAGTTGGTGAAAGTGGAAAGATATGTTAGGTTAAATGATTTTGTATTTTTATTGAGTATTTAGTCCTATTATAATTGACTTAATTAACAAAAGCATATTGGTATTAGGGGAATAGCATGGCTAAGTTAGGATTATTATTTTTATTTAGATCTAATTAGAAATCAATTATTGAGTTATCTATTTATTTAGATATCATTAATATTACAAATTATTATCTTATCCATCCATGACTCATTTCATTTAAATATAAATAATGTTTAACTTTTAGTACAATTCTTATATTATTATAAAGAATACTAAAGTTTATCTGTCTAATTCATTGTCATTATTTTTATTATATTATAAGTGGATTATATAATAGCATAGACTATTATTTATAAAATAATATTTAGTTTTATTGCTTTATCTTTGATCTACTGCAAATAACGCTCATATTTTAAGATAGTTTGAAATAATAATTTTGTTTGTTTTCTATCTGTTTTAAATACTGTCTGAATCTATGAGATTACAACAAAGATTATTACCATTGTTTATTGACTTAATTGTTCTCCATTGATTGATATTTACTTTAGCTTATTTTATTATTTTCATTCTGCTACAAAAGATGCTATAATTCACAGGTATTATTAAATTAGGATTGTTTTTCCTTGATTCATATTTTTATTCTGTTATAATTGGTGATCGATAATTAGACTATAACTAAGAATACAATATGACCAATATTTTTATTCAGTTACAAATGGTGTTCAACTTCATGGTCATCATTTTTTCTCAGTTACAAATGCTTCCAAATCTGTGGACATTAAAACAAGTCCATACCCTCATTTTTATTGTTACATATAGCTCCCAAATCTGTGAGGCAGTAAAAAGAGCATACCCTCATTTTTATTGCATTACAATATATATAAAACTATAGATAGTAAAATTAATATTTATTTAAATTTTTGATAGAGTTTGGGTTTATATGGGATAAAAATTTTATTATTAAAATTTGAAAATTCACAAATCCAAAAAAAAGGCTTTAAAATCATATTGTTAATTATATTAATCAAAGTACCAATCTATTCAGCTACCTATATTCAATTTTATCTTTAGTTGAATCTTTAAACATTGTTTTGCCACCATGAAATAATATTGGAATAACCAACCAATTGAAAATTCTTTTGCTTTGGATAAAAGATTTATTGTAATACTACTATGTAATTTATAAATTAAATGTGTAATCTAAAACCTCTTGTTGCTTTTTATTAACAGGTCTCTTTTTTGTGAGCTTTTAGTATTATTTGTCTTTTCAATTTCCTAATTGGTTTTGAAAATGGAAGTGAGAGATGTGGAGTGGGAGAAAGAAAAAATGGACATTTTAAGTTTTTATATATATTTTTTTGATTTCTCATAAACTACCTAATATTGACAGGCAAAATTAATTTATATACGATTTCAAATGGTCACTTCCTATTTGTAATTGATGGATTTGTTTGAAATTTTTATTCTTATTATTGGTTTTGAAAAATTTTTAAATGTCTTTCTTATTTTCTTTGTAAAAAAAAAAAAAAAGTGAGGGAGATGGAAGGAAAATTTGGTCAGTTGTCAACTTTCATGAAAACAATAATTGTCAGCAGCATTCAATACAAATTACAAATAAAACAAACAGTCCAAATAAAAAATGAACTGGCTAGCTTTAAAACAACAAAGCAGCAAATAAAAAAAAAAATGTTAATATGTAACTTATTTCTTATTTATTTGAATCCCTACTACTCCCCAGTTGTTTTCTTTTACTTTTACTTTACAAATCCCCCCCCCCCCAGGCACTGCCTCTTTGTATAAAATGAGTAATTTACCAGCTTGGTTGGACAATGTAAAATCACTCTAAACTTACTCCTAACTTTCTTTTCTTCAGCATAGATGGTTCAATGTCTAAATAAAAAATGTAATGAGATTTATTTTTATCATTTTTAAAAACTCAAAATAATAATAATAAAATAATTCAAATGAACACTTCCAAATCTAATGTTTATATTTAATTTTTAAATAAAAACATTTTAACAATATTCATGAAGAACACAAAGTTTATTTTTAAATTAATTTCTAATAAGTTAAAAAAAAATATTTGTTGTAATGCACAATGGGAGAATGTTTCCTTGCTATATTTCTGTTGGATTTTTAACTATTTATGAATTTAGATTTTAGGAATGTAAAGTATATTGAATCTTAAATTTATCATGTAATTATCCCAGAATTATTTCATGATATAGATACGAATGTAAGTAGTTGAGTAGATTGGTACCCTAATCTAGCTATAGTCAAGCCTATGAAAAGATTAAAAGAGATTTTTTAAAAACTATTTACTATATGTGAAAATGAATTCAATGGAAAAATGATTTAAAAAATTAAAACATTTATAATGATATATATATATTTGCAATATTTTTGCTATGAATAGAAGAAGAGAAATGTTTTAGAAAAATATAGCAACAACTTGGTTTTAACTTTAATATAATGAAGAAAAAAAAATAGAGAATAAATGAGTTTATGTATGTTTAACCAAAAAGAGTAAATAATCCACTATGTTCATTTTTTCATATTTTAAATGAATATAAATTTTAAAATTTTATCAATTTACTAACATTGTTGATAACAATAGCATATGCAACAAAAAGATGTTAAATGAAATGGCCATAGAAAAACATCAAAAAATAATGAGATACTTAAAACACATTCATACATTTAAAAACTTGAAGGGCTTTTTTTTTTTTAATGCTTATTTATTGGATAAAAAATATCATTTGCGAATTTTGTGTTTTTACATAATTTCTATATATACAATTTATTTTTATTATATTAATATAAAATATAAATATATTTCTTCTCTTGTAATTTAATAAAAAATATAACAAAACAATAGAACTTAAATTGAAATAAATATGCAATTATTCATTTTTAGTCTTCATTCCCTAGTAAAAATTAAAAAGTTGTTTTGAAATGTAAATGACTGCAATAATAATAAACCTATTTCATATGAATAAACTTTATTAAATTTCTATTATTCTTTTTTCTTGAATTTTTACATTTTAGAATGTATGTTTTAGTTAGCCACTGAACTTTTCTTATAGAAAGTCCTTATACATACAAAGGTATTGATATTGAATTTTCAAATGTTTCATTCCTCGCTAAAAAATTCTAATCCAACATTGAAATTGTAAATGATAGCATCTTCTTTTAACTTTAGGAGGTATTAATATCATTAAACATCACATGATCACTATCTCATACTAGCACAATAATTGTTATTAAACAATTCAAATAGTGATCATGTGATGTTTAGTGGTTTAACACCAATCCTGCCTAATAGAATAGTGGTGGCTGTGGTTGTTAAAGAGCCAAAGACACCAAAATGTATGGGTACTGAATTGAGTTCAGACCCATATGACTATATAAGCTATTGAGCTTGGATTGAAAATATTAATAGTGTTTTCAATTTCATTCTCATAGTTTTGTAGTTAAATAGAGTTAAAAGGTGGATGCTGGAGGGTTGCATTAGATCCTAAGATCTAGGTGCAGTGCTCTCAGATCCAAGGCTCCTCACTGATGAAGGCCACAAGCCAGAAACTAGTCTGGGGATATTGGATGAGTAGGCACTAGATAGGGATTTTATGCACAAGCCTTCTGGCATCCATTGATTGCTCTTGTTAGCACAAGATGGCACTACTATATGGAGAGTGTTGTTTTGTATTAATATCATGCTGCAACTATAAAAAAAGCAATACAATAATTAGGTATAAATACTTAATACAATAATGTAAATGGTCATTATATTTTTAAATCATAGCAATCAATCCTTAAACTATCAACAATCTCAACTTGCAGTTAAGGCAATCTCCATATGGTCTGATATATTTATAACACACAAAAAATTGCAACTTGACCCAGGAATGAGATTAATAATGCAGAGAAATTTAAACAAACTCATTAATCAGGAAAATATAACTTGTTCCGAAAGCAGAGTAATAAATAGTCATTTATAATTTCCAAATTCAATATCACGTAAATATTTATTTACTAAGCAAAATTACCCCAAATCCAAAACTTAACAGACTAGCCAAGAAAATGAAATCTAAAACCCTACCAATAGTTTCACTGCTGCATGCAGACTTCTCAAGTATAAAGTACTACAAAATAATAACATATTTATACTGAACATTACCCACAATTCCATTCTTCCCATCCACCCTTATTATTAAAAGAACTTTTAAATAAGTTAATTGCTTCAGAATCATAAAATCTTTCTTATTTCATTTCTCTCAAAGAAGACAACCATAGCTTCATCAAAATTAATAGTACCTTCTTTATAAGGCACATAAAAGTAGGGTTAGAAATAAATATTTTAGTTCTGCTTTGTATGTCCATGAAAAAGATACAGGCCACACTATTAATTTTGGTAAAGCTAAGGTTGTCTTCTTTGAGAGAAATACAATAAAAAGAATTAAAGAATCTTTATTGTTAAATTTTTTTATGATTCTGAAGCAATTAACTTATTTAAAAGTTCTTTTAATATTAAGGGTGGATGAGAAGTAAACGGAATTGTGGGTAATGTTGTATATATGTTATTTTGTAATTTTTACACTTGAGAAGTCTGCTTGTAGCAGTAAAACCATTGGTAGTGTTTTAGATTTTATTTTCTTGCCTAGTCTGGTTGAGTTTTGGATTAGCTTTATGCTTTTAATGTTTATATTTACTAAGATAATAAAACCAATCACTCAACGCTTTAATAAGTTTATAAATGTAGATGATAACAATCAATTCTTAAGCTATTTTTAAATCATTTGCAAATGTTATTAACGCATTCTGAAAGACTTTTATTTTATGTAATATAACTGGAAGTTAGTTAAAACCCAATATTGTATATTTTATAAAGTAATTTTGTGAGCTTTCTATCTGTGAAACAAACTTTCAAAATATTGGAAGTTGGTTAATTACTGTTTTTGAAGTAATCATTTGGTAATTTTATTTTTAGTACTTCATAATAATTTTAATTTATTACGATTCTTATTTGAATATCTTCAGGAGATTACATATAATTTTTGAAATGTCAGTTTCATAATATGTGCATACACAAGTCATTTCATAGCAACAACAAAATCAAAACAAAAAAATAGTTGTGATAAATATTGGATTTAGATCTCCAATGGATTTATAAATTTGTTATAATGAAATAAAATTAGTAGTGATTTTATAAATAGCAAATTAATAAAAGTAATGATTTTAAATGTATGTGTGTATGCATGTGTAAATAAAAGCATCAACAACATTATAAAACGTGAATAATACTTTTCATTTAGTTCTAAATAAATATTTAATTCTTATTAGAAACTATTCATTTATAATAAATAAATAAAAAAATTCAAGAAAGTAAATTTTAACAACCGATTTAACTGTAAAGATAATATAAAATTAAAAATAAAAGAAAAGTAATTAATCATAAGTATCATTAATCTCTTGTGGAAAGAATTACATGATTAAATCATTTTGTAGCAAATAAGTAGAAATTCAATTTTTTTATTAAATATAAATTATAAAACTAAAAACAGTTCATAAGGTCCTTTTGCACTCAGATTATTGCAATAATATAATGAATTAACCTTTAAAAAACTAATTAGTCATCTGGTTTTATTGACACTGTAATCATGTTTATACAAAAGAAGTGGAGGATGTTGGGGTTAGTTTTAAGTTAGTAAAGAGATAGATGACACTTTGTTCAAGAAATCATCTTCAGAAAAGTAGCAAATATAATGAGTAAAGTCCATTATCCTTTTCTGTCAGTTGGTCATTATGTGGTGATTATGTAAATGATGCTGAACTCACCCACCCAATATTGAATTAATCTTAAAATTAAGCCATAAAATCAAATATGACAACTGCCAGCAAAATTACAGTTTAAAATATTTCTGATAGCAAAACTACTATTTAAAAATCTTGTATGTCATTCCTAAAAGTAAATCCATTTGATGTTACAATGAAATCAACGCTATGAAACTATTTTCATAAAGAATGAAATCTCAAGAGATCAAAGACATACAAAAAAAAAGATGCATTTCATTGAAAATATTTTTCTCTTTCTGCCCCAAAAAAGAATGTGTAAGTGTAAACATTTCTTTCTTTCTTATGAAATAATTTTTAGTGAGAAAACTTAAAATTTCTTGAGAATTTTACATGATTTTATTATATGTAATCATATATTATATATATAATTATATTTTGAATAATTTAGAGCAAACAACTAAGTTTAAAATAATAATTTAATTCTATAGAGGTAAATTAATAATAACAAATAGACATTTGAGCGAGGATTCCAAATATGTTTCTTTCAAATAGTCCATGTCAAAATAGAATGTTATTATGTAAACGATAAAATTATACTGATATAATTTAGAAAAAAAGTTTTCACTTATGAGGGAATATAAAAAGATATAAAAAGGGACATTTTTAAATGAAAGGTTTTTCAGCATAGATTAAAATGGAAAAGATAGAAATTTATTTAGAATAAATTATTAAAAATTAAATAACAATTTTCAATTTAAATTGCTACATAAACGTAATAAATAGAATAAATTTTTTATTAGGATCATTGTATATGTGCGTATATATATATATATATGAATGTACATCATATTATTAGATGATTGATTTTATTAAATTATTTAAATGCAATATCACAATCAAAAGTTTAACCATGTCTGCTTTTACAAATAATTATATATAAACACTTTTAATTAAGTTATTTCATAGTAGTGATTAATAATTGAGTATATTTATTTTGTTTATTTAATTTGACATGCCTAACATTTATAAATACTTTACAGCTGGTCATTCGTATAAGTAATGATAATGATATTTTCAAATAATATTTACCATGAGGCCAAACTAATATGAGTTTTTTGGAAATTTAACTATCAGAAGAATATCCTTCTCTGTAAAACGATGTTAACATCTATATAAACTAAATGAAGTATATACCAAAAACAGCACTTTTTGCAGTCAACGAATAATGATGATTCAATACATAGTGTAGTTTGCTACAAAGAAAAGATTAAAAATACTACAAATTACTACAGCTTAGAACTGCCTCCAACAAAGTAATATTCATAGCACTAAATAAAGTCAAATTTGTAAGTGAGAGAAAGCAGAGATTGAATATATAAAAGGGGATTGATGCTTAAATTGATAGATTTACATATTCGATCGTTGCACTCAATGTAAAGAACTTTGATATTAAATGAATTGAAGATGCGACCAGTAATTTCTGCTCTAGGAACATCAATTTTATATTGGGGTCTGTTTTTGTGCAATTATATATATTTATGTTGTGCTAACCCAGTGGTGCTATTGGCACAGGATTCAACTTTAATAAACTGAATTGCAAATGGGTTCACTGCAACTGATTTTATAGATGATCTGGAAGACCTGGTCCAGAGGCAATTTGTCTTTAGTATTGTTTAATAACTGATTTAGATTCGGAGGGGTTCTGAAGCCAACATTAAATGACGCAGAAAAAATTGTCTTTAATCTTTGTGATACACCTGGTATAAATGGAAAACTGATCCTTGTATTATTATTGTTATGGTTTGGCAACCTGGTGTTTATTGCTGAATAAATATTTTTGAGAGATCTTATTAAGCAATTTTTATCATAACCCACAATGACTAAGTATTTGATGTAATTTTCGATGTTATTTTTCCTGTCTGCCTTGAACTTGCAAGGCTTTTAGTTTCTGTAAAAGAAACACTTGAAGCCAGCTAATTTTATGTGAGATGGGGTTATGCAAATGAGGGTGAATGGCATCAAAAACATTGAAAGGTTCAATGATCATTTTATAACTTGCTTCATTGTTGGATTGTTGTTTATACATATTTAAGAATTGTATTCCTTTGAGTGCATTTTCATATTCTATAGTCCACACCAAAGACGATAGATGGGTCAGCTCATCACATATTTTAATGATAAATTTCTTCCTCAGCATAAATTAACATGTTGTCAAAGTAGTGTATATATAATGGAGTGGAAGCTGAGACAAGTGTTGAGAATGACTGTCTTACTCCAATTTATTTAACACAATGCTACCCATTATGCCTCTGAGTGGCAACCCCATGGGCCATCTGTATTCCATTTTATATCTGCTATTGAGAAGAGCTGTAATATTATTATCTATCCATTTAAGGGTGTTGATAATAAAGTTAGTCTTGTTCTGTTTCAAGCCTGATTCAGTTAATGTGTTGTGGATTATGTCTATGAATGGTGGACATGATATGAGCCATATAATTCCACTACACCCAATGAGTAAGCTTATGCTGGAGATTAAACCATTTGTGAATTTAACAGTTGTATGCAACTAAATGAAGACCTGATTCAGAAACCACTGAATCCTATATAGTCTATAAGCTATTATTTTGGCTATCTTGCAAAAATAAGCACTCCCAAAATCTATTAGTAATCTGAGGGGATGATTCGCTTTATGAACCTTCACATTTGCTAAGATTCTTGGAGGAATGGCAGCTGTGGGATAATTTTTTCTGTATTTGATTTGTTAATAGCTTTATTTTAATATTTTCTTAAAATTGACACCACAAATTTCCCTTTTACTCTTTTTAAATTATAGACATTTAAACTTCAATTTTGTTATTTGCTCATCTACTTTTTTCTCAATCACTTCTATAGCCAAATAAACAAACCTATCCTCCTTGTCCTCCTTCAGATATTTAATATTTTTAATTTGTAGAAACCTTTTAGTTACTTTTATATTATTAGTCCAATTGTATTTGTCTTTAAAATTGGAGTTGTAATGCATGTGTCAATTTGCCAGTGACACTCTCCTTATGGGATTATTTTCGTAATTGGCAGTTTCAATATCAGCTATTATTTCTAAACATAGATTTTTCCAATGATTGGCATCAAACTTTAGGTCGTAGTCGAGAACATGTTTGATGTTCTCTGTTGTCATTTAAATTAGTTAATTCTATTCCCCGTTTGTCAGCAAAGAATTTCAATTTTCTTTAGAATTTATCATTTAATTTAATTGCTGTGTTCAGGCTTTCTTTTGTATATTTTCAGGAATTTTGCAATGTTTTTCAATATTCTTTAATCTGTGTCTCTCATTTTTTTAATGCTTTTTACATCCATTAATAATCATCAGAAGTAATTGTATCTTTAAATACTGAAGTATTTTGTCTTTCTGAAACACACTTGTTTATATGAATATTGCAGCAATTGGAGAAGATATACTAGTATAAGCATTCCTCCAGAAATCTAACTCTCTTTTCACAGTTATGACTCATCATTTTTAATACCGTCTTATATATAATATACTCAATCATTATAGTTGGTAAATCTATAACTTTTACTTCTATCCTTTCTATTTTATAATTCAATACAGAGCATAGTTCACTATGAAGGAAAGATTAAAAGTACTACCAATTAATTACAGCTTAGCACTGCTTTTGATCAGGCAAGTCATATTCACAGCACTAAATAAACTCAAATTTGTGAGGGAGAGGAAATAGAGAACAATATATAAAAGGTGATTGAGATTTAAATTGATAGATTTACATATTCCACTTGAGTGATAAAGCAACAAATGAATCTTTTTTATTTATCTCATAAGTGATTAGTTAATATTGATGACATATAAATTAAATTAAATATATGACAGAAACATCATTTAAAGCTGAAAAATGCTGAGTTATAGTTGATAATAATAATATATATATTTGACTCTATTCAGAGAAAATATTGGATCCTAGACATTTATTTTATGCTAAGAGAGTTACTTATTTTAATACGCATTAAAGGAAAGCTGTAAGTGAGCACGATATGTCTGGATTGAACAAAGTTAATGATTGACTAGAATAATCCTTAAAATTTTTAATTATATTATGGTGATATATATGTTTATTAAGTTTTACTCTTATTTTATTTGATATTATACCACATATTGATTGCATTAAGAAATTCACTTGGTTGAAATTATTCTTTAAACATCTTGTTCAATATTCAATACAGTATTATTTGAAGGAGTTTAACAACAGAAAATAAATGTCAGTGATTTGTTTTTGCATACATATGGTAGGTACAAAGATTTAGAACCATGTGTTCATGAGCATTGATGATATGTGTTTTGATGATTTAAGCTTTATTTTATAATCCTCATTATTTACAATATTTTTTTTTTTATAGTTAAGTATATTTGAAGAATTACGTTTAGTTAAAAGGAGCAAAGAGTTTCCATAGTAAGAATATTATTTTCTATGTGATAGGATCTAAAAGTTGACTATCTCTATGAATTATTATTAGTTTCATACATACTATTTTGTAATATATCAGATCCAAAAATGATCACCTCTACTAATTATTAGCTTTGTGAGGATGTGAATAGAGTTAAGTATTTTTGAGTATATATTCAGTGACTATAAATCTAAATGTAACTAAATAAATGTGTTACATTTTAAGAGTCATTGAAATGTAAAATTATATCCTATATGCTTTAAAAGTATTCACTATTTATAATTAACATTTATAGAGTTTGATCGGTCTTTTTTCAGAGACATTTGAATGTTATGATTTGTTGTGTTCTGTCTTTCTAGACGCGTGTGTGAAACATAAATGAAAATGTAACATACAATTAAAATGACTCAAAAATATATTACTTATTGAGAAAAATAAAAGAAAAAGAAGGTTAATAATTATTTTGGTAAACATAATATCTCATTTTACATGCTTGCATAAAATATTAACTATGGAATTTATAATGTTTCTTAAAATTGAAAATTAAGTTTGCAGATTCTGGAATTAATTTTGTATACAGTGAAATTATTTAGTTGCCCATCTGTAAATAAATAATTTCGTTACTGTTACTCGTTAAATAATGTAATATTTTAATTTAACTTTTTATATGAAAATTTGCCAGGTCAGAATAAGATATCTATGGTCTATTACATCTTGATCCTTGATTTGGTCAGATATAATAAATTGGTATGATGTATTAGTCAGGTTAATCATTGAATTTTACGAAAGATCAGTATAAAGCTTGAAAATATTATAAAGAACATCTTGAAATCCCTTTAGTGATGGATAAAGAGTAAATCCCTGAAACATTTTCTAATTTATATAGTGATGATCATCAACATCATAATTAACTCAAACATGAAATTTGAAGTATTTTATTTATTTAATGTTATTGAGCTCATCTTACATTGAAATTGTGATAGTAACATATAGTCATGGCAACCACGCATATGCTGATCATTACAATATATATATAAACCAAATAAAAACTCCCATTATAGATTAATAAATGTAATAATACTAAATAAAACGATTACATAATAATGCTAATTAGTCATAACAACAATTTAAAAAATTACTTAGAAGTTGAGAATAAGTGAAAATATTTCTGAATCTTCATAATTGTTTTATGAATATTTACCATTAATATTTATAATGAGTGTTTTAAAAAACTGTTGTGAATTACTAAAAATAAAATTAAAAAAAAAAAACACATGATGATATGTTCATATCTCCAGTTTCTGACTCAATTTTAAAACAAACAAAAACATTAACATTATACAAAATAAAAATATTTAAGCAAGATTTACTGATTTTTAAACAAATAAATAATTGGAGTCCTTAAACTTACTTGTCTTAAAGTAATACACATTTAATAATCAACTAATCTGCCAATGGCATACATCTTTCTCTTGCCATGTTTGCCAGCATAGTTTGACAATTGTTCACAGGTAGATGGGACAGGCTAAACAGTGTTTGTCAATAGTTGAAGCAAATTTTAAAATAAATCTATATATTAAAAGGTTATATTATTAATTGCTTGTATATTTTGACAGTAGTTCAAAAATATTCATAATTGCCTATATATTATTTTATTCCATGCCATGAATGATTTATCTAATAAAACTATTGTTATTCACTTATTATTAGAACTATTTTTATTAAAATTATTATAAATCACTAAGGTTTAATATTTAAATCTGTTCACTCCTTCATATTGTGCACATTTTTATAATATTTTTTTTTTAAAGCTATTGTAATTTTGATATGAGCAAATCTATCTAAATGTTGTAGAATTGATTCTTTATAGACATTTGGGAATTCTGAATTTTATTGATAAAGAAATAATAATAATAATGACCCAAAGACCATAGAAATATTTAACATGACATGTGGTTATTTAATCTACTTTGATTTCAGTTTTTATATTCTTTATCTACTTTTAATATTTTTTTTTTAAAAACTGATATCGTATACAATACTTTTCAAAGTAAAACAAATGATATTAAGTATTTTTTATTAAAAATAGAAGAGTTTAAAAACAATTCACTTATAAACATTGTTGATTAAAAGATTACAGGAATAAGTCAAATAAAATGTCCATGTATATTATGTCCCAGTATAGTAGATGTTCTACTATTAGTTATCATTTCAGTTTCTGATTTTAATCACTGCATAGTGCAACTGAAGCCATAGTGAGAGATGCAAAAAGCAAGATGAAAATGTTCAGTAGATTGTAGTTTATGGATAATAAGAGAATAGCCACAATAGTATTTAATTGGATTATGAGTAAAGGGCAGGCAACAGGATGGATGAGAAAAGTGGTATGGTATGCAGAAGATTTGGATAAAGAATTTATGTCAGTATACTTATATAAGAGAGTGGGATGGTTGTGTTAGGAGGATTGTTGAGTGTAATAGTTGCAGGGAAAGAAATAGAAAATAGATACTTTAATAAAGAATAGGGAGTTGGAGAACTAGTGTGGAGAGTAAAAAGTTTAAATATATGTAGAAGTAAAAGAATATTGGGTGCAGGTTAATTTATGATAATAGCAAGAAAAGTAGTATACTGTTTAAGACACAAACAGGATCTTTAGCAACAAGGGAACATAATACATAAATGGAAAAATGTGGGTGATTTAGTCTGCAAGTTGTGTAAGGAAGGCGTAGAAAATATTAGACATCTGTTAATTTAAGATAAATTTTTGCAAGTAGAAAAAGCACAAATAATGAAGTTGTAGAAAAATAAATATAAACAAACCAATTATATAGAAGATGAGTTCTTGATTTTTATGCTGGTTTACCAAAAAAAGATATGGGGAATTTAGATATAAAGGCCATGGAATTGACAAAGATTATGTTGTGGAAATGAGATGGAGCAGGATAGAGAAAATATGAGAAAAACTTAGGGTGGGGAATGGAAAGGGAAGATAAAGTGGCTAACAGGTTTCTCTGGGCATGGTAGCTGAGAGATTCCTGACTCTCATAAAGGAGCAATCACAGTGCATCTCATCTCATCAAACTATTCAATAAATTGAACGCCCTTTTTGAAAATTTTATTCTCATAAAAGTATATATTAAAGTATAAATTATGTATTTATTATAAAAGAAATTGAGTTACTTAATCAACACAACTATTCTATATAGTATATATAAGATGATAAAATAAAATGGAAATAGTGTCAAAGGTCATAGTTCGCAAAAAATCCCAGATATAAATTGTTAATAAGTATCTAAAATGGCCATTCTTGCCAAAAAAAAAAAAAAGAACAAATAGCTATTAAAGATCTGGCAGAAAAGAGCATCATAGTAAAAAAATATAATATTGTAAAAAAGTAATAATAATTAATTATTTAACAATAATCTTGCTATGGCACAATTAAATTTGATGTTAAGGAAAAAAAGTTGTATTTTATAAAATAGTTATGGCCATATTTAATGTGGGGAAAATGGAACTAGAATTTCTCCTCATAGGCAAACAATATTTTATTATGAACAGTTTTGGCAATTTTTTATAAGATTCAAATAAATATAATTTCACAATTGTGGGTAAAATAAAATTTTTAAGCAGAAACAAAGTATCTATAGTAAAAAAAAACAACAACATTAATATTTATTTATTTAACAATAAATTTACTCTGATCCATTTAATATAAAAATAAAATATAGTATGTGCATGCAAAATATATGCTAGATGAATATATAAAAAAAGAATAAATTATAAATAGCATTTTATTTATTTACTCTTTTGTCTTTGGAAAAAAACAACAACAAATTTAATCAGTTCTGAAGATGTAGGTAGAAAAGCTCTATTGTACAATAAAACCATAAAAATGAATTGGGTTAGTAACAATACATTTTTTTTTTTAAAAAAAAGGTAAAATGAATTTTTTTTACCAGTGATAAACAGAGCGAATATTCTGAAAAAAAAAAAAAAAGGCTAAAAAAAAAAATCCACTTCACTGTTGTTTTATTGACAAGGCATTTTCCAACACGTGTAATGCAGAAGAGATTGTAATAATAGTTCAGGGATGTGCCTCTCATTTTCTTCAGAATTTTGAGTTTGGTTTCAACACATGGAATGTTAATCACATGGGTAAGTTTATTCTAATCACCAGATCAATGTAATGCCTTTGACAACAGACAAATGTCTATTTAATGTTACAAGAAACTGTTTATTTTTTCAATTTTGGACTGCAAGCATAAATTTTCAATTTTTCAACAAAATTTTTAGATTATTTTGTAAAAATTAAAAAAAATATTAACATTATGAAAAAATGTTTTATTTTACAATTTTGAAATATGTGTAAATGCTCAATTTTTCTACTATTTACATATTTATTTTTAGAATATTTATAAAAATTAAAAAAAAAAAAACTACTTTTTTCAAGTACAAATCTATATTCTACTATTTACATTATTAACTATATGTCAATGTAGAATACGTTGAATCTTTAATAGTTAGCAATGTGACATAATGCACTGTGGCTTTTCCTTTTTCAGTCAGGAATTGCTCATCCACTATACCCAGAGAAGTGCGTTAGCCACCTTCCCTTTCCATTACCTACCCTATATTTTCCCCATATCTAACCCCTTCTCACCTTTTCCCAAACCCAGCATAAAAACCATAAACCCATTTTCTGTATAATAACTTTAGATTTATATTTAGTCTTCCACAACTTCATTATTTGTACCCTTTCTGCTTGCAGGCAATAACATTCAATTAATAGATGCCTAATATTTTCTATGCATTCCTTACATAACTTGCAGACTTAATCACCCATATTTTTCCATTAATGTATATATTCCCTTGTTGCTAAAGATCTTGTTCAAGCCTTAAACAATAAACTACTTTCCTTGCTATTATCATAAATTATTTCACACCCAATATTCTGTTTACTATATATATATATATATATATATATATATATATATATATATATATAGAATATATATATATAAATATATATATATATATATATATATATTTAAAAAACTCTTTTTACTCTCCATACTAGTTCTCCATCTCTCCAACTCTCTACTTTTTATTAATATATTTCTTCTATCCTAATCCTTGCCACTACAATACTCAATAATTATCCTATCACAATCATCCCACCTTTTGTATAAATATAATGACATAATTCTTTATCCAAATCTTCTGCATGCCATACTATCATTCTCATCCATTTTGTTGCCTGTCCTTTACTCTTAACCCAATTAAATACTATTTTGACTACTTTCTTATTATCCATAAATTGCGGTCTACCAAATATTTTCATGGTGCTTTTTGCATCTCGTATAAAAACTTGACCTTTGTCATTTCTTCTTGAATTGCCTCTTTTAGTATCCACACATCTGCATCTAATGAATGTCTTCCTACTTCTTTTTGTACTTTTTCTAAGTAAATCTAACACCTCTTTACTAACATGTAATACATCATTACCATAAGTTAATCCTGCTACTTCCATACAATTCTAGCTACATCATATTTATTATATGAAAACACTGTTAATTTCTTTATCAGTCTCTTTCTTTTCTTTGCTTTGTTAATCAATTTTTTCCTCCCATTCATTCAAGCAATTTCTCTGATTACTTAAGACAATTCCCAAATAGTTATACCTATTCACCACACTTTATATCCCCAATAAAAATTCTTTGTCTTCACTTTCCCCAGTATTAATCATCTTTACTTTTGATTTTTTCTTCACTAAATTTAATCCCCATCCCTTTACCCACCCTTGCGCATGTCCTCAGCATAACTTCCATATCTTCTTTTCTTTCTTTGCACAAAAAGACATCATCCACAAATATCCCATAATGTATATAATCCCTTGCCACCTATTAATGGCATTTCTACTACTCTTTTTAGTCTTCCTAATGACTTCTCCATTTCTCTCAAATACAACAAAAACAAAATAGGTGACACAGGACATCCTTGCTCTAGTGCCATTCCACTTTTAACTTTAACCGATTCTATATTTCCTAATTGATACATATAGTAATTATTAAAACAGGCAAAAACTATCCATACAGTAGTGTCACTCAGTGCAAGCCAGAGTAAGCAAGCATAACAAATGGTGATCATGTGATGTTTAGTGGTTTTATAGAAATTATTTTCATATAGTCTCTTAATAAGATCCACTAAAGCTCCATCCACTCCCAGATTATTAAACTTGCCCATAATCTATTTCTATTTACTCTATCATATGCCTTCTCTGTATCTATAAAAACCATATATAATTGTCTATTTGTATTTCTATTCATATCAATAAGTTGCGAAACTACAAATAAAATATCTCCTATATGCTTATTCGACTGAAAACCTCCTTGCATTTCTCCCATTATATTATTTTTTCCCCCATTTTGTGAGTCTTCCAGCTACCATATATGCAAACACTTTTTATAACACTGACGTTACCACTATCGGTCTATAATTGCTTAACTTTCTATGATCCTTACTCTAAATAGTAGCCTTACTCCTGTATTATTCCAACTGGAAATTCTCTTTTCTGTGCCATCTTATTAAAACATGATAATAGGTTTAATTTTGCCCTATTTCCTAAATTTATCACCATCTCTGCTGCCCGTTCCATTTTTCAATTTCATGTGATGTGATGTGATGTATTATGGCTTCTCCTTAAACGAAGTCAAGAATATCTCAGCAATTATGCCCAGATAAACCTGTTAGCCACTTTATTTTACATTCCCCACTCTAAATTTACCCATAATCTGCTCTATCCCATTTCCACAACATAATCTTTGTCAACTCTATAACCTTTATATCTAAATCCCCCTTATCTTTTCCCAAACCCAGCATAAAAACCAATAATTCACTTTCTGTATAATCACTCTTTTCATATTTATTTTTCCATGCAGTGGGTAAAGCAGAAACTGAAAGGAAAAGTAAGCATAGAGCATCTACTATTCGGTACCAAAGAAATCACCTTTAAAGTGAAAATGTAAATGATCCAAAAGCAACTACGGGAGTTTTTTTTTTTTTTAAAGTTAGATAATCTTTTCATAAAATAGACAAGCATTTAAAGACTTATCAAATTTATTATGCACAAAATTCCTTGAAAATGTTTTTAAAAATTTAAAGCTGTTTGTAATAGATAATTTGATTTTTTGAAGTTACAAAATGAATTAATATACTATAGATTTTAATTATACTTTTCCATTGATACGATTACTTTTTATTTTAACTTTGATTACATCTTCGGATTATGTAAAGGCAAAAAGACTTATTTTAGTACTTAAAATTAAAAAAAAAATCATGCCTGAAATATTACCGAACAAGATCCTTTTTATTAACTAATTTGCTTAATATTCCTAATTTTAAATAAATGAATTAAAAATGCAATTTTATAAATAAATATTCAATAAATGTATATAAAAATAATTATTCCCCCTCGTGCATAACACGATGAACTGCATAATAAAATGTAGAATAAATTTTACTACTTACGATTCTGGGATAAGGCACTCGGCCAAAAGAATAAATCTCCCAAAGAAGAATACCAAAACTCCACATGTCTGATTTATTAGAAAATTTCTAAAAAATAAAAAATTAAACATAATTAAATATTAATTGTTTATAATTAATTTTAAACATTTTAGAAAAGAAATGATAGTTTTTGATTTACAGTTTTGTCACTTTATGAATATATTGTATAAATTACATAAACATATAATTCATTAACATGTTCGCATTCAGTATGTGACATCTACTAACAGAATTATAAAAATAAAATAGTTAAATTGCAAAAAATAAAAGCTAAAAAAAGTAATTATTGCAAATTATTATTTAAAAGTTATAAATGAAAAAATTGTTTCTAATAAAAATGTTATTTAAAATTTGAGGTGAAGCAACCATTGTTACCTAAAATAACAACCCCTTTGAAAATGCCCAATAAAGAAAAAGTGTAAGAGAAGGGACTTGCCATTCTCTGCCTGAAAAGAGTCAGATGGTTTTTCATACTAGTTTTACCCTCTATTCAATAATAGCTAAATACTAATTTATTAATCATAATTAAACAGCTGGATTGACTATGTACACCTACCTGGGTATCTGAGAAAAAAAAATCCTAAGCCTGATTGGAACCTTAAAAATGTTAAAATTTTATATAACTTGCATTTGAATACTAGGTCATGAATGTGGCTCGCATAATAAGACCCTTCAAATTTAAAATTAACTTGAAAGTATGCATTAATATTTTGATATTTCAAAACAAATTAAATGATAAAAAGATATAATAAATATATTCATATAAACAGCAAATGCAGATCTTCTGTTTAGCATTCTCAGCTGTCTGCCTTCATCTTAATAAATATGGTTGCCTTATTATATCTGCCATATTTTTTAATTCTACTGTATGCTCTAGAACAGTTTTGTATGTTATCCCTCTTTCAGTAGTTGCAGTTTAAGTTAGTGTAGACTTAGCAATGTTTGTTTTAAGTTTTCCATCTCACATGCCTCGTAACAGCTCTAGTTGGGCTTTAAACCTGCATTTCTTTATTAACTCTCACAGTACAATATCATACTCTTATATTTTTTTCATTTAGTGAATGCTTTCTATTTCATAAATGAATTTGTGTTATATACAATTCGAAATTATTGATTTGAAATATAAATTTAACCTTTAAACTTTAAATTAAACATAGCTCAATGTATAAGAAAACATAGGGAGTAAATCATCCTCCCTCAGGCTGTGACTTAAAAGCACTCTAAATGTTGAACAAAGAATCAAAAATAGATGATCTAACTTTTGTAACAATTTCTTTGAAGGGAATATCTTCATGTGTTTTGGGGTCACACAAATGATTAGCTATTTGAATCACATCTTTTCTTGACATCCACATAAGAGCAGCAATTTTCAATTTATTATCCACAATGTACTTCATAATCATGTATCTTTTGAGATGACTAATGTATATTTGCCACTGTGCTGGATAGTGTTATCATACTGTTCTGCAATGCCATGTTATATGTCAACATTGTCAACTGTTGCTTACCAATTATTTACACAGATTCTTAAACAGCATCAACTGCCTACTATATTACAGGTCTTGAACTATCAAATACAGCAACTGATGTGTACAGAAGTCAGATATGACCTAAGCCAGCTGCTGTACACTCATTAAATGATTTTAGAAATAATATACCAGAAAAGTTTTAAACATAACAACAAGTTTATTACTCTGAATATAATATAAGTAAATTGTTACTATTTGAATTAGCAACTTGTTGGTTGAATTCCATAAATTAAATCAGTCTCAATTATCATGCAGAGTTTTTTATAGTGTTGAACTATAATATGCTGCAACTTTCTTATTAGAATACTTTATTTTACCCTGGTAAATTTTCTTGCATCAACTTTTCATTAAAATGAACTCTTTGGCATACTTCACTTCACACACACTGCTGTTTTGCAAGCACCATATGGCTCACACATGCACTGTGCATTGTACTGCTCGCTTGCTATTAAAGATAGTGGTCTTTTTTATATGATTTAATTTGCATGCAATAGTTTCATTATTGTCTTGTTACAAGTTAATATAGCTAAGATATTCATGTATTTGCATAATTTTACATATTGTGCATATTAATTTTTTTTACAGTGAATTTTAATGTCTTTTAATATTGATTAAATTTATACCCACACAATCATGCACTTTGTTTTTCTTTATACATTAGTGTTATTTTTTTTTTAAGTCAAATATAACAATTTATACATATTTTGAAAGATCAAAGAGAAAACCTAGAAAGTAAGGCATTAAAAGGTAAAAACAAATGCACTCTGCATATACATTTAGCTAATAACTTTATTAATTTATAATAAACAGATCTGTGAATATTAGATTTAATTATTAAAATCCATATATTTCTAAACATGGAAATCAAATGTTTTAAACATGTTAGAGAGATAGCAAGCAATAATAAACTATCAAATAATGATTATTATAATTAATGCCGCATCAATATCATGCTACAATGCTATTTTTATTGATCATTGAACAAAAAAAAAATTACATTGTTTACAAAAGGTAAGATAAAGTAATCTTTAACTTACCCTGTAGAATAAAGAATTCTCCAACAAGCCTTACAAGTGAACATGTTTGAAAGTCTTATATCTTACTTACTTTTTACTTTATATATATATATATATTGTAACCATAAATTCTTGATGGCCAGCTAATGGCCACCGAAGGCCATTGCCCTCTCAACTACCTATCGTGCCGAACACATTGCGGCACCAAAAATTGTAACCATTTGATTGTGCGGTCCCAATTACGTAACGTAAGTGCACTAAGAATTGTAACCTTGATCACTGATCAATTCCCGTTGCACATTATCAGCTATTAAGAGCTGTATCCAAAAGCATATCATGCTATCTATTTTATGCACCAAAGACCACAACTACAAACCAAACCAATGATCTAACATAAACTTTTTACACTTTAATTTGATCGCAGCCAGGGTGTACCGCGAAGACCTATCATAGTATTATTATAAAACACATTAAACAAATTATAAATGCAATGTTCTTACTTTTAAACCTTAATTTGCGATTTTTATGGTATGAGACCCGATGGCCGACCATGTACAAGATGGCGTAATTTGTGGAACTACATAAGATTATGAAATTTTAAACCATCTATATGATTTTTAATACGAATGCTAGTCCAGGTAAAGCTTTGCAATAAATAAATATAAATACTTGGGTTCTTTTTTTTTTATAGTTTACTATATTATTGAGACTCTTATTATACTGACAAATGACAATTTAAAAACGTTAAGTAAATATATTTAATCATGTCATTATTTGGTAAATCTGTTTACAAGTTTAATAATTCATTTATAATTTTATACTAGAATCAACTACGCAAAGCCACAATGATGGAAAAGGTAAATGGGATTTTATTGTACCTTACCAATCATAAACTACCAAAGACGAAAAGCATCTTAATGTTTTCTCAAAAAATATTAATAAACTCTTATATCACGTAGACAATAATATGTACTTCAATGTATGCTCTATCCAAAGTTTATGATTTCTGATGTTATGAATGACACATAGCAACGGCACAGTAAGTTTAATTATAAATCAACGTTTATTTACAAATTTATGAACAATAAGTGATTAATTTCAATATTCTAAATAAAACATAAATAAACAAATAAAATAAATAAATGATAATTCCATTGACTTTCTTCAATAACATCTCATAGGTACAGTTTTAAAATCTAATCATACCTTATTTCAATCTAATATAATGAATATTGATGAGATTATACGAAATTCAGCATCTAACTCATGAAATATTGAACGTCATTTCCAGATTCAATAAATCCCTACCGTAAACTTATAATCATATAATAAATAATATGATGTCTGTATGATTTAGCTATAATGTAATCATTAATTAAAGTGACAATTTAAACTTACGTTCCGGTAAATAATAATCAACCAACAGTTAATTATTATGAAGTACTTGAATAGAATGTCCTGCTACCATTTAATAATCTAACCGATAAATTATGCTTACAAATGAAGAAGATGATTTAGCAGATTAACTAAAATACTTTGCCCAACTTATATCTGTGAAGCAAAACATATTCCTGTGGATGCATTCATCTACACGTAGGAATTAAATAATACTAAACGTTTTGTGTATTTAAACACCATCATAAAGTAATACGTATAATCACACAATTCCGCGGATTAACCACCAGCGCAGGAATGTGTGTAAAATACAAAAATGGCAATTAAAATAATCTGCGGATTAACCACCAGCACAGATTAAAGCCCTTTAACATTCTAAAACAACATTATTATTTACTTCACATTAAAGTGCAAAATCATCCTCCTCAGTTCTTCTGACTATTCAGAATACACTAACACTTTAGCAAATGTGGGTTCTTGCTTAATAAAATGTTACACTAATCAGGACAACTAACGTACTACTTATCTTGCTTAAAATAAACATGTGTAATATAATATAAGTAATATTGGCATAGGAATATAAATCTGGAAAGACTCACAAAATATCTCATAAAGATTGATATATCTCATGAATTCATTAAGTACTTTTAAGCTTTTCCGCAAGCGCTATTCTCTTGAATAAATATTTTATTCAACCCTTATTAATTTAAACCTAACAAAATATAACTTATGAACTTCATATGCGAGTTCATATAACGATAAAATTAAATTAATGTATTATTCATTAAATATATAAAATTTAACAGTGTGTGTGTGTGATAAAACTAAATGTAAAGCATTTTATAGTTCAATACATGAATTTTAGCAGATGTGTGTATCACAAATTGGATTGTATAGCATTTTATAACTCCTAATGTGATCCGTGGAATCCATGTACGATGTGTAGAATAATGAGTATACGAGGTAATAGCTATAACTGTAGTTAAATTCCATACATGCAATTCTATCCATTTGATTAGTTATTATAAGCAACATTAGATTAACGATTTTGCGTGGCTCCCCAAACATGAAACAATTTTAAAACATGATACGCAGAATTTAAATGAAAATGTTTTTCATAAAGTTATTAATCTCTACATTTCTCTATCAAAAGTGTTCCAAGTTTATCACATCCATGCAAGTATTTATTTATCCACGCGTTAATCCAGGAATCCCAATTACAGCAATTAATTTATTCATTTCAAACCGACGATAAAATTATAAAATAGCTTTGATTAATTATTTGAAAACTGTTTATTATCCAAATGTTAAACAAATTAACTAGCAAATATTACTGGCATTGTAAAGTTAAATATCAATCAATATTATATTTTATTAGAATTAAAAAACGGAAATATTAAAATATTTTGATAACTTTAACGTTTTACTTTAACTTAAAATTCTTTTTTTTTAAAAAACCAATTTTCATATTCATAAAACTTCTGTAATTAAAATACTTATTTAATTTTTCCAAATTGTAGAATAATAAATATTTCAAAACATACCAAAATCTTGTATTTAATTCTTTCAAACTTAAACTGGGAAGCTCCGACATTTTAAAAATGTAATATTGGAAAATTTATTACCGGTGATTCGATCCACTTGGCCAGCCGACTTGAACAGACTTTTAAATTTAGCAATTCATCTTATAATTGATTACCACTATGTTATATTTATGTTTATAGCAAGTTTTGTGGTAATCCGTTTACTTATAAACTATTTTAAAATAAGCTTATCAAATTTGCCTTTACCATTTTCTTTTCTTTCTCCCTCTAAAAGCCAACTATCAGACAATCTTCTTCTAAATTCGCGCTCTTTTCTTTTATTACATTGAGACGCATACATAATTACTGTATTTATTTTTAATAATTAATTTTAACTGAACAAATGGTTTTTTTTTTAATTCAATAGAAATAATTTTTTAAGATCATTTTAAACAAATAAAATTATAGTATTATTTTTAAGACTATTTTACCAAATTTTTATGTGTTGTCAAATTTTTTAAAAAGTTAAACGTTTTGATATGAGTTAGTATATGGGAAGAAGCAAACTTAAATTTATTAAAATAATATAAGAGAGTAATCTGTTCAAAGTGCAGCTCAAGCCAATCAAATCACCAAAAGAAGAAAGAGAAATTTTTATACTAGTTACACCAAATAATATATTTTATACTAAAATATATGGTTACAATATATATATATATATAGTACCAGTACAGAAATCTTTTAAATAAAGCTAGTCTGACTACAAGTTTTTCATCCACACTCTAATATAGGTATATTAAAACGAAAGAAGGAAAGAAATAATATAAGCAAAATTACCCAGGTTGGAAGTCATGAGCCATTTATTTCTTTCATTCTTATTTATACCAGTAAGAGTTATTTCTAAAAGTCACAAGCCAGTAATATATATATTGCAATGGTCAAGATTGTATAATCAGTCAACAAGACCGAAAGGCCAAGCAGGGACTCTCAACCACAGACACAGGGTTACCCCCATGCTCTTAGTTTAAACCCCTAACTAGGCTTCCTATCCTCAACCACTTAATTAACATCCTTGATGTCACCCAGCTTCTTTTTTCCATAGCATGACTAGCTCATGGTACAAATACAAACTCTCTCAGGGTTCTTCTCACAACTCAGGTTTGGTGCACCTTACCCCTTCATTTATACAGATTGGTATTACAATATAATTTGTAAATCTACTCAAACATACTAACAAAATCAATTTTATTACTATACTGATGAATTACTTGGAATTTTCACTAGCCTGGATTCAAAGCTCGGATGGCTCAAAGCAACATTTAACAAATACTTAAAACTAGGTTATTAACTAATGGTTCCAAGGAATAGAAACATACACTTAATTAATCATGATCATAATAGTTTATTATAATACTGAATGGAATGAATAGGTGGCATACAAGTTAATTTATAAATGAACAATTTCACTGGCCCTTACATTATTATGGATTGAAGTACTGGCGGTTTACTATATGTTCGTGTGTGCCTAAACTACATGATAATTAATTAAATAAGTAACAACGATCAATCTTAATAAACAACTATCAGTCATTATGGCTTTTGAAATACTAATCAATAAAAAAGTGATTATGATAAGGCCATTGTGCATGGGTTCAATTCTACAGCCATCCTGGAATACATTACACATGAGTAAAGGTGAAAACAAAGGAGTAATTAAAAATATTGTGGTTCTACTCTCATTATAATTGCCATTCATGGTCATGCTATATGTAAATAAGATTTTTCAAATCAGCTCGGTGATCAAGTGGTATAGTTCACTGCTGAAAAGTGAATGTCCCTGGTGCAGAGGTGCATCTGCTTCTGATCATGAGCACATTCTAGTGGAGAAAGCGAAATGTGCTAAATCTAGGATTTGGGGTCACAGGAGTCTCTGGCTCCTGTGGGACCTACACTGGTGCTAATCTATGGATTAGGAGCCTGGGAACACAGCATCTGGTCTACCCTTATGCAGTTTGATCATATGATACATAAACCATACAAAATATACATGAGAATAAAGCCGTAATGATATTGAACCATTTATGGCAAAATTAGAGAGCAGGAACGCGAACATGGCCCATATAACAATAATAATTATATAAACCTTCTACCCACACACATATATTTTTAATTCATTTCAATATTCTAAAGTTTCCCTGGACAAGTATAGAGAACTTGAATAAAATTTAAAACCCGCTCACAATAATATAATCAATAATTTTAACTTAACAATCTTTAATATTATAATGGATATTACACAGGGTATTAATCGCTCATAATCCCACTGATAGATTGGCGGCTTGTGTTCACATTACCGACACACGACAATGTTTCATTTACAGACATAGAGTATACAGGTAACGCGATGTAGACATTTATATATCATTGCGATATTACTTTCACGTGGTAGACACTGGATATAATGATACTGGGGAGTTATTAATTTTATTTTATTCACGAATATAAACTGAGAATCTGAATTAGATTATCATTATCTTACTACGCGAGGTAAGGTTTTGACATAAATACGTTTACATATATATTCTTAAACATATAAATTTGAATGTACTGATCTTTAGATTAATTATTTACACTTACATATATATTCTCTTAAACATATAAATTTGAATATAAACAGATCTTTCAAAAGAAAATGCAACATATGCATTTAAATATAAATTGATCTTTAACTTAATTGTCATAGACACACAGTTTCTAAATTGTACATATTTAATTGAATTCTAAACACTTGCCATTCTTCAGTAACAGTAATGATAAACTCTCAGAATTGTAATAATGAAATTCTAATTGACATAATGGAGGGTATGGAAATTTTAAAAAAAATCTGTTTACAGTTATTATTTTAATGCTTTTAGAGTTTTAAGGTGGGGCAACTTCCAACTTGAATTGTCCAGAGGAACACTAAGAGTTGGGAGCATAAACAATTCTATCTTTAATTTAAATCACTCCATCATTCAAAGTGACATAATAAAATAAAATAAAAACAAATTAACTGTTGCTGTGTCAATATTTAGGCCAGTAAAACCTCAACATATAAAATCTTAATAAGAGTTAATAAGTTAAAATTGCATAAAGATAAATGCTGTGATGTGGTTGTCTTCCTTCCCTCAGTTGATCTCATTCCCAGGCTTCAACAGATCCTCACCTGGTACTCCAATACATATAGGTTGGAATTCAGCAGTGATAAATCAGCAGCCTGGCAACTTTCAACTGGTAAACAAATACCTTCCACCTTCAATGCCAAGCCACACAACTTCCTCGGATTCCCCTTCATGCTGTCTCCTAGGGACATGAGAGTACGGGTCCAAACCACACTATCAAAGCATATCATCACCCTCAGTGTGATCACAGGCATCTACCTCTCCCTTTATGGGAAAGCCACCCTCTTCAATCTTCTAGTGCTTCCTAAAATAGCATACTACCTCCCCATTGTTCTACCTACACATTCCTTTATATCCAAAATCAACTACCTTTGCACTCATTTTTGGGGAAGAAAGGTGGTGGCCAACAGCCTAAAAGAACTTGTTTTCCTAAAAACCTCAATGGGTTGGGCCTGCACTCCATCGACACCCTTCTGATCCAGAAATCTCACAACATTATCCTCACACTTTTAAGTTACTTCCCTGACAATCTTGTGCATATCATTATCACACCCACTGACACTCCTCCCCGTGGCAGGCCTAGGTCATGGACCTCACTCATTGCCAACATCCTACAAAAGGCTGGCTTTGTTATACCATCCATCAACAGCAAACTAAAGTACTGGGAGGTTTTCAATCAGACCGCAGACTTCTCCATTGTTCCCCCTACATTCCTCGGACTTACCAATGCCCAATTAATCCGCAAATTCAAAAGGTAGTCCCTTGAAGCAAAATTCCTTGATTTCCTCCTCAAAATCAATCTTCACTCCCTTCCCACAAATCAATTTTTGGTCAACCATAGGGGTTTCACCAAAATCTCTCCCATATGACAGCTCTGCAAAACTGACAATGAAACCCTCCAGCACTTCCTACTTAAATGTCCTTTTCTGCTTGGCATGAGAAATGTCATCAACTCCTGCCTTTCCTCGCACAGAAATACCATCTTCAACCTCCAAGATTCCATAGAAACAGGGGTCTTTGCAGCTATTACACTTTCAGTTTTTCTCATCTATGCTCTCTGGTTGCTCCGATGTGCCATTATTCTTGACCAGAGAGTACATTCAGCCAATCAAGAGCTCTTGGACCTAATTCACACTCTCAAAAACTGAGATACCAAACTGGCCCCACCTCTACTCCTCACAGACCCTTGGGCAATCCTCCAACTCCCATCCTCTCAACCTCTGTCATAGGACTCAATCATGAAGACATACATTTTTAACTGGCCTGGACTACACACAATTTTCCCTCTCCATTTCCCATTCCCTTTTTACATGTATCCTTCCCCTCTTACCATGTTGCTCCTGAAATTTCATTTGTTTCAACTGTATCGGTTGTTTTTTTTTTTTGATTAATAAACATCTCATCACTGAAAAAAAAAAGATAAATGCTGTATAATTAATTAGAGTTACATGACTTAAGAATGGGTTAAATACATATTACCAGCTAGCTGATGGACATCTTTTTATTCTTTGTGAGCAGACTTGTAAATGACTTCTTGGATGTAAAGACCGGTAAGATTATAATGGATGGCGGCTGGATCTTGGTACTGGGATGGAATTTCACAGATGCCTGCTTTGCCAGATAACCATGGAGAAGCTGACACCCATCTACTTATGCTTGATTGTAGGTACAGTATACATTTTTTTTCTTCAAATACTTTACGACTTTATTTACCTTATGTTATACTTTATCTCCTTCTCTCTCTTTTTTAACAATGCCCCATTTTCTTCTTATATAGACTTGTTCTCCACCTAGGGTTGTATCTCATGAGTTTTCTTAATGGCTTTCAAGCTAATTTCTCTAATTGTTGTTCCATCTTGAAGTTGCTTCCACAGTTCTTCATGCCGCCGCAAAGCTTTCCTGATATTTGTTTCTGTTTCTTATTTTACACCTTAAAATATGTGTAGTCATTCAAATATACCAAAATGTAAGTTTTGGCTAATTATTATGCTAGATTAGGAAATAAGGCACTCACATAACTTTACTAATGGTTTGCTTCCATTACCTGGCTTATCTCCCATTGTATGAAGTACATTCCACTCTTATTACTTAATTAATCACACTCTTTTCTTTAATAAAATATTTTCTTCTTAAACTTAAAATGTGGCATGATTTAAGTTACTTTTAATTTTAAAGATTTCTTAATTGTACACACACATGCATGCAGGTACTGGTGTGTGCAAATATATATAGAAATATACATTATACTCTGGAAAATAGTTTTAGATTTGAACAAACATGAAGCAAGCATATCTGCTTGCAGATATGCACCAATGTATATATATAATAAGAATATACTTTTTTTTGTTTAAATTAATTTGTAATAAATAAAGGTTTTTTTGGATTTATTTTGTTAAAAAAAAAAGTTATGAGAGAAACCAGCTTTTTTTATTTTAATTTTGGTTTAGAAAGAAAGCTCCCAGACCTTTATCCCGAAAATAACGCTATTTAACAACATCCCAAAAAATAGATTAGCAGAACTAATTTAAATTATTAATACAGTTAATATGGAAAACTATGCAATAACTGAAAATGACATTATAATCAACTAAACCTGAAAATATGTAGCTTCTTGCAGACACCAATTTTAAAAGTGTCTTCCTGCTATATACAACAACTTTTGAGATTCTAGAACTAGCATTACCACGCATCCTTTCATATGATTTCTATCAGCCTATTCATGTTGAACGCATAATACAATCATACTATCATTCTATCTGGAGAATAACTAAAATAAAGTTCATCAAACAAAGTCAATGATCTTTAAGATCAATTTTAAAAAAGACTTTCCAATCTACATTTTTAGTAAAATATAAAATCAGAATTCTGATGCTACAGTAAGATAAAGTTTTATTTAAAATAAAAGGTCTTTATAAAATAATAATTATAAAAGATATTAAATTTAATAATATTCTCTAAATAATTTTAACTTAGTTTTCCCATTAAATATGTACTTTTTTTTTCTTAAGGTAGAATTTAGAATTAATTCCTCATTCAATTATTAAGTTAATATTTATTATAATTTGTATATATCTGTTATCAATTGTTATATTTTGCCAATTTTTATTTATATTAATACAGTTAAATAATAATAATTATATGATTGCTTTATATTGGATGTAAGCATATCGAAACTCATAAGTTAACTTCAATCTAATTATATATATATATATATATATATATATATATATATATATATATATATATATATATATATATATATAATGCATTGGATTCATCCATAAGTATCATATAAAATGTGTAAATATTGTATTTCAATTTTGCTTTATTATATTTATATTATTTTAAGTCTAAATGTCCATTTCTCTCATTCCACCCTAATTAAATATAGCTATACACACTTTGTAAAGCACTGCGTGTGTTTTGAGCTAGTAGTGGTTAAATGGAGGGGATAACATATAAAAAGCTAGGGAAGTATTTAAATCTGAACTATAGATGTTTCTCATTCTAGAAATAATGCCCTAATCTATATAATGGCAGATATGTTTAAGTAAATAATTAGCATCTATGGTAGCAAAAAATAGACTGTCTCTGTACTTGAGACATATGGCTGGATGCTCAGTCTGGCGATCATTAATTAGGATATTAAGATTAAAGCTAATTTATTGTTATTTCCAACACCTATTAACTTCAGCGTTTAAACGCTCAAACATTTGTAGAAAAACTGGTGTAAATCTAAAAAAAACTGTAGACCCATTTCATTTGACATCCAATGTGTTAGGCAATTTGAAGAATCATCACTTTCCATTTGCAAGCTCTCCTATTATTATTATTTTTTTAGAACTGTTTCAATATATATATATGATTTAATGATGTGGCTTTATTAACGTTCAAAAAGTTAAATTAGATGTCATAAACATTTTAGATTTAGAATAAAGAAGAATTCAAAGGCAAACTATAATATGTCAGTACTATTGAAAAAAAAAGCAATTTATCAAAATTTGAATTTTGACTTCTAATAACTTCTAAAAAAAACATGTGAACTTATCATTTATTAAAATAATATGACAAAAGTAGTAAAAAGTTTAATTCAAATTATATGTAAACTCTGAATGTAGGAATATAAATTAAACATATGAAGATCTATATACATATAGGTGAATAACATTTTCATATAAACTGCACATCTGCATATACATTCGTACATATGAATAATAAAAATTTTAACAAACTGTAAATAAATGATCACTTATTAAATAAGTAATGCTGACAATATAACTTAATCATGGAACAACTAAATTCTAAAACACAATTATAATCATTTAGAAGCCAGATTCCTAAACAACCATTTTTAGCATTGATGTAAGAAAGAAGCATTATTGGTTAAATTCATTCAAATGATTCTTTGGCAATTTGATTTGTGAATTATCATCATAACACTTTTGGACTTGATTGTTCTGTGAATAGATTTACTCATACAGATTTAGATGTACAGAAAAAGACATGGATAACATAAGAAGATACCTTTATTAATACAGTGTAATACTGCCACTTTCACAGAGAAATGCTTATATTTTATGAAGATGAAATTAAATAATATTTGAGCAGTGTTTTAAAAAATATTAGAACAAAAATTTCAATTAAAAGTTGGTGGAAGATGTCTACCTCTCACATTTTATTAAATTAACTCACTAAATAAAATAGTGTTTTAGAAACAATATTTGTGTTATGATGAAAGCATTCTCTTTGTTGCTCTAATGAATTAATATAGAATAATGAGTAAATAAATAAAAAATACCATGATTTCACAGTTAAACCACTAAACATCACATGATAACTATCTCATACAGGCACATAATTGTTATTAAACAATTCAAAACAAAGCAAAACTCTCCATACAGTAGTGCCATCTTGTGCCAACAAGAGCAATCAATGGATACCAGAAGACTTGTGCATAAAATCCCTATCTAGTGTCTACTCATCCAATATCCCCAAGTTAGATGAAGATAATATAAATTATAGGCTTCTTTTGGCAATTGAGAGACATAAATCCTTCTAGAGATTAAAAAAACTACTGTGTGACATTTTTTAATCATCAACTGGCATCCAGTTACTGTGATCATGACCAAAAGTTACAATAAAATCTTGTTTTTTTAAAATGGTAACATATTTATAAAAGAATATTTTATTAATCTCACCATCAATTGTTTTGTTAGATATTTCAGTATTTACTGTTGATGCTAATAGGTATTGTTTCTCCTCTTTTAGAAGTGCAATCATTGCTATTGTGTACTGTTCAAACATTAAAAAAATAGTCATTTTTAGATTTATGCTCCGTTAATTGGGCACCAATAATTTGACTCAAAAATTTCATTCACAAAATTATTTTCATTGAGTATTTAAGTTATGAAAGTTATTCCTAAAATGTTTTTATCTATAAAATAAAACTAATACAATAGCAAAATGGTAAAAAAATATAATATTAATAATTAGACGTGATATGTTGGACTATTTCCATCATCTATGAGTGAATGTCGAATGTATAGAAAATTTTAAACCTTATTTAAACTTTCCAAATACAACTGGTTAGCAATAACACAGTCAGCATTCTCTCATAGTTGACGGAAATAGTTCAACATATCACATCTAATAATATACCATCATCTCAAACCTTCAGACAAATATAATATTAATAAGTTAAGAATATCCCTTATTTTGTCTAGGTTCTGTATATATTTTTATATAGAAGAATAACTGGTTCCTTAAATTAGTTCAATAAAAAATACAATAGCAAATGGTAACATACAATAGCAAATGGTAACAAATGTAATATTAATAAATCAAGTATACCTATTATTTTGTCTAACTTCTGTATATATTTTTATATAGATTTCTCCCAAACAATAAGGATAATTGGTTCCTTAAATTAGCTCAATAAGTCAAGAACTAGTATAGAAGAATAACTGTTTCCTTAAATTTGTTCAATAAAAAATACAATAGCAAATGGTAACACACAATAGCAAATGGTAACAAATGTAATATTAATAAATCAAGTATACCTATTATTTTGTCTAACTTCCGTATATATTTTTATATAGATTTCTCCCAAACAACCAGGATAATTGGTTCCTTAAATTAGTTCAATAAGTCAAGAACTTGCATAAAAACAAGCAATTACAATAATTTCCTATAGCAAAAATTTGACTCCATTATCAAATTCAAATAATATAATAAATATTACAAATCTAATTAAAAAACAAAGCAAAAAAAAAATGATGTGTAATAAATAAACATTTTACTGATGATGATAATAATAAAAGCACTATTCTATATGTAAACGTAGTGTATAATAAGCACATTTAGCATTGTATTAAAGCAAATCAAATAAAAATAATATTTTTATATTTTACAATAGCCATTTTGAAATTATAAGACTGATGTCACAGTTTCTTAAATTACAATGAAATTAAAATAAATAAAACTTCTAAAAAAATAATTAATAGCACTATTTAAAAAGCATTTTAAAAATCAACAATTCATCACTTTTTCAGCAAATGTAATATATATATATATATACACACAAATATAAAAACTGTATTAAGAACAAAGCTTTATTAACAATAAAAATGACTGTAGTGCTTTAGCATGCTTTTGGCAAATTATTGTCATAGACATGTCTATGCTTGTAACAAAGGTAAGGAGGGAATAAGACACTGTTTAAAAGCTAACAAATTAGCATATTATTTGCTTAATGCATTAATTAGTTAGAGAAAGTCACTTTTTGGAAAGGGAATGCAAGATTCTTTCCTATTGATGGCATAATTGTCCTTGGAAATATGACAAGCGAACAGCATTGAAACATATGGACTCGAATTGATGGTTAGAATTAGTGAAATGCTTGGAAAAAAAAATAATTGTGTCTGAAGGTGTTTTTGCCTGGTTATATATGTATTTATGCTGAGCCAATAGGGTAGAAAGGTTGGCCCAAAGCTATTACTACTATAAGATAATGGATACAGGCTAATCTGAGCTGATAGTATGACAGTCAATGTACTGGTTATATAAATCAAAAATATGGATATAATATAATTAGCTTTTATCATTTGTGAAGAAAATATCATACTCTTATAAACATATGGTTTAACTTCACCTATAATGTTCTAATACTTAAATAAGAAACTGGGTCTTGCTTTTACTAAAAATGTTATGGACAATATAATTAATAATGGTTAAATATTGGCACCTCAATCTATTTTCCATATAAAAAAATCCAAATGTAAGATAAAATTAAAGACATCTTAATTAACAAATTAATTCAAGATATGTTTCAGTCTGTAATTACAATAAATCTGCATTATACACCTGCCACATTTTGTTCCAAGTTCCCTAGCAGGTGGTATAATTCGTGGATAACAGCTCATGTTTTATATAATATAAATGCTTTGTAAGATGTAAGAATACAAAATTATATACAACTACCATACATAAAAATTATAATTTTTTTTTTTTTAAAAAAATAGAATAATGCAGAGACCATGCGTGTGTGTATGTAAACATTTATATTCTCTTACGGAAAAAACTGCATTTTTCTTTATTGTTATAAAAACAGATTAGTTTTTTTGTTTTTTATTATTTCAAAAAGGACGATGATTATCTGTTTTTCCGTTCTGACGTTAAATTAATAATGTTGCATTTCATGATTTCTCTTAAGACTGATAAAATTGGGATGATTACAGCTTTAACACTTTTTCAGTGAGTTTATTTTTTTAAAAAACGAAGTCCCAGTTCACCCACACAACGTGCATTAATTTGACATATGGAAAGAAATTGTAAAGATTAACATTATAGTCATTTAGTATGCATATATTTAAAAAAAAAATTAAGAGGGATATATATATATATTCAATCTTTAAATAAATTTACATCAAAAATACATGTATTAAATGTAATGTTTTCTAAACATTAAAGTTCTGTTTGTTATGATTTCATCATTTAAAAAAAATGTTATTTATGGAAGGCAAACCATGAATGACATAAAGAGCACTGCGGCGGGGGGTATTTATCCCCAAAATTTAAGTAATATACATGTAAAATGTTAATGTTTCAAATTTAATTTATGACTTTCAATATATATATATTTTAATTATTTGCACTAGATGTTACATTAAAAAAAAAAAGTAAAATAACCTGCTACAATAATAATAATAATAATAAAAGATAAAAAAAAAGGAGAAAAATGATAAATATGTAAGTTCAAAATTGTAAAAAAAATCTTTAAAAAACAAACAAACTACTATACAAACATTAGAATATATGTTACTAGTCAAATGATAAAAAAAAAAAAATATTTACACAGTACATGTCAAATAATGTATATATAAAATTAAGAGAATCGAGAGAAAAAAATATATAAAGTTAAAAAATTATTACAGAAACAAAACATCAATAAGTCAATTCATTTCATTAATTTAAGTGCTAAACAACAGCTTTAGCCAATTTCAGTTTGCACATTAGAAAAGTAAAAGAGATAAACACAATGCAACAAATAAAAAAGTAAGAATGTGTATATAAAAAAATGAAAAAAAAATTAAATTAATCAACCATGACATTTGAATTTAATATTATTACAAAATTACTTATCTAAATTAAAATAATAATTATTACTACAAATATGATTGTATAAAAAGGGTAGCCTGAATAAAGGAGAAAATTTAAGGACATTGAAACTACATGTTTGAATATAACAGACAAAAGCAAACCACGTATCATGCTCATAAGACCTAATTATAATAGTTGAAATTATATTGGATAGAATACTTGATGATCAATGATTCTAAAAAGATATTTAAGATCTCTATATTTCCATCTAGAAGAAAGATGAAAAACAACTTTATTTTCCGGAGAAACATATTTGGAGAACTTATTAGACACTGATTGTAATAAATTACATCCTTGTTTAGAGTTAGGACTTCAAATGATTGAACAATATTCAATAATGGGAAAAACAAATGACAAAACTAATTTCAATTTTCTACCATCACTGAAATGATAACCATGAACTAAGAATGGTACCCATGAATTTAAAAGCTTTACTAACAATTATGTCTAAATGAGGGAGAAAAAACTCCATTGCTAGAAAATAAAACTCCCAAATCTTTTGGGGATTCAACAGAATTAATTTTGTGAGAATTAATAATAAAAAAAATGTAATTAATATCAGATTTTTTAGACATTTATTAAATTAACTGACAAATTATTTAGATCACACTAAGCATTAAAGTTATCAATATCTTTCTGAAGGAGAGTGCAATCAATTCTGATGTAAATATTTTTAAGCTTTTACAGCCATCAGCATAGCACAAAAGATAAGAAGATATTAAGCAATCCTTAAGGTCATTAATATAAATGTTAAAAAGCATGGGAACTACCCTGAAAAATACCTAAATTACATTTAAAATTAGATGAAATATTATTGTTGAATTTGACATATGTCATATGACTATAAAAAAGAATTAAAACCACAATAAATAAGTTATAGTAATAAAATCCATTTTATGTCATTTCTGAAAAATGATGTAATCTACTTTATTAAAAGCTTTTGATAAATCAAAATAAATAACATCAAGCAAATTAGTTTTTTCCGAACTATTATGAATAAAACCATGTTGTGGAAGAAGAAATGATTTTTTGTATAGGCTTACATAATCAAATTTTCTCTTCAAGTATATATTTTACTATTAGGCAAATTACAAAACATAAAAACATTTTTTAACAAATGAAAACAAGTTCTAAAATACATCACAACCGATGTTCACAGAACATGAAATAAGTAAATCACTTTTCTTTTTTTTTTTGCATTTTATGCATACTATAAATTCAGATTTACCTATATCAGTTCAAAATGATAATTGCATATAAAAAAAATAATAAAACAATTCAAAAACTGAAAGAACAGATTGCTAGAAAAAAAAACAACTCTGAATAATAAGAAATTAATATTATAAAATCAATTTTTATCTGACATGCATTACAGTAAGGGCTATTTTTTTAAATAAAATATATACATTGCAGATTAGAAAAAAGCACTTGAATAATAATAATTTGAAACCAAATGAGCTTTTTAGATTTGAGAACATTCATCCAAACTTATTGCAAATTGTTACGCATTATTTATTGTAATATATAGGGTATATGAGTACAGACATTCACACGACCCACCACTCTCCACATTATCTCAAAACACTGATGATACACTTGAACACATATATGTTGAAAAGATAAATAATCACCAATATGCGTATTTCATGCTAAACTAGCAATCATCAGTTGGACCAGATTACCATCTCTACATATATATGCCACAAGTGCTCAGATATATATTAAGATAGCCAATCCTCATACTTTAATGGACAGGCTTCAATCTACTCCACACTCCAACTCTTCAACCGTCCATCCAATTGAAAATCTGATGAAGGAATGCTCAAAGGCCACCCTGAGGCCAAGATTCTTGTCACACCCATGTTGATCTAAGGTCAATCTAACCCCTCATGTACAGGACATAATTAATTTAATACATATACAAGGAATGGGCAGACATTCTACTATGTAATAACTGAAAACACAGGCTTATTATATACCTGTGTTTATATATGTAATATATAGGGTATATGAGTACAGACGTTCACACGACCCACCACTCTCCACATTATCTCATAACACTGATGATACACTTGAACACATATATGTTGAAAAGATAAATAATCACCAATATGCATATTTCATGCTAAACCAGCAATCATCAGTTTGTCCAGATTACAATCTCTACACATACATGCTATAAGTGCTCAGATAATCTGTGCTCATATACCCTATATAGACACAGGTGTATAATAATTTCAGTTATTTATTGTAAATATTCCAGACTAATCTATCACTATATATCTATTCATGAAAATGTTGGTTTGTTAAATAATCTAGTGATGTTAAACACTTGAGCATTCCCCCAAAAAATTAGTTAGATTTTCTATTTATACATCTAATTACTATTAATTTGATTTTGCAAAAGCTTGAATGTTTTAGCAATTAGTCAAATACATATGCATTATTTAATTCAATATTCATATTTTATAATAGGAGATAATTAATATCTGTATTACAACACCCAATGGAACAGAAATACAACAAAGTAATAAATATATATGTTATAAATTGACAAATATGCCAGAAAAATATTTGTAACCAATCAAACTTTTTCAATTTGTGATTACTCACCTAAACTTCACATAAAAATTGAACTATTCCTCAATATAAAATATTCACATTTCAAGTGTAATATATATATATATTGTGAGAGACATTTAGTCCCCAGGATTTTACACAGGGCAATAATTCAAGATTTATAATAAGGTTAGGAAAATGCTTTACAAATCTAAAAGGTTTGATTCATTACAAATATTTTGCAGGCAAATTTTTCAATTAATCTTCACACACACACACATATATATATATAAACTGCAATCAATATATGCTATAAACCGTGGTCTTCAACCTTTTCACACCTGCAGACCAGCAAATATAAGGATAAGATTTCACAGACTGGCAGAAGTCAACAGATAAATTTTCTTAAAGATTTAAACTGCTTATCCTTAGATGAGCATAATTATTATAACTGACCAAGACAACACACTAGTTACTGTGGATTGTAATGGTGTTACTTACCTTCACATGCTGAACACTCTTTCTTGAGTTACACAGTCATACTGCTGCAGAAAACAGTACAATAACAATTGTTCTCATTAATGTGCTTGCATTGCTACATTTATTATTTCATTGTTAAAACATGCAAAAATAAAATGTTATTCACCTGAATGTTGGGAAATATCACAGCTAGTGTAATTACATGATAATGATTATGATAAATGTAATATCTGTATACAAGATGAAGTTATACATATATGGAGTGTCTATAATAAAAAAACTTTTTTTTTTTTAAATTTTGAATCTGGTGTTATTTTAATCTCATTTTTACCCAATTAAAAAAAAAAAAAAACAGAACAAAAAGTTGTTTTGGAAAAGTGTCACATAAAAATAAAACAATCATTATAAAGATGTCATTTTGTTAAAAAAAAAAAAAAAGATAATAGATTTACGTTCTCGATAAAGGGAATCGTCATCAATGATCTGTCTCCATTTTGTGAAGTTTACAATTTCAAAAAGAAATGTCTTCACACTTTGTCTTTTAAAGATTGCATTTTCAGATAAATTCCTTTGATTATTATTTAGTAATTATAGTATTATCTAATAATTTAAATAAAATTTTGATTTATAATTAATTTTATTTATGCAATTGCAATGAAAAAATAAATAAAATTTGTTTATATTGATTAAAAGTTTAAAATCTTATTTATTTTGTTATTACAAACTTTCCTGCCAGTCTAGCGACAACTGGCAAAAAATTTCAGCAGACCGGTGCCCAAAGGTTGAAGAACATTGTTATAAACAAATCATAGTAACTTATAAACATTAATGTAAATGTATTACATTAAAACTAGAAGATACTTTTTTTTTCTTCTCATGTGTCATAGCATCAGCCGGGAAGCGAACCTGCTAACCTGGGACAACTGCTTGTAAAGCAGCCATTGCTGACCTCTCGACCACCAATGCTTGACAATTAGAAGATGCTTAAAAATCAAAATGTGGAAAATAATCACTTATATAAAAAGATATTTTCAAAAGCATTTTACCATTCTTCCATACTGTTTGATCATAATTAAAGTATATAACATTAAAATCCAAATAAGTGTTTAACCATGGCCAGGGGTTTGGGGAGGGGTTCCTGACAGAGATATTTTAAGTGCTGGCTCTGGCTAAGCATTTATCATAAAGCTTGTAGAGGAATTGGCAATCCTCACTGTTTATAACTTACAAGCTTAAGAGATAGGGTCATGTGATCTATGAATTGATCTATGACTTTTATTTTGACTATTTAAAGTGTTTAACTTTTTTTGTTTTTGCAACATATAAACTTTTTTAAAAATAAATACATAAATAAATTCTTTCAAGTGTCAAAAAATTTGAAAAGTAAAAAAAACAACTTACTGTCGCTTATAGACTTTCTTTTCAATATACATATATTTTAAATAATCTTTTCTTTCTTTCTACACAGAATTTAAAATACATAAATATAAAAAAACCTAAATATCAGTACAATTTTTACATATTACAAAAAATTAAATTTTATATATTTTCTAATGCAGAAAATGAATGCGACTGCCATCTCCAATAGCATTATATATTTTTTATTTGTGCACACGATTATTTTGTGTATTGATAATGAATTGAAAAAAAAAAAATCAAGTTGATAAGTTTTGTAAGCATATCAGTTGATATAATGAATCAATGATTGAACAGAAAATATATATAAATAAAATGTAAATGATAACATATATGCATTAGCTATGAATTTAAATTTTATTCATGAAAATTGAATATGCTATTTGAAATAGTATTTGGCGTAATTCTCATAATTCATAAAATCACATGTGCATATAATTAAAATAAGACACTGTTGTAGTATAAAATGAATAAGAAAAAAACCTTACTGAGAAGTCCTACTGAATATTATCATTTTAAATAATTATCGATTCTATTGCAGGAAGAGCTCTCCAATCTCTCACTAAACAAATTTCCTTTTGTTATCTATCTATCTATCCATCTCACATATGGTGTCTTTCAAGGTCTTTATAATCTCTTCAGATCCACTTTAAGACTTCAAATAGCTCCATTTCATTCTCTTATTTTTTTCCAATGATGTCAGTAATTCTTATTGTCCTTTCATCCATGTACTTTATTTACAGTTCCTTCTTGTTACTCCTAACATACATATCTTAGTAATTTGTTGAACGGTCAGAAGTTCATCTTCTGTTAAGTGTCCAAATTTCAGATCCATAAGTAAAAAATTGGGAAAACACATTTATTAAAAATCTCCCTTTTCAAATACATAGACATATTTCCTTTTAATATTAAATTATTTCCATCAAAAACACTCCAACCAAGTTTAATTCTTAATTATATAATTAATTATATCTATTATGCTTTCAACTGAATTAATAATCTGACCAAGGTATTTATAATTGTTAACTTCATCTAATTCATCATTATCTTTATTTCGTTCTTCTGAAAAAATCCCTTGAACATTATTTTAGTTTTTTTAACATTTTCATCTGATAACTCTTCCATTATTTCCTGAAGCTCTGAAGCATTATTTGCAAAAAACAATCACATCATCTGTAAAATGTAGATGACTTAAATAATCTTCATAATTCTCTTAGCCTTCCATTTAAATCTCAAAAATATTTAATGTAAAACTGCTGTAAAATGTTTTGAAGATATGGAATCACACGGAAGTACACTCTTATCTATGTGAATCTTCGAATCACTATGTAATCTAATGATGGCTGTCGCATTTTAGTAAATATATTTCAGAATATGATAATATCCCTAGTCTATATCTTGATGATTCAATGCTTTAATCATTATAGAAATGCTTGCAGAATTAAATAACTTTTAATAATCTATAATTCTAAACATAATGGCAACTCACATTCATTGATATTTTCTATAATTTCTTTTAAGACTTGGGTGTGATCCACTAGTGCTAAAACCACTTCTTTGGGTTGATTTAAGTCCAAAGATCACTGCAGGTAAGTTATAATTGTACAAGTTTTGTAAAGAATTGATAAAAGACTGATAGGTATATAACTTCTAATATCTTCTTTATCACCTTACTTAAATATCAATATTACTATTGCATTTTTCGAATCCTCTAATACGTCTTTATTATCATAACTATGTAGTATATCTTTACTGAAGGATATATACTTTATTTCATAACAATAAAGACTCTAACAGATATTCATAAATTATACAAGATGAAGCAAGGTAGAATCATTTTAACCTATATTTTTTGCAGTAGAATTTTAATAAATGTTAATATGCATTTTAATAATCCACACCATTTGCTGATAAACAAATCATCAATTTTTCAGATAGTTAGTCTTTTCCTCCATGCAATATTCAGTTCTTCAAAAAATAATATATATATAAAATTAAACTCTTTTTTGTTTTTGTTATTTAGTAATACTTGTAATTCTTATAACACGTAATAAATAGCTTAATACGTCTTGAATTTGATGTAAATAAATCTGGAAATACGTCCACTCTAATCATCATATATAATATATACCTTTTTACTATAGCTGCAGTATATACTATAAGAAAAAAATTGACAAACTGCTCTGCAATGCAGAAATAACTTTCCAACTATCCTGAAATATTGCCACAAACATAACAACGATCTCATTTATATTAATAATAAATGGTGATCAATTCTTATATATATATTGTAGTATGATTTGTCAGTTTTTTTCATGCAATACTGTAGCTGAAGTAAAAAATGTAATGTGGATGATTATTGGAGTTGATAGCTCTTCAGATTTATTTAATTCTTTTAATAATAATCAGTTTAGCAAAAAAAAAAAAAACCTAGCTTCAAGATTTTTATTTAATCTGATGGACAATATCTTATGCAGCACAATGTTAAAACTGAGATAACAGAAACTGCTTATTATAATAATAATAATCTTAAGTTCATTAAAATCAAAAATCGAAATTATTAAGATCCTTATTCGTTTCTAAACATTTCGATTTATAAACATAAACATTTCTATTTTCACTTTTCATTGTTTATAAATTCCCGACCTCAAAATGAAAACAAATAAAAATACTTATGAAATGAATTTGATTTGATGGTTTTTTTTATTAATGAATTTAATTATTTTCTACTTAATGTTGAATATTTATCATAACTAAAAATTATTATATATATTTCAATTTATTATTACTACAATTATCATAAAAATATTGTTATGGAGGTGGGGATAGATTATTTTAATAAAATAAAAGTTTCTTTTTCTTTGCTAAAAAAAAAAAGAAGCAAAAACCTTACGATTTTAAATTTCTATTTAAAATCTAATTCTCAGGTTACTTTTCTAAATACTATATACGATTCAATTATTGTTAAATATATAAATATTAGCACATTTAAGACAAAAAAGATGGACATATATTTATAAAGCTTCTATTCCTGCTAAGCATGCTTTCAATACATTGAATACCATAATCAAACGTATTTATACAGTACATTATAACTGAAACACAAGCTTATTATATACCTGTGACTATATATGCAATATATAGGGTATATGAGCACAAACTTTCAGATGACCCATCACTCTCCACTCTATCTAACAACACTGATACACTCAAGCACATATATGCTGAAAAGATAAATAATCACCAATATACGTATTTCATGCTAAACCAACAATCATCAGTTGGTCCAGATTATCATCTCCCACACATATATACTATAAGTGCTCAGATATATATTAAGATAGATAATCTTCATACTTTAATGGGCCGGCTTCAATCTACTACACACTCCAACTCTTCAACCATCCATCCAATTAAAAATCTGATGATGGAATGCTCGAAGGCCACCCTGAGGCCAAGATTCTTGTCACACTCATGTTGACCTAAGGTCAATCTGAACCCCACATGTACAGGACATACTCCATGTAATACATATGCAAGGATGGGCAGACATCTCTATTACATATATATAGACACAGGTATATAATAAGCCTGTGTTTGATGTCTGCCCATCCTTGCATATGTATTACATGGATTATGTCCTGTACATTTGGGGTTCAGATTGACCTTAGGTCAACATGGATGTGTCAAGAATCTCGGCCTCAGGTCGAGCATTCCATCATCAGATTTTCAATTGGATGGACAGTTGAAGAGTTGGAGTGTATAGTAGATTGAAGCCTGTCCATTAAAGTATGAAGATTGTCTATCTTAATATATATCTGAGCACTTATAGTATACATGTGTGGGAGATGATAATCTGGACCAACTGATGATTGCTGGTTTAGCATGAAATATGTATATTGGTGATTATTTATATTTTCAGCATATATGTGCTTGAGTGTATCAGTGTTATTAGATAGAGTGGAGAGTGATGGGTCATCTGAAAGTCTGTGCTCATATACTCTGTATATTACAGGACATTATATATATATAACTAATAACCTATTTTTGTTCAAAAAGTTGATAATTATATATGATAAAAATATCATTCAATACAACTTCTAAAATAAAGATAATTAGGTAAAAAAAATGGGGGGGGGGTTACTGTACACTTAATTTACAGTATATCTAAAATTCAACTATAAATTATTTCCTTTTCTGAGCAATAATAAAACTGAATATTTAAAATTTACTTTTTCTGTGCATGTGTTCATTAACAGAAATTTATTACTATATCTAAAAATAAAACAGAAAGAAAAACTAACGAAGTACCCAAGTGGCTGATGATTATCACAAAAATTTTTTTAAAAAAAAAGATAAGTTAACTTTGTGAACTTTTTTTAATATATTATTTAATCTAAACTTCTCAATTAAAATCAGTTTAGCATAAGACTAATAAATAAAATAAAAACTGACAAAGAATAATTTGTAATTCTAAGGCAGTATGTAATTTTCTTATATTGAATGTTTCTTTTATATATATACATAATTAGAGATTTGAATTCGGGATTTTTCAATCCATTCATCCTCGCCGACATCTTAAGCAACTGATACACACAATCACGCATATGCAAAAAGCAAGCATGATCCCTAATATATGTATTTTGTGTAAAACCAGCTCTCATCAGTTGGCCCAGATCATAATCGTCCACAAATATATACATACAATCAGTGCATAGTTTACATTAAGAAAGCATTCCTCAAACTTTAATGACCAGGCTCTGATCTTATCACTCTTTGAATTATTTAACTGATAATTTCATTGCAAAAGTGATGACACTCGTGACTATAATATCAAATCCAATAAAGACTTTGCCCACCATCAGTTTTACAATAAAATGCATGGTTGAATAGTCAGAAGGGTGTGAAAATCGAAAGACTATCCAGTAAAGTTTGAAGAATTACTATCTTAATATAAACCGAGTACTGATTGTATATCTGGCCCAACTGACGAGTAATGTTTCTGTATGATATATATATATATTAAGGATCATGTGTGTGGTCATGTGTATTAGTTGCTTGAGATGGAGTGGAGGATGGATAGTCTGACAAATCCTGAGTTCAAATCCTTCTATTACATATAAACAAATAATCTGACATTTAAATAAAAAGCTATTTAACATTACGTGGAAAAGAAAACCTTCATAATAAAACAAAAATAAAAAAAAAAAATTCAAATTAAATCTTAATTATTTCATAATGATATTAAATATTCTCATATGATGGCCAATTATTTTCTAATTTAGAAATGAGGAAGATCCAAAAATAATCAAAATCATTCTCTGGTTTTCTGCTGTTACATACTTCTCGCAGAAACCCTTCTGCATCAATCTGACAAATAATGACACCATGTGAAATCATGGGGCCATGTAATACATTTTTTTGTAAAGTGTGTTTTGAATATTTGATTTTTTTTTTATAATGGCTGAAAAGTTCAAACAATGTGAAATTCTGTTTTCGTTTACAGAAAATGACAATGAAAACGTTTGTAATGCTTGCAACAGATTATAAGAAAGCTGATCTCATAAAAAAACAAGTTTAAGAGTGATTTAATTGAAATGTTAAATTCACTACATCCCTAAAAAGGTTGGCAAGTGAAGTCCAAAGTCAAAACAATGCTGTTTTTTTTTTTTTTTTACACAAATGGCATTTTCCTCTAAGATTTAGTTCATAATGGTAGGCATTTTATCTGCAAATTCTGAAACATTTACGTGATGCGGTAAAACATAAACATCCTATTTTGTGACAAGACAAAAGTGCAAACTCCATCCCAACAAAGTGTCATCTCTCAAAGCCTTGAGTGTGAAACACTTTTTGATTAAATTTAGCATGACCCAGTTTATCTATCAGCCATATTTGCTGAATCTCACTTCATGTGATTTTTTTTAATCTCTCAAGTGACCCCCCCCCCTTTGCTGATGTAAAAGTAGTGGGAAAAAATGATGGAAGTGTTAAAAGGCATCACTTCACAAGTATTTGCAGATTATTTTGAAAAATGAAAAACATATGTAAACTGGTGTATTGCATCAAGTGGATAGTAATTTGAAAGTGATTAAACTGATAACACTTAAAAATAAATAAACAATTTTATTATAAAATTCTGGTCATTTTCGGATCTTCCACTTCACATGCACATGTACAATATATTGTGTATTTTCTTAATAGATTGATTGATGATGAGTAAACTCTTCACACAAACTCATCTGAATCAGTCACTCTATTTAAAACTTTTTACAATGTACATTTATAACCCAAACTCATAAAAAAACTTATTAATGCTAAAAGTGGGAGAGGGGCAGGAAAGATAAAAGAAGTTATTAATTTAGCATTTTAAAATATATTATTCATGGCAACCTAATTTTGAAATAATTTTTAAAAAATCAGATTGCACTATAAGTTTTCTTCTTTGTAAACTATTCAAGCAATCCCTACTTGACATTAAATACACTTACTATAAGTTTTCTTCTTTGTAAACTATTCAAGCAATCCCTACTTGACATTAAATACACTTTGAATTATTATTTATAAATAAAAATTGATTTGATGATTCTAAGATTCATAAAAACACAAAACAAATAAAAGTTTTATAAATTATTTCAAAGTAGGAATCTGAATAAGAACATTTTTACCAAAAAAAAAAAAAGGGCATAAGAAAATAATTCACTAATTTTCACTTTGATGTATTTATAAATGAATAAAATAAAATTTTAATTATAACAAATAAATAATATTTGTAAATATTTCTAACACAGTAACTGGAGATTACATCATTTCAATTGGTTGATATTAAAAAAGATTGTTTATGCTTCTTACAAGTAAATAACACTTTTTTATGTTTTTAAAATTTCACTTTTAGTTTTAATTAGAAAAAGATTGTTTACGTTTTCCAAAGAGATATATAAAGTTAAAGTAAAGTAAAATTACATTAATCATTTGTTTTCTTATAATACTGTGATCAAATAAATAATGTTTCCAGTATTGTGATTAGAGATTACATCATTCCAATTTGTTTCTATTAAGAAAGATTGTTTATTATTTTTATGTGCATAAGATGTTTTATATTTTTATTATGGAAAGTTTTAATTTTTATAGTTTCTATTAGGGAAATTATTTACAACACTTTTCAAATTTATATTTATATAAAAGTTTAGTAAAATAATTTTATATTGCTTTTTATACTTTTAATTTTATATTATACTTTCTTACATAAATGTGTTGGATGGTAATTTTGCTCTAGGCTGTTCGTGTGAAAAAAATTATCACAAAAATATGCATGCTAGAATGAATGAGTTTCTGTAATTAATTATGCATTTCGCTGGATAAAAAAATATGACGTATTTAAAATATTTTTTATTAAAGAGAGTAGCAGAAGAACAGTTGAAATATACTATAATTAAAATATATATATAAAGTTTGTTGATAATAATGTCTAGTTATTATTTCAATACATTGTTTTGTTTCAATACATCTTTTAATTAAGAAATGCACTTTTAATGCTCAAACATCAATACAAAGTAATTCTATAGTTATTTTTAATTAATTGATTATTGTGCATCTTTAATGAATGCAATTATGATGGATTCAATTACAATAGCATTAATAAATAATAATAATAATAATTATGATGATGATGATAATGATGCGGTCCTGTTACACAACAGAAGCAGCACATCTAACAAAGGTCCAAATGTAAATTTATATAAAATATTTAAAACAAAACAGAAACTTGTTCTAAAAACATCTAGAACCAAGAGAACAATGGTTCCAACTATACCAGAAAAGTAAGCAAAAAATTAAACTTATTAAAAATTAAAATTCCAAATTACAAAAGCAACATGGCTGCAGAACAAAAAGATAATGCTCAGAATGGTGCAAAAATTGTTAACAATGTACAAAGCACAAAAAAACCCAGAAAAAACATATGCAGATATTACTAAATTAGAGTACAAATCAAGAGATGAAGAAAACAATCCAATCTTAATGCAGAGCCCAAGATTTAGAAAAGTAAATCAAACAGAAATTAATGCATTAAACCTCGATAGCAGTGATAACCTTAAGCCCCCATCAGTCACGTGGACACAGCATAAATTACAAATAATTAACACAGATTTTAACAGCATGATCCCAATTAAATTATTTAATACTTTCAAAAAATTTATTTCACAAAAATCGATAGTAATAGCCGCAACAGACAAAAGCTTAAACCTATATAAATTCCCAAGAAAATTATTGTATGAGGAAATAATGCAAAATGAAATATGGGAATCGATATTAAGTATCAGAGAGTACCCCAACTTGAGATACTTAGCCCTACAATTTTTTAATAGTTATCAAAAAAGAAGATTTTAAACCCACATAAAAACCCTAGGAAACTATGTTCTGACAACAACTGTTGATGAAAATCTCCAAAATTATATCACCGGCACCATCATAAATACATACTTTGGATATAACATTCATAATTTCCAAAGTATGATGTAACAATTCAGTAAAACAATCTACTTGAAACCAATATATTTAAGTGATACATCCACACCAGTTTACAGCAATAGTTTCCACTTTAAAATAAAACTAAATGACAATATAGCACCAGTCAGCATATCAACACAGATAATTGACCAAGACACTATATTAAACATACATATAAAAGGGAATAAAGTCCCATTGTTTTTATGTGGAAAATGTGAACACCTAAAAATAAACTGTGATGCAAGGAAAAACATTAAGAACCACACAAATGCAAATCACCATGAAACAATAGAAAGCACAGAGGAGACAATAAAAACCTCTCAACATAGAGAAACTCACAACCAGAAAACAAAAAATCATCACCCACACAAAAAGATATAAGCAAAGATATAACAAATAGAGAACAACTTCCAGACTCATGCATTAAAAAAAATAAAAAGTGATCGGCCAGACCAAATCACTAACAAAGTCAGTGCTAATAAAGAAAACAAAACAAAAAAACAAAACAAAAGGCCCTAATAATAATAATAATGTAATCATCCCTAACTAGCACAAACAATAGAACTAGAAAGTGGAACCTTAACTAATCTGACACAAATAATACACATAAGATTGCCCAAAACAATACAAGGAGCAACAGACCCAAAAAGAAGAACAAGAAGCCCACCAAAAAAAGATAAACCCTCCAAAAGTCAAAACCAAAAACCTTAACTCAGACAACTACAAGCAAATGTGCCAATCAAATGATGCTGCCAATGAAAAAGTGGAGCTAGAATACAAGGATGCACAAGAACAACAATAAACAATCAATCAAGATGTAGATACAAACACATATACTTCGAGCAATACTAGTGAAATTATAAACCAAGATGACTGAAATAAAAGATTAAAATCCATCATTTAAAAGCTAGGAAAGGAATCCCAGATGTATTTACATCACAAGAAAGAAAATGACTAAATCCCTTGCCCACAAACTCACAGGAAATGACAACATACCCGACTGCATGGGTTGTTCAAACAGTAGACAAGCTTTATAGACATTAAGTGCATCAAATAAATGAACGATATGTGTTATTAAGTTTATAGATAATTTTCAAATAAACATCTCTATAGATCATATGAATTTAAAATAGGAAACAATAAATCAATTGGCCCACAAAAACAACAAAATCATAATATCAATAAAATAAAAATTCTGACTAAGATTTGAACACACACCCCCAAAGAAATATTCTCAAAACATAAGAGATGCATGTTGGGAGTAACAAAAAGAGATTGAAAATGCAATATATAGGTAAGAGAACAAACAGGTATTACTGACCTCATTGAAAAAATTAAAAGATTAAAGTGGAGTTGGACTGGGCATATTGTTAGAAGAGATGATAATAGATGAACAATTGAAATCTTAAACTGGATTCTAAGAGATTGTAAAAGACCCAGAAAGAGATCACATGTTAGATGGATGGATGAAATAAAATAAAAAAAAGTGTGCAGTGATAATGTGGAGAAGAGAAGCTAAAGATCAGAGAAGATGGATTGAACTTAGAGAGACCTTCATCCTGCAGCAGATTGATAATAGTTGATGATGATTAACCTGATGTTATTGAAACTATTTAATCAATATGTAAATGAATATGCAAACATAGTTATAATCAATGTAACATCTTTGAGTATTGAAACTGATTTCTTCAAGTATGTACCCTCTTAAATGAAACTATGTATCTAAAATCTAGACAGTGCCATGTAAAAAAACAAAGAATTTACAAAATGTAATTTCAATGTAAAAAATTTTCTTACTTAATAAAGTGACTTTTAAAACATAATATTGATGATGATGATAATAATAATAAAGCAGCCATCACACTAGTAAAGATTTCTTTTGCTGAAAGCACAGCTATTGATTTGTAGGTTTAAGCATATATTTTTAAAAATTACAATAGAATATAACTATTAGTATTTGTTTTAATGCATGCATATAAATAAATGAATCATATAAAAAAAATATTCGTATGCAGTCAAAAAAATGTTTTTGAATACTCTTTGGTCTTCAATCATTTTTTTTTTTATGTCAATGAAAAAATGATACATAACTACAATAAAAATAAACACAAACAGAAATCTGACAATTTAAAAAAAAAGATGAAAAATTACAAGCAGAAAATGATGACTACTTCTTTCTTAATAAATTTTAGTTTAACCTGACTATATATTTTTCTTATATAATAGAATTTAGAAGAATAAAACACACAAAAAATGTGTTTTACAATCTTTAAAATTAGAAGGGATTTGAATTCAGACTTTCAAGCTTCCTATAGCTAACCACTCCATCTTATACAATTGATACCCATGACCACATACATGTGAAAAAGATAAGTGATCTCCAGTATATGTATTTCATGCTAAACTAGTATTAATCACTTAGTACAGATCACCATTTCTCATACATATATATATAATCAGTGCTCATTTTATATTAAGATAGCAAATCTTCAAACTTTAATGGATAAGCTTGGATCTTCTCCACGCTCCAATTATTCAGTCATCCATATCATTGAAAATTTGATGACGGAATGCTAAAAACTCTTGTTATACAAAATGAAGTGAATATCTGTAGGGAACTAGAAAGTCTAAGTTCAAATGCCTTCTAATTACATTAAGTTCAGTATAGACAATATACTTGTATTTAAATATTACATATTCAGCCTGTATTCTGCCCATCTCTCTTCTGTGTATTTAAATGAACATATTAAGAACCTATACGTGAGGGGTCAAAGTGACTTAAGTCAACATGGGTATGACAATAATATTGGCATCAACAAAAAGCTGATAAGTTTGTCTTTATGTTCATCAATTTTACTGCAACTTCACTATTTTTTTTTCTATAAATAAAGTTATCAAATAAAAATTCATAATTTTCACATTGTTGCTCTTTTCTAAACAGAAAGTACTGGGATTTGAGTACAGTTATTTTTATTATTACCCCCCCCCCCTCCATCTGTATCTCAAAAACATTGGTTTAATAATTTAGTAATATAATTGAACAATTACTGCGATAATAAGTAAGTGTTAAACGTTAGATCAAAAATATCATGGATGGTAAATGCTTTCGTAAAGATTAACTTAGAATATGTACGTTTTAGGCCAGAAGCAGACAACTAAGTAATAAAATACTACTACCACGTGAATGTAATTTCAGTTTTAAAGTACATCATAAACTTTAACAAACCATTATATCATATAAAAGTATCAACTAAAATTAATACATCGCTATCAACGACAAAACAATTTTTTATCCAAAAGCATAGCTGACAGTTTGAATCTGAAATTTGATTAAAAAAAAAAAAACTTTACTTCCATCCTTGTTTTGTATTTGAATGAGCGCGCGCGCGTGTTGAAGAATACAGTACTTATTTTAAACTCTTTTTCTTTTTACTTTTGACTTCAGTTTGAAAAATTACTATTTTTGCTTATTTTGAAGCGATAAATTTCAAAAGAATGACGAGATTTGTCTTCTTTTTAAAAAAATAAGCTAAGCGAAGTTACCAAACAAAGCTGGAATTGAGAGTAAATGTTGTCTGAAATGAAAATAATTAGTATAAAGAATGAAAACAAGGATAACAACAAAATGGATAAAGAAGTCAAGAATGTAAATATCCCCTCATTTTTCTTTTTATCTTATTTGCAAATACTCTTTGTTTTTGTTTTTTCAAAATTACGTATGTGTGTCGCATTTTTTTTTTTTTTATGTACATGATCTGATGTAAATCCTAAAAAACAACAACTATATATTACTTAATTCGTTCATTATATTGAATTCATGTTTACTATAGGTTAATTACATATCGCCTTGGAAATAGGTTACATCATAGTATAAGTTCAGTCCATCCTTCTCCTATTAGTATAACAATAAATGGATATGTGATGTTCCGATAATATAAGGGGTTATTTGATGTAATGTCTACATATGTATGATTACAAATATCAAATCCACTAAGCGCTTTGAAGATTTGGACGGTTGAATTGTTAGAAAGGTGAGAAGAATGAAGCTGGACCATTAAAGTTGAAAAAACTATTAATATAAGTCGAGTAGTAATTGTCTATATAGGTGGTAGATTATGATCGTGGCCCAACTGATGAGTGCTGGTTCTACACGAAATATGTATGCTGGAGATCATTTATCTTTTTCACATGTGTGGACATGTATATCGGTTGTTTTGAATGGAGTGGGGAATGAATATAGATTGAAAATCTCTATTCCTTCCTATATTGCATTAAAAATAAAAGTTTGTTTTTAATAAAAGTTTAAAATTTTCACAATTATTAGCAGGCCCAATTGTAAAAATAAAGCCAGGAAAAGAAACAACAAACAGTAGAGTCAAAATCGCTGAGCATATATTTAAAGAATAGAAAGATGATTGCCTAAACACAAAATCCCATATCACAGTTTGTGCACAGAGATAACTGGTAGCATCAGAAGCTTACAATAGCCGAGTTTTGTAAATGATCAAAATAATATTTTAAAAAAATGAAAGAGAAAATAATAATTCATTTAACTGTAACTAGGGGAAATTAATCATACACTTTCAAAGTCCCTTCAGTTATCCACTCTATCATAAATAACCGAAACACGTGACCACATACATGTAAAAAAAAAAGAAAAGAAGATCTCCAAATACATATTTCGTGCTGAACTAACACTTATCAGTTGGTCCAGATCTCCCACACACATATATAATCAGTGCTCAGTTTATATTAAGATAGCAAATCTTCAAATTACTGGACAGACATCACTCTTCTCCATCCTCCAACTTTTCAGCCATCCCTATTTGAAAATCAGATGGTGGAATGCTCAAAGCCCTTGTTGATGCCAATTTGTTGTCATACTCTAAGTCAATCTAAACTCTCATAATATAGATGGCTGGAGAGTGGAGAAGAGTGCAACATATCCATTAAAGTTTGAAGATTTGCCATCTTAATATAAACTGAGCACTGACTATACATATATGTGGGAGATGATAATCTGGATCAACTGATGAGTGCTGGTTCAGCATAAAAACATAAATTGGAGATCATTTATCTTTTTCATATGTATGTGATACATGTGTGTATTGATTATTTAAGATTGAATCGATAGCTGTAGGGAGCATGAAAGTCTGTGTTCAAATCCCCTTTAATTACACTAAGGTTCAGTATGTTTGAATATACTTGTACTTAAATTCATTTAATTATAAATGTTAGTAATGTTTTTTATAAATGGATTACTGGAAAAAATGATAATTTCCATTCACTTTATTCATTCAATCCTACCAATAATTAATAATTATATAGTTTTTAAAAATATAATTATTGTGATATTAAAAAAAAAACAAGAAATTAATGATAGTTTTTATAAAAAAAATATATTATATCTAGCACGTTTTAGAAAGCAGAATTATTGGAGACTTATAAACTTAAGTAAAACATTACACAAAACACTTTTAAAAAAAAATATATATTGTTCATAAAAAAAAAAAAAGTTGACATTAAAAATACAATAGGATTACTGTAACTTCACTCTTAAATTCCATGGATTCAATAAATTGCAGTTTGGAAAAAATGAATAAACAAATTAAAAATTTGTCATTTCTTATATTACATACCCGCAACATTTTGCGCACTCAATACTATGCATTCATTCAGTCTTATACACCGACAACCATTTTGATGCACCTCCATAGGCTGTGAGGTACAAAATTAAAATTTGCATTTAAAATAGTTCCAAAGTGCAAAGTTAATAAAAGTAGTAATTTTGCCAATCATAAAAGAAGCAACGAAATGATAAAATGAAAGCAACGGATTTGGTTTTGAAAAAATAAATTATATGTTGAAGTTGTCCAGACATTTTTCAGTATCTGATAGAATAAAAAAAAGAGAATAAAATTTGTATTAGTATTATTTGCATTCCAGAAATTGCTGAAGTTAAAACTACAATATGTAAAAAAAAAAAAAAGACTTTTTTAAAATAAAAAATTAAATATAATCAATCTTTACTTTGATAGATTTCAGATGTTTGCAACTTAGAGTATATATGATATAAATAAAACTATAAGTACATTAAACTTTTGCCTTTTGAATTAGGGGTCAGTGACTTGTGGTCACCATGGGTAGGATGAGAAGGTTGGTACTAAGGTGGGTTTTGAGCGTTCCATCATCAGATTTTCAATGAAATGGACGGCTGAAAAGTTGTGGAGTGGTTTGAAGCCTGTCCATTAAAGTATAAAGATTGGCTATCTTAATATAAGCTGAGCTTTGACTGCATATATGTGTGGAGATGATAATCTGGACCAAATGACGAGTGCTAGTTAGCATGAAATATGTAGATTGATGATTATTTATCTTTTCAACATGTATGTGATCAAGTGTATCCGCGGTATGAGATAGCATGTATGGTTGAGGGTCGTGAGAAAGTCTGAGTTCAAACCCCCTATATATAAACACAAATTGTTAATGAATAAAAAAAAAGTGAAGCAATAATTTTAATAAAAGCAATATCGTTATTTAATTTTTACAAAATATTTTCTTTCTTTGACAAAATGATACTTTTTCTATAATATTAATAAAATACAGTCAAGAACATCAAAACATGTAGATGTGGTTGACCATTCTAACATTAGAAAAAAAAAGTAATAAGTAAATAAAAAGTTGGAAAGCAAAAAATGGAAAAATAAAGTTGGAATTATTGTTCTTATAATTAAAGAATGAAAGTGTTATCTCATGACATGGGAGTCTCAGAATAATTTGAGTCCTGTACTAACCAATGTGATTAGAGATGTGACATCTGACTTGATTTTTTGGTTGTTTTCTCATCCCTGGTGTTCGGCTAGAGATGTCGCTATTTCTAGGTCAATTCCTAGAAATATACCGTTTCACCGGTCTTCACCCAACAAAAAAGGAAATTTTCTACGTTATAAACGCAGAAAAGAGTCCTAACGTTATGTTGGACGGAGGCGGTGTCGGTGACAGAAGCCAACACAAATGAGACTTCTTTCTATGATAAAACACAGAAAGAGTTCCCGATGGCTAATGGTTATGGCTTTTTTTTTCTATGCTAAAAGCAAAGAGAAACAAATGCCTTGATTGGCTGCCGTAGTAGTTGATTTTGTTCGTCATTTTCTCATAATAGTAGAATATCTATTTTCTTTGTAGTTTCGTGTGAGAGTGTGTGTATTTGAAGCAGTCATAGTTTTTTAAATTTTGATAAGACGTCTATTTTTTTTAATGTGTTGTAACTACTTTACTGTTGTAAGTTTAGTAATAATGTCCTGAAGATTCCATTATGAATGGGTAACCCTCAAAAATTGCTTTTAAGGGTGCGGAATGGAAACAAAATTTAAGGATCACGCGAAAAGTACCATTTTCACAAGAATTTGTCTGTGACAAGTTACTTTTACTATATATATATACAAACAAAAACAACCCAGTGTCTAATTATTAGGAATTACTTGTCCAAAAAAGAAAATTAATCGGGTATTATTATTATTTTTATTTTTTTTGTTACATTTATTATTTCAAAATAAGATTAGTTTTTATATCTACACACTAACAAAAACAACCCAATTCCTGCTTAATTACTGTCTTAAAAAAAAAAAAAAGCAAATTCAACGGGGTTTGTTTTTTTTCAATGGAGTATTTGAATTACGGTATTTTATATATATACACAAGATTTACCAAAAAAAAAAAGAAACCCACTTTCTGATTAATTACTGTCAAAAGGACAAATTAGTCGGCTATCATTTTTAAATTTAGTATATCAATAACTGTACCCTTTTTATATAGACAAAGTTAACAAAAACAACCCACTTTCTGATTCATTACTGTCCCCCCAAAAAAAAAGAACAGAAATTAGTCGGGTATCATTTTTCAATTGAATCTTTCAATGACGATCCTTACTAATAGTAGTCGGATATCAATTCTAAATTGTTAGTATATAAATGACATTACTTTTGATAGATTTGGAATTACGTATTGCTTTTTTAATAAAAATAATTGATTTTTACTCTTGACCAAAAATACCGTAACTTTAAAAAAAGACACACATAAAGTCTAACAAAAAAATGAGAAAAAGCCCCGTAACTTTAAAGACACACACACAAACTCAAAAACAATCTAAGATTAAAAAACATTGACTTATTACGACTTGCTTTTGAATCAAATGATTGATTTACTCTTGCAAAAAAAAGTACCATAACTTTAAAAAGGCACACAAAGTCCCCCAAAAAAATATTAGAAAAAGCCCCGTAACTTAAAAGACACACACACAAATTCAAAAACAAGATAAGATTAATAAACATTTACTTATTATGTCTTGCTTTTGAATAAAAGTATTGATTTACTCTTGCAAAAAAAAAAACCCCGTAGCTTTAAAAAGACACACAAAGTCCAAAAAAAAAAAAAAAAGAAAAACACTGTAACTTTAAAAAGACACACACACAAACTCAAAAAAACAAGATAAGATTAATAAACATTTACAAAAATGAAAAAACTAACATCATATAATAGTATTAGTTAGTAGAATATTTTATTACAAATCTAAGATCAGATCTTTTTAGATCAAATCGATCATTTATGTCCGGCCCCGGAATCGTTATATGTATATGTTTTCAATTAGCATCAACGCCATCCCATGGCGAACACCAAGGATGAGAAAACAACTGATTTTTTTTGTAACATTATACTATATATATATATATAGACATAGATAAAAGTAGCTGAATGCTAAATAAAGGCCTTCTAGCATCTTTTAAAAGCACAGTGAAGACTAGACTCATCATATACATAAATGTGAATTGGTGAATAAGGAAGTACACAAATGTGCTTTCCCACTAATTAAACAGAATATTTCAAATGAGAGAGATTTTTTTTTTCTAAAAAAAAAAAAAGTTGAAAAATAGATTGATTTATTTTTTCTTTCTAGTGATTCTTAGCTAAAGAAAATAAATTAACTTAAAGATCAATTCAGATGCTTGCTAGTTATTAAAAAAATTAAAAATACGATATAAACTCTATTTGAAGGTTGTACCATCCAGGTAAAAACGCTAATTCGGTGATCAACAGTACTGTTTAAAAATAGTTGTAAAAACAAAATAAATAACTGTTGGTAAAAAAAAAAAAATTACATATTAATTTGATTAAATATATATATATATAAATTTTTTATTGAGAGTTAATACAAACAATACAATATTAAATAAAAAACTCATCACTGCAAGTACTAAAATATATCTATATTGTATATTATAGATTTATTTATAATATGAGTCATGCAGTATAGTGATGCCACATATGCCAGGCATACGTATGACCTGTGTTTGAATTTTGACCTGGCAAACAAAATTTCCTTCATGTTCAAATTATGCTTTGAATTTTAATTTCAGATAATCAGCCTATAACTACTCCAACAAACAGTTCAATATTAGTCAGCAATGGGTATCTTGTCAGTTTTATCTAGGGGATAAAACAAGGGTAGAAAACCATTCACCCTCACAATCCAGCAATCAGTAAGCCTGGTGAAGAATGGATTTTCCTTTACTGCTACTATAATGGAGGGTTGGGGGTATATAGAGAGATCTTTGTCCCAAAGGCTATTAAGTACCTGATACAAATGGTGAATAATGAAGTAAATTTATTAGACATGACAATCAGATAAAGATTGACATATAACAAAACAATTATAATATATATTCCAACTCAAATAAATTTACTAAAACATATTATAAAATATGTTCCACACAATTTACATAAATTCTATCTACTGTCAATGTATTTCCTCAGCATTTCTACATACACAGAAATAAAATAAACTTTCATAAATTTATTCAATTTCTAGTGCTATTAAAAACTATTTTAAAAAATTAATCATTTAAAAAAAGTCACTATTCATTGCACGACCAATGTTTCAGAAATACATATAACATGTGCTGCTGCTCGTGTATCAAAGTAGTAAGATAATCATAATTTGCTTTATTAATTTTGACTCAAAAATCTCTGGTTCTTGAGTCTATCACTTTCATAACTGGATTTAACTGTAATGAAATCATTAAATAAGTTACTCTTACAATATTCAATAAAATTAATACTCTTTGCATTATAAATATTATTTCATTTTAATAATAAAAAAATGAATATAAAATTAACACTTTTGAATAATTCATTTAAATAATAGTTATTAAAATAGTTTTTTTTCTAAAAAATAAAAACATAAAATAAGTATTTATTTAAAAAGATAGAAAATCAGTATAATATAAACAACAATAAAAAGCCAGTAATAAAATACAATTTAAAGACAATGAGAACGAATTATTCTTTTAATTAAAACTAACTTTTATATATTTGGTTGTTTAAAGCTCTTTATTCCTTCCAATTATTTTATTTCAGAACAATATTTATTTGTATATTTATTTTTTCTTATAAGTGCGTGTAGATGAAGTATTTGACTAAATAAACTAACTTTTTTTTAGTCAGATAAAAATAAAATAAAATTAAATCATGTTTCACTGAAAATTAAATTATTATCAGTTTCATCTGCAATGCAGATTATTTTGATACTAAAGAGCAATACACTAATATAGCTTACACTTGCAAAGTTTATCGCTCCAATTATAACATATCATTATATAATTTGATTTACATATATATATTATTTAAGACTGTTGTAATGTTTTTACCAAAAGCATTTTCATTAATGTGTTGTGGATTCTCTTTCAATTAACTTCAATGATAAACTTGTCTAAATTATAAAGCTCTCTAGATTAGATTCAGTATTCAACACAGATGACCAATTAATCAGCAGTAATGTAGTAAATAGCCATGACATAATCAGCCTATTCCTATAACAAAGTCAACAAACCCAGTTATTCACATTAAGGTGAAGAAGTTGGCTATCAAATGGAGATTAATTTGATCGAGAGGTTGTATAATGAGACAAAGTTACTTGTCACATTCAAAATAGTTATTCATACTCTGGAATTATTCTGACAGTATGAGATGTTGTATGTTATTTGCCAGAATGTAATTGGGCATGATAAAATCCAGTCAGAAACTGCTAGTGACAAATATTATCATAGCTTTCAAAAGCCATGCCCATGTAGCTAAAACTGTTATATTTTCATTTTGGGCTCACAAGTTTATAGTAAACTGAAATGGTAAAGCAGACTTCTGGAGAGTTGCATTAATTCAACAATCTAGGTGCACTGCACTCAGTAAGACCCCAAGATAGAAACTAGTCTGAGGATATTGAATGAGTAGACACAGATGGTGATTTTGATGCACAAACCCTCTAGAAAATCATTGATTACTATGGCTTGCACTGGGTGGCACTATTGTATATGGAGAGTTGCTACTGTTTTAAAAGATGTTTGTAAGATAAAATGGTCTCTTTACAAAATAAAATAAGATGTTTATTTTATATTTTGTTAAATATTTATTTAGATGAAAAACAAGATTAATGTTGTTTTAAAAAAATAAAGTTAAACAATGAAAAAAAGAAGATAATATGATATTTTCATGTGATAATAATTAATAAAGTGTTTGAGAAGGATTTTGGTCATTTTTTCTTCAAGTCAAATGTCAAGCACAAACTAATCTAATATTGTTAACATTTTGATTTAGAAGTGTGAAACTTGAGAGGTGGTAACTTGGGCCAATTGATGAATGTTCATTTAGCCCAAATGGAGCCATTTGATTTTTTATTGTGTCATTATTCATATCTTTTCAAAACAATATATGGTGGTCTAAAGATTTTTTAATACGTTTATAATAGGCAAGAAAAATAACTACATTCTCTTAAAATAATGTTTGCAACATGAATTGACATAGTATGCAATTGTGATATGATTATGTAAGTAATAATTAAACCAAAAAACACCATGATATTATTGCCTGCTAAATCATAAAGACACACTGCCATGTTACATAATTGCTATAAAAAATCTGATGTCTTTTTTTTTTTTTGGTAATCTCATGCAAAAATATATCAAGTTCTTGAAAAATGCAAATAATGTTTTATCTTACCATACATCATGCATTCAGTCATGCACTGTTCAGTTCTTTTATTTATAATATCAGTTCTAATTGGTAGCATTAAGTTAAAAATCAGGAGCACTGAATAATTAGCTAGATTACAAAGATTCCATTCTGTGAAGCAAAGAACTATTTTGATATATCACATGAACCCCATTTCATATGCTTACACATGCCTGTTAATAAGAGCATGAAACTCTCCATACAGTAGTACTACCAAGTACAAGCCTTCATAATCAATAAATGCAGGGGGTTTGTGTATAAAATCTCTGTCTAGTGCCTACTTATCCAACATCCCCAGTCTTTAGTTTCTAGCTTGTGGCTTTCATCAGTGAGGAGCCTTGGATTTGAGAGCACTGCACCTAGTTAACTAAATAGGTAAAAGGTGGCTGCTGGAGGGTTGCATTGTATCCTAAGATCTAGGTGCAGTGTTCTCAAATACAATGCTCCTCACTGATGAAAGGCACAAGCTAGAAACTAATCTGGGGATGTTGGATGAGTAGGTATTAGATAGGGATTCTATGCACAAATCTTCCTGCATCCATTGATTACAAAGGTTTACACTTGGTAGCACCACTGTATGGAGAGTTTGGTACTCTTATTTAGATATATATTGAAAAGTCAAAGATGTTTTTTTTTAGCTTTTACAATATCTAAAAAAATTACTCTCTTTAACCATTGAATTGTAATTATAGAAAGTTCTACCAGATTTCATTAACAGTGAAACAAAGAACAATATCATAGTTTTGAATTTCTGAGTTTCTGATAATAGTGGAACAATTATTTGCTTCTTTTTTTGCAGACAAAGCTGACATACTTATAAAGTTTATGACAACTTTCTGAATATATATTTTTAATTTTATTTTTATTATTCTGGGGGGAGAAAAAGCTCTAATACGTACTTTTTAAATTGTGTTATATGATACCAACTTAAAAATATTACAATAGAAATATTTGAAATATCATATCCAATTTCAGTAATGCAGTTACTATTTTCATTGTATCCAGATTCATTAATATCTTTAATAAATCGAAGACTTTTTTTTTATTAAGTGAATTTTATAATAAACAAATTTATATTGAAAAATAAAAAATAACCTTTAAAAACTAGTATAATAATAATAAATTTATTAAAACGCATGCAAAAAAAATTAAATAATCATTAATCAAAAAGGTGCAAAAGGTATAATTAAAATCTAATTTTCACATATATATATATTATTATTAATTGAACTTCTTATAAAAGTATTATTTACTCAATTAAATGAGTGAAATGGTCCAAAAAGCTTTTGCAAATCAACCTCACGATGGATTTTTTTTTTCATTAAATATATATATATTAAAAAGAATGCACAATATAACTAAAATATATTTTATAATTAAAAAATAGTTTAATGCATATTTTATAATAACTAATTACTAAGATATTTATTTGTTAATAAGAATTTTAAATAGTACAAACCTAACAAAAGTAATATAATAACTGAAACACAGGCTTGTTATATACCTGTGGCTACATATATGTAATATAGGGTATATGAGCACAGACTTTCACACCACCCACCTCTCTCCACTCTATCTAATAACACTGATACACCTAAACACATATATGCTGAAAAGATAAACAATCACCAATATCTATCTTAATATATATCTGAGCACTTATACTATATATGTGTGTAAAGATGATAGTCTGGACCAATTGATGATTGCTGGTTTAGCATGAAATACGTATATTGGTGATTGTTTATCTTTTCAGCATATATGTGTTTAGGTGTAAAAGTAATATACTAAAATAAACTGTAGTATTTTTTTAAAAAAACAACCAACTCATATACAAGTAATTAAATGTTGAATGTGACTTCAAGCAATTCAAACAAAATACAGTCAATTCATAAATATCAATGAGATGAAACTTAAAAGACAAATTAAAATGCACTTTGAAGCTTTAAAGATAATCAATAATATACATAAAGTTTTTACGTAATTCAGTATAAAAATTATTCATAAAATTTAAATTATAAAGTACAGTTTTAAAAACCTTTGCCCTGTTGTGTCATTCACTATCAGAAGTACATAATTTAAAATTTGAACATCTTATTTATATTTCTCAAAGCCACTATTTTGTTGTTGTAATTTTTTTCTGATATCGACTTAAAAAAAAAAAAAAAATCAGAGATTATAAGAAATAATATTTTCAATAACAGTTTTTTTAAAAAAAAAAATCATATTTATAAAATAAGAGATGACTAAAATAGGAAAATTAAGTAAAAAAAACATGAAGAGATAAGATCCATATGGAAACTTTTATGTATATACACATATAAGATGTGATACTCATTCTTCACAAATATTTTTATATATACTGATATATGCAAGCATTTAAGTTTCTAAACAAACATGAAATAATATATTGGGAAATCTTTATATATACAAGATGTGGTAGTCATCTTCACAAATATTTTTATATTTAATGATACCTTTAAGCATTGGCATGTTGTTTTACTACTACAGCAAATGGAGTAAAGTTTACTAACATTATTCAATGACAATTGCAAAAAATGTACTGTTCAATATTTATAGATTTCTAAAAATTTCATCTTCGAGTAGTTTGAAGATGTAGAACTGAAAAGGGGATTACAAAATATATATTGAAATATCATAAGAATTACAATAATAAATAGAAGTAATAAATCAATAATAAAAAAAGTTGATGCCAACATCATATAATTTAAAACTGACAATTTAGAATAGATAATATGATATTTTGAGTTAATAGAAAATAACAGAACAATGTCGACAATTAATAAAATAACTAAGTTTAAAAAATAGGCATGTAGTGCAAACATTGAAATAATTCTGTAGAATGTTAAATTCAGTTGGTAGTAAATTTGAGACACTGTAATGGAAGATCAAGAAAAAAATAATACAAAAGGGTATAAAAATAAAAATGATTAAGTTCAAAGAATTTCTGATTATACACGAGACAAACTCTTTCTGCAAAAATGAGTTATTTAAGGGGGAAAAAACAAACACACACACAAAAAAAAAATGCTGTAACTGGTGAAATAAAAGAACTAAAATGTTTTAATTACATACAAATGCTTCTTCAGAAATCAATGAATATATTTATAGTGTTTATTAGTAAACGGTTTAATTAAAGAGTATCTTTTTTATATGAGACACAGTATTTTGAAAGAATAGAATAAATCTGGAGCTGAAGTTGTACATATTATTTTACTGTAAGTTTTAAAAGAAAGAGTACTGAATACAAAGAAATATATATATGATCTCTACATGGGAAAGAAGATAATAGTAAGATTGAATAGCTATTTGAAACAGAATAAGATAATTTTATTTAAGATTTATTTGAAAATAATATTATTTAAAAAAACAATGGCATTAGCTTTTGGGAAAGAAAGAAAGATTCATAATAATAGATTTCATAATAATGTGGCTTTTTTTGTGTGTGATATCCCTTATTGAAGCAGTAATTCCCTCTACTTACTTATTTTTTCAGCTATCTATCATAAGCTTGAATAAACAATAGATGCTACATAATTCATATACCAGTGCTGTATAATTTATATATCAAACTTGTTTCTATCGAATCAACCACTTTCAATTCTCTTATACTATTAAGCTAGCAGTTTAAAACTCAAAAACATTCTGAGATTTTGAACTAAAGCTACAGTAAATGTGAGTTGAGAAAAGTCATGTGAGGTTTGTTGGTAAAATGTTTTGATTATATTTGTAATAATCATACTGTTAATAAAGATTATCAGTATACCTTTAAGAAGAGGACTTAACATACACTAATAAACTTGGCTTTAAAAATAAATGATTGACATAAAAGATAAATTCATTAATTCATAAAAAAAATTGCTTATACAAATGGTAATTTTAAAATATCAAATTTATAAGATTGGGAAAAAAAGCATAACATGCCCCCAGAGAGATTTTGTTTTTTTGTGTGTGTGTGTGTAAAGCAATAGAAAAGTTTCCAACTAAACTTGTCTTTAGAAACAAATGATAAACATAAAAATTAAATTCATTAATTCAGAAAAAAATTATTTATAAGGACGATGACTTAAAAATATCAAATTTATAAGGTTGATGAAAAAGCATAACACACTCAGATACAAATCCAGAGATGAAATTTTATTTCAAGCAACTGAAAAATTTTCATCAAGATAAAAAAATATTTTTAAGATAGCCGAGTTAATCAAATTGCTGGTTGGTAAATATGTCAAGCTATATTTAGTTGGAAGATAAAAGAATTTTAAAAAAAAATTAAGATCCCTATTAAACAATGTGAGATGTGTGTGTATCAATGTTCCTTCATAACTACTTATAGTGCAAAAAAAGCCTAAATCCGTATGCATGTAAAATTTTGGAATTTTTTTTCTTTTCCATATTTTTTATAGCCAATTCAACTGACTTCTGGAGAAAGCTTTACTTAAAGTGACTATTTAAAACCTGTAATTTTACCTTGTGTACATACATATATAAATTTTATTGCAGCAATTTAATAAGTTGTAACTTTTAATACAATAGGTATAATAATTTTTTTATTAAAGATTAGGATTAAAAAAACAATTGTTAATTATCAATTGTGATCAATATTTAATAACATTATCTATTACCAGAAGATTTAAAAAATGTGAAACATGCTTTTTATGTAAGTTGTTTTTAATAAAATTAAAATATTTCCGAAATATAAACTTTTTTTCAAGTGAAACTTAGATGATTACAGATATATATATTAATATTAAACAGCAACAATAAAACGACAGAAAAAATTAATTAATTCATTTTTTTTTTAAAAGCCATCTTTTAAATATAATACATGTTTTTAATATTTCATTCTGATAAATTGAAATAAATTATGTATTGAATAATAATTGTTTAAAATTGAAACAGAAAGTTAGTTTAAATTAGGTAAAATAAATAAAACAAAGAAATTCTACATTATTCATTCAATCAGTCATAATAATCAATTTCAATTGATATTAACATTATCTCAATCTATAAACTTGGGAAAGGTTGAAATGGCATCAGGTGAAATACTCTACTATCCTCCTTGATTTTGGATCAATATTTGTAGTAAAACTCATCTGTCCATCACATTGGATGGAGTCTATCTGAATGAGGACCTTCCATTTTTCCAATGACAATTGCTACATATGTATATATGACTATGTGTGTGTATGTTAAAATAGATACACATATTATTAAGCTATATAAATAAATTGTAGTGAAAAATAAAGTAAAATAAAGTATTAAATCAGTTAGTAAAAAAGTTATGATTTACAAAAAGATTAACTCGTTATAGATTAATTACAACCAAAAGAGAAAGGAAGATTAATTAGATTCTTTAAATGCCAAAAAAGAAATCAAAATTAATTGAAATGCTAAATACCTAAGGAGAAATAATTAATCAAGAATAACATAACCTCAGCAGATAAGAAAAATATTAAATGATGCCCACATGAGCTGAGATATATTAACCAATCACATGTGAAGGAATTTGAATTTATCTAATTGATAGTGCAAATGGGTCAGAGTTCTTAAAATAGGACATATGCTCATAAAAACTACTCTAGTGAAATTAGACTTGTTGGATATCATCAGGTATTGTTTTAGATTATGCTTCAATCACCAAAAAGGCTTGCCTCCGAACATGACAAAGCAAGTCTAGGAATTTTTTACAAGTTGTACCAATTAAAATCATAATTTCTCTATACCTTTGGGCTTTGGTATACAATTGAAATTTATATTATTTATATAATTAAATGATTGTATAACTTTTGTATTAATCTTATATTAAATAGTAATAACTTACAGTTTGTCTTAGACTTAATTATTACCAGGGTTTTCATAAGCATAGGTCTGTTCTACAGCATAGAGATTACACACATATAGCAATTGGCACAGATCACAGTATTCAAAACTGTTCACAAAGCTACTGGTGTAAACCAATCAATCATTCCCTAACAAACAGTCTGCCACCATGCAATCATCAATTGTTGAATTTGATATCAGTGACAAAAGTAATTGGCTACTCTATATCAAATGTGTAGAAATATCTCTACATCAATAAAATAAACACTAATAAATTTAAAGGAGCATCATTGCGGTGTCTCACAGGCAAAGGATTAATAGATAATAGGCTCTGTGGCCTGATACTCTTGAGGATTACTTCTACAACGAAATAAAACAATACTTGTTGAATTATTTTAGCCCACATCACTCCAGACACATTACCAGACTTCATATCAGAAACCACCGTCAGGGATAAAATAAAAAGACTAAAGATTATAACATTGCTCTTGGCAATCTTGAAAAAAATGTGTCTATGGCTCATTTTTTATGAGACATTTGTAGAGCAATTTCTGTGGTGGATGAGTAATGACAGTTTGTGCCAACAGTTCCTGTATGATAGCAACCATAATATATATAAAAAGCCATAAAATATGGTATAGCTCATAATTGGTACTTGAACAATCAAGATAATTCATAGAGATAAAATTAAAAATAATGTGCAATCTGATGTTTGTAAAACATTTAAACTGATTGAAAGGTATTGAAAATTGTAAAAGAGTATAAAATTAATAATAAACCGTTATTTGTTTTTGTTGCAGGGAAGCTGCCTAAAAGCTAGCAATTGCTTTTGTAAAAAGATGATTTACAACAGGAAAATTTCCTGAAAAAAACATCAATGTTTATAAAGGAGTTTTAGATTTTAAAAAAAAATGCAATCAGCCAGTATACAAAAGAAATCAATTACTGAATGAGAGAAAAAAAACCTTTATTATAGACCAATAATAGAAGCATTGTGTTTTTGGTTTCAGTGCATGATTGGACTTCATAATTATGTAAAAGTCACCAATAATAATAATTTTAAAAAAATGAAGTTAAAAGCTTTTCACATAAATGCCAATGCTGTTAAAATTAAAGTTGTTAAAATTCCTGTTAGTATACAGGATAGTAAAACTTACCATTGTCCCCTATTTCTAGTTTATAATTCAATAAACATACTAATTGGTCATGATTGGTTTAAGCCATTGGGCATAATGCTTGTTAGAAAGATTGAATTTGAAAAGGAAATGAGGGGAAATTGTTTAATGAGAAGCTAGGAAAAACAAAAACCACATTTGTATCATTAGTTATCTCCTGATATATATATATATATATGTGTGTGTGTGTTTGTAAACTATTCAAGATCCTGTTAATTCAGAAAGAAAGTAATGAATGGGTTGAATGGCATTTTAGAACCTACATTGAAATCTGATTGTGCTACGCCATTAGTAGTTATTAATGAACCTAATGGCTAAATTCGTTTCTAAGATGATTATCATGTATATTTAAATACGGTGATTAATAAGCAATTTTACCCATTTCTAATATTACAGAAATTATTATCTCATTGCAGAAATTGGATTTCTTTGCAAAAGTGGATCTTAATGGAAGCATTCCACCAGATACCAATGACAAATAAAGCTTCAGAAATATTAACATTAATTATTCATGAGGGTTATATAAGTGCAAACGACTTCTGTTTGGAAAACTTCTGCACCTAGTATTTTCCAGTCTAAAATTAAGACCTTCCTTAATGGATTTGAGGGCATTATACTATTTTTTCAATAATATTCTAATTACCGCCATGACAAAAAATCAACTGAGAAGTTGCATATTAAATGTATTCAAAAACTGAATAAATTTAAAACAAAATTGAACAGCCAGAAATATACTTGGAATGTAAGCAAAAATAAAATTTTTAAAGTATATAATTTCAAATAAAGGTAGTATGTTACTATCTCCTGAAAAAATCAAAGCTATAGTGAAGTCCTGAGGTCTAATAACCTAAAGCAAGCGGAAGTTTTTTCTGGACCTGAGCCAACAATGGAACCAGGATACCAGATCATTACTTATTCCAAAATAAATTGTTCATCCACTACAAAATTAATTTAGAAGTTATGCCTACTATGATATATCAGAAGTGGCATATTTTATCACCCAGCACATAAAAGTAAATGATGTATTGCTGCCTATGCTTCATGTGCCATGTCTAAAACTAAGATCAATTGTAATTAACTGGACATGGAAGCTCTTGCCATACTATTTACGTTGAAAATTTCATCAATTTATCTACATGGACCCACATTTAAGACGGATTGATCATAAATTCCTACTAGGAATTTTAGCAAACAAACAAGTTCCTGGGCCCTAGCATACTTAGATGGTTAAACATATCATCTGGCTATGACTATGCAGAATGGGAAAGCAAACTGGTTATGTTGACATACTATTCTGTATGCCATATGAGAATGAGAGTGAGAAAAAAAATTGAAATTAAATATAATGACATACTTAATTGACAGGTTTTGAATAGCAAAAAAATAGCTGAATGGACAGATGAAGATGATTAGTGGATTATAAACAAAATCTGAACAAGCAAGTATGACATATTATCCATAAAGAATTGTGGAATGCCCAAATAAATTATCAGTTTGTAAAGGCTGTATCATAATCAGTAATCACATATTATTCCCAGTAAAGAGTAGAAAGTTATTACATGAGCAAGATGTCAAAGTGTAATCAGAGCATTGGCTTATGACTACCTGTGATGATCTAACATTAATAGCGATACCAAAAACTTCATTAGATGTTGTAAATGTCATATATGCTACTATAGTGCCAGCTAAAAATTTTGAGGCATGGTCAAAAGCATTAAGGCAATGACTGTCGATGGTGTTTCCCTTTAATGGAAACTTATTTTTAGTTGTCACTGATTCACAATCAAGGAACAGTGAGTTCTAGGTTAAAAAAATTACACAAAATTTTTCATATCATGATCTTCTGGATACTAGATTCTTCCAATGAAACTGGACTCTCATACAGACAAGTTCAAAAAAAGCATTAAAAAATGGGATAAAATGATTGATCAATATACTGAAAATACAAGAAGCAGTATATATTACACTTCTGTACAAGCACTCAATTCCAATTGCTATATCTTACATTAGAAGCTATGTATTGTTAAATGTAATACGATAGATGATTATAATAAATAAGAAACAAATATGTGTAAGTCTGCTGCAGGTGAAAAAATGTAGAGCAAAAAATAGTTTAAATTAATTTTGAACTCAAGCAGTAGATAATGTAATCTGTCAAAGCAAATAGTGATCCTTCATACAAAAAAAAAAGACAAAAAAAATTAACTAAGCACCTCAATCATACATGAAAAGGTTGAAGACATATTCCTTGATGCAGAATGTTAAACTGAGGAACCAAACAAGAAGATCAAGTATTAGTACCAGAGTATACAAGCAGAAAAGAAGTATTTATAAATCACTCCCCAATAGTATTAAAACAAAGTAAAAGAAACCAGATTACCTTCATGATTTTATTCTGACTTATGAGAAAAATTGAATTTCTGAAATAAGTAGGGCAATGTTATATGTGTGCATATGGCTATGTATGTGAATGTTATAATACATACACATATAAAATTAATTATACATAAACTATATAAATTCTTGCATAAAAATAAAATTAAAAAAAAACTATTTACAAAAAGATTAACTAAATGTTAGCATGAGCTGATATGGTTTAACCAATTTGATGCAAAGAAATGAACCAGAGTTCTGGAACCAACAATATGTTCATGGAAACTATTTAAATGAAGATAGATTTGCAACCCAATGAAGTTGGATGTCATCTTGTATTGCTTTATGAATATGATTCAATTATTGAGAAAATTATCTATGAACATGCCAAATCAAGTCTGGCGACTTTTACAGATCAGACTGATATGTATTGATTTCTCTATGCCTTTAGGTTTTTGTATACGTTTAAATTTAAATTATGTATGGAATTAATGACTGTATAATTTTTGTACTAATCTTATTAAATAATAACAACTTATGGGTTGTCTTAGTTTCTAACGAGGGTTAATTTCCATACTCATGTCTTTTCTGGAGTATAGAGATCGCACAGTGATAGAGCAATGATTAATATAGAAATATATATAATGGCAGCTATTGAAAAAAATATTAATAATATGATTAGTTACCAAAAAATCATGTAAAAATTTAAAACTAAAAATTGCATTTTATTTTCAAACCAGGAATTTAACCCTCTATCGATCACTCTACCACTGTGCTAAATAAAATATGGAAAATATTGAAATTTATAATTAAAAATCTTTAAATGTGAAAACAAAAAACTTGGGAATTAAAAAAAAAATACAACTCATTAAAATTTCTAAGAAGTGAGAAAGCAAAAAAAAAAAAAGATAAATTACATTAATTAGATTAGAAATATAAAAATAATATAAGGATTGACAAAAAGGATATACTTACAGATGAAGTTAAAGTAGTTATTATAGTAATCCTTTTGAGATGAAATAATTATTTTGAATAAAGTTTCAGAATAGAATACAGAGATAAAAGACAAAGAATAATATTTAAATTGCCAAATGATCATAAAAGAGATTATTTATTAATATTTAAAGAATAAAGCAAAAGTTTAAAAATTTAATTCTGAATAATATGTACAGAATCTTTTTATTTTTGGCAGATGACTAAATATAAAGATGTACGTATGGGTGTATATATAAATATATGAAGCCACACTATAGAAACAATTTCATACAGTTAATCATTATCATTTTTTTTTATAAAAGTTTTTTGATTGGATATTATTTATTTTGTATATTTACTTCTTATTAACCTTTTAAGCAATACCTTCATCAAAATCTATGTGTTTTGAAGTGTAACATGAGCAGAAGTGAAAAAATTTACTCATTATTATGTGTTACAGAAATATTTTAAAGATGTTTTTTCTTAAGCAGATGAAAGGGAAAACAGCGAAGTTATTTTATCTAAATGATGTTAAAAAAGATCGAGGCGTACAAAAAATCATTTAATAGCTTTTTCTAGAGTGTAATTAGAGAAGCCTCCCTCCCCCACCATAATTATTGACAATCGACAAAAGTAAATCTGAATACAAAATAATTTTAAAAATAAAGAAAAACCACATATACAGTGTATAGTTTGATATATTTATATGTTTTGTATACATGGTAACTTAACAGAAAAAAACGTTTAGTTCACAAAATATAAATATAAAATTATCAAACAAAATCTTCGGGAGAAGCATTATTAATTTTCTAAAAAAAAAAAGTCTAGATATTTTGTAATAAACAAAACATTCAATGAAGCTGAATAATCAATGTAGTAAAAAGTAATAACGACTTCTAAGAGTATGTATACTTTATTTATATGGGCACACAATTTTACTAATGAGCACTATATTTTCCAACAGAGTCCTATTTGCTGTGATTTTCAGTCAGTTGATTTCTAGTTGATATTGTTAAAAGTTACTGGTGTTTGATGATAATAGAAATCATTAAAAAAAACAACAATAATGTTTTATTAAACCTAGTCTATTTTAATGATATAAATAATTAATTTAAGTAAGAATGGCGAGAAAAAAGACTCATTAGTAATAATCAAGTGTTGTTGATTACAGTATTATATTACCTGGTAATGTACCTGATTTTAGATAAAGAATTTGATGTACATATATATAATATCAACAAATTACTGTTATATGAGAATGTGTGAGACAATTGGAATTGATGGTCCACCAATATAAAGATATTCAATAGAAATGTGTTGGAGATCTGTTGCCACATTAATGATGGAAACTCAAAAATAAATGATGTGTAGGCAAATCATGTATACAACATGGTGCATTTCTTGTCATTATATAATTCTGCTATTCTTTGAACTATCAGAAAGTTAGCCATCCCTCTACCAACCTTTGGTTCACTATATAATTCACATTAAAAACACCCATTGTTATTGCTATCACCCATTAAATGCTCACTATAACAATTTGTTTCTTTGTTGATGTGTGGAAACAAATACTTCAATCTGTTTACAATTATTGTTGATCCTTCTTTATGAATGTCATCAACACATACCATTGTTTTTAATACAAACCTCAAATGGGCTGCAATTAATGACTTATACTATCAGTCCGTTTATAATTAATCTTTCATCTTGTTTTTCTAAAACCTATCAAAAGCTGGTAGATTGGTAAAATTCTAGGCATTTTTATATTTGGTCCTATAATAACGGTACACTACAATGTGCCACATTATACAAACTATTTTTAACTCATGTTTAAATCCCTTTAAGTTCTTTGCAGCTTATATATAATTGTTTTTATTTACTTACAAACTTATAGATTAAAATGCTTCTTTTACATCATTTCCTTTCTTCAACAGCCAGTATAAACACATTATCTCAATATCTAACTGAATTAATAATCAGTGCAGGTTTAGGAGATCAAAATATTAAATAAATAAAATAATATTCCATTAAAATTTCTTTCAACCAATTATATTATTATGTGACACAAGTAATTATTTTTGTGACTGTTTTTCATAATCAAATTAATCTATAAAAATAAATTTATACCAATTAATATTTAATATATGTATTACTAACAAACTATTAATATTTCAAAATTTGTGACAGCTAAAAAAAAATACACATTTATATTTAAAATAATAATGCTTACATAAATTATTTTGAAAATAAGAACTTAAGTTTTGTGACCTTACATCTGATGTAGGTTTAAGAAAGCTGCCACAATCTGAAATATTTACATCTACTGATTATATATACTTGTGAATCATCTTAAATAGGCATCAACTCAATGCCTCTACTGGCTAAGACCTGTAGAGTTCCCTACCTTCGAATTTTTCAGACGCTTATTCCTAAAGGTTGCAGCCTTAGTAAATATTAATTAATAATGTAATGATAAATAACAGAATATTCTATTCTATTATTTGTTCAATTTTTCTAAAACAAATAAGTTTATTATTTATTATCATTTTTTTATTTATATATTTAAATAACTAATTTTCATGCATATCATTCACCTTATCAATATAAATAATGTTGTAGGCCAATTTTACCTACTGTTGGTAATTCGTGTATTATTAAATCATGTAAATATTATTTAAATATAAACTAATTATCTGCTACATTACATTCTTTTATTGTATCAATGCAAGAAAAGCTGTGGGTACAATTAATATATATATGTATATTTAAACTTCCTCAAAAGAATTAAAAAGAAATTTAAATTTTATGACTAATAAATATTAATAAAAATATACATCCAGATATAAGTTACTTATGATATACAATTCCAAAATTATTAAATATATATATATTAAAGGATTGACATGCAATGGATAAGTTATCACCAACAATGAACAAATATAATTGCTGAAGTTGTAGTGCTCTTTGAGTTTAGATTTCTCTCCTTGACTTTAAGCAGACAACAAATAAAAATAAATAAATAATTTATCAATTTTTTAATAACATTCAAATTTATTTTTAAGCACATAGATAATATAAAATTAATTAAGGAGAAAAGATTTCACCTTCATAACATATGTGCCTTACTGATTTTTATAATAGCTTAACAATACTGTCTTAAGTATAGAGGAAACTCTCAAACCCAAACACAAGATAAACTTTATAAAGAGTGAACATCTTATCTTTAATCTAAATTCTGATTTATATAGGCCAATCTGAAGCATCCATTACTTTTTTTATACATACTAACATTCGCGAAATCATTCAATTTACATATTTTTATGAATTAATAGAAATTATGTAATGATCAAATTTATTTATTAAGCACATAGATCATAGGAAATTAGGGCGCAAATATTAAAAAGATGAAAATCTTTCTCTTTAATTTCATATGATCTATGTATTTAATAAATTTGAACATTACATAATTTCTATTAATTCATAATATTAAAATGTAGTAAATTGCAAGATTTTGTGAATGTTAATGTATGTAAGAAAGTAATAGGTGAAAAATGAACAGAATAGCAACTTCACTCTCTCAAATCAAGACACTTCAGATTGGCCCATATAAGTCAGAATTTAGGTTGAAGAGAAGATGGCCACTCTTATCTTTATAAAGTATCTTATATTGTGTTTGGGTTTTGAGTTTCCTTTGTATTCAACACAGCATCCTTGAGCTATTATAAAAATCAGTAAGGTGCATTTTCTTTAATTTCATACAATCTATGAACTTAATAAAATAAATTTGAATGCTACATAATTTCTACTAATTCATAATATTAACATATAATAAATTGCAAGATTCTGTGAATGCTAATGTATGTAAGAAAGTAATGGATGTAAAAATGAAGAGAGTAGCATCTTCACTCTCTCAAACCAAGATGCTTCAGATTGGTCTACATAAATCAGAATTTAGGTGAAATATAAGACAGACACTCTCATCTTTATAAAGTCTCTATCTTGTGTTTGAGTTTGACAGTTTCCTCTGTACTCAACAAAACATCGTTGAACTATTATAAAAATCAATAAGCACATGTGTTAAAAAGATGAAATCCTTTCTCTTTAACCTTTTAAAAATGAAAATGCATTAATGTTTTTCATAACAGCACATTCTAGAATTATTATTACTTGACAATTAATGTTTTTATAAAGTAAAAAAAATATTAAATGAATAGCAAATATCAAATTAGTTTGATGACTCTATAGCTGCATTGAAAAATTAAAACAAAAACTTATAAATAAAAGCAAATTTCAAATTTGTTAAAAGGCAATGTTAAATGATGATGTAAATGAATTTATCTCACATTCATATTAAAAGTTAAGCAACAACAACAGCAAACAAACACATGCTATTAACAATTTTTTCAATCCCTCCTAGAAAATACATAAGTAGCATAATTATATTATTGACTTTATATTGTGGTGATACATCAATACAAGCTTAATTACATTTGGATGTTGATATGTTTAAAAAACCTTTTATTATTTATAATATATGAAGACACACACAAAAAGAAAAAACCTAATAAAATACAAGATTTATGAGCAATACAAAAACAATCATGTCAAAAAATATAAAGTATTATATAATTTTTAAATTAATATTAAAATTTCTTTTAATTTTTTAAATACAAGTAGTTTTCTAATTAAAAATGAATAATTTATTATATCTGTGAAAACAGACTTCAATAAATCTTTCCATCAATCACATACAATTGTAGTATCATTTTAAAATTAATGATACCTAATGATGACCACCTGCAAGGTCTCATTACTAAAGAAAAATTTGAAAAGATAATTCTCTATGGCCTCATTTATGAATAAATGATGGTCTTTCCACAAATATAAAATGTGTCATCAATGGAAACTCTATTGCTAATAATGAATGGTGTTACTGAAAATAAGATACAATGTTGTTAATACTGGGAGCTATTAAATATTATGAATGTTATGGCAAAATAACAGAGCAGATTTGACATTTTACAATAATAACTACTCTCAGTGGAAAAGACAAAACATACTGAAAATAAAAGGTCATAATGCTAATAAAAAGTGAATATCATATTGAACAAAAAAAAAGTATAATAAACAATAATAAAAAAAACTATATAAAATTGTTAATGAAATATCAGAAATTAATACACATACAAAAATGTAATTACAAAAAACAATACTATAATAAAAATTAGTTCAAAACTAAATAATTAAAACTTTTTAAAAGAAATTATACTTTTATATTCAATACTATTGTTATACTAAAACATTTGGCAAAATAATTTATCAATATTAATTAGATAATGATGATGGTAATAATAATAATAATAAGAATTTATTACATATTATCTACTGTAAAAAAAAAAAAAAGACTCAAATGACTATTGCAAAAAATTCTTATATTCAAAATTTATCAAAGCAATAATTTCCATGTTATGATATATCTACTTACATATGCATGTGAACATGTGTCAAATGTCATCTGTGTACAAAAACAAGCAAAATATTCATGTTGAGCATGAACAATAAATGGATAGTTGATAGTTATGATCACTATTGTAGCTATATAGTAATAAAAATTACTTGCTGTTCTATATTTATATTATAAAAAAAAAATAAAGGAATAAATCTGAAGTAAATAAAATTATAATAAATACATATATATGTTAATCTTTCACTATGGTTCAGTAACAATAGCTGCAGATAAAGATATTGATAGCAAAAAATAAATTTCAGATTATTTGTCACATAATTTCATAAAATATAAATTGTAAAAGTTAGCTTAAAAGAGATCATGAGATTCAGTCACAACATTGATAGAACAATGTTATAAAAAAGAAACAAACCTCCAGTTTACAAATTTACATGCAATTTCACATGAGCATCATTTTGGAAAGCATGTGTATGATTATGCTTAGAGCTTATCTATTAGCTGATTTCATCACAGTATGCAAAAGTTGGTTTATATGATAAGCTCTAAGCATAAGCATACACGTAAGTTTTTTAAATGCTCATAGGAAAGTACATGCAAATTCATAAAGTACATGGCTAGAGGTTTGTTCTTTCTTCATAATATTACATAGGCAATTTGTGCTATATAAATAACAGACTGTTTATTACAGTAGATTCAAAATTTACTATGTATTTCATCACAGGTGGTTAAAAATAAGATTTTATCTCTCTCCTGCTATAGAAAGAATAGGTTTGTACAATTCAATTATTGATTTATAATTCAGATACAATGGATTGAAGCCCTTGATTTCAGTATGGCTTATATATAGATAAGTTCTAAGCATAAATGTATATTTATGCATTTCAAACCGATGCTCATAAATGAGTGTATGTAAATTCGTAATAACCAGAGGTTTGTTCGTCTTTATAATATTACGTACACAGTCTGCAATAAATAAATAATAGACTATTTATGATACAATAATGGTAATAATTAATCACACACATAGATAAACCCCAAAACTACATATCTTTTACTCATTAAAAAAAAAATTAATATATTAATGTTTGTATACTTTTATATTTTAACACATATAATCTACAATAATAATAATAATTTTAAAAAAAAATCGAAATCATCTCGAAAGAAGCTTAGAAAGTTGAACAACGATGTAATTTTTATATTATGCATAAATCATAGTTTTCATATGTCATAGCATCGGCCGGGACGCGAACCCACAACTGTCTGCAACCAACTACTTGCTTGCAAGGCGGTTGCGATGACCTCCCGGCTAACATAAATCATAGTTTTACATCTTTACTATATAATATCAATAATTATGCGCTTTAAATGTTTTAAGTTTTATATTTGAAATTGATTTTTCCAAATAAGTTCCATTGATTTTTTAAAAATAAAATGTTGAAGTATAAATATTTAAAATAATCAGGTTAAAATTATATTTAGTCTATTTTGTCTGCATATCACATTAAAAATACTTTGTCTAGCTGCAAAAAAAACAACAACCCCCAAACAATGACTTTGTTCTTAAATTACTATACACTAGTGGTGATATTTCACATTTTTCTTAAATGTTATTATTAATACAATATCCTGAGTCGGTAAACTACGGCTCGCAAGTCAAATGTGGTTCTTTGATGTTAATTTCATGGCTCTTTTTATCAGGATAAACACATTTTTTATTTCCTTTTGTAAATAAATATTTTGTTGACTTTAGGACAAGACAAGAATATACATTACAATGTTATTTCTTGAATTCAGCTTAGCTAAATGAATACTTAAATATTATAGAAATTTGTGAATAAATCAAACTGTTAAAGTAATTTTTTGTTTATTTTTAAGAGAATTTTTATTTTTGTTAGAATTTATATGAATTGTATTATGTTCTATTATTAAAATAAATGTTCAAATATATCCATAGCCATCCAGAAATTCATATTTTTCAAGGATATATTTTTCACTTCTTTAAGGTGTGTGTTAGGAAAGGAGGATAACTCTCTTCTTGTGACTTTTTAATAGGAGAAGAGGGGAGGGCGACACTTCACTCTCTAAATGGGGGGAAGGAGAAAGTTTTAATCAAAATGGTTCATTTTAAAAAGTTTGATTGACCTCTGATTTAGATCAATGGGAGAGTCACATGATACAGCTGAAAGTCCACAAATTATAGTTCAATTCTGTTGTTCCCAGTGCTTGAATATCATACGAATTTCAAGTGACAATCCATTCAATTATTTTCTTTTAATGATACATTTTAAAAAATATAAATATATGTAAAGTTTTTTGTTAATTAAAAATTTTGTTAGTTATTTGTGATTAAAATTCAAGACTTAAGCTACAGGATAGCCACTACAAATAGTAAATCAATTATGAGTTCATCTTTTAAGATTAATAGAATAAATCAAATGAAAATATTAACTAAAAACCAAATGTTATGTAAATAAATATTTTGCAGTGATAAAAAATATTTTTAAGAATATATGTTTGCATTAGCTGAATTAAAAACCAGAATTATATAATGCCTAGCTTTGAAAAATACACAATATTTTAACTACAGATGATAAGAAGAGCAGAAAAATTTTAATTAACAAAACTAAAAATGATTTGATATACAAGTAATCAAGAATATCAACATATACAGCATGATGTAAAGCAAAATTTTTGTAAGAATATGGTGATGAATAATTCAAATGAAAGATTGCCATACAATCTTTTTCAAATTAAGTTAAACTACATTTTGTTAATAAATTGTCATCTTGAATCTATAAATAACAAAAGAGATGAACTACTCAACTGAAATACGCTCAATCAAAGAGAAATATAATAAACAAGCAATAATCAAAGAATAGCACAAACAATTCAAATTGTAACTATTAGGCATAGAAGCTTTGAAGAGTAGTGTCTGAAATTTTATCTCTAAATTTGATCCATGATTCTATATGTGAAAAAATAAGCAGTCAGATTATAAAGTTTTGTTTCCTGCCTCATGCAAATCTTAGATCCCTCCACATCTGGAAGATGTAATTTGACCAGGGAAACTATCTAGAAGTGAAAAAAAAATCCATGAAACCAAACCAAAACTCATTCTAAAAATTGGAGAATTTGACAGATCCAGTCAATATTTGGTTCAGAAAAATAAAACCAAAAAAAAAACTATTTGAATAATGGAGTATGATGTGAATAGAGTAGCAATTGATATCAATGTAAATCTAATCAGTTGTGAATTAATAATTGGACATGCAGAAATAATAGCTAGGTATTAAAAATTAAATCTACTACAGGCATTAAGTAGAGAAAAAAAAAAAGGTTAAAAAAGAATTTTACAATTAAAACATGAAATGCAAAAAAAAAAAAGTATTGCAAATAGAAAAATTTTACATTATTAAATGGCCACTAATTAACAAAAGATTTCTTTTTGGTAAATACTGGAAAATCATAAATAGTTAAATGGCTATTTCAAGACATTTAATTATATGGTTTATTCCTCAAACAGGCTTCAAGTAGTTGCAAACAATAATTAGTTCACTTTATTGAAACCTATAGTAAAAGAAATGTTTATCCACATTATCACAAAATTCAGATTGACTTGCCAAACTGTGGCACACAACATTCTAAATATAAAAAGAAAAAAATGAATGCATCATTAAGACCTAAATAAAGAGTCATTCTACTGGAAGAATGCAATATAAAAAAGGGAAACTCAAGTGACTCTTGCATTTGAGTTACAATCTGAGTGCTAAAAAGAACTTCATAATGAACATGGTATTTCAATATCATATCTGCTGTCTCTTCACTTAGACAACCCCCAAGTAATATTTATAAAACTCAAATAAATTGTTTGTGTGTGTGTGTGTTTTTTTTTTTTTTATTAGAAAAAGATGCCATTAATGTCATAATACTGACTGGACACAAAAATAAAACTAAATTGCACAAATAAAATAAACAAACAAAAAACAACAAATTGTTTTTATATTGGACTATATCCATCATCAATGTCTTTAGAAAAAATTAACTTTATTTAAATATTCAAAATACATTCAACTGTTAGTACCAGTATTTGGAATATTTAAATAAAGTTAAATTTTTCTAAAGACATTCAATACTCATATTATATGATGAAAATAGTCCAATATAAAAATACAACTAAAACACCATAATCACAAACCTTCAGGAAAATGCAAAAAACAACAACAATCCAGAAATAGTATAGTTTTGAATTGCCTTTCAACAAATGAAGCAATCAAATATTACAGAATTATGCAAATAATGGCAAATCATTAGAATCAAATACTAAAATATATTTTTTGCATAAATGATTAAAAACTCTCAAAAAATTAACAAACATAGCCAAAACAGTTTATATATATATATATGAAAATAATATTATTCTGTTTAACATAATTTAAAAACCCACTGACCTAGAGAGGTATTGAAAAGAATGAGTAGAATCAGATGTTCATAAATAAAAAATAAAACTACATGAAAGTTAAGCAATAAAAAAACTCTTGATATTGATGGAATAATGATTGAAATTATAAAAATATGGGACAAGATAAAAATGAAATCATCCATCAGTTTTAGAGAACCATAATGTGGTCAAAAGAATGATGTTGCTCTGTTTGACTTGGACTACATGAAAGGTAATACAATTGATTGTAATACCTATACAACAAACAATAGCTTTAGTTCCCTCACTTAGTAAAATAATATTCAACATCTAAAACCATTAATTCTGCAAATATCGGTGGATAGTCAGAATATAGAAAAGGCCAAAAGACAAACAGTGAGTGTTTGTCAGATAACTGAAAAAAGTAGGAAATATATATTAAATGTATGTATAGACCTGGGTCCCCAACCCTATGCCCGTGGGCACCATGACGCCCACAGACCATTTTATGTGTGCTTGCCACTAACCGAACACAATAAAAAATTATTTATCTGATACAAATAAATTTAATTTTTAAAATTTCTTATAAATTATTGTATTCTATTGTAATCAAATTGTAGGGCTTAAATATTTTTTTTTACATTATGTATATTATTAATAATATCCAACTATAAATTTACATTGAAAAAATAAATGGTGCCTGCCACCTGGCGAGTATTATAGAATATGCTCTTAAGTGCAAAAAGGTTGGGGACCCCTGGTATAGACTATGTGAACTATAAAAAGGTTACAATATAATAAATACGATAGAATGACAGCCTGTTAAGCTAATTGCGCAGACGCTGTGAGAATGTTATTAATAAATGAATACCTTCGAACAACCACATGATATAGATTTGCTCATATATAAACATTTGAGTCGTAAGGGTAAGAGGATTCCTTTTTACTCTTACACAAATACTATATCATGTGGTTGTTCGAAGGTATTCATTTATTAATAACATTCTCACAGCGTCTGCACAATTAGCTTAACAGGCTGTCATTCTATCGTAATTATAATCGCACGCAAGACGTTATAAAATAAATGTTTATTCAAATATAATAAATAGAAAAATCATGTGAGATATTTAGTCTTGGGACATCTTTGTAACCATAGAAACAAAGCAAATAAAACTTTGACAGAATTTAAAATGATGACAGGTATTAGATTAAATGTGCATACTTTTGTTGAGATAGCAAAAAACCCGTAGAAGAAAAAAAACATGCTGATTAAATCTTGATCTTTAGTGATTACAAACAAGAGATAATAAGTATCATGAAAGAAACTATCAGGAAAATAAATACATTAAAAATCAAAATCATAAATATAAACTACCCCTGTTACACCCCCCTCCAAATCCTACCACCAAAATACAATAAATTTGAATATCCGAATTCCACTTCATCAATAGTAGTCACAACTTCTCATCCAGAAATATGCAGATAAAATGGCAACACTAAAAACGCTATGATAAAACTCTAAAATATAGAAAGAGTAAATCATTTTAGAAGTTACTAAATATAGCATCATTCAACTGTTTTATTTTTCAAAAGTGTCGCTTACATCATAGTAGATGGACCTAATAAAAGCAGATTGAAAAAGGATAACTGCATATGACATGTGGTGCCATGGAACAAGACTTTTAATTCTTTAGTCCATCTACAAGGTTAATATATGTTTCTGAAAAACTTAAGTCAATAAAGAGTGTCTTGCTAATCAGGATATAGCAGAAACATAGCCAGGAACCCAATGTTATAGAAAAACTCCTCACTAAAGGATAAATGAGAGATTACCTCGACATGGTCAATTCCCATTCTGTTAGATAGTTCACATTAGGCAGGCCATCAATTATAGTTTATATAAGACCTTATTTATGGTCCAAAGCAGTAAACTATGATGAATGATTATACCACTATACACTATTGATGAATACAGATTGATCTGATAAAGATATTAGAAACATTGAAGAACAGTAATGAAGTTTGATGACAACATTTTAATAGTAAAAAGTTATCATAATACAAATTTATTAGTTTGAAGGAGAGATCCTTTATTAGACTGAAGTACTAACAAAATACAATGCACAAAATACCATAAATAAATGCACAAAAATATACAAAATACTATGCATAAGTAGAATATTTAAAATTAAAAACAAATAATACAAGAAAATGTAATGAGCATTTATTTATAAGAGTAAATATTTTTTTTTGCAATTTATTTCAATTATTTTATTAAGGGCTCTGATTAAAACACACACACAAAATTACTGATATTAGATGACGGTCCTGAGGAATATCTTTTCTAAACAGGGAAGTTGAAGTCTACTATAAAAGACTAAAAGTTGTTGTCTTGTTTACAAAAAATGATTGTCTCCTATACTAAGGAAATGTAGTATTGAAAAATTAAATGTCCCATAATGATGTAATTTAAGTGCCTTTATAAATATTAGCAAATCCACTTCCTTGAAGTTGATGTGTATACCCATTTAAATGGTCAACATTCTCATCTGTGATTGGTCTTGATTATCTAAGATGAATACATTGGTACAGATTTTTTCCTTTTAAATAGATTATTATATTTATTATATATATATTAATCAGAGTGGTAGTAGCATTAATGCAGGAGAGGTTAAAACAATGTAATGAAGAGATTAATATAAAATAGTTGGAATAAGGCCTATAGCAAGTCTTTTAATGAATGGATTTAACATGTGGTTTAATTACATAAATAAAATTAGAATGAAAGAATGACTTTTGTGGATCAGTGTAATGGCAGAGTGGCAGACTCTGGTCCTTAAATGTATGAATCATGCATGGCACTTCAGCTTCTCAAACCTTTTATGAACTCCAGGGCAATAAAACTATATGATTATTTACTGAGTGAACGAATAAACGAGAACTAGTTTAAATATGACAAATTTCTGTTTAAGATATTATAGAATAATAGTCAACTCCAAACAAAGAAATTCTTTGAGATCATAGCATGAAAATATTAACAGCATAAAATGATTTTGTATATTTAGAGTGTATTTAATAATCGAAAAGTAATTGAAAGAAATATATGGCTAGCTTGGACAAGAAAGAAAAAAAAAACAGAATACAAATTAGACATAGTAATAAAAGTGAAACATATGTCAAGATTAGAATAAATATCACAGATGATTAAAGCAGATGTTATTGAGTATGTATATATTGTAATAAGGAAAAAAGTTCAATGCCCAAAGTAAAAACTGCTTACAATAAACTAGATAGTGAATCATACAAGTTAATACACAGTAATAAAAAAAAGTTACAACTTTTAATTTAAATATAAAGGATTTTAACTCAGACTTTCAAGCAACCTTCAATTATTGACACTATCTCATACTACTGACACCCATGACCACACATATGTAGAAAAGATAAATAAAAATTAATGAGATGGATGGTGCTTCCAGGAGACTTCAAAATTACCATGTATTTGGAATACTATTGAAGAACTATAAATTGTTTTCAGGATCTAAATGTGACTGTTATTTTATTTTGAATGCAATTAATTTTGAGAAACTATCTTTGATGTAAATTGTATTAATATTGCTACTGCTTTTTACTTTAGTAAAGATTACTCATTTTCAATCAACAATCAGAATTTCTGAAAAAAAAAAAAAGGATTTAAATTGAATCTGCAAAAATTTGTCAGTCAAGATGTTAATTAGTTGTTTTGTTTTGCAATGATTTAAATGTAAAGAGTGAAATAAAAAATTATGTTTAATGAAAAAAAAATTATATAAAAAATATAATTATACAATATTATAACAATAAATAAACAAAACAAACAAACAAAAAAAAGATTATACAGCAGCAAATACTATAAAAAAACAATTCTTGGTATTTATTGCCTATTTCAGATTAATAAACATATATTAAACATTTACTAAACATTATATATATATATTAAATAATACAACATTTATTGTTATATAAGGGATTTGACTACACACTTTCAAACTTCCTTCAGCTATCCCATCTATCTCATACAACTGATCCACATGACCACACCCATGCGGAAAAAATGTGATCTCCAATATAGATATTTTGTGCTGAACTAGCACTCATCTGTTGGTCCAGATAATCATCTCCCACACATATAATCTGGACCAACTGATGAGTACTGGTTCAGCATGAAATATGTATATTGGAAATCATTTATCTTTTATGCATGTGTGTGGTCATGTGCATCGGTTGTATGAGATAGATTAGATAGCTGAAGGGAGATTATATAACTTCAGATATATAAATTATACTTGTATTCAATCAAACATCTATTATTATATAATATTTTTTTGGTTTATGCAGAACACAATGTAAAAGATATTTATTTCAATTTTATAATAATATTATAGCAAACAGAATTATAATAAATCAAGTGAAAAAAACAAAAAAATGCATTAAATTGCAAATCAACTATCAGCTTATAGTTTCAGATATAAAATATGACAATATTAAAATTAGACAAGGCATATAAAACCACAAAATAGTTTCAATATTGCCACTCAATATATGAGTTCAGGAGGCACAAAACAAAGCAAAATTTCATAATTCAGTCAGAATGGAACTATACCACAAAAAAACATTCTTTAAAAATACAGTGCACAATTTTGATTGATATATTTTTATTTAATTTTAAAAGTAAAAAAAAAAAAATGCTTCAAATTTTATTATTATACATAACTTTTAAACAATCCCTCAGAAAGTCATGATTCATAGTTTGCACACCACAATCCTAGATGACCATTGTGTTTCAGTCCACATGGAAAGTATTCCTAACAGGGTTTCCATGTGATACACTTACGTTTATTTAGTCAAAAGAATACAATTATCAAAAATTAATGAAATAAAAAATAATATTATTAAAGAAATATACAATAACATAAAAATTGCAAGTTTCAATGATAGACAATTTAATATGGAAAATCACAGATCAACTTACAATTTTAAAAAAACCTATTGTAATGGTATAATGAATTGGAGTGATCCTGACTGATATTAATCATCATCATTAACCACAAGTCAAAATATAAATTTGAATATAAAGGAATGAATAAATATAATGAGGAATGTGCATGTTATGAGGAGCATAAGAGATCAGCAAAAACACTAATTATGTTAGCTATAAGTTCATCAGTATTACCCAAAAACAATAACCATTCATCATCATGAATGATCAATAATACAAATAAATCAACAGTCTATCTAATGACTGGATTTGAAATGAATCTATTATAGACCAGGCTAATTATTTAACCCTTGCCAGCTATGGGGCAGATTATTTAAACAATAATTTGGGTGCACAAACTAATCCATAAGAATATAACAATTAAAAATATAATGCTGGGATATTAAAACATGACATCACCAATGCCCTGGCCACTTAATACCATTAATGTACTGGTCAATTATAAACTAAATCTCTAAAGAAATAATAAATAAAATGAAATGTAGTGTAGGATTTTAAATGCCATCCAGCATTAGAGAAGTAATGAAATCATCATCAATTGGATATCCATAAACACTAAATACAACCTCCTTTTAAAAAAACAAACTGTTATACATGAATCCAATTCAGTGAGCAAAAGTTCTATAACTGTTATCATGAACAAGAGATATCATAACAATAATTTATAATATTTTAGGATTAAATAAATTCACTGGAATAACTTTAATAACAGAAGATAAATTTATTAATAACAATGAAATTAAAATGAAATTAAGATCGCTAGAATATGGCTATACATATAAATTAAACCTGATTTTGATTAATACAAAAAGAAATCCACTATTACAATGTAATTTACATGTCTCAATAGGTTACATAAAACATACCTATATATATGCACATAGATGTGCAGTATAATAATTTAGGAATATATTTGAAGTGTTATAAACCTATAAATGAAATTCATTTTTGTAATGCATAATTAATGACTGATTTAATATATTTATGTGGGCACCCATAAAACTGTGTGCACACATTGATGTTTATATCATATACTTTAATTTATCAAAATAATAATTTATTAAAAATATACTTTTCATGAGACAATTAATTCAATGTTGAAAATATACATAAAATTCATGTGATTGTGGGTATATATATAAATTGTATGAATCAAAGTTATTAGTTAATTCATTATTTCTAATGTAATATAGGGTATATGAGCACAGACTTTCACACCACCCACCTCTCTCCACTCTATCTAATAACACTGATACACCCAAACACATATATGCTGAAAAGATAAATAATCACCAATATACGTATTTCATGTGGCCTTCGAGCATTCCATCATCTGATTTTCAATTGGATGGACGGTTGAAGAGTTGGAGTGTGGAGTGGATTGAAGCCTGTCCATTAAACTATGAGGATAGTCTATCTTAATATATATCTGAGCACTTATACTATATATGTGTGTAAAGATGATAGTCTGGACCAACTGATGATTGCTGGTTTAGCATGAAATACGTATATTGGTGATTATTTATCTTTTCAGCATATATGTGTTTGGGTGTATCAGTGTTATTAGATAGAGTGGAGAGAGGTGAGTGGTGTGAAAGTCTGTGCTCATATACCCTATATTACATATATATAGCCACAGGTATATAACAAGCCTGTGTTTCAGTTATTTCTAATGGTAAAAAGAAGTTTTTCTTTTTTTTTAAAAAAAAAAATTAGCATGAGATTTAGTTTGGAAAGTTCTTTCCTTAAAAAAAAAAATTTGGGGCTTTTGTTTCTTGATTTACAGTAAGATTTTCTGAGTTTATTATTATTATTTTGTAAATTTCAAAATAAAATTGTTTATGAATCAATCCTTTGTTTTTAGAGGTCAAATTAGAGATTCTAACAATCATCATTTTCAATAAAGTAAGTTTCATTTCAAATTCAGATTCTTGTGGTCTCATTTTCAATATTAAAAAAAAAAGATCATCAGAGTTTTCTTCTCTCCTTTTTTTTTTATAGACAATAATGGAAACAAATTATCTTTTAGACACATTTACTATTTTTCTTTCCTTGTTTTATTTTTATTTGACAAAAGTTATTTATTTTTAAATCTTATCATTTAAGATTTTAATTGTCATTTTTTAGAAATTATTTAAAATAATATTCTCAATAACATTCTACTCATGGGCTGTACTTTATATATATGATACAACACCCTTATCTGCATATAGATAAACCAATATACATATAAAGTACTTCAGCAAGCTGATGGACTCTCTTGGTAAGCTAGTCCCTTCTAAAACAGTATACTGGGTTATTGTCATCTTCTGCAAAGATATAATCTGGTAACTGTTGGCATACATATAGTCAGCTCCATTGTAGCTTTAACCCTTAACTATTATTCCAGTGTAATGTAAAAAATATCTTCAAAAATTTGGTTATTTCTACTTTTCCTTTTAACTTTATATATATACATGTACACACTACTATGTCCTTGTATGCCACGAGACACACAACTGACTCATTATATAAAACTAAAAAATGAATATAACTTAAAAAATTACTCAAGACAAAGAAGTTAAATTCGTTTCTTTCTCAAATCCTGATTAAACTTCTAGGCAAGTGTCCAAAATTATAAATTTGTATTTGCTAATACAAGTCAAAAAATGTGTATTAAAATTTTTGTTTTGTTATTCATTTTCAAAAAAATGAAATAATAATATTGAAAAAATAGAAAATAAAATTATTTATATGTATGTGTGTGTTTAAAAATAAGTAAAGTAACATTCCTACAATAAATATGACAAACACTTCCATAACTAAGAATTGTTTAATTATTTATAACAATTATGAATCTGGTGCTTAAACTTATATAAACTCACAAGCAATAAATTGTTAAATTATAATTTTTTAACAAAAAAATCTTATCAAGTTCCTCATTAAGAACATCAATTAATATATATATATATATATTATCACAATATTTTATTATAATAATAGTTATCACAACATTTTAAATGAAATAAATAAAAAATATAAAAAGTTAACAGGAATGCAAAAAGTATTTAATTAAAAATCTATTTAATTAACATGTTAATAACTATGAAATGGCTAGAGGAAACTAAATCAATTATTTAAATAAAAACAGCAAAATAACATTTATTTTTTTGGAAATAAAAAAATGGACAATATGAATTGATTAAGTGCAAAAAATAAAAAAATGATAATATATATATATATAAAGATAATCTTAAATTGGATTCCAAGAGAATGTAAAAGACCCAGAAAGAGACCACACGTGAGATGGATGGATGAAATAAGAAAGTGTGCAGGGGTGATGTGGAGAAGAAAAGCTAAGGATCAGAGAAGATGGATTCAACTTGGAAAGACCTTCATCCTGCAGTGGATTGATAATGGTTGATGATGATGATGAATAAGACAAATTACTTATTTGCTTTTTTATAATTTTTTTTAAAATATTTTTTCTATTTATTACATCTCATCAAGCAGATAATTTATTCCAATTATATATACAGTGAAGTCTGAAACAACAATATTCTAAAGCAAATAATTACTAGAATAAACACTTTATATATACTAAATCAAGATTTATAAAACAAATGCAAAAATATACGATAAACATTCGAATGACATATATTTTCCAAGTAAAATTTAGTTATGATTTACATAATTTTGTCTAAAAATTATCTTATGTCCATCCATATACTGCAATACTATTTGTCATGAATCACAAAAATTAAATTTGAAATTGGATTTAAGTTGACATCAAAATAAATAAATAAATAAAATTCAAAAATTCTCCTAAGTGTGCTTACTGTATAATTTTAATCATAAAAATAGAATTTGAAAACTGATTACGGTTGATGTCCCACACATAAAAAAAATTCAAAATAAAAGTCCAGCAAAATGTCAGAAATTTAAAACTTAGCAATCAATTGAATTTGCTTATGTCTTTCTATCTCTAATGGTAAAAATATAGTATATATTTTTCTTTAAAAAAATTCTTCTAGATGTTAATGCTGTAATAAAATTAACAATAATCCATAAAAGTAGATTTTAAAAGCCGATTAACAATCATGTAAAAAAAAAAATCAAAATGAAGAATTAGTAAAATGACAGAAATCTAAAAGTCAGTAAGTAATCAATTTAATTCGCTTGCCTTTTTATCTCTAGTGATAAAAATATTATATATATTTTTCTTTAACAATATTCTTTTAAATGCAGACAAATAAAATTTGAAACCTAATTAATGTAATGTCAAAAAAAATTTTTTTTTTTAAAAATAAAACATGCAATAAAATGGTGGATAAGAAAATACTAAGCATGGATCATTAAATCAACAAATGCTATTGGTTGAATAAAAAAATGTACACTAAGTGCTATTAATAGCTGAAAAAAAAACACATGCATAAAATTTTTTCATAGCATTTCAGTTTTGAACAAAGTATTAGACAGCATTACAGCATTTAATTATGCTTTTGTAATTTGTTCGCCTTTACTAGTTTTGTTTTACATACTTTTTGTATCTGTGATTTGAATCAGGATCCAAAAATATTGTATGTAATATTGACCAGCATTTTAAAAAGACAAAGTTATAAAATGGTCAGCAAATTAAATTCTGAATAAAATATGACTAAATCAATAATCTATATCATTTTTTTTTTTAAAAAAAAAAAAGAATTATAAAATGCCTAAATAATGAAAAGAATTTCAAATTAAGCAATTTATGTCGTAACATTATGGATCTAATAGAAACTCTTATTCTTAATGTAGATAAACCAAGGAAATGACAGGTAATGACATCAATGAGGCAATTATTAGTGAAAAGATTTTTGAGATTTTTTTTTTTTTTGCTATATCACCCAATACAAGTACTCTTTTTGAAAAGTTTGTTTCCAGCGAAGTATTTGTTCATTAGATTCAGAAAAATAAGTAAAATACATACCATTTATAAAGCATGGTAAGGCTGCTAAGGTGGATAGGACAATTGGTGATCTCACGAGTTTGAGATCAATTATCTGTGAATTTTTATTAGCATATGTAAATTTATTTTAATTTTATTCTTTCATAAGATGAATTTTAGTTATTGATTTTTTATGCATTTTTACATTTATATATTTATTTTATTTAAATACTTATTTTTATAGAGATAAAGAATCTATATAGTAGTAATAAAAAATTAAGCTTAGTGCCTTCCCCTTCCAACTTTTAAAGACCAGAACTATATTAATATTAATATCTTTTTAAACATTTTATATAAGAACAAAAAAATGTAAACAAACATTTGCCACCACCCCCCTCCTTCTTTCTCTTATTTCCATAAAGCTTTCTGAGATTTTAAGTGCTTTTGAAAAATCTAAAGAAAAAAATCAAAATCATGAATTATGTACAGCTGCTGGAGTTGTAATAATAATAAACAAAATACATGTGAGACGTTAATTTAGAATTATTTCCCGATTTGTTTTTTCTTTAATTTTCAAATATGTAAATGCATTACTTTAGTAGTTTAAAATGTTTCTGTTTAAAATTAAATTAAAACATATTACTTTCATAACTCATGCTCAAACATTAACATCTATAAATAACTTCCTGAGCTATGCATATTTGCACTTTATTAGAGTGTCAAGAGCTTATCTTCTAAATTTTTTACCTAGGTCCATGCTTTTTCCACGTTAAAATAAAAAGATAACACCAACACTATCCAAAAATTCTAAATTTCCATCTTACAGAAAATCATATTTGCTGAGATTTGATTGAGATATAATGGGATTTTTTTCCTCTTATTTTTTAAATCATAAATTATTATAAATTTAAAAAAAAAAAAAACTTTTTTTAATCAATTAATAAAACAACAAAAGTTACTTTTTTTTTTTTTTATAACAAAATATTTATTAAAATAAAACACTTTACTATTTAAATTTTATATTTATTGTATTGGAAAAATATTCCAGTTTAGGCTTTAGGTATATTCATGTGGACAATCAAATTTTTTTTTTTTTATAATCGAATCAATTTTTAGGTTTGTGTTTTCCAAAGTGGATGCTGCAAAGTTATTAATTTCAAAATATGAAATAATTTGATAAAAATTAAATAAAATTGCAAATAAGTATGTAGATAAAATTCTATACTAAACTTAACAGTTTATACTAAGTTGATTTTCATTAGGTAATTTGTCTACAATGTAATTATCAATGAATGTTCATTTGTTTTTTTACCCCTTTTTAGTTATTTTTGATATAATATTGAGCAATAGTATTACATTTTCTATGAGTTGATAAATTTAACCTGTTGTTTAATGAAAGAGCATTCTTAGATTCCTCTTTGATATTTTAAAAAAAACTGAGCAGGGTAAATTCCTAATGTCCACCCCAATACATTCTTATCCTTACAACATTTAATACTATGTGATTATTCATACAGTAAACAAACATCAATGGGCTACTCACCAACATATATCACCGTGTGCTAATTTTATTGACTTTTACTTCTGAGTTTAAAATTAAAAACATAATTGTCTTTCTTCTTAGTTGCTGATAATCCTTAACTGAAATATCAGCTGTCTTCTTCAGGGAAAAATAAATATGCATATGACCAATCTTTATACATATACATTTACAATTATAATACATCAAACTCAGTCAAGACTCTTATTCCCAGGAAGCTGTAAAATCACCAGCCAAGGCAATGTGATTGGTAACAAGATAAGGAGCGCTAAAAATCCTCTGCTTGCAGCCCTAGATTACCATACAATAATGGCCATTTATTTAGGTACCTATAACTCTTAATCACTTTCAAGAGAAAGTAAATTTGCATAAATTGGAAAAACAACTTTCTACTATTAAATCGGATGTGGTTGGATTTTGTGTGAAGCAGGAAGATGAGGTGAAGAAAAAATTAATTTAAAGAATGGATACATACTTTATACACAAATATTAAAAATACAAGTAGTGTGTAACAAATTATAAACAAAAAGAGAAAAAATAACATTGCTGAAATTGATATCAAAGTGACAAAATTAGATTTTTCAATTTAATGGAGGTCCCCATTGTGTTGAAGAAAAAGAGGATTTGCATATAAATGCTCATAATGCTTTTGATCAGGTCAAACAATATTTTAAAATTGTCTTGAGATAGTTTAATGCTAGAATTAGTGGATGATTGGAAGATGAAACTTTCTGCAGATAAATTAATTTATGATGATAAAAATGTGAGAGGGACAGACTTGTAGAGTTTGCAGAAAAAATAAAAACTGTACATTATGAATTCTTTCTTTGGAAAAAAAAAAAAACATGGAAGAATCTAAATAAAGGTACAACAGAATTGGCTTATATTTTGATTGACAGAAAATATGCATTTCAAATTTTTTCATTCTTAATATATTTAACACATGAAGTGATCATAGATTAGTAACATGAAAATGCAAAACTAAAAAGTTGAAAAACTATTTAAAAATATAATATTAAGTGATGATATTCTTAAATTTTCAGAAATATTCCAATGAAATTAAGACTTGACTGATATCAATAAAAAGATAAGTGATAGTCTAATAAGAACTGCAAGAAAGATATCTGGCATAAAAAAGCAGACATCTATCGATAAATTTTTTACAAAGTCATTTAAATGTACAAAGAAAAGAGAAAATAGGAAAAATTTTAAAAATGAACCACTAAGAGCTCCAGAAAATGATGGAATTGATATCTTAAAAGTAGAGATAAAAAATTGTTGGTAAAATTAAATACCAAATGTCTAAATGATATAGATATAACAATTGTTTGGAAGAATGCAGTGATAATATTGATATTTAAAAAAGGGATAACAAAAATAACAAAAATTAGAGATTTACCAGTCTCCTATCAGTTTTATATAAAAATTTTATTACTTTCAATTTATCTACAAAGAACTTTGAATTCTAACCAACCAAAACCAAACTGGATTTAAAAGTAGTTTTAACCCAATGTATATTTCTAAATATTGGGAGGTTGAATAAATATAAATTGCCATCTGTCTGTATAAACAATTCCATGGTGATTAAAATTTTAAATCTGTGATTAATTTCATCCATTTTGTTTCCAACAATAGTAATAATCTGACCAACATATTTTTGTTGTTGTTGACTTCTAACTCATCATTATCAATCTTTATTCTCTTCATCTGAGAAAATCAACTGAGCATAACTGTAGTCTTTTTAACATTTGGCTTTAATTTTACTTTCACGTGATAACTCTTGCAACATTTCCTGAAGCTCTGAAATATTACTTTGCAAAAACAATTAAAAAATTTTCAATTTTAATAAAAATATTTTACTCCCTAAGGTTTCCATTTTAATCCATTAAAATACTTCTTATAAAACTGCTGTAAAAGATTTGGAGATATGGAAACATCCTGTCATATATTCTTCTCAATATTAATCTTTCTAATATCATTATGTAATCTAATTGTTGCTGCTGCATTTTTATAAACATTCTTTAAAATATATCCTTGATGATCCAATGCTCTAATCAATGAAGAAATATTTATAGAATCAAATGATTTTCATAATCTATAAATCCAAAGTATAATGATAACTCATATTTCTTCATCCTTTCTATAACTTCTCCCAGTACTTGGAAACCCCTTTTAGAGCCAGCTTGTTCTTTTGTTGATTAAAATCCAAACTTTGCTATAGATGAATTGTAATTTATCTTGGTAAAAAAATCATATAACACTAATAAAAAACTGATAGGTTTGTAATTTCTTATATTCTAATATCTTTTTTTTTCATCTTTTTAAAATATTAATACTAATACTGCTTTCTTCCATCATCTAGTCCAGCTTAATCATTTAGACATATAACTTTGCCAAAAAAAAAAATTATATTCATCTGCTTCTTTTAAGATAGTGATTAAAATTCTATCATTTCCTAGAGCTTCTTTATAGATTTAATTACACGTCTCTCATTTGTTCATTTAAAATTCTGTGCAATTTAGATGATATAGCAGTTTTAGAAAATACTTTTTCTTGTTCTTTATTGCTATATAAGTCTTGAAAGAACTCTTGTAAACATTTCATGATATCATTCCTCTTTGTAATAATCGTTCCATCTTCTTTTCTTTTGCAGAAATACCAAAATGTTATTTTACACTATTGAAAAATTTATTCTCTTCTATAGCTGTCCTTGCTAATTCACAATTATATTTTCTTATATTGTTATCAAATCTTCTTCACATGATTTTATGAAATTCTAGATGTTCAATCCATCTTAATACACCATTTATATATTTTTTTATATTCCTTATTTTCTTCATAAATAGACTTGTCACAATAGAAATTTTACTAGTCAATGTTGCTTTTTTGTACCAGCTATTTTTGTTACAGTTTTTAATAAGTGTTTCTGTTATCTTCCTATTGATTTTATTCTAATCTAAATCCATGTCCAAAAACTATTAATATTTGGAAATGATTTGCAAATTCTAATTTAAATTTATAGAAATATTTCTGAAGATTAGGAACATCAACTGTAATACTGTTTTTCTTAATAATTTTTGCCCCTCTAGTTTTGCATTAACATGTATCTTACACCTCACTAATCGATGACCACTACCTGTGTTGAATTTATTAAAGAATATTACAATCCTAAAATACATATTTTCTGTTAGTCACAATATAATCGAATTCTGCTGTACCTTCCTTTGAATGCTTCCAGTCTCTTTCCATTTAACATTTTTTTCAAAGAAAGAATTCATAATATAGAGTTTTCTTTTCCTGAAAGCTCAGCAAGTCTGTCCTCTCTCATTTCTATTACGTCAAATTTATCTACAGCACTTTCAACTTTCAATTGCTAATCTTTTTTTTTATGTGTCATATCATCGGTCTGGTAGTAAACCCACTAACCCGGGACAACTGCTTGTAAGGCAGCTGTGCTGACCTCTTGATCACCAATGCTTGACAATTGCTTACCAATTCTAGCATTAAAGTGTCCTGATGACAATTTTAAAATGTTATTTGGTCTGAACAAAAGCCTTTTGTATATCCATATAAAAAATCCTCTACTTCTTCATCACAATGAGAACTTGTTGGAGCATAAACTTCGATTACCTACTTGTGAATTTTTTGAAGAATTTCATTTAAATACCTATTACTACAATTAAGTAATAATAATAAAATCAAAATATCAATATTAAATTTTAATGACTTAGCTTTTATCCCAAAACAAATTAAAAAATTGAAATAATTCAAATTAAGCTGAAATTCTACTTTCGAACTTAAGACATTAGAATAAATATGACTGCGTACTAATTCATAATTACATCAAAACTTTCCTGGGTCAAAAATAAAAAAAATTAATTTTGCTTTTCTTCTCTGTCAAAAATCTGTTGCTGTTTTTTTAACGAAAAAAAAAAAAACACAAACAAACTGAGAAATATATGGAATACATTAAAAACAGTTAATTATTACAGAAAACAAATGAAAAATGTACATTCTTAAAACCAACAAATATTTATCTTTCTTTTCCTTTGTTTATTTTCACACCTGGAGATATTCTCATCATATAGATTTTTAACTTCTGATTGACAGTTAATACCTTCATAAATCTTAATTGCTCTACAAGTTGAACCCGGTTTCAACATCCTTATTAAAACAGAAGCAATTATATCACTATGGTGATGAAAGAAAGTGTAAAACAAATGGGAAAATTGTGAATTTACTGATATATTTTTATATAACCTCTGATTTTTTTTTTTTTTAAATTCAAGCAAAACAAAGATGTTACTTTTTATAGTCTTCTTTTAAAATATATTCACGATCTTTACTTAAAAAAGACAAATAAACTATATCACTATTATAATAATACTGAAAATGTATCTGTATTCTTTTAGAATGTTTATATTTCAGAAAATGAAATATTTATTAAAATGAACAAAACTATACTAAATTGATATATTTAAATAAAAATTCGTACAAACACATAATCACAAAATTTACGTGTATATATATGTGTGTGTGTAGAAAATTAAACGACCTCATTACAAGACAAAAAGTATAATTTGCTTCAAAAATAGAATTATTTTATTTCAAAATGGATTGCTTTACCAAATTTATAAGACTCAGTTGTATCAGGATCAAGTATCTAATAAAAACAACAATATTAAGCAGACAGTCATGATTCTAATGTGATTATCATGACTTAAGAAGTCATACTGTCTCAAAGATAATTTGTAATTATTTTAAAACAGGTAAAACTCTTCATACAGTAGTGTCACTCAGTGCAAGCCAGAGTAATCAATGTACGCCAGAAGGCTTGTGCATAAAATCCCTATCTAGTGCCTACCCGTCCAATATCCCAGACTAGTTTCTGGCTTGTGGCCTTCGTCAGTGGAGGAGCCTTGGATCGGAGATCACTGCACCTAGATTTTAGGATTTCTAAGAGGAGTCTTGGATTGCCTGTTTTAATAACAGCTATGAGCAAGCATAAGTAATGGTGATCATATAATGTTTGGTGGTATAATTATTTTATATAGAAAAATGATATTGTTGCTGATATTGTCATACCATAAGTAAAGTGTTCACAATAAAGCATAGGTCTCTCCAATATCCTTCTTCCCAAAGACAAACAATGAAAGAGAAGATATTTACCAAACTTCCTAATATATTGATTAGTTAGATTTTGAATGTTTTCCTATCTTTTTTATTCCCTGGCTAAAAATAACTAGGTAACTGATGATTTACTAACAATGCAATCCTGATTAAAACTAGAAAAGACGTCAAATCTAATCCAACTTAGGCCTGAATTATGTCACTGACAAAGCAGGCATCCATGTTGTAATCACATCATGAGACTTTTCAATTGTACTGCACTACATGTGTTATGTGATAATATAAGCAGTGTTGTGCATAAATAGTAATATTATGACTTTCTAATGATAGTTATTAAAATTACATTTTATTTATTTGCATACAGTATACAAAGTGTTCAAAGAATTAAAGTTACCGCTATTAATAATGATTAAGTGTATTCTATTTGCTTGATCCCAATCTTTGTAAAATGACTCATTGAAAACAATAAACGGACAATTTAGCAGATCAAATAACAAATTAATATTGTGTGTATATATATATATTTAACAATTTTAATTGCATGTGAATGATTTTTATTACTGATTAAATATATAACATTTAGGAATATAAGTACCTCACAGAACAATCACATCCAAATATGCTACCAGATCAAATTGCAAGCATTATTCTAAAGAACCAATGGATTGGCATTGATATATGAAACATATTTACAAGTTTATTCAAAATGATTCTTCAATGCTTAAACTTGCAATTTGTCCTAGTAATGAATTCGATATATGATTATTCTATGAAATAAGTTAAAATTCTCAAGCAATAAGTTATCCAGATGAGTCTTAATATACTAATTACCGCTAATAAAACAAAAAAGTTAATAAAGGTATATTTAGAAAATCTCTAGGCAAAATATGAAAGAATAATATATATATTAAAAAATTACAGAAGTGATTTTAGACTGATTTGTATTTTTCTAATTAACAAGCAAAAGTAATTGGTAAATCTTTTAAGAGACACTTAAAAAAAAAAAGATTAGAATTATTCAAAAAATAGTTGACTTATCCCTTGCAAGATATGGTTTATGCAATATACAATTGTATAATAGGTATCTTTTCTCACTAAATTAAGATTTGGATAATAACTCAAATGCACATTTAAAAAAAACATCACTGGTTGAAAAAGTGTGTGAATAGAATGTTTCAAAGATTCCTCACTTGGGCTGGAGTATCAGATCTATTTATTACATTTTGTAATATTTAGTTATTAATTTTTTTATTAAAATTTATTTTTATTGTATTTTAACATCAATATTTTTGATTTTTAATTACATTTTTCCTGCTTAAGTGTTTGTGTTCGATATTAACTTTTCTCTAGGCTGAGAAACTGGAATGCATTACCCTTAAAAGCATGTATTTCAATGTACAATTAATGAACAGACTGTTTAGTGAATATGTTTTTGGAATTAATGATGTTAGTTGCACAGGATTCTACTATAGTATCCTTCCCATTTGAAAAATCCATAGGTTAAATTCCCAGCATGAAAAAAGTAAATTAATACATCTTAATGATATATGACCATTATATAGAGATGTAGAAATAATCAATTTGTGATTTCACATAAAAGTGTGACAACAAATTATTTTATAACAAAATGCTAGAAGATTTGCTAACATATAATAAATCTTTGGCAAAAAATGTGATAAAAAATTATGTTGAAGTGTAGGTGAAAAGCAATAACTTACAATCACTAATAATATGTTTTATTACTGTTTTGATTATAATATTTATTTTTTGACATACTTTCTTCTGTTGACTATTAGAAATTTCTTTTTCAATTCATTTAAGTCTCAACCATCTTTGTCTATTAATATATAAACAAAAGTTTATTAAATACATAGATATCATTATTATTATTATTATTATTATTATTATTATTATTATTTTTTTTTTTTTTTTTTTTTTTTTTTTTTTATATATATAAATATTTATATATATATATATATATAATATATATAAAAAAATTTAATTATTTTTATAATATTTTAATATAAAAATCATTAAGAGATAACTTTACCACTCTCTGTAGTGCAAAATTTAAATATGTTTGAAAGTAATTAATTGCTATTGTAAAGCAAAATATGCAATATATAAATTTCATTCCACCTTTTTCTTTTTAAAAAACTTGCTTATTATTGAATTAACCTTGTACACACAAATTTAAACATATTTTAGAAATTTACCAGAAACACAAAAATATAAAAGTCAAAAATACAAAAAAAAAAAAAAATCAAACAATAATGCAATACAAAACAACATCAATAAATACATCAATTATGATTTGTTTGTTTTTTTAAAGTTAAATTTTCTCTTTTTATCATTTCCTTTTTATTTTCAAATTTAAACAAAGAATGAAATCATTAATATTACAAAAACCTACTTTTTAAGATATTTCATCAAAAATTAACAAAAAATTCAAGTAAATAATCCAAACACTGGCTAATTAATGGTAAGTTGCCCAAAGATTAGTTCAGTAATAAACAAATGAATAATTTTTATATCAAATTATATCATAAGTAAGTAAATATATGATAAAAACATTCATTATATAGAGTGCATGCTTGTGCAAAAATATATTAATTAGAGTGACTTACTATCCATAATGTATGGCTTATATGCAATGGTTGTGAACAAAATGATATAGAAATAATAATATTGTATGCATTTTGAAGCAAAAACAAAGAAATGCTTTTAATCTAAGATATTCCGTTTAAATATGCATTTTAATAAAAAAAACTATTATTAATTTTTAAATAAATTTAAAATTAATAATATATATATTTTACATATTGCATTTCTTGACCAAAGACAGATCTAATTTTTTTTTTTTTAGTTATCAGATTCAAAATATAATAGATACATTTTAGTTAGATTTCTTGTTTTTGTTTTAAAAAGAAAACAAACATGTTCATCATTTTTTTATTATTATAAACATGCAGAAAGAACTTATTTTTAAAGATAAATCAAAAATATAACTTTCATTTCTAACTTTATTTACAATTTGATTTTTTTCAATGCAAGGCTAAGAATGGGGAAAAAAACTAGAATTTATTTTTTTTAAATGTAGTTCCTTAGGCATTTTAATTTTTATGTTAATTTCTTTTCCCGTCATGTGCTTTTAGTCAATGTCATTCATTGTTTGCATGTGTCAGCAATCTTTTTGAGGTGTTTTAAATTTTTCAAAATGGCACCGAGCATGTACTGTATCGGTGCCTAGGATTTTTCTATTAGATAGATAGATACTTTAGGCAATTCAGCTAGTTATCCAGAGATATCTGATTATTACTAGTTTGAAGAAAGATTCTGAAACTATTGTGCAGCAATGAACTATTTAAAAGCTATAATTTTTTTTTTTTTTTAAATAGTCATCATACAATATAAAACTGGCCCATTCAAAACATATAAAAATAAAAATCAGCAGATTTTATTTACTCAAGTGAGGAATTAATGAAAATTAACCGTGTAACATACCAAAACCAAAGACAGACCAAGATCAGTTAATAGAGGTCTTGCAGCCATAAAAAGTTTTGATAGGTTAAGCCTATTGCTGCAATCCTCCAATCATCTCCACTATATTCTTGATATAAATACCCAGCATTATTTCTATTGTGAAATGTTTATATTAACTAATTTCACAAGTAGTTAGCCGCTTCTTCAAGACAACTTGCTGATATTCTTTTACAATTGTAATTATCAAATAGTAAAATTTATATATTTTGATATACAGGCAGCATTCTGGTATATTAACTAAACATCTATTTGTAGATGTACGATCAGATTTCTTCATACGTAGTTTAACTTGACAGCAAAATTTATAAATTCGAAGATTAAAGATTATTGGATTAATTCCCAGGTGAGAAAAATATAATTTAAAAAACCTGTTTGGTTGATTAAATGAAAATGAACTCAGTCTATCTCTGTCACATGAAGGTTATTATATCTCCAAACAACTGATAATCATAATAATAACTCACCACCATAATATCACAGTTGCTGATAGGGTGGCAGACAATTGTAAGCATTTTTAATTTTTAGATATTTCTGTGTATGTCGCTAATTATTATAAAATATAGCCTACTAAAAATCCCCTCCCAATTCCATGTACTTTTAGTTCTTATGAAGAGGCTGAGCATGAAACCCTGTTCGACTACCAAAATAGAACAGAATGGAAGGGTCTTGAAATTATAATGATCGGCAAATGCAATGCAATGAGAATCTTTATTTATATTTTAAAGACAATTTGTGATGGAATAAACTTAGATGTGTGTGACCTTATCAGTAACACCTTTAAAATATATTCAAAGATTTTTTTATTACCCCTCATGTCCTGTATACTTTGTCAGATACTCATTTTGTTCTATAAAATTCTGTTTCCAATGTTCTAATCTAATAGATATATTAGCATAAGATTTAAGAATACAAAATATTTTCAGTCAAAAGCAATTGTATCAGCTTTCATATTTCAGTTTTTAAATATTTTCGACTTTGATAATGCTAAAAAATTATTAGATTGAAAAAATATGATTTGAAGATTATGACATGCATTAATGAAAATTGAAAATACCAACAGATTTATTTAAACAAATGTGAGGAAATTAAAAGAATTTCAACCTTATGAAAATCTCTAGCAACAGTTTTATAAAGTCAAATGACCACTATGATTCACAATAATATACTTAATGGAAATACTTTAAATCATACACAATCACAATATTACTAGAACATAATAATTTTTCAGAATACTATATTCATAGTATGGAAATAAGATTCTATTGAAACATTGGTGAGTTGGTGATAATATACTTAACGTTAAGCAATATTTTTTTGTTGACACTGAATGCAGGAATTTCTCAACAAAGAGCATCGATATATAGTATTGGCCAAAAATATTTATTTCCATTTTTTAACCATAAAATATCCACTATATATTGCAATGGATTGAAAAATGGGGTAAATATATGGGGGAGATATGAGTCATCATCAACCCCAAATATTTAATCAATTATAGAAGGAGTAAATACAAAATGAATAAAAAAGGAGCTTGAGCATGAGAGCATCAACATTTATAAAAATAAGTCATTACAACAATTATACCAATAATAAGTTACATCACCAGTATTAAACATAAATAATAAACACCCACCCCTTGGGTCTGCATCTAAAATAAATTCGTACAAAATCTAAGCCAATCAACTAGTTACTAACAAACTTATAGCACAATATAAAACAATCATATGCATGCGCATCTGTAAGTTGCTAATCTATTAATCATAATAAAAAAATGCCAGAATTCTGTTGCTGAACATCATAAATGTTCTGGCCATATGGAACTAAGAGGGTACAGGTCAACTATAAACTAATTTGTAATCTCTATAAAAAATAAAATGGAAGGTATGGACTTTAAAAGTAATCTTGACCTTTATGCCATCCAGAGAATTAACTGGATGTCCAAAAATTAACATATACTCCCACATAGACATAAATTAACTGTTATTGCTCTAGAATTCGTTCAAAATCACAAAGGCTCTAAAAATTGTGAATAAGATAAAGGTTGCATGTATATATGCTTAATCTAGTCTAATTTAAATAGTCTTATTGGAATAATTTACAAACCCTTAAAACACTGTGCTATAATGAAATCAAATCACACACAGACTGCCAATTCATAGAATAAGTAGCTTGAGGAATGCAATGACTATTATTTTTTAAACAATTATTTAATGGAATTATTTAATAAATTAATAAAGCCAAAAAAAGTATGACAATATAAACCAAGTCTAATACATTTTTATCAAAAACATATAAATTCATATAGCAAGTAAAATTAATTTATTGATGACTTTTACTAATTCAATTAATTAACCTTTAATATAAACAGAATTATTATCTCTTTTAATGTTTAAAATTGTCAAACAACATTTCATAACAAAATTATAATAAAAAATTAAATTAGGTAAAACCCTCTTTCCTTTTTCTTATGAAAATGCAGTCTTATACAATTGAATTTTGGAGGAAAAATAATATTTAAAAAAATGTTTCAACAACAACAAAAAATTAAAATAAAAATTATTTACTTTAAATGATCAAATTTTAATGTTAAAATTTGTTATTTATATTTATTTACATTATTATTCTATACACATTTCTTCAGTGATTAAAGCATTGGATCATCAAGGTATAGATCCAGGATATTATCATATTTTAAAGAATATTTATAAAAATGCAACAGCAACAATTAGATTACATAATGATACTGGAAAAATCAACATTGAGAAAGGTGTAAGACAAGGTGACTCCATATCTCCAAAACTCTTTACAGCAGTGCTGCAAGAAGTATTTTTGTGGATTAAAATGGGAAACTAAAGGAGTGAAAGTAAATGGAGAGTATTTAAGTCATTTAGATTTCGCAGATGATGTAGTTGTTTTTGCAAATAATGCTTCAGAGCTGCAGGAAATGTTGCAGGAGTTAGCAGATGGAAGTAGAAAAGTAGGACTAAAGATAAATGTTAAAAAGACTAAAGTAATGTTTAATCGATTTGCTCAAAATATGAAAATAAAGATTGATTATGAAGAATTAGAAGAAGTTAACAGTTACAAATACCTTGGTCAGATTATTAATACAGATGAAAACATAATGGAGGAAATTAATCATAGAATTAAACTTGGTTGGAGTGCTTTTGGTAGAAATAACTTGATACTAAAAGGAAATATGCCTATGTGTTTGAAAAGGATGGTTTTTAACAAATGTGTTTTACCAGTTCTTACTTATGGATCTGAGACTTGGACACTTAATAGAAGAGCAATACAGAGACTTCAGACCACTCAAAGGAGTATGGAGAGATGTATGTTGGGAGTAACAAGAAGAGATCGAAAACGCAATGTATGGGTAAGACAACAAACAGGTGTTACTGACCTTATTGAAAAAATTAAAAGATTGAATTGGAGTTGGGCTGGACATATTGCTAGAAGAGATGATAATAGATGGACAATTGAAATTTTAAACTGGATTCCAAGAGATTGTAAAAGACCCAGAAAGAGACCACATGTGAGATGAATGGATGGAATAAGAAAATGGGCAGGGGTGTTGTGGAGAAGAGAAGCTAAAGATCAGAGAAGATGGATTAAACTTGGAGAGACCTTCATCCTGCAGTGGATTGATAATGGTTGTTGATGATGATGACATTATTATTTACATTAAATATTATTTCTTATATTAAAAGTTATTTATAAATATAGATTTGCACCCTACAATACTTTATATTATCATGGCTTCATTGTTTTGAGTCCTTCTTTTGCAATAATAATTTTCAGTTTCTTCCATGTTGTTTTTTCTTCTTGTAAGCTTCAAATGTTGAGTTTAAATAATATCTTTTTTTCTAGAAATTCTATTAATTTTTCCTTTCCTAGGTGCAAACTTCCATTATAACTTCATTAATACAGATTTCCAGGGTAATATATAGAGTTAAATTCATGCATTTTATAATATAGTTTGCAAGTCAGGCTGACAGACTAAGATTGTCATGCTTTTGAATGGAAATATAAGGCTTCTTGTAGATTTCTCTAGGGGCATTTCCTTCTTTTATATTTTCTCCTAGTGAACAGGCTACATGGTGAGATTTGGTGGTGCTTAGCTTCTATCTGAAAGTTAGCACATGTTTTTCTCTCCCAATTTTAAGAAACATTTTTTAAAAAAATAGTGAAAATACTTTCTTCAGACTAAAAACTTAACCTCTCGTTGATATTTTCACAACTGGGCCGCTTGATTCTTCTTACAAGACACTAAGGTCTACTGCCTCAATCTATCATTAGCTTATTTTTAACAGCCTTCCCTTATCCATTCAATTATACACTATCTCAGACATGACAGCATTAAATTCTGACCAAGTGAGTCTATTTTTACAAAAGGCTATTTTCTTTTCTTTTAATTAAAAAAATTCTAATCACAATTATTTAACTTCCTCTGCAGTTGTTTTTCTTTTTTCTTAATTACCTGAAAACAGTATAAACATTAAATTACACTTTCATTTGAACAAATTATTTTATTTTTAGAGAGATAAGAAAAGAAAAAAACAACTTTAATTAAATTTTTTTAAAAAATCAGCATTTTTATCAATAATGATAAAACATTTTCCCCCATGTCTTTTAAATATTTGATACCCAGTACTTAAAATTTATTTATTTAGCTCTGTTATTATTTTTTAAGTTAAACTAATCACTAAATTATTGAAAAGAGAACAAAAAAAATATTTAAATTGTTTGGAGCATATCATTTAATTAATGTAACCTTTAATAAGCTTAATAATTGACATTCTAAGAAAAAGAAACATGAGAAGGCATAATTCTTCTCAATATATATTAGACAATTTTTTTTATTATCAAACACTGAATTTGGAAATCATATGAAAATTAATAAAAATGTGAATTTCCTGTTCAGGATATTTTACTACCTTAAAAGATTAAACATTGCTTAAAACTTAATAACTTTGTTATTGACAATTGTCACTCACATTTGTATTAATCAACAGCTTTAAACTGTTTGTATATTTTGATTTTATATCAAGATTAAGACAATTAAGAATCTTCATATTAGTCTCATTAAGCCTGCATTAAGGGGAACAATATATCTATTTCAGTGCCACCATTTGTAAACATGAAAGCACTACCTAAATGCCTAGATTTTGCCAATGAAAAGAGAATAGGATTGTATACGTACTGTAACTTCTATGCTGCATTTATATGCATGGCTTTTTGATAAAGATATATGTATTTTTATTATATATTCTAGAATGTATAAAAATCATATAAATAAGCATTTATTTTTATATGACGCTATGCATACAATTGTATACATTCAAAGATCAGCCTTTCAAGCTAATTGTGCATGCGTATTTACTTATAATTAAGTTTCACTTAGAGTGACGTTTAATAAATTCTAGACAATTTCACGACGTCATTCATTCCAACATTGTAGATAGTAATTTAAAGTGAGAATTCTACTCTCACGCTTTACTCAACAGTACTTCAGATTTGCTCATATAAAAGAATTTGAGTCGTAGGAATAAGAGATTCCTTTTATTCCTGCATAAATACTATATCTTGTATTGTAGAGTGAAGTATTCATTTATTATTTAACACTCGCAGAAGACGCATGCACAATTAGCTTGAAAGGCTGATCTTTGAATGTATAAAAATCATATAAATAAATAAATTATAAAGTAATTTATTTGATGATAATAATAATTTAAAAATTAAAATTTTATTACAATTCTTTATAATAATAGTAATAATAACAAGTCAGATATCACATGACTTATATATAGCTTGCACTTACAAATATGTAAAATTAAGAGCATGCTAATAGCTCTAAACAAGCTTTTTTTATTTATTTATGATAAATGCTACTACAAAAGAAGACATTCAAATCATTTTTATCTTCTTCTAACAATTAACTTTTAGATAAATGCTTTGCTTGAGTTGGTTTTTTAAATCTAATGTCCCAACTCCTCACTGAAGAGACCCATAGGTCGAAACCGGTCTGGGGATGGGGACAATCCAAGATAAAAATGATTTGAATGTCTTCTTTTGTAGTAGCATTTATCATAAATAAATAAAAAAGCTTGTTTAGAGCTATTAGCATGCTCTTAATTTTACATATTTGTAAGTGCAAGCTATATATAAGTCATGTGATATCTGACTTATTATTATTACTATTATTATTTTGCTGTTGTGGCTTTGGCTAAATTAAATGGCTAAGCCTACTAATATATGGAGTATCTGAATTAAGTTCAGGCCCATATGATTTTTTCAGTTGGAGAGCTGACTTTAAAGACATGTAGATGTCTAAAAGTTTCAGATCTTCTTCTAACAATTAACTTTTAGATAAATGCTTTGCTTGAGTTGGTTTTTTAAATCTAATGTCCCAACTCCTCACTGAAGAGACCCATAGGTCGAAACCGGTCTGGGGATGGGGACAATCCAAGATAAAAATGATTTGAATGTCTTCTTTTGTAGTAGCATTTATCATAAAAAAAAAAAAAAAGCTTGTTTAGAGCTATTAGCATGCTCTTAATTTTACAATTCTTTATATACGAATAGTAAAATAAAATTAACTATTTTAAGATAATGTTGCTATGGGAACCAACTGAAAACTCTTGGATTGTCTGCTTTACACAAAAGGAGAGAATTATCACTTCAATTTGTCACTTATAAAAGGGAAGTCAATAAAAACTGTAATGATCATTTAAGTTGATAATGCAGTTTATAGGGTAAATAAACTCCAGAATGCTTTACCTTGATCTTTCCAATAATATAGCTGATTATAGAACTGTAGACAAAGAAATGCCTTAACCTTTTGATTTAGCGGAATGACAGAATTTCGACTTTTGACCAATTTGCCCCTGGTGAATTTTTTTGTGTAAGTATTATATGTTAAAATGCAAAATGATATATTTTATTATATTAAATTTTCGTTAAAAAATTTATAGTAGAAGTCAGGAAATTCAAAATTCCCATGAATTTCCTGCTTTTACAATAGACATAAGCCCTGCCTGACATGTTCAGTTATTGCGTGTTGCCATGGCTGTAAAATGTTCGGTATTTTACAACATTGTTTAAAGAAAATAGTTCCAATGACCAAAAACATGTTTATTTGTGAATTTATTACGGTTTTAGGTATTTTTTTAAAAATAATTTAGACTATATTTATTAGATATCAAGAAATATAAATTAATAATAACTTATTTTGACTTGAAATACTTTATTTTCAAAAATATAACATTATATTAGCAGCAAATGTAAGCATGGCCTGAAGCAATTTACAAGCTTAGTTTCTAGATAAGCAATCAATTTATACTTATGAGTATGAAAATATCGCAATTTTGCAATAAATATTCAAAAATTTTAAACTTTTAAAGTATAATTCATTAGATATAAAAGAAATAAATAAATATTCATTTGGATGTTTAAAAATAATAAGAATTAAAAAATATCTCATTGATTTTATAAACTGAAAAGAATCTTTCTAGAAATGATGACGTCTAAACTCTTTGTTTTGTTTACGATCTCATTTTTTAATATTTACAGAAACAAAATGTGAACATTTAAAATTTATTTCAGTAGTAAACAAAAATATCTATCAAATGAAGTCAAATTTATTATTTTCAGATAAGTAATAATAATTTTATCATATATTTTACATTGATTGTGAGAGAAAGAAAAACGTCAGAGAATGCAGACCTTGAGAGAGTTAAAAATTAACTTTGATTTTGCCAGTCTATTAATTACTGTCTGAAGCTGGATTCTGCCAGTCTATTAATTATTGTCTGAAGCTGGAAATGTGCAACACTTGCTACAAGAAAATGTATCATCTAATTATCAAAGGGAAATATTCTTACATGAATTAATTTATAAATCTAAGTAATTTCAATGCTCTTAATAATAGGAAAAATTATATTGGAACAAACTACTATTGAAACAAACCAAGAAAAGTTAAAATATTAAAAAATTATTTTCAGATGTATAAAATAATGATTTTGATGGGCACATATCTACTTTTACAAACTAATGAAATGTGAGCTCATGGAGTCATAATAGTTAATTGAATGAACTTAATATAAATTTATTTTATGAATTATTATGAATCAACAAAGATTTTTCCTATCATGCATACTCTTGTATATGTAAATTTTGTTATATTATTATCATTCTGTTTATTAATTAAAATTATTAATAATTTTGTTGCTTGTTCATTTCTCATCCAAATTCTGAGCAGATTGTTTTATTTTGTCATTTAAACATGAACGAATCTGCATAAAGTTTTGTCTTTTAGATGTGTCTAGTCTGGTTGTTATCCGCGACTATTATAAATTAGTCAAATAAAATTTGTATAATCACTGCACTATATATGTGGTCACCCGTTAGATGTTTATAATTCCTCTAGACTAAATTTAATTTGCGAATATTGTTATTTATTTATTTTGATCAATTATCATTTCTTAAAACTGATTACCATTACTATATATATATACCAGCCTTGATTACTTTTATATTACAAAAGAAATAATTGATGATTATTTATATATATATAAATCTACACTAAAACCAGTAATTGTGTATTTTTGGGATTCCAACTGAATATATATATATATATATATGACAATTTAATGCTTTTCATTGATAAATACAAAACTAGAATAGAGATTTATTTGTCATACCATCTGGAGTTTCATGAAATACTCAAACCTACACTAATTAAAACAGAAATAGAATGGATTACTGTTCTACTGATATGAAATGTAAGATGGGCAAATTATGTGCTGCTTTATTTAGTATATTAGATGTATGACAACACTTTCTATATATTATCATTTTTAAATTTTAAAAATTTGACTGTGTCTGGATAAGAAGTATGTTTAGATCTGAATTTTTTATAAAATGTTATTTTGTGATATTATCATTCAGGGATGGGTGAGGTTAGAAAATGTATGTGTATAAGATCAGTTTTGCTTTGATATTGGATATCTAATGAATAATCACTATTAACAAATGAAAAGCAACTTCTTTTTTAAAAAAAGATAAAAGGTAAAGCAACCTCTCATAAAAATTAAAAAATACTGAAAAAAGCATTATTCGCTAACTTGCTGGTGGAGAAGATTTGTATAATAATTTTTCCATTCTCGTTTTGGCCTTTAGTTAAGATTAGACAGAAATTCATTTACCAATCAAATTTGAATGTGTCGCTGAATTGATTGTGATTTGACTATCTGAAAGAGAAAAAAATCCAAAGACTAATTGACGCAGAAAAAAATTTCATTTACCTAGACCAAATACAATCACAGTGAAAGGGTGGCAGGTGACTTCTTTACATTATGTGTCGTAAGCATATATATATATTTCTTTATTTTCGGTTGAAAAAGTTCTCAGAATAAATTATTTGACAAACTAGTTTAAATTCAAATTTTTATAAGCTTAATTCCATGAATATCTGATATTCTTTGGCACTCTTAAATTTTTCTTAGATGAATCAATATTTAATTTAAATAGAATAAAAATTCAAAATGGATCAATTGTTTTATAAGTTTAAAGTTTATTGTCATTAAAATTATTTTGCTTCTCGGGGGGGGGGGGGGTGTTATTTCGTTCGTTGATATCCTTTTTTCTTACACCCCCCCCCCCCATTATTTTTTGAAATAAATACTTTCAAAGTAATAAAACCGAATGATTTTTCTTCCAAGCATTTCATGAATTTAAAGTAATATAAATAAAAGATCTGTCTTCATTACAATTACTCATGCAGTACTTTTAAATAAATTAATATTTAGTAGTATCTTTTTTAAAAAAAACATTTTGCATATCAATTTTCTGTCATATTTTTTTAATTTTCAGAAAAGATTTGTAGTTCAAAAAAACTTAGGACCTTCATCAACCAGTGATTGTAAAGCAATCTTCAACAAGTGGTGTCAATTTAGAAACACGAATCAATTTAAATATCTCAATAGCATTTTAAGTAAAAAGATGGATTTGAAGGTTGAAGTGCAATAAATCCAATGTGTTGTACAGCATTTTGAATATTTTCTATTAGTGATATAAATACTGCAACTAAATTAACTGTATATAGAGGTATTATTTTGCCCAATTTATTGTACTGAATCTTTATGGACATATAACAAAGAAATTTCATTTAAAAAAGCTCAGTAATATTTTAAAAATAGTATAGTAGGATCATAAGATCATAAACGTGGTTTCCGGTTGTAGATTGGGTATGTGAAGCAAATAAACGACAAACTTCCTTAAAAAATATATATATTTCAAAAGTAAACTTTATTTACAGAAGAAACATAATACACAGAAAACAGTAAATTTCAAAATTCAATAGGGGGTGTACAAGTAGCATCCCATGAGTTACAAGGATCACATTTGAAAAATTCAAGAATACACAGGTTGCTGAAATTACACCAACAAGAGAACACAGACAATAAGTCAAACTAAGTACATAGTTTCCATCATTGAGAAATTAACATAAACAAGATGAGTATAGATATGATTAAAATCAAATGGACAAGTAGGCTTCAACATAAAAGGGGTTACGGAGTTCATCTAAGCCAAAGATAATCATATAACAATTCATATTAGGATCATATCAAGAATGAGAATACAAAAAGGATGATTGGTAAACTTTAGCACAGTTTTCATGGCAGAAATAGACCCTCATTATAAACATACCAAAGATACTTTTAAAAAATGCAATATTGGAAAGATGTGGTTGAGGGTGAAATACAATGGAGAGCAAGATCTTATTGAAACTGTTGAAGTATTTAAAAAAAATAAAGACATTTGCAAAAACAATTAATAAACAAACTAAAGACTCAGTATATAATAAAGGCAAATATATTTGTAATTCACAGATAGCTCTGTATACTTATCATCTTTTATATATTATTTTTTCAACCTTGTTTTCCTTCTTTTTCTGTAACTACAATGGTCATATTCATTTAGAAATGTTTGCTTTTGAAAAAAAAATTGAGAAAAGATTTGTTTCCTATCAAAAATTTATTTATTGCTCAATATTTATGAGTAATTGAATTTAAACAGTTTCCTGGTGGAAAGTAGATATCTTTAAAATTTGTACATAGCTATAAATGTTTATTACAATTTTAAAAGAGTTTTTAATACTTATAATAATATGATTAACATAAATTATTAATCTAAACTTCATATCCAATTACATCTGCAGATTTACACATTATTTACCCAACAGTTTAATATCTATTCATTCACTCAGAAATTCATTTGGTTAAATGATTTACTTTCCTTATGGACTCACAATTAGTGAATATGGGTTTAGCAAAATCAAAGTGTCTTAAATTAGTATAATTTTTTATCATCTATTGATTATATTTCTACAGGCTTTGTAGTACAGTTGCATAGCATTGCCCTACCTATAAATGAGATCTGAGTTTGAATTTAGGTTAATAAAATGTTACACTTTGTCCGGTTCCATCTAGGATTAGGTTGTGTTAGCCCATAATCAACTAGAGCCATATAATATTAATAGATAAATAAGTAAGCAAATCTATATCTATTCTTACCTAAAAGATAAAAAAAGAATACATCCCCACTATTAGTCAAATGACAAACCTTTTTAAATAATGCCTTGTCTTTCACTGTTTTTCTACAGAGTACAATTGGAAAAATGCTCTGCATTGTATTTAAAGACTGTTTTATCTTTTTATCTTTACATAGTGAGATTTCACCTAACCATTCTTTTCTTATGTTGCATATGAATTCTTCTCATTTTATTTATATTTCTTAATGTGTTATTATTAAATTTTACATTGGGTAGCAATAATATAGAATGTATATTAATGTTAGATGATGACAGCCATGTCCATAAAAATTTTACAACCACATAAAAATATTTATAAACTATTCATGTATAGCAAGGAGAATATCAGCAAAACAGAAAAAAAAAAAATGAACTAAGCACTCTGTAGATAAATCTCTCAACTGAAGATATTCAACAAGCTTCTGAAAAGAAAATAAGTCTATTTCTCTATACTCTGGTCTGCATACATTTATGTAAGTACATAAGATATAGTGAGTTAAAAGATTTTTCACATGAATAAAACTTGATATATTGGTTATTGAGATGTTACTGCACTTATCAATAAACATACTAGTTATAATGACAGTGATTCTTCATTAATTAATATGAAGCAAAATTATTTAAAGATTATGGTGAAGCTACAAATAAGCTCAAAATCTTGCCAAAAAATAATCTGATATAATTTAAACATAAAGGTAATCACCAGTGAAAAAAGTGAAAAATAGTATGTGGCCTTAAACTATAAAGTACTTTTAAAAAATGTTATTTTACATTCTTCTGATTTCCAAAAAAAAATGTAAAAAATATTTTAAGTGAATGAATACACTTTCCATCATCAGAATTGGAAGGAAAAAACTGTTTGGTTTTGTTGTTGTGGCTATTGTCATTGCCAAGGGCAAAGGCTAAAGTCAATATGTTGAGCATGAGTGATCTGGCTGGCACCAATATTGCTGTTAATAAGTGAAAATAAGATATTCTCTTCTTTGGATAGCAATTTAAATTATTACTGCTCATAAAATACTATGATTAAAAAAGCCAAATTAGTTTCCTTGTTAATGAATAAAATAATTGCCTTCCCTATCTATCTTGTATCATCAATTCAAATTATTAAAGCTTGAATACTACTACTAAAGTGAATTATATATTATTCAACTCTACATAAGATGAAATATTTATAATGTTATGTTTTATGCACGATTCCTACTATGTGTGAATATACATATGTCATATTTTTGTGAACTGATGTGAAATAATGTAGCTTTCCCTTTTCCAAGATCATCCAGCTGTGTATACAAATATCAGATAACTTCATTGAAATGACGCAACGGATATGCTAAAGAAAACTATAAATATATATATGATTTGAAATTTTCTTTTCAAATAAGATATTCTGAAAGATAGAAATCATGGCACATATAAATGCACAAATTCATAATAATACTATGTTAAGTAAATGAGAATCGTCGTTTATACAAATGATTTTAATAAATTATTTATTTAAAAAAAGCTTTCAGCTTGAAAGGAAAAAAAAAATATTACTTTAATTTAAATATGACACCATAATTCTTTCATAAACAATTTCTAGATTGAAATTTAAAAAAAGTATATTAAACTAATAATCGATGTTACTTTTACTAGATTCTAAAAGTATATACATTATTATTTGTAAGTAAAAGAAATTTTTATATAGTGTAAGCATTTGTGAGTTAGTAATTACAGAAGTGAATTAGCTTGACTGATTCAATCAGATCCGTTCACTTTTTAGATCAGTCTTCATTTGGATGGATAAAAAGAAACACAGCCATTACAAAGTCAATAAGATTGCGTTTTATACACAGAAGACAGACAAGCAAAAAAAAAAAAAAATACTTATAAATAAATACACTTAAATGAACCTTACACTTTCTGCATTTAAAGATATATAAGGATTACATACGTGCTGCATATATATTTAAAACACATTTTGCAAATAAAGTTTAATAAAATACTACACACAATATGCATATTAAAAACAATACTCATGCAAAAATTAATAATACAACTTCTATCTATTAAAGCTTAAAAATAATAATAATAATAATAATAATAATAATAATAATAATAATAATAATAATAATAATAATAATAATAATAATAATAATAATAATAATAATAATAATAGATACAACTTCAAAAATGAAATAACTTATGATATACAATGCATCAATATATTTATATAAAGAATTTTCAAATTGGATTTAAATGTTAATAATTTTAGCTATAACATAATGAAGCAAAATATTTAAATGTATACATCTATAAAAATCTTCCATAAAAAATCTATAACTCTTTATGGAATAATCTTATTTGACTGTGAAATGTTTAGTAAATTGTTATATTTTTCGTGGATATAAAGCATGATCTTATATAAGCTTAAAATAGTTCGCACAAATATTGTTGCTAGATTGCATAACTTTAGCTTGCAATGTCTGGAAAAATCCTGTTAAAATATTGAAATCTATAAACTTATAAAAAAATCTTCTATATATAATTCTTTTCGGTAAAATCTAATTTGATTGTAGAAATATTGAAGAGATTGTTATACTTCCAGCTTTCATACATATAAAGTATTAATATCTGATCTATGATTATTATATAAGATTAGGTAATAAACTAATAGTAAGTTCACTTTTTTTCTCAAGGAAGTTCAGACAAATATTTCTAATAGATAGCATATTTCAGCTTACAATACCAATTGTTAATTGGTGCTTTAAATACATTGTAGCTATAACATCCAATCCAGCTCAGATTAGTTATAGTATAATGCTATAGAGAGGGCAAAAAATGTGTTCAATAAAACTCATATGAACTGACTAATAAATATACAAACAGCCATTTGTGTGTGTGTGTGTGCATAGATGCATATCACTTGAATATACTGCCTAAAAAATTAAAAGAATGATTAGTTTATGCATTTGGTCATATTTTATAAATTTACTTTGTAAAAAGGGTAAAAGAATAATGATAAATTGCTGTAAAGAACGAAAAGTAGTCTCAATACACACAAAGGAATTGTGTAGTTTCTAAAACAATCTAAATTTGAACCTGTTCTAAAGAACATTTACCTTTCCTGAACTGAGTTTTACATAAGAATTTCCCATATTTTGGTAGGAATATTGGATGGAAAAGCTAAATATAATATTAAAATTTTGAAATTAATACTTTAGAACCTATATTTGGTTGGCAATGAATTTTCTTTCATCCCATATTAACAAATTTAAATATTTTTTCATTATTGTTATTTATGTATAGTGTCATGATACATCTTTTGAAGAGAGTAAAAAGGATGTTTTTCACAATATGTATTATAAGCTTGCAAAGATCAGAAATTTGCCTAGCAGGTGACATATATGTTATTTGAAAACATTATTTGGACCTCAGATAGGTATAAATAGGTCTGAAAGAAGCAATTACACACTCTTATTCTAATTCCACGAGTCCTGCAGAATTTCAGTCCATATTGCTTTGCATTTCAGTCTCACCTGTTTTTGAAGCCATGTCACAGGGATCCGTTCTGAAGAAACAACCATTGATTAAAACTATTCTCCGCTGTAATTTGGATAGACATACATTGCTATGTTTTTTTTTTACTATTTTTCAATACACATTATAACAGCCAGTATGATGATTTTTATCTAAAAGAAGACATTCTACAATGTATGGCTAACCACTAGAAAAACCATATCAGTCAAAATGCTTGGAAAATAGTCAGATTGAAAAATTAACACTGAAATTTGTAAAAAAATAGTCAGTAAAATTCTTCTGTAATGCCATAAAGTAAGAAATGGACAGTGATGTATAAATTATCCAGGAACTATTAATATTATAACTCATATAATGTCACCAGTATTGTTGTATTTGTTCTCGCTAATATCACCAGTGTTCAAGAAACAAACCGACCGTCATTGGACAGACTAAGGAAGACAACAGTAAAATATTAAAAGAATATCTACATAAACCTTTGTGTATGTGTTAATTCTTGTAAGTATATATGCAACAGTTTTATTTATTCATTATTATTAATGCGGAAGTCAATCTTCGATAATGTGCTATTTCTTAAATGTTATAAATCTCTGCACATTCACCCACCAGTAAAAGTTTGAAAACCTTAAGTGAATCATTTAAGTTTATACACTCTAAACTTAAGTAATTCGCTTAAATTTTTTAAACTCTTATTGGCGGGGCGAGTGCACAGAGATTTATAATATTTAAGAAATAACGCATTATCGGAGCTTGACTTCCATTTTAATAATTTCAAAATTTTCAGCACTTTATAATAATAGATTTATTCATTATTAATAAATTGTTACACTTTTTTTTTTATTAGTAGTGTTTGTAACTGAATCTAAATATATGCTTTTTACACGCATATGCTAGTTAATATCCACAGCCCTGAGAAATCATGCAATTTACTGAGGGATCATTACTTTAAAAGTTTTCTAAGAGTAAACTTCCCTTGAGGAAGGTTTGGTGCCTTTGAGAGTTTTTTTTTTTATTATTGAAACTGAAAAACAAATAAAATACTTTTGGGAATACTTGTACCTTTCATAAACCAATATCATCGCATTGGTTAATACTATATCTGGATTTTTTTTTTATTTGTATTTTATTCACCATTCATTTTTCATATTTATTTGAACCAAAATTTATGGTACACATGGAATATATTTGATTCTGAACTTAAACCCATCAAATCTATATAAAATGAATTTACCATTACAATATATATATATATATATTGTGGGTTCACTTATGTGTGTTTCTCATTATGAATATACTGATGTTTCAGCTTGATCGCACAAACCGTCTTTATATCAACATACTGGTAACAGCCCTTTTAGCAATTGATAATAAAATTAACAATAAAATGAAAAACACAATATTCACAAATTAATTTTTAGTCTAAGGAAACATAGATAACTAACGGGCAACTGTGTACATAATGGAGTGACTATACAATTTTATTTTTGACAAATCTATAATAGTCACAGATAACGATCAAATTGAACACATGTGATAAACAAATTTTTATGCAAAATCAATCATATTTCCTATTCGCTATCCCCCTCCACATTAATACTATTATTAAATGACAAATTAAATAATTGGCTTGGAGTTTGGATGAGAAATAAACAAGCAGCAAAATTAATAACAACAACTTTAACAAATAGAAAGATAATAATGTCTTCACATATTTATGTTTAAAATAATATGAGGAGTATGCATGAAAGGAAAAATCTTTGTGGATTTATAATAATCCATCGAGAAAATATTATAGTAAGTTCATTTAATTACCTTGGTATCTCTGTGAATGTAGACATATGTCCATTAAAACCATTAATTTTAAATGTCTGCTAGCAATATTAACATTTTAAGACTTCTTGTGATTTATTGCATTGTAGTTTTCCTATATGAGTTGTCTAGATATTTAGAGCAACAAAATAAGTAGATTAACAATTTGATTCATAGAAGAACATTTCCCTTTTATGATTCATCAGTAGCATGTTTTCATATACTGGAAGTATTGCATATTTTTCAGTTGCATAGTCAACTATTTCATTGAAAAGGTCAGGGAAGGCATTTGAAATTTTGCCTTAGAGACTCCATAATATTTCCTTAAATAATCAATTCAATTTTTATGATCTTCTATTCAGTAAGTGACACAATGAAGGAAGAAGTAACAATAACTCTCCCCCTTTTATGTAAAACTGATGATCAAAGAGAGCTTCTGCAACTGGTTTCTATAACATCATTGTTTGTTTTTTTAAAACAGTAATTTTTATTTAAAATTATAATACATTTTACTTTTTATAATTACTATTATTATTTCCAAAACACTTTAAAATTTATTTTATACACATGATTTGTACATATTCTGGAATATATAATATAGAAATATTCACAAAAAAGCCCATAAGGGTTATAATTAATATATATAATGGAAAAAAAAAAACATTTTATCAAGGCCTCACCTACAGTTACTCAAGCACTATTTTTATTTATTATTATTTTTTTCCCAACAATTTCTAATTTATGAGCACCATACAAATCAGGATGCTTACCCAATACATACTCATGCTATTCCTCCTTACTCTTGTTACACTATCCTTACTTCAAGCACACCAAAACTAGAACATTGTTAGCCGAGAGGTCAGCGCAGCCGCTTTGCAAGCAAGCAGTTGTTTGCAGGTGGTTGTTGCAGACTCGCCTCCCGGCCAATGCTATGACATATGGAAGAAAAAAAAACTATAGATCATAAAAAAATTTTGATTGAAAGAGTATATGTTAAAATTTTTATCAAATCCAGCAAAATATTTTGAATCCACAGATGTTTATCAAATCCAGAATAGAATAAATTGATGAATGGAAATGAGAATAAGGACTACCATATAATAACAACAATATAATTTATTATAAAATATACATACATATAATACAAATTACGTTAATAATTAACAATAATTAAATAAACAATACTTGATGTGAGGGACATTCTCACTCATTTTATTAATCTTGAAATTCGTTATTTACAGTTACTTTATTTAGAATTGTATTTCTATATTCTTTTTCAAAAACAAATAAATATATTGAATAGTCATCAGTCCCAACACAAAAATTCATACAGGCATGTAAGTTTTTTAAACAATAATACCCATCATTCTGTGTATTCGCGTATCATCTATAAACTATGCTGATTTGTTAAATGCATCACTTATGAATTTGAACAGAAATCTTAGGTGTCTATTACAAATTAATATCAATAATTACAATACTAATTATGTGAAATAAATATATCTCCCAAATATTTGATAAAACATTCACTCTGACATGTCATTTAATTTTATTAACTTTAAAGTGGAAAATATCTTTATAATATCAAGAAAGCATACACTTATTTTGTTTTTATGCAAACTATTTTCTTTATATTTTTCATTGATCTCTAAATAAATATGATTATATTTATCAGCATTTCTATGGTGTATAGTATATACTACGATCCTCTTGTAAGCAAAACACATAGCATATACAATAATATTTTTTAATTCACATATAAAACGCAGAGATTTTTATTTTCTAACATAAAATTTAATAAAAACTTAGATGTACCTTTTTGAATGATTATCAAATAAAATAAATCATAAGGTCATAACAAGTAAGGATTCGTTACTAATATATAAAAAATAAAAATATCTATCCAATGTAATGCATATTTTTTTAAATATTTATTTATACTTACTTTAAATACCATAAATAATATACAAGTATAAAAACATTAAATACATTTGCTTATTTCTTTTAAAAATTTTCAAATGTGTTGCACATAAAATCAATATATATATATATCAATAATGTATACTTTTTAAAATGTTATTCTATGAATTGAATAAAAAAAAAAATTAAAAAAAACTCTATTCTTGAATACTACCCCTTAGAATTTTGGCAAATTTAATTTTTCCACAAACAATATTTTGAAACAAACAAAGAAAGGATTAATAAAATAACATTACCACCTGAATCACATTATTGTTTTGTAAAGCGTAACGTTAAAAAAAAAGTTTAATCCATTCATCTTTTCTTTAGCTCCCCTCCCCCCCATATGGCATAGCATCGGCCGGGAGGCGAACCCACAACCGTCTGCAACCAGCTACTTGCTTGCAAGGCGGCTGCGATGACCTCTCGGCCCATTTTATGAACTATTAATAGCAAAACTTTTAATGGCATTGTTTGTTGACTGAAATAATTATTATTCGGATTGATGTCTCTTAGTATTTCATGCATCATTTATGTAGTAGAATAATTATTAAATAAATTATAAACTAAGATAGACAAAGATATACATTTTAAGCTAATCAATCCATTCTTCCAGCTCCTGCGAAATCTGACGAATGAGAAGAAAAATAAATCTCCATTTCTTTCTTCTGTTTGTAAGTTCAGAGTAAATAAATAAATTTGTCCTTGCTAAATTTTATGGCAATTCTACAACTGAATACAAAAGTCTAGATTGTTCTATATCTTTCCTGCCTCCTGCATATATCACCACTATTAAAATCTTATTCCATATTCTGACACAGTGTACGACAAATTAATTGTAATATATATACTACCGGTTTGAACGTTGGTTTAAGAAATATTATTCTGCAATAATTATAGAAAATTTGATCTAACTGAATGTGCTTTCGGCCGATAAAGCGAGAATCATAACACTCGTAAACAGCAAGGATGTGTGTGTATACTCTCGGTTAGAAAGTTGGTTTAAAAAGGATGTAGGGGAGAGAGAAATAGTATTGCTAGATAATGAGAAAATAGAGTGTAGCTATAGAGAAGAATTAGAGGCAATCTTAAATAAGTATATAATGAATATAGAAAAGATCTTAGATATGAAGGACAGAGTGATAACAAACATAATAGCACATAGCAAGGGAAATATTAGATTTACAGAAAATGATGATGCATGGAAAAAATTGAAAAGTGGAAAGGCAAGAGGTTTGGATGAATGGGCAGCAGAGATGTTGAGGAATTTAGGAAATAGAGCAAAATTAAATCTATTATCATGTTTTTGATGGCACAGAAGAGAGAATTTTCAGATAGCTGAAATAATACAAGAATAAGGCCACTATTTAAAGAAAAGGATAAAGATCACAGAAAGTTAAACAATTATAGAACTGAGAATGTCAGTGTTATATAAAGTTTTTGCATATATGATGGTGGGAAGGATTGCAAAATGGATGGGAAAAAATAATAATATAGTGGGAGAAATTCAAGGAGATTTACAATTGGAAAAAATTTATAGGAGAGAGTTTATTTGTAGTTACACAACTTATAGATATGAATAGGAATACTGGTAGATGGTTATATATGTTTTTATAGATATAGGGAAGGCATATGATAGAGTAAATAGAATAGATTATGGGTAAGTTTAGTAAATTTGGGAATGAATGAAGTTTTAGTGGATCTTATAAAGTAGTTGTATGAAAATAATTACTATAGATATCAATAAGAAAATATAGAATCAGTTAAAGTAAAAAATGGGGTGGGAGTAAGACAAGGATGCCCTATATAAGCTATTTTGTTTTTGTTATATTTGAGAGAAATGGAGAGAGCAATAGAAAACTAGGAAGAGGGATAAAAATACCATTAATAGGTGGCAAGGGAGTATATACATTATGATCGGGTTTTTTTTATTTGTGAATAATATCTTCTTGTGCACAGAAAGTAAGGAAGATATGGAAGTTACACTGAAGACAGGCGCAAGAATGGGGTAAAGAAATGGGGATTAAATTTAGTGAAGAAAACCAAAAGTAATGATGATAAATGTGGTGACAAGGGAAGAGGAAGGATTTTTATTGGGGGATATAAAGTTAAATATGATGAATAGGTATAACTATTTAGGAATTAATTTAAATAACCAGAGCAGTTGCTTGGATGAATGAGAGAAAAAATTGTTAAATGAAGCAAAGAAAAGGACTGATAAAGAAATTAACAGTGTTTTCATATAATAAATATGATGTAGCTAGAATTGTATGGAAGGGGGTGGCAGTAGTGTAACAATGTGTTATGTGTTAGTAAATGTGTGTTAGATTATTTAGAAAAAGTACAAAGAGAAGTTGGAATAAATGCATAAAAGTTGCAAATGTGTGAATGGCAAAAGAAGAAATTCAGAGAGAAATGGAATGGCCACGTTTTATATGAAAGATGCAAAAAGCAAAATAAGAATTATTGGTAGATTGCAATTTATAGATAATAGGAGAATAGCCAAAATAATATTTAATTTGGTTATGAGTAAACGACAGGTAACAAGATGGGTGAGAAAAGTAGTATAGTATGCAGAAGATTCGGATAAAGAATTTATGTCAGTATACTTATACTAATGGTGAGATGATTGGTATCAGGAGAATTGTTAGTGGCAAGGAATGAGATAGAAGAATATGATGCATTAATAAAAAATAGGGAGTTCGGCAGATGAAAAACTAATATGGAGAGGTAAAAAGAGTTTAAATATATATAGAAGTAAACAGAATATTGAGTATGCATTAATTTATGATAGTAGCAAGAAAAATAGTTTACTGTTTCAAGATTGAACAGGGAATAGACGCATAAATGAAGAAATGTGGGTGATTTATTTTGCAAGTCATGTAACGAAGGCATGGAAAATATTAAGCATCTCTTAATGGAATGTAAATGCCTACAAGCCAAAAGAAAAAAATACTGATTTTGTGGGAAAATAAATATAAACACAGTGATTATACTGAAAGTGGGTTTTTGGTTTTTATGCCTGGGTTTGAGAAAAGATAAGGGGGATTTAGATATAAAGGCCATAGTGTGGACAAAGATAATGTTGTGGAAATCAGGCGGAACAGGATAGAGAAGGATATGGAAAAAATAGGGGAGAGAATGGAAAGGGAAGGTAAAGTGGTTAACAGGTTTTTATGGGTATAGTGGTTGAGACATTCCTGAATCTAAATAAAGAGAAGTCACAGTGCATCACAACATCTAAGGCCTAATCTTTTGCTATATAACAAAAAATATTCAGAAATCATTCATTTCCGTTTGGGTCTAGTTTTCAGTTTCTGAAATAAAGAAATGACTTCTTGCTTGCTTATAAGAGTGTTTTTACTTATTTTTACACACTAATTGATTGATTATTATTTAAAACAAAAAATACACATGTAGACTTATAATTTATTCATTTACTTTTTATTTTTAAAACTAGAAGTTGATTGGAGTGTTACAAAAAACATTTTGTGCATGATATTATGTCAGAATTGACATGATATTAAAATGTTTTCACAATTATAAAAATTGTTCTTTCACACTTAAAAAAATGTAATAAATTTGTTTTTATTCATTTTCAAAAAGAGTGTTGACATAAACATTGGTGATGATATTAATGGTCCCTTGTTTATATTTACAGGTGAGTGCTTAAGTATTTAAATAGATCAAATGTGTTTTTTTTTACAATATTATTGATAGCAAGCTCAATTTATTGATTTTTAGTACAAGATAAAGATTTTATATGAAACAGAAAGATTGAGCATTTTCCAAAACTCTCACCAGATGGAGCAATAGTAACTGTCAAAATTTGAAACAGTTAAATACTTCATAGAATTGATTATGTTTCAGGCTTATTTCATTTAATATAAAATACATATTCACTTTAATAGGACTCATATTAAATGTCTAGTTTTAATTAAATATGATTTATTGAATTAAATTTTGTGATCTAGAAGTCTGATCATAATTAACTATAGAGCCATATTATGTTCTATGATTACATATTATTAAATTGATAAAGAAATTAACAGTAAACAAAAACTTTCATTATGATAACTATAAGGCCATCAGCTCAAAATAAAACTAACATTTTCAATCCAAGCCAATTTGATTGTACAGTCATACAGATCTGAGTACAATTCAGTATATGTTTAGATACTTTTGCTTTTTTAATAAGTATAGTCAGCTCATTTTGAAGCAAAGATTGCTAGTAACTATTAAACATCACATGACCATCATTTCTTATGCGTATGCAAGCTTTTAAAGGATCACATTTTTTTCTATACAATAGTGCTACCTAGTCCAAACTATAGTAATCAATAAAACAGTAGCAAATTTCTTTCTACAATAGTGTCATCTAGTGCAGATTATAGTAATCAATAGATGCTAACATTTATTATTACTATAGTTTACACTAGGAGGCATTATTGTATAAAGAAATTTGCTACTGTTTTGTTAAATCAAATATTATTGATGCTATAGTTGTAGGATGTCTTTTATTTTCATCAATTTATTTTTACCCATTCTGACATTTGGCATAATAATCCAGATGAGTATTTATTATAATATGAAACAGTTAGTGTTCAGAATAATGGCCGATTTGTAGAAGTGAAGGTTATTATGATCTTTTTAACTAGAAAATTTTACTTTTAATTTATTAAATGCAAACATAATGAGGCCATATATATATATATATATTGTAACATAATTAAATGAATCAAATTATTAATAACCAGTATTATATGAAATCACATGAAGTGAGTACACTAGTAATTCAATAAAATATAACTCAGGTATACAGGCAGTAGATCTTATCCCCTTTCATTTCTTGGTTTGATGTTAAGTACATGTTTAAACAAATACTAAGTGAATATGGTCTAGCAGGGCGCCACTAGATTATCTGAATCTAGACACGGTTATATCTGATAACCTTTCACATGTACCAGGTTTGAATCCCTTCTTGGTACTTTATTTCTAATAAAATAGGAGATTTTGCTTTTTGAGCCATATCACTATATGCACTAATATTTAGGTAAAAGTAAAACATCTATAAACCAAAGTGGAGTATATTAGACATAAATCACTTCTTAGATCTTAGCATAACAAATGTGTTTCAATATTTTTATAAGTTCACTAGCTCAGATTATATATAACTAATTTAGGATGGCAATTCACTCATCCTTGCATGAAATAGATGATGGGATGTGGTTATAATAATACTAAGAAATCACTAAATATTATAAAATCAATATTTATTTATGGCCTTTAAACAGTTAAACAGCTCATTAATTAAAACGTTGATGACGATGATGATGATGATAATAATAACAATAATGACAAGGGTTTCAACTACAGCTCTCGGACTAAGCCTAAACATAAAACTAAATTTTATAAAGAAATTCATAATTATTGCTTAATTTTAGCATATTTACTTATATCTTAAATCACTAATATTCAACCATTGATGATGATGAATAATCACACTTAACAAAGATTACACTTAATGAAATATATACGCCTCTTTTAATAAAACAAACTAATATTTATTACTACATTTCTAACATATACATAAAAATTTCTAGATAAATATGAAAATTGACATGAATAATAATAATAATAATAATTGATTATATTACAATCCTCAGATTAATTTCACGTTCTTCCCCCTTTCCCTTCAAATGTATTTTGTATTAAGTTGGATGTCACATTGACCATGATTTTCACTCCATGAGAAAAGTATTTTAAGAAAATATTATCTGCTCATTAGCACACATACTTTAAAAATCCAACATGTAAATAGAATAAAAAAAAATGTTAGTAAAATTGAAAGAGCAAGTTTTAGAAAAGAGTTTTAAATTATTTTCTCCCCCTCCCTTCCAAGCGCTGAAATCTATACTGAACTTGAAACAAAATAATCTAATATTCTAATACTATTCATTATTTCACATTCACTCCCAATTATACACATATAAAAATATTATTATGTATGTGCGTGTTTTATCCCATAATAACAAAATATTATTAAAAACCAAAATAATAATATATCAGTTAAAACTAAAATCATAACACCATAAAAAAAAATTGTTTTACACGTTAATATTGTAAAATTAATAAACAAATAATTTTCATACATTCAAGGTCATTTATGAAGCTCAAAGTTATTATTAGTAAGACAGTCTTGTTTTTAATCGATCTGAATAGTCTTTAAAAGTTTTTTAAATAAAATATCTCACTTTATTGCTAAAATGTTTATTAAGACTGATATCATAAAGAAAATAGATATAAAAAGTCATATTACCGATCTTTTGTTTGTGGCGAATTTCCAAGGGTTCAAACTTGTCTATATTTCTGCAGCTACTATTTCTGTTTTATGTGGGAACAATCTCTTTCTTGAGGTGTATAACTATTTAATGATGATGACTCTATTGAGGTTATTTGCTTTAGTGGACAATTTGGAAATCATTATATTAAATTTTCTTCTCTTCCTGTCAAGCATGTGGATGAAATACTGCAGTTGTTTTCCCATTTGTAAATTTTCTTGAGTTTAAAATCAGTTGTTGTAACAATTAATTGGACTTGATGATTAATATTTATCAGTAGATTAATTCATCTTCTTTGAATGCAGGTGAATGCTTTCTTCCTTCTATTAAAAACATCTTATTTCTCTGGTCAGTTGAAAGGTGTAGAATATTATTTTAGACACATCTTTTCTTTCCTATGTGATGTGCAGCTTCCCCAGATGGTCCGGAACCGATGGGACATACATATAATTTTTCTAGCAAGACATTTTTTTATATTTTCAGCATTCAATTTGATAGTTTAACAATCTGAATCAATCACAATAATCCTAATAATAATTCAAGACAGTTTTTTATATCCAATTTTTAACTGACTTAACCAATCAGAGATAGCATCACTTGCTATTTTTGGACAAATTTGTTTTAATTAGATCTCTAATTTATTTTCAACTATATTATTTTTCAACTGAAAAGTTTAATCCTTTTTCCAGACACTTTTGTTTAAAAAAAAAAAATAGACTCAATCCTTATTTCCTTTCTTTTCTTTTTTTTTTTTTTCTTTCTTTTTTTAACATCCAGGTAACACTTCAAATCTTTGAGCTTCCTTTAGATCTTGAGATAAGACAATTTCAACATTAGAGATCTGACCCATTATAAGCTTCCAAAGTGAAAAACAATTATTTACAAAAAAAAAATTGCTACAAAGATCGATATCTGATTAAACAGATTTCCTCTTTTAACAAAAAAAATTGTACAAAAAAAAATAATTTGACAGATTTAATACTTCCTTTTCTTTCAATATTTAGGAAATGTAAATTTTTGTATGTAATGTACACACATCCTTCATTCTTTCAAATCATTCATGAACTAACCCTAAATAATATAATTGCTAGCTTAGTAATTATAACCCAATTATTTAATTAAATCTGTAACTTTTAAATCCCACTTATAATTAAAGAAAAGCAAAATAGAAGTATAGAATAAAATGTTAGAATTGATCAAGCATAGCTTAGTTTTAAAGAAAGTTAAAATGTTTAATATTCGAAATATAAAACAATTAAATAATTTACACATACATTGCCTATATGTATGCATTATAACTTTGCTTTTTAAAGAAAAATTAAATATTAAATAGTTTAAATGTGTGTATTACCTTTCTATCAACACACAAACAAGTAAAGCATGTAATTGTTGACCCATTCTTTCTCTGTTTAAAGCTTTTAGAACTGGACCTTGTAGGGTTTGAACTTGGATGCCCTACAGCTTCATTTATGATTATATAAAAATGTGATGATGATTTTGTTTTACACTTTCTTACATGCACATTACTATAAATTTGGCTAGTGACCAAATTGTAATGGCACAATATATATATATATATGGCCCCATTATGTTTGCAATTGACAGTTGAAGAGTTGGAGTGTGGAGTAGATTGAAGCCTGTCCATTAAAGTATGAAGATTGGCTATCTTAATATATATTTGAGCACTTATAGCATATATGTGTGGAGATGGTAATCTGGACCAACTGATGATTTCTGGTTTAGCATGAAATACGTATATTGGTGATTATTTATCTTTTCAACATATATGTGTTCAGGCGTATCAGTGTTATAAGATAGAGGGGAGAGTGGTGGGTGGTGTGAAAGCCTGTGCTCATATACCCTATATATTACATATATAGACACAGGTATATAATAAGCCTGTGTTTCAGTTATCTTTTAGTTTTGTGTTTTAATAAATAAATTTTTTATTAATTATCGGCAAATATTAAAAAAGCACAAATCACCTGATTATTGTGTTTATCCATTTCTCCAAGACAAATGCCATTCAATTTTATCCTTTCTAGGAAGTCATTTGAATTTTGACAGTTTCTATTGTTACACCTGGTGGAAGTTTTTAAACATGCTCAACTTTTCATTTCTGTACAAAATCTTTATTTTATACTAAAACTCAATGAATTGGACTTGATTTCTTTTCAATTTACTTTTATAAATGAATAATACTCATAAAAAATCATATTTGAGCTTTATTAATATTTAAAAACTGAATTGTGAATAAGAATGGTGAATGTAAATATCATCAACAATGTTAGCGTGAACACTCTTTCAGAAAATCAAAGAATTATTTTTTATTTAAAATTTTTTAAAAATGCAAGATTCTGCTTTAATATCTGATATTTGCTTTATAATAATTAAATTATTTGAAAAAATTCTAACACCATGTAAATTTTGACAGATAATGATGTTATGTAATGGAATTTTTATAAAGCAGGACCAAACCTATGCTGTGATTTCCATTACAGTCAAATTTATTAACTTCTATTTTTGGCAACTAGACAATGAAGTCTTCCTTCAATTTCATTAAAAAAATTAAGAACACATTAATAGATCAAGATATTGAAATTGCAGCCATGGATGTGACAGAATTATATGAATCGATTAACAGAAAGTGGCCGATCAACATCTTTCACAAAGAATTAATAAGTAATCATTGTCCAGCTGAATGTGTGAACTTTATTCTAGTTTTCCTTAATTGGTTAGACAATCACATTTTTACAACTTTTGAGGGTAAATGGTATATGAAAGATGGTTGGTCGATGGACATTCCCTTAAGCGAGATAATTTCTAGTATATTCTCTAAATACCAAGCTAACACTCCTGGATTAATATACTCACATTATGTTGATGATGTGTTCATTGCAGCTCCGAGAGATAATATCACAAACATTCAAAATGAATTACAGCTGCAAACTAAATTAATCATGAATGCCATCTGGGAGAACAAATCCAGAAACTAAAATATTTAGATTTGCTAGTTCATAAACAAGGCAGAGCTCTGCATTATTGTATCATTATCAAACCTCTTGAGGTCAGAGGATTCACCCACCCAAACTCCAATTCACCTACATCACATAAATTTGCAGGTCTAAATGCATTTTTATTTAGGAATCAGAATTTATGTGAATTTGAGGCTGATAGGAAGGCTAATATTGCAAGCTACATAAGGGATTTATTAAGCCATGGCTAAAAACATTGATCAATTATATAAAAAATCAATAGTTAACAACACTATTAAAGATAAACGTCAAATCACCCTCCCTTACTTCACAAAAGTATCTAAACAACTTATAAAAACTTTAGCTCATGAATTTAAAGTTGGGTTCCATGCACATACCTCCAATACTAACAGACTCATTAACAATGTGACAGAATTGATCCATCTCAACCCCCCAAGTTTTATATAGCATATCATGCCCTCAGAGTGGATGCAGCACCACATACTATGGGGAAACCAAAGCCATGGTCTGTAATAAAGCTACTCAGCACACATATACATACAGAAGAGCAAAAAAGAACAATGATAACATCTCAATACTTTTTTTTGAATATGAGAAGCAGGCCGGTCATATGCTTGAACCCTCTAACCCCAAAATAGTGTGCACTGAGGCTAATGATTGCAAGAGAAAGATAAAAGAAACGTATTTTATCATCAACAATAACAATGCGATCAATAGATGTGACACATGTTTTTCCATCTCCAGAAAAGGGACATGTTAATTTACATACATTACCATTTACCAATATCACAACAATGATTTAAAATCTGTTTTGGCGTTAGCCCTACATTAATTTATTTTGACTGTTTTCTTACCATTAACTTAACAGCTTCTTCATGCAGCATGTTAAAGTGCTTGTATGTACTAAGAAGTAACTTCCATTTAAAAAATTATTCACAAATAAATTAAATTAAATTGAATATGTATATTGTTTTTGTTTGGTATGCAAAAATAATCAGAAATATTTAATAAATAAGCAAAAAGTCATTATTTGTTCTAAACTTTGAGTGAAAATGAGACACAAAACATTGGTGGTCGAGAGGTTAGTGACAGCTCCTTTACAAGCAATTGTACCAGGTTAGTGGGTTCACTTCCCATGTGGTGCTATGACACATGAGAAAAAAACTCTTAAGAGAAACTTTTTCTTTGAGAACAATAAAGTAATGATTATTAATATTTACCAAGAACTGTAAAATACTGACCTCTTCAGATTTTATTTCAATTAAAAAAATAATAAAAACAGTTACAGCAGAATCTACATTATAAAAAAAATTGTATTAGTATAATCTAAAGAAGTGAAATGGGGCAACACCCATTGATTTTCCATGAAGACGAGAACTATTTAGTTAACACAAATAAAACTTCACTTTTCCTCGGTAAATTTATTTTTATATTTCTGTACATTTGTCTAATACCAGCTTCATAATCTTTACATTATTTGCAAAGTATAAATATTCTACCCTTAACCTGAAAGCCTGAATTCTAGTCCCACTTTAGATTTAGCAAATTTTCAAAAATACACAGTCATTCAAATACAAATCTGTAATTATATCAGTAAAATGGAAAATATTTAAAAATTGAACTAATATGTTTATGGAACTTAAAGATAACTTATTAGCAAATATTACTTAAAAAATTAATTTAATAAAAAAATAAAATTCATTTAAATTAATTAGTGATATTTGTGTGATTATAAAAAAGCTTTGAATTAAAAAATGAGACATTTAAATACAATATTGTGCTATGAAAAAAGTTGTGAATTTTTTTTACAACATAAAAGTGATGGTAAAAATGGAAATGTTTAAAAACTTGTTTAATTTATTAGTAAATATGTGTACTGCTTAAAAAAATTAAATTACTAAAAAACACATCTCAATTTATTAGTTACTTATATTTACTTGAAATTTTGCATCTTATTTAATTTTACAGATTATATATTTTTATTTTTACCTTTGTCCATAGATGGAAGTAGTTTAAAAAAGCATTTATAAAGAGAAGTCTGGTTTAAAATTGCAGTATTGTCAAAAAAAAAAAAATGGATGGGACGTAAGCAATAAATAAACGGTAGCTGGTTTGGATATAGATATGGATGTAGAGAAAGAATGAAGGTGTAAAATTAATGGTAAAAAAGTTACTTGCAAATGTAATGGGGAAAAAAAGAGTCAAAAGAATTTCTAAAAGGGTAGTTAGAAAAGAAAAAATTGTTAAAAATGGATATTTCAATATACAAGGTGGGAGGAGACAAGAGATGTGGTTAGAATTCAACAAAGCAGTTGAAAATTAAGAGCTTGAGGTATAGCTGCAGTAGAAATACAACTAAGAGAAGAAGAACCTATACTGGAATACTTCATATGGCAAACTATAAATAGAAAAGAAAAAGAAAAAAGATGTTTTGGTACAGGAGTTATGTCAAAAAGTTTTTTAAGTACTGTTGTGTCAAAAAGTTTTGTGGTTTGAGATATGGTTAGGAAGATAATAACGGAAGGTGGATATAGCCATTGGAGATAGTCAAACTATAATGGAGTGGAACAATAGCATATATGAATGCCTAGTTAAGGATTTACAGAGTTTCAAAAAAAGAGGAAGAAAATAATGATTATAGGGGATAGGAATGGACATATTGAAGAAATTGATGACGTAGGTAACAAGAATGGACAGCTTTTGAAGAATTTTTGGCAGAGAGTGAATTTGGGTATTGGAAATTTGTCAAATATTTATGAGAGATAATACATATGGTCTAGAAATTATATATTGCACACAATGGACTACATATTTGTACAGAAAGAGGGAATGAATAAAGTATGGAAAATTAAATTATTTGATAATGAAGAAAGAGTATGTAATAGAGATCATGATTTCTTATAAATTCTATGTAATGCATTATTTATTATATATTGTGCCATTACAATTTAGTCACTAGCTAAATTTATAGTAATGTGCATGTAGAAAAGGTAAACCAAAAATCATCATCACAATTTTATATAACCATAAAAGAAGCTGTAGGGCATCCAAGTTCAAACCCTACAAGGTCCAGTTCTAAAAGCTTTAAACAGAGAAAGAATGGGTCAACAATTACATGCTTTACTTGTTTGTGTGTTGATAGAAAGGTAATACACACATTTAAACTATTTAATATTTAATTTTTCTTTAAAAAGCAAAGTTATAATGCATACATATAGGCAATGTATGTGTAAATTATTTAATTGTTTTATTTTTCAAATATTAAACATTTTAACTTTCTCTAAAACTAACCTATGCTTGATCAATTCTAATATTTTATTCTATACTTTTATTTTGCTTTTCTTTAATTATAATTGGGATTTAAAAGTTACAGATTTAATTAAATAATTGGGTTATAATTACTAAGCTAGCAATTATAGTATTTAAGGTTAGTTTATGAATGATTTGAAAGAATGAAGGATGTGTGTACATTACATACAAAATTTTACATTTCCTAAATATTGAAAGAAAAGGAAGTATTAAATCTGTTAAATTATTTTTTTTGTACAATTGTTTGTTAAAAGAGGAAATCTGTTTAATCAGATATCAATCTTTGTAGCAATTTTTTTTTGTAAATGATTGTTTCACTTTGGGAGCTTATAATGGGTGAGAACTCTAAAAATTGAAATTGTCTTATCAAGATCTAAAGAAGGAAGCTCAAAGATTTGAAGTGTTACCTGGATGTTAAAAAGAAA